>CAJGYO010000010.1:37598146-38198146 GCA_904845875.1 Miscanthus lutarioriparius | reverse complement strand
TGCTTGAATTCCTACCAAAAGTCCTTCTGCTTGGTGTACTCTCCACCATCCCAATTTCGCTCTTTATCCTTGAGGATAAATTTCTTGTACAATGTCCCCTTCAAAGTCTTGAAGCATGTCCCCATGATTTTTTTGCTTTTTTCTTGACTTGCTCCTTGTCATAGTCCTATGGGAAAGTGAAATACTATGGGATCCATTTCTCCCATACTTTTAGGAACACTCCATGGGTCATCATCTTTCCCAATCCACTTCCTGTACTTAATCGAGATATAGTCCCTTACAAGTGCCCTGATGACAGTCTTATATTTAGTCGTAGCTTTTTTAGGTGCAAGCGGCTCCTCGACTTGGTCAAACTCAGTGATGTGCCAGTGTGCATTCCAACCAGTAGGAAGCTATGACATGCCTCGTTTGGTTCTAGCCTTGCTGCTACCCGAACCATCTGGCTGCTTGGTCGGCTGAACCTCCTGCTGGAGACACCAAGTAAGCTAATAGACTCTTAATTAATTAGCGTGTGTGGCTACCTAGTCACATGATACCTAAGTTACCTGGTCATCTTAGTCGTCTTGATCTAGCTGGAGAAGAGTGGTAGGGGTCCTTGGTACTTCGTTCTCACTATCCTGATTGTTACCGCTACTGTTTCTCGGATCATGCGGCTCTCCCGTCCCACCGATATCAGCCACTTCTTGTTGCCTATCGGTTCTTGAGAAATGGGTTAACGGGCGATGATGAGTCATGGCTGTGATATGATCGTGGTCAGTTTTGGCTATGTACAACTACTAGTAGCATTTGTGCATATATATATATATATATATTACCCAACTATTAAGATTTAATGTAAAGTCTAATAATAAGTCCACATACAGTTCACGTACAACAAATGCATTGTTTGATTGGCTCCATACAACAAAGTCCACCTACTGTTCTACGAAACAAATCCTACATCAACTTCCAAATAAGAAAAGCAATGACCATAGCCATAAATAAAAGCATGGCATCTTCCCAAGACCAAGGAGCACTTCTCCTAATCTTCATATCTCTGGCGGGTGGCAACTCTTCAATCTCTAGTGCCTGCTGATGGCCATGGTTTGCACTCATTGGACCATAGTAGGCCCTCAAAGCTTCAGCTTCTGTGTTGTATTTTTTGTAACAATTACCTAGGTATTGATTGACTTGAGCATAGCAATCTTCCCAGGTAAGCTAGATCCCAGGCACTCGACCAACATGCTACTACATACCATGCCATGGTTTCCTATACATTTAACGAAATTACGTTGATAGTGCTATGTCATTCAAACATGTTGTAAACTAAGTTTAGTGTATCGAGCAAAGTTGTAGACTATATTCAAATATTCAAACTTCAAGTTGCAACACATTTAGATAGGCTTCATCCCATGCATATTGGACATGAAAGTATTATGGTAATTGGCAGTACATAAAAGACATAAGAAAACAAATATGAAGAGGCCAAGTTCGACAATCTTCTAGTGAATTAGCTTGTAGGTGACCTATGTTAAATATTTTTCTCTGGACTACTTTGTTCATTCTTTTTCAAATACCTTTGCATTGAGAAGATCCGTGTATAGGTGCTGCCATGCTATGTGAATTTGCTATTTATCAGGAACTTTAATTAATTTGTTCATTTGCTAGCAATTTTCGAAAGATTCTACAACCTAGCAAATTAGCAATTCATGAATAGACACAGCAGAGCCTGTCCAAATGGTAGACAGTAATAGTATGCAGAGCACGGTGAAGCAGGTTAGCATCATTTACCTCATGGAGATGAGCCCATCCAAAGTGATGGTAACCTTGGTCTTCTCGCATCGAGGAAGACGAGGGCACAGGCGGCAGCGGTGCTCCGGCGACGTCGAGGAAGACGAGGCCACTAACATGCCAGGGATGGTGTTGGGAGTTGAAGAAGAGGATGGCACAATGGCTACAAATGGCAGTGCGGGTGGCGGTGGAGCTCTATCAGCGTGGAGGAAGATGATGGCGTCGTGCGTTGAAGAAGAAGATGGCGTGACAGCTATGGATGGTGGTGCAGGTGGCGGTGGAGCTCCGTCAGCGTGGAGGAAGACGATGGCACGGGCGTGGCTGGGATGGCAGTGATGGTTAGTGGCAAACCATTGAACACCTAAGGGGTGCAGTGAGGGAGGCACTCACCATGTAGTGCGGTGACGCCGCTATCCGCGTGCTCCTTCAAATCAAAGTTATGGGAGGGGTAGGAGGGGGCGCGGAGGACCAGGGGTGGGGGACGTCGGCCTAGGGGACCGTGGGGTGGGGGACGTCGGCGTGGACTTCCATGGGGTGGGGGATGCCGGGGAGGAGGACCGCGGGGTGGGGGACACCGGGGTGGAGGACGGCATCACGGGTGTTCTTCACTGGCGTGGGCCGCACGGGGATGTGCTAACGTCGGTGTTGAAGAAGAGGAGGGCGCTTGGGCTGCGGACGGCGGCGGGTGGTGCTCCGTCAGCTTGGAGGAAATGGATGGTGTGGGCTTCAAATGACTTAGAAAAATTTTAGCCCGCGCCATCGGCTTATATACAAATGGCACATCATTGCCGGTTCCAGAGATAAACCGATAGTGATGATATAGCATCACTGCCGGTGCCAAATCCAACCTGGCAGTGATGTGCACTACCACAGCCAGTTGGAGGGAAATGTTAAAAAGATAAAAATAACCTAAGCTAATGAATTCCCTATCGTAGCGCAGTGGTTAAGGCCGCGCACTCACGACCCCGTGACCCACATTCGAATCCCAGATGGGCCAAACTTGTTGTTTTCTTTCTTTTAATTTTGAATCACCTAACTGCACAATGTATAAATAAATAAAAATAAAAAACTACTCCTAATGCAATTGCATAACTAGTGCAGCAGTCAAGGTTGTACTCTTTGGCGCCCAAGACCCGAGTTCGAACCCCGGGCGGGGCAAATTTTTTTATTTTGTTTTATTTTTGAATATAAACTAACTACACTATAACTAAATAAAAAAATAAAAAACTAAGCCTTACACAATTACTATCCTATAGCAGTGGTTAAGGCACTGCACTCTAGAGCCCGAGGCCCCAGTTCGTACCCTGTGCGTGGCACAATTTTTTGATTTTTTTTATAAAAAATATATCTATCACTGTCGGTTTTCAAAATGAAACCGACAGTGGTTGTTGTTATCACTGCCAGTTTCTGCCCATCACTGCCGATTTTTTTAAACCGACAGCGTTGATTATATATATATATATTTTCTTTTTTAAACTGAATAAATTCACACATTTATATTCCTATTGCACCTATGTCCAAATGGTTTGAAATTTTATTACAAGCATGTACATCCAAATTATGGCCCCACACAAGATCTTAGATTTTTCTGATCATTTTCTTTATTATTATATTTTTGTTTGTGCTAGACGGGACAAAACAGGCACAATTACATGTTGGACACACTAGAATTTTGCATCACCTCAACCAAAAATTGGTCCCTAGGGCACATAAGACCCCGTGGAAAAGTTTAGCACCATTCCGGATTGTTTCGGGGGTAGGCTCAGTTCAACATCTAATTAATCGGTGATGTTGCGTGGAAATTCAATTAAACAGCAGAAAGTACCAAACCATTTCAGAAAAATCCTAAACTTGGTGGTTCCTTCACCTGCACGTGCAAGCCTGAGAAAAAGTTTGAGACCAATACAACATCGGAATACATATGAACCACAAAAACCTTGGGAACTTAGGTGTTTAGTCAATGTAACATGAGACGGTTTATATAGGTTTGTGAAGCAGGTATGTACCGCCTATATTCAAGTGGCTTCAAATTTTTTTGCAAGCATGTACACCTAAATTATGGCCCCACACAAGATCTTAGGTTTTTCTAATCATTTTCTTTATTATTATGTTTTTCTTTGTGCTAAAGGGGACAAAAGAGGCCCAATTACAAGTTGGCACACTAGAATTTTGCATCCACCTCGACCAAAAATTGGTCCCTAGGGCACATAAGACCCCATGGAAAAGTTTGGCATCATTCCGGATCGTTTCGGGGGTAGGCTCAGTTCAACCTCTAATTAATCGGTGACGTCGTGCGAAAATTCAATTAAATAGCAGAAAGTACCAAATCATCTCAGAAAAATCCCAAACTTGGTGGTTCCTTCACTCGTGGCACGTGCAAACCTAAGAAAAAGTTTGAGACCAATACGACACCGAAATGCATATAAACCATAGAAACCTTGGAAACCTAGGTGTATAGTCATTATAACATGAGACGACTTTTATAGGTTTGTGAAGCAGGTATGTACCGCCTGTGTCCAAATGGCTTCAATTTTTTTTGCAAGCATGTACACCCAAATTATGGCCCCACACAATATCTTAGGATTTTCTAATTATTTTCTTTATTACTATATTTTTCTTTGTGCTAAAGAGACAAAAGAGGCCCAATTACATGTTGAGCACGCTAGAAATTTGCATCCACCTCGGCCAAAAATTGGTCCCTAGGGCACATAAGACCCCGAGGAAAAGTTTGGCACCATTAGGGATTGTTTCGGGGGTAGGCACAGTTGAACCTCTAATTAATCGTTGACGTCGCGCGGAAATTCAATTAAACCGGAGAAAGTACCAAACCATCTCAAAAAAATCCCAAACTTGGTGTTTCATTCACCCGTGGCACGTGCAAGCCTGGGAAAAAGTTTGAGACTAATACGGCACCGGAATTTAAACTTCTTATTCCACAGCACATGAATTACATGACAAACACAAGCCAAATTAAACTTAAACCTTGCAAATTAAACCTAAACAAACACTAATGAGGGGGTGGATGTGCAGCACCATACATTTGCATCCAAGCATGGTAATTGATGTCATGGATTCTGTAACCACAGCTATCGATGAAGGCCAATGCCCGTACGATTTCACTCTCTCGTGCCTCAAAAGACCGGTGACATGGTCGTCCATAGATGTAAGCTTGTGAGATACATCACGTAAACATATCTATTACAACAAAAGTCGATGTTTGGAAATGGATGTGGGTTGGTAATCTCGTTTATCTACTCCGCTCTTAATTTGCTTTGATTTTATTTATTTGTAGATTGATTTTTGTTCTCAAGCATAGACTCATGATCATGCATCTTAAACTATTCTAGGGCATCAAGTTAATGTTATGAGAAATTTTATCAATTAGACTTTTATAGATTTTACTTAATCGGGTAATTAGGGCTTAAACAATTCTCGTTGCTTTCTGGATCAGCAAGATCATTTATTTTGTATCTCGAGTTGTATACTTCCGATTGACAGGATTCCAACTAGGTCAGTGGGAGAGTTTCTTACTTTAATTAATCTGTAAAGTTGTTTAGGTCAATTAGAGCTACATATTTTTGTCTAGATTAATTTTAGTGGAGACACATAATTCTGTCGAGAACTTAAAATGAGATGCATTAGCTTTTGAGTTTAAGGGAAAGCGTTAAAATTTATTTTTAGCTTCTACAATCATTAACACCCTCTAATTGCCTATGTAATAATAAATCGATCCAACACAATAGTTCATGAAAATTGTTCACTGCCATAATCCCGAATTACCTTGAGTGTCAAACGCTGCCACAAAAAATTTCTAAACCACCAAAGAAATAATCATTGGCTATAGACCATTAAGGAATTCGGTCAAGAATAGAGGATAAGGGTAACTATCGCCAAAGTGACAAGAAAATATTCCAGATATATGATTTCTCGGCAATGATTCATAGCGGCGGCTGTATTTCGAGCCGCCTCTGTAATCTCGATGTCTACAGGCGGCTCCTGTTTCTAGCCATCTCTAGAAATCCGATTTGTAAAAGCAGCTGGATAACTGTCTCTGCGAATCGTTAATTTCTAGAGATAAAAAAGTAGAGGTGGTTGGGCCAGCTGCCTCTGTAGAAGCTTCACAGCCCCCTCTAGAAGTACTCTTAGTAGTAATGTTCTTGTATCTCTAAGATAGACCAGCCGCCCTATATCTATAACTTCAATATTAAAGAGACAAATTTCTGCCTCTAAATTTTTTGTTCAGCCTCCCCATTTATGTTGTCCACGTTTTACAGCGTTTCTGTTCCACTTTTGTATCGCCCATGTTTCTGTTTTGTGTTTATCTCGAACTCCGTCTGCATCCGCGTTTCTGTCTCCAGATGTTTTTATTTCATGTTCAGCTCCGACGCTGCGTCCTCGTTTTGCTTCAGTTTCCTGTTTAGCTTCGTAGGTGGATGTTTAGCTCCGTCCGCATCCTCGTTTCTGCTGACTCCAGTTCGATGTTTTTCAATTTTATCTGCTTTTTCATTTTTTTTGTTTCGTTTGTCTGTTTCTTTTTTCACTATCTGTTTTTTTCTGTGTCCCTTTTCGTCCATTCGGCGGTCCCAGCATTTTTTATTTTTTATAATAAAATAACAGACTACAACACACAAAATAGCTATATTATTATAGGTTTTTGAACCAGTGACCATTCACTAATGAATATAAATAAATATTCTCACCTAGGACGCAGCATCCGCATTTCGCTTCTATTTCTACTTTAGTTTCGTTCGCATCCGCGTTTCTGTTGACTCCAGTGTTGTTTTCCCGTTTTTTATGTTTTTTCATTTTTCATTCGTTTTCTGTTTCTGTTCTGTTGGACGATCATCACATTGTTTTTCCATTTCCTTTTCGTCCATTCGGCGGTCCCGACATTTTTTTTATTTTTACTTTTTCTTATAATAAAAAACAAAAGATATTCTAACGTTTCATTAATAATTATAAAAAATATACTCACAACTAAATTATTGATGCAGTTTTGATTAAAAATGAATATTTTTTTTGTTAGAACCTAGATCAGCCATTGGTCAACTAATCAAACCACAAACTGAAACTTTGAGGAGTTTGTTATCCAATATAATTTCAATTTAAATTCTAAATAATAAATATGTCTCCATGTTGTACGTATATAGCAATTTAGGGTTTGCTTGGTTCGCTTCCAAAATATGTCAGGCCAAAGATTTGAAAAGTCATGCTTTTGGCTATTATTTGGTTTCTTACCGAAACTTGCCAGCCTCTCACTTTGACTTGCCAAATCATGGTAATTTTTTTTACCTTACTTATGCTTGCCAATTTTTTGGTATGGCAAATTTTGGTCGTAAACCAAGTAGGCCCTTATTCCATGATGAGGGATGGAACTCGATATTTCCACTCTACCAATAAATGGATATTATAAAAATTAGAGTTAAGTTATATTTATGAGTAAATATTAAATAATAAATATATCTCCAAGCTGTACGTATGTAGTATGTACCAGCGCAATCTGCGATGAGGGCTGGTACTTGATCTTTTAACTCTACCAACAAATCAATATTATGAAAATTCAAGTTATGATATATTCATGAGAAAATACTTATGTGCCTTATAACTCAAGAAAAAATCTATCAAGGTAGTATTTTAACTCGATATAGACTTAATGTAGCAGGACATTGTCATATTATTGCTAACACTAACTTATATTATGGATGTCATGGTCATCATAAAATAAATTATAGTTTTTAAATTTTATAGAAATGGTAAAATATAAATAGATATGTCATAGTCTCGTTCTCATTTTTTATGAACATTTAATAGATTTTTTCTTCCACTGTAATGCATGGCATGTTTGCTAGTAAATATGAAAAGTGGCGGCCGATTGAAGAAAGACACAATCGAATATATCAATTTAACATCTGCTTTTTACATTATCTTATTTTACATTTTGAATCCATTCACAGTACATTTTGCCTGTTCAGAGATGGGCAAATACAATTATTAGAGATGGGGGAGCATCCGCCTCTCACGATCGTCACTGTAATTCAGTGATTTACAGAGGAGGACCATTTTGCCCGTCTCCAGAAATGAAATTCATGAATTAAAAAAATACCGGCAAGCCTGCTATGCAGGACCACCAAGCCAGAGCTAGCTGATGAAGCCTGGCCACCAACCCGTCAACAAGCCCCGCCGACCACCATGAAGCCACCGTGGAGCTTGCGCGCCTTCACTGCTCTCCGGATCTGCTCTTGCACCGCACCGCCCGCCAGATCTGCTCGCGCGGCGTCACGGCCAGCTGGATCTGGTTGCAGGCCATCACCATCCGCCAGATCTGCTTAAGCAACGTCACCGCCCATCGAGAAGCTCCTCCGCTTGATCGGCATGTAGGCTGGGAGGGGGACGGGCCGGATCTGCTTGTACCCCGTCGCCACCGGAAGGCATGCCACCAGCTCAATTTGCTTGCAGGCCCCTGGAAGCTGCTCGTGCTTCCCCCGCATGTGAGGAAGAGCCATGCATCGCCGCCACCGATCGCTAGGAGGAAGAGGTGGAAGAGGGTTCAGGCGACGTTGAGGATCAGAAAGGATTCGTGAGAGGAGGAGAGATAACGAAACCCTAAGGCAATATATATAGAGGTGTGCTAGAGAGCACCAAGCCGTGACTTAACGGGTCTTGCTGAGCCTTGGCAATATTAATTGTGGTGGGCCTCTTAAGAGGCCCGCCTCTGTAAATTTAAGCTGCCCGCCTCTATAAAACAACCACCTTCGAAAATCGTCAGGTGTTTTGGGAGGCGGGTGTATTTTGTGACCGCCTTTTGTTAATAAAATTAGCATGTCTCCTAAAATGTTATTAGTAGTAGTGATTATCTCTTCTCATTCTTCGTGGTTGACGATGTTCATTGCTTCCATGACGACAAAACCCTAGAGCGGTCAGGCCGGCTCGGGCAGCCCATAGCCATCGCACACCTTGACGGGATCCCTCGCAGGCATGCTGGGTTACAGGTATAAAGAGACCTCATCGGCTTGGGTATAGCGCTTCTGGTGAGGCTCCTCCGTGCACGTGTCTTGCTCATGATGTGCATTGCTAGAGGAACATGGTGAAGTGTTGATATTGGAACACGCTATTAGGCAATATCTGACTTGAAAGTCAGCTAGCAGCATGGCCGATTTGGGTCACACACCAGCAAGGGCTAGCACGCTCGAGGTCGCATACGACGTTGATCACAGCAAGAACGCAGTGAATCAACAAACCGACCGATAAACCGGTTAGGCCGATTTGAAGCCTGTTCTTTGCCCGGTAGACTCCTGAACGCCTCCCGGGAAGACCGGTCGGTAAGGAGCACGTAGAGGTTGTCCTAGGGTTGGTAGGACTACATAGAACCCTGCCAAATCTCATTGAGAGACGTGACAAACAATAAGGTAGAGACAAAGTGAAGGCAAAAATGTAGTAGACGTGTTTTTTGACGATTGGAATTTGGATTTCTCACAATCGGCTATGATCCTCTCATTTATATAGAGGGGGTGTTCTCATCCAAGTAGGAAACATGTCCAGAACATAATCTCCAAGTTTACCACGTCAAAAATAGATCCAAAACCGATTTGAAACAAACCGGACTCGAAATAGGCAGTGAAATCGGCCTGACAGGTTTGCATGAGGGCCGAGCACTCTGTCCGAGCCAGCACAGGGAAACCGACCTGGACTATTTCGACAGGGCAAAGCCCGATTTTGGTCCTTCTTCACTTGGCCTTTCATTCTCGTAGCGCCAAATATTTTCTTGCATCCTTTTGACACCAGAAATCTGTTAGTATGGCCCGATCTCTCTGTTGACACATTTTGGTTGTCAACAGTTCTACACAGCCGATTATTTTTTTGAGTCCATTAGAAGATCGATCTGTCTTATCACTTATTGTGTGGCCGCGTGCACTACTACTACTACCGAACCACCGTACCGCTGCTGCGTGTGGTTCCCCCTGCTGATTGCTGCCACGGCGATTGGCATGCGCCGGGCTGCAACTCGAGAGACCGACAATGGTACAGGATGAATGGCATTGCATATTTGATGAAGAACTATACGAGGAATATATGAAAGAATCTAGGATAGTGTATGAGAAATAAACAGAGCAAGGTATCATTCAGAAAAAGGAGTGGCAGCCACCCAGTTTTATCCATGTATTAAAAGAGATGCAATCTTCAGGTAGTCTATCCGCTTCCTTATCTGACGCTGTCAGTTTTATGCTTTGTAAATTAATTTTTTTTTGACGTGGATAGTGTGGGTGTAGGTCCTGTTGATAAAAATTCGTCTTTAGAAAAAAACAATTTGTAAAAGAACCGATTGAAAATAATATTGATGTTGAAGTAATTGTTGGTCCTTGCAAAAGTAGGCCAGCTGCTAGTATTGTTGGGAAAGAAAATTAAAACATGAGTTGCCTATGAGCTAAAGCCGAAGTTTTGGATGAAGAGAGTCCAAGAAATTTCGAGCAGAGCTCTTCTACACTTCTTTTTTGAGGAAATTAGGAGGGGTTGCCCCTTACTGGGTCTTTATTCACAAAATAAAAAGTTTATACAACAGATTATGAAACAAAAAAAAAGAGAAAGAAAACCAACAGGATTACACATAAACTTTTAGCCATTGACTAATGAGAGGTTCATATTTTTGCTTTGCTCTAAAGATAACTTGAGCAAACTCCGTCCTGAAGATTAATTTGCAGTGCTGAATAGAAGGTTGCAATTGCCAGAAGATTGCATCATTTTGAGTTTTCCATATGGACCAACACATAATGATTATCACCTCCACCAAAAATGGTAGTTGCAGCTGATTTTTGAAAGAAACAAGAGTAGCAAAAGGATCATCAGGCTGATGAAGGATAAGGCCAAGATTTGCCAAGCAAGATATTGCAAAGGGGCTGGCCAGGAAGAGATGCACTAAACTTTCCTCCATTGCCAAGCTGCAGAGAGCACAATTGTAATCATCCAAGCCATATTTGTCCTCCTTAATAATTCGCTAGCACTCAGGAGATCATTAAGGAACTAAAAGAAAACTTTGCGCTTACTTTAATATGGTAAGAAGACTCCATAGCTAGGCATAGGCACGATAAACTTGTCTAGAACCAATCTTGCGAGGGGCTACAACAAGGACTACGGGAAGGGCGAGATTCACGATACATCAGAAAAAATCATCATCATGGGAGTTTTCATTCTCTAACTCATTTATGTTTTCGCGTTTGCTTACATTCCTTGGTGTGCTACGTTGTTTACCTTTCTTATTCTAGCTTGCTAGGTTAGTTGATAGGATTAGAATCTAGGGCCCAAAACTCTTTTGCATTAGAGAAAGCAACGCTTAGCAAAACTGTCGTCCACATCTAGATGCTATTTTGCATAGGTTTAGATAAGAAGGTTTTAGTTGGCCATTAGTTTTTGTGTTGCCTAATTCATCTCACTTTTAGGTGTCATGGTCCCTTCAGATGTCATGACTCCCTATAAATGATGTGATGAATGATAAATCTATGCTAGCTTGACAATAGATGGTACTTAATTATGACATAATTTATATTGTGTATTTAACCAATTGAGTTGAACAAAGTGTCTAATTAAAACTGCCCATATATTTTCCTATTTTTTTACACCTACCAGTGCTAACTAAATGGGATATCAGAGCATCCAATCTGATCTACATATAGTCGTATATAACCTCTTTTATATAAAGTCACACAAAAAAAGAATGAGGCATTTCTGTTTCCCTTTCAGATGACTAAATCCAAAGGTACCTTGGTGCAGGAATAAATGCTAGTACGGT
Source organism: Miscanthus lutarioriparius (assembly GCA_904845875.1). Lineage (NCBI taxonomy): Eukaryota > Viridiplantae > Streptophyta > Magnoliopsida > Poales > Poaceae > Miscanthus > Miscanthus lutarioriparius. The sequence goes on along the minus strand of CAJGYO010000010.1, from coordinate 38,186,595 downwards.
ATAGGTAACTCACCTCATATTCGTGGCCTCGGTAATTGTGGCCAGACTGCTTCATGCATGGTCCACAGTGGAGGAGCTTGTCAAGGGGAGGTGGGGATGACTCATTGCTCCTCACTCAACGAGATGCGATGGGCGAGCGTGCAAAGGGGACCAAGGTTTGGAGTGGTGAGTTGCGGAGGGCACGATGGACCAAGGTTTGGTATGACAGGTTGGGCTCCAGTAAAAATTAGGCGTGAATTGGGTTAACCAAGGGCACGCAAGGTCAATCTTGGGTATAGTGTTGTGGACTTAAGAGTACGTTGCAGACACCATTAATTCATGGATGGCTCTCGAAAGTCGAAACAGAGACGCAGAGATTGAAATTTAAAGGTGCTCTTCCTCTCAGCACAGCTCTTTATTCCGAGTGCGCTAGTCACGTTGTTTGGAAAGTGAGGCTTTAGATCCCTTTCTTTTTTTTAAGGGATGGCAAAAGCTTTGCGGCAGTTTTTATCAGACAAAGAAAAAGAGAAACAAGTGCCCATCTAGTGTTTTTGAGTGAATCCAGTCCCAAAAAACACACAACTGAGGAGAGTGCGCCACTCATCCCGTACAACTTGGTACACCGACCGAACCACTCCACAATCAACATCACACCATTCCATGCTCAGATCCAACTTAGTCAAGAAATGACCCAATTAGCATCACAACTTGGTCGAAATGACCCAACTAGCACATCAGCTTGGTCAAAAAGACCCAACTGAGACCTCAACTTGCTCAAAAAACGACCCAACTAGAAAAACTCAACTACACTGCCAACTGGTTAACATCTAAAACAACTGAGAGCACCACTCGATAGGCCATCAAGCCTCAACAACTGAACCGCCAAGAGCACCACCAAGGCCGTATAAGAGTGGAATGGCAGAGCTGGAGAAGCCTACCGAAGCCTCCAGGGAGGAAACGACACCAAAGACGCTGACGACCATAGCCCAACAGGGGAAGTTTTGACCCACAAGGCAGGAGAAGAGGTATGGAGAGGACGCCTCCAAGAAGGAAGTGACGTCCGCAGACGTCGCTGTCCAAGCCTTAGCCCTAACCTCGAACAACCTGCCAGTCGCTCTTAGCCCCACAGAGGATGCCCGTCCTGAAGGAAGGTGCTAGGACGAAACGCAGTCATCCCCGTGATGGACCAGTATCCTAAGGGTTCCCTATAGGGTCGATTGCTCAGCATGGGCCTGGGTCGGCCCATGGTCTGCTTGAGGACACGAGGCAAGGTGGTGTGTACTTCAAGCTAGGAAGAACCGACCTAGTCGGATTTCAGGAAAGCTAGTCTCTGTAATAGAACTAAGACTTCTCTGTTGTATCCGACTAGGACTTAGCATGTGCACCTTCCCTCTAGACTATATAAAGAGAGGCAGGGGCACCCCTTTGTACAATCAATCATACATAACAACCCAACGCAAGGCAACACGCCTAACTGGACTATGGTATTATGCTATTCAATAGCGTGAACCAGTATAAATCGTTGTCCTTGCGTTCACCATCGCGTTCTGCATACGTCGAAGCCCACCAATCACCGTTTTGGGTAGCCCAGTTGAAAGGTCCTAATATGGCTAGAGGGGGGTGAATAGCCTAATAAAAATTTTACAAATCACAAGAACAAATTGATTAGTATAACAAAAGGCTTAATGCAATTTTGCTCTAGCTTTAGTGAGTGTGTTGCAAGCCACCTATCCACAAGTCTAGTTAGTTATAATCTCTATGGCACACAAAGAGCTATGTTGCTAAGCTACTACTAGTGAGCTAGTTACAACTAAGTAACACTAAGGAACTAAACTACTATACAAGATAAGCTAGCTACCACTACTCAACAACACAAGTAAACAAGGTAAATACAAGAGAGAGTGAGTGATATACTGAGCCGGCAAGAGATCAATCAATCAAGAATACCAAGGGAACCAATTGACACAAAGATTTTTCTACTGAGGTTCACTTGCTTGCCGGCAAGCTAGTCCCCGTTGTGATGATCGATCACTCAACTTGGAGGTTCACGCGCTAATAGGCATCACACGCCTAACCCACACTCGGGTGCCGCACAACCAACATAAGATGAGGATGCTCAATGTCATGAGCAATCCACAAGAGTCACCTTTCACGATCACCTACGGGGAATAGGCGCAAGAGCCCCTCACAAATCACCAGAGTCGATCACGAACAATCACCAAGACGTGTCGAACCTCCACCGCTGCTCCAAGCCATCTAGGTGACGGCAACCACCAAGAGTAACAAGAAAACCACAGCAACGACAAACACCAAGTGCCACTAGATGGAATCTCACAAGGCAAATGCACTTGGATCACTCAATCTCACTTTGAATGCACAATCAAGCAAGGAGATGAGTGGGAGAGGTTTGCTTTAGCTCACAAGGAAGTATCAATGATTAAAAGTGCAAGAGGGAGAGCTAGAGCCGGCCACAATCTATTTATAGAGCCATACCCCTTCACTAGCCATTACCTCTCACGAACCTGTCCAGAGGGTCCTGACCAACTCTCGGGACCGTTCGGACCAACGAGCCTAGGTCTAGACCCCCGCCATAGCCACTTTCAGAATGTCAGGTGTCCCTTTTGAAAAAACTCGACCGTTGCCATGCGAGCAATGGCTACTACACGCCCATCCGGACTCTAGTTTCGGACTGCTATAGTGCTGGGTCCGGACCAACAGAATCCTTAGTCCGGATCGATCCAGTAAGCAACTATAGAGAGAAAAAGGGTCAGGACCGAGTCCGGCTGCCTCGTCCGGACCATGCCTCATGGTCCGGAGCTCCCTCGCCAACACTTGCGCCGCCACATCGCCTCTACCTCTTCAACCAGACCAAGGAACTTTGGTACGGACACCCTGCTCACCAGGGTCCGGTCCGGACCCCTTACTGTGCTGTAGGCTAGAGTATGCAACCGGACCGAGGGCCATTGGTCCAGTTGCCCCACGCCACAGGGTCCAGAGCTCCTCTGCCATCCTTTTTCAACTTCTTTCTTCTCCCCTTGATTCCATGTGCTAACACATAAGTGTTCCACCACTTGCGCATGTGTGTTAGCATTTTTCAAATCATATTTCAAGGGTTAATTGTTAGCAAACTAGATCCTAATGCAAATGCATGTATGACTTCACCTAGTGGCACTTGATAACCACAACCACGAACAATTTTCCCCTCTTAATAGTATGGCTATCAATCCTAAATGTGATCACACTCTCTATAGTGTCTTGATCACCAAACCAAAAATTGCCCTATTGGTTATACCTTTGCCTTGAGCCTATTTTTGTTTTTCTCTTTCTTCTTTTCTAAGTGTGGATAACTTGATCACTTCAACTTGGCCATCTCCTTCACTTGAGTGCCATCTAGCTCCATCACTTGGTGTGTACCAACCTATCTCATGTACACTTAGAGCCAATAGGTTAGTACATTTAGGTTTCATCAATTATCCAAAACCAAACTAGGGCTTTTAGTCTCCCCCTTTTTGGTAATTGATGACAACCTTTACAAAGATATGAAATAAATTTAATTTTGATCTTGAGTTGCTTGTCCAAGCAATTTGATCATGAATAAAATTGGACAATCACCACAAATTTGATTTTGGTAGTATTAGCTCCCCCTACATATGTGCTAAGTGTGTTTGGTTTAAAGCTTGCACATATGAATGAAATGGAGGTGTGGGAGAGTAATAGCTACCAAATGCTGCTAAAGTGTATAGAGTGGACCTTTGAAGCATGATACCAATCAGAGTGCACTTTTAACACCATCCTTAGCACCTTGGTTAGCTAGATACATCAAAAACACTAGATACCTCATGAGATCAACATTAGTAGCGAGGCTCTAGTACCACTTATTAAAACAACATATCTAGCTACCACCTATGCATGCTAGTATTTCATTTCATCATTCAAGTACTATTACTAGCATACACCACACAAGCATGTATAATGAAATTAAAAACTTGTGCAATCCAAGCAATCATATGATAATACACATTCAAATGCAACAATCAAGTTCATGGGCTTGCTCCCCCTACTTGTGTGCTTCAAAAATTTAATTGATCCCCTTCTATTATCAGTTCTTGTTTTCCCCCACTATATCAAGTCTCCCCTTTGTCTAACTCTCCCCCTTTTTCTTTTATATATTTGTTTCTCTCCCCCTTTGTCATCAAAGACCACAAAAGGTGAGCTCAAAATTTTAAGTAGATTGAGTTTGGTATCTTGAAATCAATGGAGAGAGAGGGTGAATGAGCTTTTAAAAGGATGGATCATAAGTTTATTTGGTTCAATCTAGATCATTTGCGTAAGATTTTTAACTCGGTATGAACCAATGACAAGCTTCTTCACACATCTTTCAGTGGTTATCTTGCCAATGTTGAGTTAAACACTTGTAGCTCATTAGCTAGACCAAACACTAGGTTCACAAGCCCATAAACATGTCATATGCTACCACTAGATCATATCAATCATAAAAGCAATAGTGGTACCATATAAACATCAAATTCATTTAATTTTCAAGAATGAGCCTAATAAATGAGTGGAATGACTAAATGCACAAAACATATCCTTAGCAAAGTATGAATGCGTATGCCATACAACTTTACCTTTGCTTTGTTGGAGGAGAGGCATGTCATATAAGTGGGAGTGCATCAACACATGTTTGAGAAGTCAAGTATGTTTAATTCATTCATTAGCTTGCAAAATCTCTTCTCATCAAGTGGCTTGGTAAATTTTTTTTCAAGTTGATCATCGGTGCCCACACTCTCAATTAAAATATCACCCTTTTCTTGGTGATCTCTTATGAAGTGATGGCGAATGTCAATGCGTTTTGTTCTTGAATGTTGAACGGGATTGTTAGTGAGCTTCACGACACTTTCATTGTCACATAGCAATGGCACTTGTTTGTATTTGATTCCAAAATCATTCAAAGTAGCCTTCATCCAAAGTAATTGAGCACAACAACTATAGGTGGATATGTATTCAACCTTGGCGGTTGATAGTGCAACACTATTTTGCTTCTTTGATGACCAAGATACAAGTGACCTTCCAAGCAATTGGCATGTGCCCGTTGTGCTCTCTCTATCAACTTTGCATCCCGCATAATCGGAGTTCGAATATCCAATCAACTCAAAGTTAGACCCCTGGGGATACCACAATTCAACATTTTGTGTATGCTTCAAATACCTCAATATTCTTTTTGTTGCCTTCAAGTGACTCTTTTGGTGAGGCTTGAAATCTTGCACACATGCATACACTAAACATGACATCCGGTCTTGATGCGGTGACATAGAGTAGGCTTCCAATCATTGACCGGTATAACTTTTGATCCACCATATTGCCACTAGTGTCCAAGTACAAATGACCATTTGTCCACATAGGTGTATGTATTGCCTTTGCATCCTCCAAACCAAATTTCTTGATCATATCTTTAATGTACTTGCCTTGACTTACAAATGTACCATTCTTCATTTGCTTGAATTGAAGACCAAGGAAGTAACTAAGCTCTCCAATCATGGACATTTCAAACTCACTTGCCATCATGTTTCCAAACTCCTCACAAAAATCTTGATTGGTTGATCCAAATATGATATCATCAACATAGATTTGCAACATAAACAACTCTTTGCCAATCTTCTTGGTGAAGAGAGTGGTGTCAACCTTGCCCATCTTGAACCCTTTAGAGAGTAGGAAGTCCCTCAATCTCTCATACCATGCCCTTGGAGCTTGCTTCAAACCATACAATGCTTTCATCAACTTGAAGACATGGTTGGGCTTCTTGTCATCTTCAAATCTGGGGGGTTGCTTAACATAAACCAACTTATTGATGTACCCATTCAAGAATGCACTTTTCACATCCATTTGATAAAGCTTGATGTTGTGGGCACAAGCATAAGCTAACAAGATCCTAATTACTTCCAATCTTGCAACCGGGGCATATATTTCCCCAAAGTCAAGACCTTCCACTTGTGTATAGCCTTGTGCTACCAATCTTGCTTTGTTCCTTATTACTATCCCTTCTTGATCTTGCTTGTTTCGAAAGACCCACTTGGTTCCAATCTCATTATGATTGTTTGGCCTCTCAACTAGTTCCCAAACTTGATTTCTAGTAAAGTTATTTAGCCCTTCATGCATAGCATTCACCCAGTCAACATCCATCAATGCATCTTCAATTTTGGTTGGTTCAAATGATGACACAAATGAATAATGCTAACAAAAGGATGTCAATCTTGATCTTGTTTGCACACCACTTCTTATGTCCCCAACTATTTGATCCAAAGGATGATCTCTTGGAATGTGTTGGTTGGAAAACTTGAGATTGATCATTTCCTTGATTAGCTTGAGATGTACTAGCTTGTTGATCTTGCACTTGTTGAACTTGAGCTTCATCATGAGTACCACTTGTACTAGCTTGATTTTCATTTGCTCGCACATTTGGAAGAGGGATCACTTGATATTTTTCATCTTCAACATCGATCACCTCTCTAGGCCTTATATCACCAATATCCATGTTCTTCATTGCATTCACCAATTGAGTACCTCTCACATCATCTAGATTCTCATCTTCATCTTGAGATCCCTTGGTTTCATCAAATTCAACATCATGCACTTCTTCCACTATCTTGGTGGTATTGTTCCAAACTCTATATGCTTTGCTTATAGTGGAGTAACCAAGTAAGAACCCTTCACCATATTTCTTCTCAAATTTGCTCAATCTTGTGCCTTTCTTCAAGATTAAGCATTTGCAACCAAACACTCTAAGGTAAGCAATGTTGGCCTTTCTTCCATTCAATAGCTCATATGGTGTCTTCTCCATCAATGGATGACAATAGAGGCAGCTGCTACAATAGCAAGCCATGTTGATTGCTTTGGCCCAAAATGAATCATTCACATTGTATTCACTAAGCATAGACCTTGCCATATCAATCAAAGTTCTATTCTCAACAAGGCCATTTGATTGTGGAGTGTACTTGGCCAAGAATTGATGTTTAATTCCAAAATCATCACACAACTCATCAATTCTTGTATTCTTGAATTCACTTCCATTGTCACTTCTTACTTTCTTGATTGTTAATTCAAACTCATTTTGGCATCTCTTGACAAAAGGCTTGAATATATCAAACACTTCACTTTTGTCAACAAGAAAGAAGACCCATATGTATCTTGTATAATCATCCACTATCACAAAGCCATACTAGTTGCCACCAATACTAGTGTATGTAGTTGGTCCAAATAAGTCCATGTGCAACAATTCAAACTCTCTACTTGTGCTCATTATACTCTTCTTTGGATGTGTATTTCCAACTTATTTCCTAGCTTGACAAGAGCTACACAATCTATCCTTCTCAAATACCACATCTTTCAAGCCCTTAACCAAGTCATGCTTAATCAATCTATTCAATTGTTTCATTCCAACATGACCAAGCATTCTATGCCATAGCCAACCCATACTAGACTTAGTGAACAAACAAGTTGACAATTGAGCTTCACTAGCATTGAAATCAACCAAGTATAGATTCTCATTTCTAAATCCTTTGAATATCAAGTTAGAGCCATCTACACTTATGATCTCTACATCATCAACCCCAAAGATGCATTTAAAACCAAGATCACAAAGTTGTGCAACCGACAAATGATTGAAGTTCAAGCTCTCAACTAGCAACACATTGGAAATACTCATGTCATTGGATATTGCATCTTATCAAGCCCCTTGACCTTGCCTTTGCCATTGTCACCAAATGTGATACTATCAAATCCATCATTGCCACTTGTGTTGATTGAATTGAACATTCTTGCATCACCGGTCATGTGTTGAGTACACCCACTATCAAGCACCCAATGCCTTCCTCTGGCTTTATAATTGACCTACAAAAGCAAATCAATTCTTGTTAGGTACCCAAACCTTTTTGGGTCCTTCAAGGTTAGTGACTAAGGACCTTCGTACCCAAATGGTTTTCTTCTTTGAGCCCACAATTGGTGCACCAATGAACTTAGCTTTCACACCATTAACACCCTTGGTAAGCAAATAACAAGAATCAAATTGAATAGAGGATACATTAGCATTGTTCTTGTTCTTGTTTTTGCAATATTGCTCTATGTGCCCACTTTGCTTGCATCTAGTGTAAAACCGACCATTGCTCTTCACAAAACTAGTCTTGCGAGTAGCAAAAGCTGCCTTGCCATTCTTAGGGGTATAGCCCAATCCCTCTTTGTTGGGAGAAAATCTTTGGCTACCCAAGCACTTAAGCAAGCGGGCCTCACCCCCATAGGCTTTGCCTAAGGCGTGAGTGAGCTCATTGACCTCCTTTTTCAAGGTCTCATTCTCCACCATTAGTGAGGCATCACAAGTGAAACCATCACTCATAGTAGAAGTAGTAGTGGATGAGCTACATGAAGGGTTAGCGGGAGCAACAAAGATAGGAGTATAAAAATATTCATCAAGAATATCACATGTGACCCCTCGGTGAGATGTTGCAATCGGTTCCTTCTTCTCTTGAGCAAGAGGAGAAAAGTGAGCTTCTTCAAGATTCTCATGGGCTTCCTTTAGCCTCTCATGAGTAGCTTGGAGCTCATCAAGAGAGTGCTCAAGAGCTTTGCTTCTCTTGCACAATTCCTTGTACTCTCCTCTCTTTTTGTCCATGAGAGAATGAGCCGCTTCCAACATCTCTATGAGGTCCTCCTTTGAGTACTCCTCATCCTCATCACTGTCACTATCATCACTCTCATCATCATTAGATTGTACCTTAGTGGCCTTAGCCATGAAGCATGATGGAGTGTCGAAGAGAGAAGGCTTGTTGTTGATTGCAATGCTTGCAAGCCCTTTCTTCTTTGTGATCTTCTCATCATCACTAGAATCATCATCATCATCCGTAGAAGCATCACTAACCCAAGTGACCACATATGAATGACCCTTCTTCTTTTTGTTGAAGGTCATCTTCTTCTCTTTGTCCTTTTTCTTGCTCTTCTTGTCATCATCATCATTGTCACTATTGTATGGGCAATCCGCAATGAGATGATCCTTCCTCTTGCATTTGAAGCACCTTCTTGGTTCTTCCTTGTTCTTGGATGATGCCCTCTTCTTTCTAAGACCATAGCCCTTCTTCTTCATGAATTTGCCAAATCTTCTCACAAAGAGAGTCAATTCTTCATCATCATCATCACAAGCATTTCAACCTTCATCTCCACTTGACTCTTCTTTCATTGCTTTTCCCTTGCCTTTTGATGAAGATGCGGCCTTGAACGCCACACTCTTCTTCTTCTTATCTTTGTCTTGGTCAACCTCCTCACTTTCCACATGGTATGTCTCTTCTGTCATGACATCACCTAGTACTTGATTGGGGGTTATGTCCTTCAAGCCGCCTCTGACAATGATAGTCCTCAAGGTGCCAAACTTGGTCGCAAGCACCTCAAGAATTGGTGGGAGAAATCTTCATCACTTGTCTTCTCACCCAAAGCCTTGAGACCATTCGCGATGACTTGCAATGTATAGAACATCTCTGGAATAGTTTCATCATCCTTCATCTTGAAGCTTGTCAACTTGTCCTTGAGAATGTATAGCTTGGCACTCTTTACCGTTGAAGTGCCCTCATATGTTTTTTCTAGTCTCATCCACACCTCATGTGATCTCTCGAGATCTTTGATTTGCTCAAACACCTTTTGATCAATTGCATTGTATATGGTGTTGAGAGCCATTGTGTTGCATTGCTTGTTGTCCAACTCTCTTTGTGTTGGATTGGTAGGATCAATGTTAGCGTAATCTCTTTCTACCACATCCCACACCTTGTCATTGATTGAACCCAAATACATCTTCATCTTTCTCTTTCAATAATCAAAAGATGTGCCATCAAAGAACGGTGGTTTGCCCCCAACATGGTTGAACACAATTTGAGCCATTTTGTGACACTAAAGGTTGTTAAGCCTCAATTAATGGAGTCCTCGGCTCCGATACCACTTGAAAGGTCCTAATTGTGGTAGAACCGCCTAATCTAATGCCCCATAGGAGTACTTGTCTTCTATTAGACACTAAGTACTCAATGGAGGACACCAAATTACACGGTTCCATCGGGCACACCCCAAGGGAGAACACGAAAATCCACATTTTTTCATCAGGATCACAAATGAGAGAATAAAGCTTACAACATTTTAGCCATTTCTTACATCACTTTTCATGCAACATCAGAGTATAATATTTATTGTTATAACAGCGGAATGTAATCATGTTATCAGAGTTATGAACAATTTAATTTAATAGCGGAATATAAACATGTGATCAGAGTTACAGCGGAAATAAATATCAATTCCTGACATGATGAAGCATTAGTATATATAAACTATGACAACAGATTATAAAACTTCTATTTATAAAAACATTAATGACAGTTATAAATAAAGACTATGATCACAGCGTAAAGGAATCCTCTCTGAGCCCACCAGGAGGTATCCACACACAAGAGTCAGCTCTAGCATCATCCTGTCACCTGCAACAGGGGGAAATAAAACCCTGAGTACTCAATTGTACTCAGCAGGACTTACCCAACAGGAGGAAAGAAAAGACTCCAAGGATATGCAAGGCTATCTGGCTTGTGGGTTTATTGCATCTGCAGGAAGCATTACTAAGCGTGCGTCCTTATATTCAATTTTTATTAGCAGTCGCATTAGTTCATTAACTAACCATTCTATGTAAGCACATGTGCTACTTTCAAGCAGGTGGTAAGCAATCAGATTTCCTTTTACCATCTTTCATCTTCCAGTTCTTACTACGTTGCTAGACTATAGACAAGTCGTACCAGATTGCCTGGCGATTCACGAATCAATGTGCCCAGCTAGGTACCCCAAAACACACGCCCCGCTTGTACCCTAGGCACAAATAGGACCAACCGACTACCCTCCTATCACGGGGTCCAGGTCCCCGTCCAAACATGGACTCCTAGCCCCCACCCTTGAGTCCCGGACTCAGTGCAGTGCAAGGACCTCCACCCAAAAACCACCCTGAAAGTCGGTCTGGAAAGAGCCGGAACCCATGACAAGAGAGTAACAAGTCTTCCCTGCGCCCATACCCAAGTATGTGCTCAGGAAAATTAGTCTGTGACCTGCCTAGAACCCAATGCAACGACCGGTCCTTAACCCACACGGACAGGGAAAAAGTGTAACCAAGCTATGCCCTATTGGCCGCAGGACACAACCTCTTACACCCACCAATCCCCATACCATATCCCCGCCCGGTCTCCATTTTTCCTTTCCACCATTTTATCATGAGTGATAATAATATAGTAACAACAACAATATATTTCCTATCTCTTGCGAGTGATAGGCAATCACTCGACTTCTACCGGAGTCCTGTAGCATAGCAATCTACACGATCCTGTCATACTAGTAAGACTCATAGGATAAAGATATATATGCAAGTGGGTTTCATTCAACTCCTTAAAACTTAATGCACAAATATAATTTAAAGTGCAGAAAAGTAGGGGTTTTGCACCGGGGCTTGCCTGGGTAAGATATAACCAAAAGTTAGCATTCCATCTTCGGGACATAATCACCATAGCACCATCTTTTTAGTTAAACACCAAGTCCACTGGTTGATCCATCGATTCATCATCGTTACTATCATGATATGCAATGCAATATATGAATGCATAGAGTGGGCAACACATGGTGTCGGGTTCATAAACCTAGGGTCGCTCGAGGACCGGCCTCCACGCCAGGGCTTGGCCTAGGAAAACAGCATGTAGTCCATGGGCTGGCCCAAGAGTCTAGGAAACAACGGGCCAAGAGGATAGTTCGGTCGTCGACCGGGAGGTCTACCCAAAAGAGCAAACGCCCGCTCGTCAATTTCTTCGGCCCACCTCTCCGACCGGAGCGCTCGCTTCGGGCACCGGCCGCCTCCAGGCGGTCCCTCCGATCAGAAGGCCTGGCCCAAAACGCTGCTTCCTACTCCGACCCCGCAACTCCGACCGGGGACCCGTAGGAAGCTTGCGTACCAATCTTCTCCGACTGGCACGGCCGAGGCCGACTAGAGCCATCCGACCGGAACACCCGCTCGGAAGGGACCAGGAGGGAACGGAGAAGGCAGCGCACAAAGTCAAACCACAATACCGGGACCATACCCTGTACGCCTGTGGGAACAGTGCTCCACGACCGCCCTGACACAAGTAGTATTGTAGGCGCCGACATTTGTGCCTACAGTATTGTAGGCGCCGTTGGACTCCCGTATGGCAAAAAGCCCCCCACATGCCTCTGGGCATCGATAGTGGGCACCAGGATTCACCATACCTGGTACACGTGCTGGGGCTCCTCACATACCAACAGTATTTTGCAGGAACCGATGTCCACCCTTCCTGAAGAAGCCAACGCAACCTCCCCTGTGCACCTGACGTTCGACAGTGACATCAATAGTATTGTGGGCGCCTACCATCATCACTATCCTCAACGGCGTGGGCAACAAGACTTAGAAAACATCTGTACTCTCTCCCTCTCACCTGTAAAGCCATCCCCTTTATCTATAAAAGGGGATGCGCTCCCTCCAACAAAGAAGGTCCACTTCTCCAAGTTCAGATTCACTAGATCGATAGCTCACAACCCCTCAAGCACACGCTTGAACACCTAGCTCATAGCGGAGTTTCGGTCGCCCTCGGCCCTTCCGGTCAGATCCGACCGGGCCTCTCGTACACCCCTCATTTCTCCTTCTCGTTTGTAACCGCACTACAGACTTCGAGCACCTAGGCTCAGGAATAAAGTCACCAACCGACCCAGACTGGACGTAGGGCACGTTGCCTAAACTAGTATATATCCTGTGTCATTGAGTGCTAGGCCACCTCCGATCACAACATACAACAAAACTACAAATATTCACTAGTTGGTCACTTTCTGTACCGACAGTTGGCACCGTCCGTGGGGAAGACGTTGTACGTTCAACATTTTTTTGGTCATCGGATCGCCCATTTTTCTGCCACCCCTACCACGGCGGGCTCGGGCGATACGATTCGCTTCGGCTCGCTAGAGTATCCTGTGCTCCCGCCCGCCGGGATGCGGGTTCCTCTCGTTTTCAAGCCATCCCAGGCCTTCCTCTTCAGAAGCCTAGACCTCATCCCCGACCGGCTTGGCGTACTCCACCTCCGCGAGGAGACTCGTGACCCGACACCCGTCAGAGAGACGTCCTCCATCGACTCCGGGACGCGCGACCTCAGCAGCGCGGCGTTTGTGCTTCATTCCAAGCAAACTCTCTGCTCAAACCCCGCTGTGAGTAATGTACATGTCGTTCTTTACTTACTACATTCTATCTTCCGCCAAATACCTGGAGGGCTGCTGTTGTCCCCGTCGCGGCCACCGGACGATCGGTTCCCCTACGGCCTCATGTCTCCCTCAGACGCGTATGCCCGAGGGCTCCAAAAGATCATGGCGCCACCTCCTCTCATGTCTGAGTTCATGGGGATGGCGAGCTACGCTCCCACCTGTTTCCTCGACATCATGGATGATGACGTCAGGAGTGACGGCTCTAGCATCGGCGACATGGCACCCAGCCATCGTCTGTCCCGGGAGTGCGCTATGATGGATGCTCTAGAACAGCCGCCAGGGGTGACGAAGTCCTCACAGACTCATGCCCCTCCAGGCCCTCATATGGAGACCCCCAAGCTCACGCGTGAGCACAGGGAGGAACTTCGACGACAGTGGCCGCATCAGCCACCGACTGCGCCAGCGCACTCGGCATGCTACATTGCGCCCCATGCGCATGGACCGGCGAACGGTGCTCGGGGTCGTGCCCGTTAGGTCCAGCGCAACACCCCGGATAGGGGGACAAATCCCACGCAGTTCGCTTGGGCCAGTCAAAACATTGCCGCCGCGGCAATGCTCCTGCGCGGCCTGTCCGAGCCGAACGACCCTGGCGAGCAGGCGATCCATCGGAACCTCTGGGCACTGGTGGAGACCGCCGCCGTTCAGCAAGCGGAGTGCTCTGAATCGCGACGCCGACTCATGACCTCGCTCCCCGTCTAGGGAACAGGGACGCAATAGATGGGGCACTACACCCTGCCACCGCAACAACCGCTGAGCGCGGCACAAGAGGCCACAACGGCACCTCATCTTGACCTGACGACCGCTTCGCACCAACCGCCTATCTACGTGCGGCTTGGACCAAACCAAGGCGCGTGCAGCGGTGACCAGAGTCCCAGCACTGATGGCCCAGGACCACCAACCTTTGCCCAACTCCCTCAGCAAGCGCCGTTCTAACCGCGCTTCAACGGGGGCCACAGCAAAGGAAAGGCCAAACGCCAGGATCAAGATGAGGGCCCCTCCACACAAAGGGGAAAAAAGAATAGAAAGGCTCGCCGCCGACCGACCTACTCCGCGTCGGTCGCTGTGACCGATCACCTGGGCACGTAGCCCCAGCAGGACCTATCGGGACACTTCCACGAGCTCATGGAAAGCCCATGCACCAACCACAACTATCCCGTCAACCATCTTTACAAGGACTGCCAGCTCCTCAAGCGCCTGCTAAGGTAGACTGGTAGGCCAAGGAAAGAAAAACGCGAAGAAGCAGCAACAAAAGAAGGGGGTACAGCGGGCGAGGATCCAGATGGCTGAAGGCTAAGGTGATATGATCGGACGCCCACCGACTGAAGGACAACAATGATGATGCTCTCAATGAGCACCTTGGAACAGCTATGTCATCTTTTCTTCTCCCAAGTTTCAGTCTTACCATTATTCACTTAGCGTACACTCCTGTAAGAGGACCCTGACCTGAACACTTTTCAGCTCAGGGCACTCGGGGGCTCCACTAGGGGGCAATACTACCTCTCAGTTTTGTTCGCTATCGTATGAAGAAAACTCCTTCCCACCCGAACAGAAGGGCGGTTCTTTCTTTTGATTTGCCTTACGTAGCTTTGCTTTAAAACCTTCCAACTGATCGCACCCCGCCTTTTCCTATGGTTACGAGCAGCCGAGCCTCACGGGCCATGCCCCGGGCTCACAAGGTTGCAGCCTACGGGGCAAACGGGCAGGTACGAGAAAGAAAGAAGTAAAAAACAAAATTATGCTAAGGGAAAACCAAGGAACGAAAGGGAACAAGCTTCCTCGAATGAAGCAACTCCATCATAAAAACAAAAACCGATTGCAGTCATTAAAACACACCATGAACGATTTACACGGGGGCTCCCCCATGAACTTAAAACTTTTTACGTTTACTAACTACTTATATTCTGCAAGCCATTAAACCGACCCGGCGGCATCTGCTGGCGGCGTGACCGATGAAGGCGTAGGCTGCTCACTCCCCGGCGGCACGACATTCGGCTTGATCGAGGCCAAGGAGACATTCCCCCCCCCCGAACTAGGCTTTGGGCTATCTGCAGGCTCGGAAGCGTTCTCTCCACGCATGCTTCGGGCCATGTCTTGACGGCGAACGTCCATCACCCACTCGGCGGAGACTTGCTCTGACACCGACCGCGCGTGTGGCAGCAAGATCTCCCTGATTCATTGGATGTCCGCCATGCTTAGACCTTCAGCATACCCATCACAGATAGTGGCAAAGTCCAGGTTCGGTTGATGCGTCGCCACCGAGGTCAGCACCCCCGACGCTCTGTAGAACAGCCCGCTCCTGACAAGGTCTTGGACCGCATCCGGAACCTCCACTAGCTGGACCGCGGGCGCGCTGGTACTTGGCGCCGACCCAAAGATTTCTAAGATGACGAGCCGGGCAACATTGCGGATCTGGTCGAGATCCCCTTCGAGAGCACGTCGCTCTTCACGGGACTTGGCCAGCTCCTCGGTGTTCCGACTGAAGCTCGCGTTGGACGTCTCCAGGTCTCGCTCTAGCTCCTTCACCTTTTCACCCAGCTCAAGAGGAAGGGCGACAAGCTCAGAAACAGGCTGAGGGAAAAATAAACACCACGAGAAAGCAAAAAGGTACGCACCGATGCAAGAGGCCTCAAGGGTGGAGAGATCCTCTGCCTGTAGAGCCATCCACTCACGCAGCCAGGCACTCGCGTCCTCCGTCCCCATCACCCGGCCCCAGAGCGCGAGCACCTCCTGATTCGCCTCCGACCGGGCCCTCTGCTCCGCCTCCAGGGCCTTCTATGCCAACTCTAGGGCGGCCCACTCTGGCTCAAGGGCCGCCAAGGCTTCTCTTAATGTCGCCTCGGTGTTCGCCAGGGACGCCCGCAGCCCCGCCTCACTCTCCTCATGACGGACCTTCTCCTCCTCGAGCCCTTGCTCGGCAGCAGTCGCCCGCTCCACCGCATGCTGCCCCTCTGCCCGCGCCGCGGCCGCCTTGGCCATCCGGACCTGGGACTCGCAGCAAGCGGATTCCACCCGGCGCTCTAGCTCGGCCGTCCGGGTGTGTTCCATCTAGAGGAAGTATGACTTGTGGGACGACACCTTCCTTATTTCCTGTAAAGAACAAGCATGCTAAAAACAACCAACGAAAGATTCAAAGGGAAAGGATATGTACCAGAAACTCACCTCCATAGCGAGCTGCAGGTCGACCTCAACCAGCTACCGGGCAAACTGAGCCTGCTTCCAGGCGCTCTCAAGCTTCGTGGACAGCTTGGTGAGCTCGGACATCGTGGCATGCCCTTGCCCCCAAAAAATATCCCAGAGCTGGTGCTCCCGGGAAACCCGGAGGATGAACCTCGCCTTCGATGGGTCCTTAGGAAAGGGCCACTCTAGGTCACCCTCCGATGAACCACCAAAGGGCCCAGCCTCCAACTGGACCACCGCCAGCTCCCGCAGCGACACCGGCGGCTCCGCCACGGTAGCTGCC
Source organism: Miscanthus lutarioriparius (assembly GCA_904845875.1). Taxonomy (NCBI): domain Eukaryota; kingdom Viridiplantae; phylum Streptophyta; class Magnoliopsida; order Poales; family Poaceae; genus Miscanthus; species Miscanthus lutarioriparius. The sequence goes on along the minus strand of CAJGYO010000010.1, from coordinate 38,169,842 downwards.
TCATCGTCAGATGGTATCTCAACCACCTCATTCACATGGGACGCCGCCAGGCATCCCAACTCCGTCCCAGCCACACCTCCCCCCGGCACCTTCGGCTCCAACGGCAAGGATAAGCCGTGCGTCCCTCCACCCGGCGAGACAGGAAGCTCATCCCCCCTTGTCTCTTCCACCACGACCGGTGGAGGAGGGGCCGTGAGAGTTACCTCTAGCGCAACCCCTGCCATTGGCACCAGGATCGCCGACAACACTAACGCGGCCACCTTATCAATAGCCACCCCGGGGGGCACCACCCCTGGGAGGGAAGGCTTTGCCGCCGCCACCCTGCTACCCCCTTCACTCACCGTAACCCGCTGCAAGGTGGGCCTCCAAGCCTCCTGCACGGAGGTCGGGGCGATGCTCAACCCCGGCATCCCCCAACCGCTGACGGGAACCACAGGTGAGTCACACTCCAAAAAAAAACTCGACCAGCAAAAGCTCGAGGAGCAACAAAGGGAAACATACCGGGAGGTAAGCGGCATGACTCTGAAGGCAGGCTCCAACAACAATGAACCTACGGGATGAGGACTACTCCTAGGCTGCAACCCATGCCCCCTCACCTCAGACGGGGGCGGGGTCGTCCCGACCGGCTCCTGCCCGGCCTGTGGGTCACTACCACCTCCGGCTCAGGACTCCCCGACTAGAGCAGCAGGTGGAGCATCCTCCGACTGCAAGTCATGCGTCGCCTGAGCGCCAGTCTGCCTCTTAGGGCACCCGGACTGCTCGACCACAGCTACAGCAGGCAAGGCCTCTTCTAGCTGCAAGTCCAGCGTTGGCACCGGTTCCATCGCCGCACGAGCGCCCGTCCGCTCCTCGGACCACCCGGCTTGCTCAGCCGCATCCGCCATAGATGACGACAGGACCGGCGACACCGTTGAGGGGCGCGGTGACCTCATCCGCTTCACCGCTTGCTCACCAACCACGACCGCGCTCGCTGCGCGCTTCCTCGACGCGGGAACCACCGCACGCCGCATGGCCTCCTACTCCTCACCGATGGAAGTCGACGCAAGGTCGCGACGCACCACCAAGGTCACGACGACCTCCCAGCTCTCCTCGTTGGAGAAGACCATGTCGTCCAAATCCGTAGGAGGATCATCCGATGCGAGTTCTGACTCAACGTCGCTCCTACGCTCCCTGGCCCTCACGCGCTGGGTGACCTCCCTATTCTTCTCTTCCTTCCGCTGAACCTCCTTGGCTCTTTTCTTCTTCTAGGCATCTGTCGTCTCCTTCTAGGCGGCCTGCCAGGCCCAGCCCTCTAGCCCCTTAGGAAGGTGCGGCCAGGACTTGTACCTCCCAAGCCCCTATGGAATGAATGAATCGAAATCAAGAAATGGAAAAAAGTAGAGAAAAAGCACGAGACAAATAGGGGAGCATACCAGTGTAGGCACGATCGAGGCATTGAACGGTATGGGTTTTCCCACGACCATCTCTCCGGGCCTCAGCTGCAGCACTCGGCCAACACGACTCTAGATCTCTTCATCTGGCAGATCCTTCGATGATGCGTAGTCAGAGTCTGACCAGCCGCCGTACGTCCACATTGGGTGCATTCTCTCCGCCAACGGCGTGACCCGCTGGCGGTAAAGGGTGTGGAACACCCGCACCCTATCAAGGCCGTCGCTTACAAGCTTCCGCAGCTGCTCCTCGATGACCCCCACCTTGTGCTTCTCCATGTGGGCACAGCCCCATGACCAACTCTTCTGCTTCACCGGCCTCCCACCGGTAAACGCTGGAAACGGCGCCCCCACTGAATTCCTGATATAGAACCACTCCCCATGCCATCCCCGGTTGGAGTCGCATGGGGAGTACGTGGGATACGAACCTCCCACGCTCGGCTTCCTCTATAGGGTGAAACCTCCCACCGGTGCGATATCGGCCGAACTCCAGTCTATCATAGCTCTCCTGGAGAAGAAAAGCTGGAAGAGATCCGCGTGCGGCTGCATCCCGAGGAAAGCCTCGCAGACGGTGACAAAACCAGCGATGTGCAGCACCCCCATCGGGTTGAGATGCTGTAGCTCCAGACTCCACTCGTTGAGGAGCCTGCGTAGGAACTAGTGCGCGGGGTACCCTAGTCCGCGCTCATGAAAGGTAAGGAAAGAAACCACCTCGTCGGGATGAGGTTGCGGGAACTCCTCCTTCCCGAGGACCCTCCAGTGTGCCACCTCCTACGGCAGCAGAAACCCCTTCGCGATGAAAGACTCCAGCACCGACTTCCTCACGGTGGATGACCGCTAGTCCGACATCTCGCTCCGGATCGCAAAAAGGATCGGTGAGTTCCTCTCTTCTCCCTCGCTCTCCCCCCTTCTTTCCTAGAAACCTCCGCGACTCTCAGGGACGCTCACGGCAAAAAGGAAGAGAGAAGGCGACGGCAGATAAAGAACAGGAAAAAGAATAGAACGAAAACCCCCTCCCTGCTCCTACTTAAAGGAAAAGGAACAGCGGTTAAAGAAGGACGCGACTATCGAGGAAGGCAGAACAGCGGGCGAGAATTTATCTCTTGTTCCATTTAATGTAGATGAGACGTGCCCTAAACCGACAAGACGCGCCCTGCTCAATGGAACGGCTCCTGATCAGACGGGACGTGGCCTGGCTATGGCCCACCCTACCGCACGATCAACCACTACCACACGACGGGCATGGGAACCGAAGCGCCACCGCACGCGAGCGGTTTCCCGCTTCCCCAGGCCAGGCCTGGGGAGACCAAAAAATGAAATCTCTGCCAGGAGACCAACCGGCCCCCTGAGTCGATCGAGTCGCTCAGTATCCACACCAAGACACAGGAAGGAAGCGAAGGGATGCCCCATGCAGGCCATACCGACTCTGTCATGAACGACGAGTATGGGTCCCGGTCGGATGTTTCTAACTGAAAGCTCTCCGAGCCCCGCCACTCTAGTCATCAAGGTAAACACTATCAAAACCCCCTCTATTTTCTTTATACCATTCATACATCCATACGCGCATTCATTTCATATGCCCGCGCCTCCCAGACGATTCAGGCCCTGAACCACCCGGGGGCTCGGGAACTAAGCATCGCACGTGCAGCGAAATGCATCAGAACGCTCCATGTTGCATCACGAAGCGGCGGTTGCCTCATTCGACATGGGCAACCAATAGAGCCAGGGGAGAAAACCGTAGATGAGCACCATGTGGCCCTCGCCTGATCTGGCAGACCGGGTCATCTCAACCTTCTCGTTCGATCCTAAACCTCTCGCCAGGCCCATAGAATCTCCATCGAGGGGAGGCCGTTAGGCCACCCGGGTCGGTCTCCAGAATGACCTAGGCATCTGTCGGGTTGCAGGTAAAGGAGTAGTGGAATGTCACAAGAGGGCTATGCCGACCCCGTCATGAACGACGAACCTGGATTCCACTCGATCACACCTGTTAGCGAACTCACCGAGCTAGTCTTCAAGCCCGAGCGACCGGGACAGGCGACGAAACTCAGCCCCTCCGGTTGTGACGAACCAAGGATGGGGTAACGCACAATAACTCACATCGACCCCCATGAAGGCCCAATAGGGCTTGGGGGCTCAAGAAAAATGCCAAGGACGGCGACCTCGAACTCGCCAGATCCATGACTCGGACTCACCCGGTCCCGCGGCGCGCACCGACACTAGGATCCACGAGCATCGCCTCGTTCGATCTTTAACGAACTAACTATGCTTCGGCTTCAAACGGCTTCACTTCCAACTGCGCTCCAATAAAACCTAGGACCATGACTCCTAAACTCGCGTAATGGCTTCACTTCCGACTACACTCCAAACAACCTGGGACCATGACTCCTAAACTCGCATAACCGCTTCACTTCCGACTGCACTCCAAACAACCTGGGACCGCGACTCCTAAACTCGCGTAACGGCTTCACTTCCGACTGCACTCCAAACAACCTGGGACCACGACTCCTAAACTCGCGTAACGGATTCAAACGGCTTCACTTCCGATTGTGCTCCAAACAACTTGGGACCGCGACTCCTAAACTCGCATAACGGCTTCACTTCCAACTGCGCTCCTAGGATCCACGAGCGCCGACTCATTTGATTCCCGAACTAACTAAACTAAACTCTCTCGATCCACGGCATGCACCGATGCCTGGGTTCGTTCAAGGCTCTGCCTCGCTCGATCCCACAGCGTGCATCGACGCCGAAAGATCAGGTAGCTCTGAAACATCCGAACCGAGCTACACCCATCCATGGCGCACACCGACGCCAGGGTTTACCCCGAACTAAACTTCTCACCCAATCCACGGTGAGCACCGACACCGGGATCAGTAAGTTCTGTCTCATCTCCACGCCTAAAAAATGCCTCGGCTACGCAACGACGCCATGGCTAAACAAAATTTCGTCTCAAACTAAAAACACGCACACACCCGGTGAAACAAACACCCCCTAGCCGGTTCTGCCCGAACCACCCAGGGGCTCGGGGGCTACACCCGCGGGTGCGCTCGCGCGCACCTGCCGTTAAGACAAAAATCCCCCGGATGATTCGGCTCAAATCGCCCGGGGGCTCGGGGGCTCCTGTCGGGTTCATAAACCTAGGGTCCCTCGGGGACCAGCCTCCATGCCAGGGCTCGGCCCAGGAAAACAGCATGTAGTCCATGGGCCGGCCCAAGAGTCTAAGAAACAACGGGCCGGGAGGACAGTTCGGTCACTGATCGGGACGTCTACCCAAAAGAGCAAACGCCCGCTCGTCAACTTCTTTGGCCCACCTCTCCGACCGGAGTGCTCGCTTCGGGCACTGGCCGCCTCCAGGCGGTCCCTCCGATCGGAAGGCCTGGCCCAAAACGCTGCTTCCTACTCTGACCCTGCGACTCCGACCGGGGACCCATAGGAAGCCTGTGTACCGCTCTTCTTCGACTGGCTCAGCCGGGGCCGACTAGAGCCATCCGATCGGGACGCCCGCTCAGAAGGGACCAGGAGGGAACGGAGAAGGCAGTGCGCAAAGTCAAACCATGATACCGGGACCATACCCTGTACGCTTGCGGGAACAATGCTCCACGACCGCCCTGACACAAGCAGTATTGTAGGCGCCAACATTTGTGCCGACAGTATTGTAGGCGCCGTTGGACTCCCGTATGGCAAAAAGCCCCCCACATGCCTCTGGGCATCGATAGTGGGCACCAGGATTCACCATACCTGGTACACGTGGTGGGGCTCCTCACATACCAACAGTATTTTGCAGGAACCGACATCCACCCTTCCTGAAGAAGCCAACACAGCCTCCCCTGTGCACCTGACGTTCTACTATCTATAAAAGGGGATGCGCTCCCTCCAACAAAGGAGGTCCACTTCTCCAAGTTCAGATTCACTAGATCGATAGCTCACAACCCCTCAAGCACATGTTTGAACACCTAGCTCATAGCAGAGTTCCGTTCGCCCTCGGCCCTTTCGGTCGGATCTGACCGGGCCTCTCGTACACCCCTCATTTCTCCTTCTCGTTTGTAACCCCACTACAGACTTGGAGCACCTAGGCTTAGGAATAAAATCACCGACCGACCCAGACTGGACGTAGGGCATGTTGCCTGAACCAATATATATCCTGTGTCATTGAGTGCTAGGCCACCTCCAATCACAACGTACAGCAAAACTACAAATATTCACTAGTTGGTCACTTTCTGTACCGACACATGGTATAGTTATAAGCTTATCAATTTTTGGTTGCTTTTGTCAACATGGTGAGAGCGTAACAATCAACACCTATTATTTTTAAAGCACACATGAACTACATACACAAGCATTATTCAACTAGCAGGTTAAATATACTTAAATTATTTCACCTTTTTGTTATTCATCTTAAGTATGTTAATCTAACTCTTATGTGCATTTAAGTTAATCACTAGCAATCATTTCTACAAGAGCAAGTGGAAGCAAACACCCTAGGCACATCCAGTTTTGGACAGCAACACACCAGTCACACGTTTTTAACCATATCCAGAGTTCTAAGCACCCAACAAAAGCGATCCTAGACTTTATGAAAGCTTATGAAATTATCTATCACTTTTTGATTATCACTAAGAGCTAAAACAATAGTTAAGAAGGTCAGACATCACAATGTTCCAGAACTGTACAGACACGAACAGATTGCTGTTACAAACTTTAGAAATTCATATTTGGAGTTCTAATCCACCAAAAGTTGTGTTCTTTAACATTTTGGAAAACCTACAAAAAGTACTACAACTTTTGTATTCAACACATCTATAGAAAACATCATTTTAATCGCGGACTATCACCACAACAAAAACTACGCTAGCAGCCAAAACTGAAACAATTAAACTATTTATACCACTTGTTCATTAACAAGAGAGCACATGTATGAACTATTGAACTAGCTCTAAACCGCTAACACATATTCAGTAACCTATCACTCAGAACAACAAGTATCAAGACCTCACAAAACATGTTGATATGTCTAGTTATTATTATCCTTTCATTAATAATGTAGATAACCAAACACATATATAATTTTTAGGCGATGTCAAAAACATTTAGTTTAGAGCTGAGATTTTTATGAGTGATACCTAATGACAAAACATGGCTACTGTAGAAAGATTATGTGCTCAAGTTTTATATTTTATTCATTATAGTAGAAACAAAAGTTAATTCCAACAGGGCCTGTAGAACAAGATAAATCTAAAACTGAACTTTTTATATGAACATATGGTCATGTTATGTTAGAAACCGCTAGAACACCTCCTAAACCTGCTAGATGGTCTAATGCTTAGCCCCAAATTAATTATTTAGATACCTTTTTGTATTTACTTAGCAAACACAAGCGAAAAAGGGAGAAGATACTTCCTAATCATATTTAATTCTAGAAAATTTACAGCAGCTCACATATGTCCTAACTAGCGTACAAAATAAATTTCACAGGTTAGACATGTATAACAACCAGAATGACAATGGCAAGCAATAAAGGCCGAAATCTACTAAAATAGGTTCAACCTTTATACTGTAGCAACAGCAAGTGCTATATTTTTCTTGCAAAGGTTAACATTAGTTTCACACAGTTTGGATATCTATATCTCCGATTATCATTTTCTCTATCAATACAAGCATTAAACAAACTTAATCAAGTACATCGCAGAAAAATATCTAACTAGGCATAAAATTAAATTTTCTAGCTAGAACATGTTAAGAGTAGATCAACAGACAGGAACCACATTTTTATCCCACTTCTAACTCCAGTTTTCCATTTATCAAGTTTTAGGTGCACTTTCTTGGAATAAAAGAAAAACCCTAAAAGCACTTCTCAAACAGCAAACATTTCTATAAATCAAAGGTAGAGCACTTTATAGCAAAGCTAACAAAATTTGGTTTACTGCGTTTGGATATTCCTAGCTCGAGTTACGATTTTTACAAGATTGACACATAATCTGAAAACGAAAAAGGAAAAACAAATAAGACAAGAACTTTTCATCGGGAACCCTGAACTATGCAGAAATTTACGAAGCCCATATATGCAACTTAATGAGTCTAGTATTTTTACAAAGTGAACACAGTAAAGAGTTTCTATTTATTTTCTCACCCTCTCTCTTCTTCCTCGCGTACAGACGCACGGACGGAGACCGGGGATCGAGGCCGGCCGGCTGGCTGGAGACCGTGGCCGGCGGCGAGCGACTGGGGCGCGACCTGGCCCGGCTCGCGCGCGGCCACGGGCGGCCGCGGCCTGCGGTGGGCCGGCCGTGGCTGCTAGCAGTGGCCAGCGCCAAAGCCCGTCTGACCCAGTGCACATAGGTGCGGCTCCGGCGACGGCCTGGCCGGAGCGGCAGAGTCGAGGGCATGGGGGTGGAGGAGCAGCGCCTGGCAGTAGGGCTAGAGGTGGGTGCGAGAGAGAGACCAGAGGCATGGGAACTCGGTGGCTTGGAGCTTTGCTCGCCAGCCATGGCAGACGACGAACCGGGCGAGGGCGAGAGTAGAAGGAGAGGACCTCGGCCTTGATGTAGGCATCACGGTGGGCCAGGGAAGCGCGTGCGGATGCAGAACGGGCGCATCATGGCGCGGCAGCAGCAGCAGGTGGCATCAACAGAGGCACATGGGCGGTGCTGACATGGTGACCATGAACAGTGTCGAGCAGAACAGGCAACAGCATGCTCAAGCATCATTGAAGCTCGTTTTCTGGCACTTTGCGTTTGCGTTCGCGTTCGGTCCGTGATCATTAAAGCAAAGGTATTGTACCTTGTATCTTTTCCAACTCTCGTAAAGGGTGCTCGACAAACAAGCTATGGTTAAGCGGGTAAACTGCTCCCAATTCAGTACTATCAGCATGTTGACGGTGATTAAGAAAACCCAACTCGCCAACTTAGCGACGTCAATAAAACTGCTTCCCAGACATAGAATCATTTTCATGCAAAAGCTCCCCACCTGACAACGGAAAACTTAATTACTAGGTTTATTAAGCCTTAGCCTATTTGCTAATTAGTTATGTAACACCATGGTGTTACACTAATATAGCTAGAGGGGGGTGAATAACCTATCAAAAATTCTACAAATCACTAGAACAAATTGATTAGTATAACAAAAGGCTTAATGCAATTTTGCTCTAGCTTTAGTGAGTGTGTTGCAAGCCACCTATCCACAAGTCTAATTAGTTATAATCTCTATGGCACACAAAGAGCTATGTTAATAAGCTACTACTAGTGAGCTAGTTACAACTATGTAACACTAAGGAACTAAACTAGCTACACAAGATAAGCTAGCTACCACTACTCAACTACACAAGTAAACAAGGTAAATACAAGAGAGAGTGAGTGATATACCGAGCCGGCAAGAGATCAATCAATCAAGAATACCAAGGGAACCCATTGACGCAAAGATTTTTCTCCTGAGGTTCACTTGCTTGCCGGTAAGCTAGTCCCCATTATGACGATCACTCAACTTGGAGGTTCACGTGCTAATAGGCATCACACGCCTAACCCACACTTAGGTGCCGCACAACCAACACAAGATGAGGATGCTCAATGTCATGAGCAATCCACTAGAGTCACCTTTCGCGATCACACGTGGGGAATAGGCGCAAGAACCCCTCACAAATCATCGGAGTCGGTCACGAACAATTACCAACACGTGCCGAACCTCCACCGCTGCTCCAAGCCATCTAGGTGGTCGCAACCACCAAGAGTAACAAGAAAACCACAGCGGTGACGAACACCAAGTGCCACTAGATACAATCTCACAAGGCAAATGCACCTGGATCACTCAATCTCACTTTGAATGCACAATCAAGCAAGGAGATGAGTGGGAGAGGTTTGCTTTAGCTCATAGGGAAGTATCAATGATTAAAAATGCAAGAGGGAGAGCTAGAGCCGGCCACAATCTATTTATAGAGCCATACCCCTTCACTAGCCATTACCTCTCACGAACCTGTCCAGAGGGTCCTGACCAACTCTCGGGACCGTTCGGACCAACGAGCCTAGGTCCGGACCCCTGCCATAGCCACTGCTACAATGCCACGTGTCCCCTTTGAAAAAACTCAACCGTTGCCATGCGAGCAATGGCTACTGCACGCCCATCCGGAATCTAGCTCTGGACTGCCACAGTGCTCGGTCTGGACCAACCGAAACCTCAGTCCGCATCGATCCAGTAAGCAACTAGATAGGGAAAAAGGTTCTGGACTGAGTTTGGCTACCTCGTCCGGACCATGCCTCATGGTCCGGAGCTCCCTCGCCAACACTCGCACCGCCATGCCACCTCTGCCTCTTCAACCGGACCAAGGAACTTTGGTCCAGACACCATGCTCACCATGGTCCGGTCTGGACCCCTTACTATGCCGTAGGCTAGGGTATGCAACTGGACCGAGGGCCATTGGTACAGTTATCGCACGCCACAGGGTCCAGAGCTCCTCTGCCATCCTTTTTCAACTTCTTTCTTCTCCCCTTGATTCCATGTGCTAACACATAAGTGTTCCACCACTTGTGCACGCGTGTTAGCATTTTTCAAATCATTTTTCAAGGGTTAATTGTTAGCACACTAGATCCTAATGCAAATGCATGTATGACTTCACCTAGTGGCACTTGAAAACCACAATCACAAATGATTTACACCTCTTAATAGTGTGGCTATCAATCCTAAATGTGATCACACTCTCTATAGTGTCTTGATCAACAAACCAAAAATGTCCCTATACGTTATACCTTTGCCTTGAGCCCATTTTTGTTTTTCTCTTTTTTCTTTTCCAAGTGTGGAGCACTTGATCACTTCAACTTGGTCATCTCCTTCACTTGAGTGACATCTAGCTCCATCACTTGTGTGTGTACCAACCTATCTCATGTACACTTATAGCCAATAGGTTAGTACACTTAGGTTTCATCAATTATCCAAAACTAAACTAGGGCTTTCACCCGTAACTTGTTGCCGATCATCAAACACCGACAGCTAGTGCGCTAGGTAGGGGCTTTTGGTGAATTCAAATTCAAAAGCTCGATGGACCTCAGCATCACCACAGTTTTTCCGACAGGATCAACTTTCGTCTTCGGTTCCTTGATCTGCACAGCGGACGACTCCGACAAGCTCCTAGGTCGCCTCATGGAGATCTCAGTGGATCAAGCAGCTCTAGGAAATCACCAAGATGCGCTGGAGGATCTCGTCGATAAAATCGATGATTTTTTCGATTCCTCAGGGACAACAAAGATATCTTCGCTTGGAAGCCGGCCGACATGCTAGGTGTCCCGAGGGATTTGACTAAGCACAAATTGGAGTTGAAACCTGGTTCTAGACTGGCCAAGTAGAAGTTACATCAATTCATGCCTGATAAGAAGGACACCATCAAGAAAGAGATCCCAAAGCTACTAGCAGCCGGGTTCATCAAGGAGATCCTTCATCTTGAGTGGCTCGCTAACCCGGTGCTAGTCAGAAAGAAGAACTCGGCTGAGTGGTGGATGTGTGTCGACTACACCGATCTCAACAAGCATTGCCCAAAGGATCCTTTTGGGCTACCCCGAATTGATCAAATTGTGGATGATGTAGCTAGTTGTGCACTACTCTCCTTCCTTGATTGCTACTCGGGCTACCATCAGGTTGCCCTCAAGGAGGAAGACCAACCTAAGACTTCATTTATCACACCATTTGGTGCTTATTGTTGCAAGACTATGTCTTTCGGGTTGAAAAATGCAGGGGCCACATACCAGTGTGCTATCCAGGAGAGCTTGAGCAAGCAGATTGTCTACACCAGATTTTGGAAAGGACCATAAAAATCCAGAATATGGAAGAGTGCCGTGAAGCATCTGAAAGGCCATGATGTCAGCAGTATTGGCCCAGGCGTCGCGAAGATGGGCTCTGCCAGCAAGGGAAACGGCGTTGGCCTAAAGCATAAAGGAATCGGACTTCATCAAAAAGGAAATCGTGGAGTCCAATTTATGTAAACTAGAGTATTTCTTGTCATTTAAAAATTGTTAAGTCTTATTCGACTAGGACTCGTATCAAGCCCAGGATATAAATATAAACCCCAGCTATTGTAATAAGGCTATCTCTCAATCAATACATCTTTTTGGCTTCACGCCATTGCATTAGGAGTAGGAGTACTATAGATCTCAACGAGTTCTTCAGTGAGTAGGGCTGCATCGATTTCGATCTCCGGTTTGCTTGTAAGTACCATCACGACTTATATCTAATCTTGTAAGACTGCATTAGTTAAGTTTGATCTCTTGCTTGGTTTGATATTAGTCACGACTTGTACCTAATCTTACAAGGCTGCATCAGTTGAGTTTGATACCTTGTTTGATCTGATATTAGTCAGGTTATCGATTTTGTATCTAATATGGTAAGGCTGTATCTTATGACCTCTTGCTTGATTTGGTATTAAATCACCAGTTATAGATTCTATTATGTTTAGTTAGGCTGCAACTTTTGAGCTCTTGCTAGATTTAATAAGAATCACCAGTTATCGATCTTACTACATTTAGTAAGGCTGCATCTCATGATCTCTTGCTAGATTTAGTAAAATCAAAAGTTATCTGACTAGATTAAGGTGCATCGGCTTATATCATATTAATCTATTGTCTTATTCCTTATCACGTTGATCTTTATCTTGACGATAGATTCGTTTCATCGGCTGGTTGTGTCTTAATCTTAGTCATCCATAGTGTGTTTTCAATACTTTGTTTTTCTATAAATAGATCTATCCGCTAGCCATCTTTAGTTTATCTCCCTGCTGCCAACGCTGCATTTTTTGACCTGATTGGTGGTGATGCTAGATTAGATTTTGTTAATTTATGGATTTCTTTATAAGGAGAATAGAGGATTGTTTACACATTATGCTTCATCGGCTCTATAGCCGATGACCTGTGCTTTCATGGTCCACCATGTTTATATCCATCGGCTTCATGATTTACTCTATTTATACATGTATATGTTCTATTTTAGCCGATGGCGTTCACTCATTTTGCATTATACTAACAATCTGCTGGATATCGGCTCCATAGCCGATGGCCTTACTTTATCGGCTCTTTAGCCGATCATGGAACTATCTGGATCAACGGCCGACATGTTCCACCTGAAACTACTGATTATTTTTCCCAATTACAGGTAATATTGACTAGCACGCTCGCGATCCCTAAAATCGATAGGACCTACATTGGAGTTAAGCAGATCTCCTAGGCTTGTCGTGTGTACTCCGTATTAACCAGATTTTTGCGTCGACACATTTATTGGCATGCCTGGTGGGACCACAATCGTCAAGATGGGTGATGAAACAGCAACCAACGTCAGATATGAAGAGCTGTCCAACGAGCACAAGCAGCTCATAGAGAGGCTGATAGAAGAATTCCAAAACCGATGCTTGGAATCATTTGGCAAAATATGAGATAAAGTCATTCAGAAATTTCCACTGCCAAGGATCCTTGCTTCAGGGTAAAGAGATGAGAATACTGAGGAAGACAGAAAATTCTTTCAAGATGTAATTCATCAAACTATCAGTCAAGCTCTGATAAATCAATCTGGGGTCTTTGTGAATACTGTTGCGTTGCATGTATTCTATTTTAGGCGTGTCCTAGATTAGCAGTGAGCGCGGCCAGTTCAGCGCCGTGCGCGTCTTTCTTTCCATGCAAGTGTGCATGAGTGGTGAAACTTGGCCCGGCATTGACGCCCATGTTCCATGGCTGTGGGATGGCGCAGCAAGAAGATCGGGACATGGGCGATGGTGTTCGTGGCCTTGCCGATCCTGTAATGGTGTGTGTCAATAAAAGGAGAAGAAAAGGAAGTAAGTTTGTGCGCTGCGCCAATTCCCTGTCTCTGTGCTTGAATGCGAGTTCGTCGAGTTCACGGCGCTGTTCATCGAGTTCATCATGAAACCACAGATAGCGAGAGAGGAAATGAGAGCGTTCCAGCGAGAATTGAGAGAGAATCTAATCCAACAACTGGTATCAGAGCCCGATTTTGTCGCTGGGATCGTCACTGAGCGATCACCGCAGCATTCATGCCGAGAAACAACTCAAGGTCGCCGCGGCGGCGGCGGCGGTCTTGGTCTCGACCCGGCGGCCGCTCTGGAGGTAGCGGCGGGGATGATCGTGGGCTGGTGCTTCACCACACGGTCAAGGAGCTCGGCAACAACGCTGGGTGGCCAATGCTGACGAGAACAAACTACACCGATTGGGCGACGTTGATGCACGTCATGCTGCAGGGTAGGCACCTGTGGGATGCCATCAATGTTGGCACCAACAGCTTCACCAATGACCGCAATGCCCTGGAGGCGCTGTGCAAGGCGGTTCCAGAGGAGCTCCGCGGGACGATGGCCAACAAGGCCATGGCCAAGGCGGCGTGGGACGCACTGAAAACACGCCACATCGGTGTCGATCGAGTGCGAAAGGCCAGGGCACAGACTCTACGTCAAGAGTTCAACGACCTCGCCTTCAAGGAGGGGGAGACCATCGACGACTTCGCGTATCGCATCACCAAGATCACCGACCAGCTCGCCATCTTGGGTGATGCCTATGAGGAAGAGACGATCATCCGTAAGTTTCTTCAAGCCATTCCAGATTGCTTCCATCAAATTGTAGCGGCCATCGAGACTCTCCTCGATCTCGAGGCAGTCTCCCTAGAGGAGTTGGTGGGGCGGCTCAAGGCAGTTGAGGAACGACTCGATCGTGGGAGAGGAAAAGGTGGTGGAGGCTCGGGTGGCGGCGGCGGCGGCAAGGAGATCATCGGCAAGCTGTATTTCACCGAGGAGCAGGTGATGGCACGCCTCGCATCCCGCCTCAACCTCAACTCCGACAGGTCGGCGGGGCACGGCAAGGCACCGGCCGGCTCCAGCAAGCGTCACGGCAGTACGGGCCACGGTAAGGAACGCGGGAAGGAAACGCGTTCAGGGCCACCCAAAGCAGGCAACGGCCAGGAGGGCGATGATGACGCCTGCCACTACTGTGGCAAGTTCAGGCACTAGAAGCGGGAGTGCTGGAAGAAGAAGCACGACGAGGCGGCGGCGTAGGCGAATCAGCCTCAGGGCAACCTCGTCAAGGTGGAGGAGGAGACGGCCTCTATGTACATGGCCGTGGTGACCCCGGCGGAGAAGGTCGTCCACAGAACGGGCCCCATCGAGCATGTCTTCCTCAACGAACGCAAGGTCATGCCAGACATGGAGGATGGCGGTGATCACAGAGAGTTGAAGTGGTACCTCATCACCAGTGCGTCGAATCACATGGCCGGCGACGCGTCCATCTTCTCCAAGTTCAGTCACGGTGTCATCGGATCCGTGAAGTTCGGGGATGGCTCCCTGGTGGAGATAGCGGGACGCGGCACCATCCTGTTCGAGTCGAAGGACGGCGGCCACCGGGCGTTCCATGACGTATACTACATCCCGCGGCTCCGCAGCAGCATCCTCAGCATCGGGAAGCTCGATGAAATAGGCTGCAAGATCGACATCGACGACGGCATCCTCCGAATGTGGGACAAGGGGAGCCAGGAGCTGCTGGACAAGGTGAAGTGCACGCCTAATCGCCTGTACATCCTCCCGCTCAAGCCGACCAGGGCGGTGTGTCTGGCCGCATGCTTCGACGATGACGAGTGGAGGTGGCATGCTCATTTCGGCCATCTGGGGTTCCAGGCCCTACAGAAGATGAGTAGTGGTGGCATGGTGCGCGGGCTGCCCTCCATCGAGCACATCGAGCATGTGTGCGACATGTGCCTGGCTAGGAAGCAGCGTCGAGCGCCGTTCCCTCAGGCAACCAAGTACCGCGCCACCAAGCCCCTGGAGCCGATCCATGGCAATCTATGCGGCGCGGTGACACCACCAACTCCTAGTGGTAAGAAGTACATCATGCTCATCGTTGATGATATGTCCAGGTACATGTGGGTGGTCCTGCTCGCAAACAAGTCGGACACCGAGAACGCATTCAAACGCATGCGCGCCGGCGTCGAGAATGAAGCTGGGCGGTGGATTCAAGCGTTCTGCACTGATCATGGGGGGGAGTTCGTGTCAGCGAGCTTCCTCGAGTACTACACTGAGCATGGCATCAAGCGTCACCTAACCGCGCCGTACAGTCCGTAGCAAAACGGCATGGTGGAGCGGAGGAACTAGTCCGTGCTCGCCATGGCGCGGAGCATGATGAAGGCCAAGAATGTTCTAGCCTGGCTTTGGGGGGGGGGGAGGCTGTGATGACAGCTGTCTTCCTCCTGAATCGAGCCCCGACGTGGAGCCTGGTGGGCTAGACGCCATATGAGGTGTGGTACGGTGTCAAGCCGGCCGTCCACTTCCTGCGTGTGTTTGGCTGCGTGGCTCATGTCAAGGTCACAAAGCCAAACACCAAGAAGCTGGACGATAGGAGCCGGAAGATGGTGTTGATCAGCTATGAGGAGGGATCAAAGGCGTACAGGGTGTTCGATCCCACTGTGAACCGTGTGCATATCATGCGCGACGCAGTGTTTGAAGAAGGGGCGGCCTGGGACTGGGGCACATCTGACAAAGGCGACAATGGAGAGATCATGAATAGTGTTGAGCAAGGCGGTTTTGTGGTGGAGGATGAATGGGTGAGTCCAGGCAAAGAGGAGATGGTCGCTGCCACACTGGCAGGACCCGGCTCCACGACGGCCTCACCGGGGGGTCGCGCTGCATCACCAGGTGTGGCACCGACCCCACCGGGCTCGACACCACCGGGTTACATGCCTGGTGAATCGGCTTCATCGGTGGCGCCCACAACCATGTCGTCATCGTGCATGCCACGAGTCCAAGGAGGTCCAGTACCATGGCAAGGTGAACTACCATAGAAGGATCAGGTCCCCGTTGAGTTCATGTCCCCTGCCTCCGCAGCACTAGAGACACTGGATGCGGACGATGACGAGGGGCTCGCACATCAGTTCAGGATCGTGGACAACCTGCTATACGACGATGATGAGCCGGTGACAGATGATGATCTGCTCCTGGCTATCGATGAGGGACCTACCACCTACAACGAGGCGTCAGGTCATAAGGAGTGGAAGATGGCAATGGCGGAGGAGCTGAAGTCCATTGCTGACAACAAGACTTGGACGCTCATTGAAGCACCACCTGGAGCGAAGCTGATCAGGCTCAAGTGGGTGTTCAAGATCAAGCGCGATGCCGACGGCAACATCACCAGGCACAAGGCTCGCTTGGTGGCGAAGGGGTATGTGCAGCGCGCCAGCGTTGACTTTGAGGAGGTGTTCGTGCGCGTGGCGCATCTGGAATCTATATGGTTTCTCCTCACCATTGCCGCGCATCGAGGGTGGATGGTGCACCACCTCGACGTGAGGTCGGCATTCTTGAACGGTGACCTGGCAGAGGAAGTTTTCGTCGAGCAGCCACCAGGCTATGTTGTCCGGGTTAAGGAGCGGAAGGTGTACAAGCTACACAAGGCGCTGTATGGGCTCAGGCAGGCGCCCAGGGCCTGGAACACCAAGTTAGACAGCTCCCTGCTGAAACTTGGGTTCAGGTGCAGCGCGGCGGAGCATGCCGTGTACGTGCGCGGAACCAGCGATGACCTGCTACTCGTCGGTGTCTACGTGGATGATCTTGTCGTGGTTGGGGCGAACCAGACGGAGGTCAAACGCTTCAAGGAGGAGATGGCAAGGCTCTTCAGCAGGAGTGATCTCGGCCCTCTACACTACTACCTGGGGATCAAAGTGCAGCAGAGCACGAACGGCATCATGTTGTGCCAGAGCGCGTACGCTGACAAGATCATTGAAAGGGCTGGGCTGAAGGGGTGTAATCCGTGCAACACTCCCATGGAGCCACGGTTGAAGTTGAGCAAGGTGAGCTCCAACCCACCTGTTGATGCCACACTGTATCGCAGCATCATCGGGAGTCTGCGGTACCTGGTGCATACGCGTCCAGACATCGCGTTCACGGTGGGCACGGTGAGCAGGTTCATGGAGGCGCCAACAATGGAACACTAGAGCGTCGTCAAGCATCTCCTCAGGTACATTTCAGGTACGTGCTCTCACAGCTGTGAGGGTGCACTGGAGCTGATCGGCTACAGCGACGCCGACCTGGCCAGGGACTACGACGATCGGAAGAGTACCTCTGGTGCCTTCTTCTTCCTCGGCTAGAGCCCTGTGAGCTGGTAGTCACAGAAACAGCGTGTGGTGGAGCTATCGTCGTGCGAAGCAGAGTACATCGTCGGTGCCACCGCGGCATGCCAATCTTATATGTATCGGCGCCCATATCCACAGTGGTTTGATCGTGTGGCTCTCCCAGCTCGTTACAGGGTCCCTGATTTCTCCAAGTTTTCTGGCCAAGATGATGTATCGATAATTGAGCACGTTGGCCGATTTCTTGCGTAATGTAGAGAAGCAGCTTGTGAGGAGGCATTAAGAGTTCGATTCTTTCCTCGGTCTTTGTCTGGATCGGCCTTCACTTGGTTTGCATCATTGCCACCTGACTCTATTATAGGTTTGGCCGATCTAGAAAAGAAATTTTATAAATACTTCTTTGTCAGAATACATGAGATGAGGTCTACAGATCTAACATCACTGAGGCAGAGAAATGACGAATCAGTTTCTGATTTTATTCAGAGATTTCATGATGTGTGAGAAGCCGATGCTTTAATGTGTCCTTGTCTGATGGTTAGCTTGCTGAATTGGCTTTTCAAGGATTATTGCCAATTATAAATGAAAAATTTTCCTCTCATGAATTTGAAAGCCTTGCACATCTAGTTTAGAGAATATCGGCTCATGAAAGCTTATTTCAAGAAATGCGTAGAGACAAATATCAGAAGGGGGTTGCCAATGTCAAACCGTATGCTTCAGATTCTGATGATGATGCGTTGGAAGTAGGCCTGGCTGAATGGACTAGGAACAAGAAGCTAGTTTCTTGTCCCTGGGTAAAAGTATCAGAGGACAAAGATGATTTTGATATTACAAAAGCCAATAAGATCTTTGATTTGCTGTTGCAGCAGTGGCAACTTAAGTTATCTCCAAATCATACTATTCCATCGGCTGAAGAGCTTAAAAGTCAGAGGTACTACAAGTTCCATAACTCTATATCTCACCATACTAATGATTGCAAAATTTTCCTTTAGCAAATTCAATCGGCTATTGGGCAAGGCAGAATCAAGTTTGACGCAGCCAAAAAGCCGATGAAGATTGATGGACATCCTTTTCCTACAGGCACAAATATGGTGGAAATCAGCTTGACCAATGGAAAATCTAAGGTGTTGACATCGGCTAGAGCAATAGAGTCTGGAGCTGTTGATCCTAGAGTACAACTCTCAGTCAATGAGTATAAAGAAGCCAAGAGGTGTCGTGATATGCAAAGAAGCCGATGTGAACAAAGTGAGAGTTCTAAAACTGGAGCTAGCCATCCACGCATAACATCTCAAGTACTATTGAACAAGTGGCAGTGCTAGCAAGAGAAGGAGTACCAGCATCGGCTAGAAGAGGAAGAGTACTGGCGCCAATGTGAGGAGGAAAGGTATGAAAGAGAACAAGCTGAGTCACATTGGTAGTGTCCTTTCTTCAGGATTGTTGGAATGAAGGCTTGAGCTTACCAACCAAGGACAATTGTCCAGAATGCAGTGATCAATATTGGGAGTACCAGCAATCTCAAGTCAACCATCGATCTATCCATGACCGTTTAGTGTATCAATCAGATGATATGGATCGGCGAGTAAAAAATGAAAGAAGGCCAAATGTACATGATCGGTTAAGAAAGCATAAGCTAGATCATGATTGACTAGAAGAAGATGAAGATGTTTGGGATGAGAAACAATGGTTAAGATGCAAGGAAATAGAAAGGGAGCAGAGCTAGAATTCTGACAAAACTTGAGTCTGGCGCGCCAAGCAGAAAGCCGATGATGGTAAACCGTCAGCTCCAATTAATATGGTTTCTTCTTGCCTGCAAAATCCAGAGCTTATTCTAATGAGGACTTTGAGGACCCTATGAGATTGAAGAGGCGATGGCATAGCTAACACTCCAACTGCAACAAGCCTATAAAATGAAGTGGATTATTCATAGATCTGGATATTTTTGGCCGACAAAGTTGGAGGATTGTTTTCAATATTATAAAGGATGCCAGGATTTTCAAAGATTTGGCAATGTATAGAAAACTCTAGCATCGGCTATGAATCCAATCATCAAGCCATGACCGTTCAGAGGATGGAGAATTGATCTGATCGGCCAGATTTTTCCATCGTCAAGCAAAGGGCATAAGTTCATATTGGTGGAAACGGATTATTTTACTAAGTGGGTTGAGGCAATTCCTTTGAAGACAGTGACCTCTAAGAACATGATCTATTTTGTTAGGGAACACATTGTTTATCGATTTGAGATTCCTCAAACTATCACTACTGATCAAGGGTCAATGTTTACATCTGAAGACTTTAAGGATTTTGCTGCTAATATGGGGATTAGATTGTTAAATTCTTCTCCTTATTATGCCCAAGCTAGTGCACAAGCTGAGGCATCAAAGAAGAACTTGATCAAGTTAATTAAGAGAAAGATTGATGAATATCCCAGGATTTGGCATATTGCATTAAATGAAGCCTTATGGGCGTATCGAATGGCTTGTCATGGGTCGACTAAGTTTTCCTTGTATTAGTTGACTTATGGGCATGATGCTGTCTTGCCTTGGGAGATCAAGACCGGATCAAGATGTGTTGCGTGTCAAGAGGACTTGACAACCAATGACTATAAAACACTTAAATTGATGATTTAGAAGACTTGAATTGTCATCGGCTTCGAGCTCTGGAAAATATTGAAGCTAATAAACTCAGGATTGCTAGGCATTACAACAAGAAGGTTAAACTTAAGCAACTTCACGAAGGAGAGTTGGTATGGAAATTGGTGTTGCTGATAGGGACTAAAGATAACAAGTATGGCAAGTGGTCGCCTAATTGGGAAGGGCCCTATCGTGTAAGCCGATGCATAACTGGTAGTGCCTACATCCTAGAGACATTGAAAGGAGAAAGTTTTCCTAAGGCACTTAACGAAAAATACCTGAAGAAGTATTACCCAAGGATATGGGTCGATACTTGATAGCCGATAAACATCGGTTGGTATAGCCGATACTTGAGGGTATCGCCTTTAGAAGTAAAAAAATTATAAAAAAAGAAAAGGAAAAATCAGCTAAGGCAACAAAAGTCGATGCGACATGCATCGCCTATAGAGCAAATATATTACAAAAACAAAAGAGTTGTGTTTGTCCGCCAGTGTCATAGAGTATATCAAGTTAACCCAGATGAAAGGTGCAGGTTTACAACAATCCCAAGGTCTTCTGGATTGCATTTATCGCATGCAAGCGAATTTGGTTAACTTCATTGATCTGCTGGATGTCTTCCTCATCGGTCCCTGGAATTGATTTGACTTCCCGGTGGAGACCTTTGGCTTGTTGGACTTTAGTTGTCATCGCCTTTTTCATCTTTTCCATGGTAGCTGTTTACACCAAAATTTGGAAGAAGAATCGTAGGGACTCAAAAAGCTCCCAAGATCATGTCATCAAGGAATCAATTGCATGCAGGTTGGTATCAGCTAATTCGAATGCAACATTGGAATCGACTTTCTTCAGATAGCGCCAATAGATAATGACAAAGGCTATGATCGGTGCCGGAACAAAACATGTTGGACTCTGCAAAAAGGGAAAGGTTAGGGTCCAAGTTATCTTAAATTCAGAATATTTTCTCTTAGGCCAAAAATTGTAATGAGTTGTGCTTAGGTAGGAGTCATGTGTAGGTCCCGGGTATAAATATTGGACCACGGCTATTGTAAAAAGACACACAATCAATCAAATACAAGTTACTTACTTTTTTTGGCTCTAGCCACCCCTTAGGAGTAGGAGTAGAGTAGATCTCAGTGAGTTCTTCAGCAAGTACGACTGCATTGATCCGGTGACCTCCACTGCTTGTCTATAAGTACCGTCATGGCTTATACTTCTATTCATACAGCTGCATCGATCCGGTCGACCTCCACTGCGACTCTGGTATAAGCTAGCTATCGACTCTTGTCTAGTTCAAGTAAGTCTGCATCGATTCGGTCGACCTACACTGCTCGAACTAGATTAAGCTCAAGTTATCGGCTCTATCTAAGGGCGGCGTTCCTTCGGATAGATTCATTAAGTTACTGATATTGCTTATTGCTTCCATTATTTATTTAATTACAGCAATATCACTTCGCCTGATTGGGATTGATCTAGATCTGCCTTATATCTTGTTTAACCCATCGTTTGTTAATCTAAGCTGATCTAATATGTATCTTAAACGATGAGTTATGTTTTATTGGCCATTTTATGTCAATCTTGATCGTGCATAGTGTGTGGTTAAGGCATGTTTTGTCTTAAATAGATCTGTTGACTAACGAAAACTGTTTCATGGCCCGTTTTCATGGCCTGTGTGATTTTGCCTCACACCCCACTGTTAGCACCGTGGAGTGGGGATCGTTACTTGGTATATTTGTTCCTGATAGGGCATGACCTTAACTGTGCGCTATGCCTGAATCGGCTGTTTATCTGATATCAAGTGCTTTCACATATGCAGTTCACATTACGAGACCGTTGAAGTAAAGATAGGTTGAAAGATGTGTTAGTCCCATGATCTTATTATTGTATTATGGCCTGCATGATTCTATCTCATGCTCCACTGATATTAGTAATGAGTTAGGGTCGTCAAATCAATTGTTGTTTCTACGGCCTGCATGATTCTTCCTCATGCCCCACTGGTCATAGCGATAGACAAGATCTAATATGTTCATTAGATTTATCTTTATTAAATGGTTAAATGATGATGAGCTGCTTATTCTATATAAAAAGGGATTTAGTTACTTGCAGTCATTGGCTTAGCATAAATTAATTATTATTGACATCCTTTTGCCATTGACTAATGTCTGTCTAAATACCAAGACCTATCCTGAGCGATAACCGATTTACCTTCCATGATTCTATGAGCTATAATTGATTTATTCTTATGACTATGCTGGAATCGACTATTTAGTCGATTTCCTTCCATATCGGCTCTCAGAGCCGCACATTCAGGACTGTTTGGCAACACCGGCATGTTCCGCCTTAAATTACTGATTAGCATTCTCTCCTTGTCAATTGCAGGGTCAAATTGACTGGCACATCTCGGGAGGAGTGTGCAGGATCGACCATCCCTGCGCTGAAGCTAGGTGGATCTCTAGCTCCATCGAGCGGACCCTTCCTGCTTGCTCGTGTGCCCTCGGCATGGGATGAATTTCATGCCGACACACGTTCTTGGCACGCCCGGTGGGACACCACAATCATCATGGCGGTTCACAACAACAATGACATCCTTATTGTACATTATGAAGATCTACCTGATGGAGATAAAGATGTCATCGACAAAGCTATAGAAGAATTTCAGAACAAGTGTTTGTTGTCCTACACCAAAACACGTGACAATACAATTGTTCAGAAATATCCACTACCAAGAGTTCTATTGCATGGGCAGATAGATGCAGTTGAAGCTGAAGACAGGCGTTTCTTCATGGAAGCTGTAAACAAATCTGTTCGTGTTGCCATATCAAGCCATAATGAAGCTTTCCTGGACACATTCGACAACGCCATGAAAGAGGTGTTTCATGGGTTTCCAGTTGGTTAGGTTAGGCCGGCTTATTACAACATTCCACATCCGTCAACCCAAGGGACTAATCAAGTTGGTACCAGCCATCAAGAAGCAGCACCAGTTGGTAATGATGATGTCCAGGCAGTTTAGAGTTCATCTGAACAAGCTCAAGGTACTACTACGAATCAGATACAGTGTAATCCTGGATTGTCAATGCAGCATGTGCAACTACCGGTAGGGCAAGGTCAGAACCAGGTGATTAATTTTGGCACATCGAGCCACATACCATCGTCAGCTCAAAAAATAGCATGATTAGTTCAAAGGATCCGTAGAGATATTGATCCTCATGTCTATAATCAGAGACTTCAAGCAGCAAACTAGCAAAGGACCCAGCAGATAGAGATTCCACAAGGGTATCATTATGGCATAGATTATAACACCCTTCACATGATTCCGAATCCAGGGTATCAAGGCACATGGGATTTCAATCCACAGATGGGTCAGCAAGTGCAGAGAAATCCAAATTCACATGCTGACGAGTTGTTGGTAAAGGTGACCAAGATGATGAAGAATCAGTTCAGTCTGAAGCCAAAAGGGCTGACCTATTCGTACAAACGCCCATATCTAGAATGGTATGATTTAGTCGCTCTTCCTACAAATTACAGGCTCCCAGAGTTTGATAAGTTCACTAGCCAAGATAGCACAAGCACAATAGAACATGTCAGTCGGTATCTTACATAGTTGGGCGAAGCATACGTTGAAGAGGCCCATTGAGTTCGTTTCTTCTCTCTGTCACTGTCAGGGCCAGCCTTCACTTGGTTTTCATCACTGTCAGTCAACTCCATTGCTAATTGGGCTGATCTGGAAAAGAAATTTCATACATATTTTTATACAGGGACCAGAGAAAAGAAGATTACTGATCTGACAACTATAAGGTAGAAGACTAATGAATTGGGCACTGAGTTTCTTCAGAGGTTCCGAGAGACTAGGAACTCATGCTTCTCATTAAACTTGGCTAATGATCAGATAGCTGCTTTAGCCGTTCAAGGAATGCTGCCGATGTGGAAAGAAAAACTGTTGGGACAAGAATTTGACAACTTGGGTCAATTGGCTCAACGAGTGGTAGCGCTCAATAGCCAATTCCAGAGTATGCGCAGAGATACCCGATTCCAGAA
Source organism: Miscanthus lutarioriparius (assembly GCA_904845875.1). Taxonomy (NCBI): domain Eukaryota; kingdom Viridiplantae; phylum Streptophyta; class Magnoliopsida; order Poales; family Poaceae; genus Miscanthus; species Miscanthus lutarioriparius. Next base: position 38,145,688 of record CAJGYO010000010.1, on the reverse strand, counting down.
GAGTACCATAGTGGCCGAGGCTTATAATCCATACTCAGTCAATGACAGCTATGAAGATGAGGAAGAAGAGGTTGCTGCGACTGAATGGAATTGGGGCAAAAAGACTGTAATTGTGCCAAATTCTTGGGGAAGAGGAGTTGAGGAGAGCTATGACTTTGACGTCACAAAATTAGACAAGCTCTTTGATTTCTTGATTGAGAAGGGACAGATCAAGATGCCTGATAATCATGTTATGTTGCCCCCTGATCAATTGAAGAAGAAGTTCTTCAAGTTCCATAACGCTACTTCTCATTCCACTAATGAATGCAGAATTTTCCGGCAGCATATACAGAGGGCTATTCAGCAAGGAAGGCTAAAATTTGATACACCTCGGAAAATGAAAGTTGATGATAATCCTTTCCTAGGAGATCAAAACATGGTTGATGCTAGGCTGCTCAAAGGAAAGACTAGGGTCCTAACATCAACCAAATCAAGAGAAGCTAGAACAGTCGATCCCAAGAGGCAAATATCGGTCGACGAATACAGGGAAATTAAAAGACATTATGACAAGCAAAAGAGTCGATATGAGCAGGAAGAAACATCAAAAGAAGGGGCGACAAAGCCACGAGTTACATCTCAAATTTTGTTGAATAAATGGCAGTAGCAGAAGGAAAAAGATCATCAGCGTTGGTTAGAAAAGCAAGAATATCAGCGTCAACAGGAAAAAGAGAGGTATGAAAAAAGCAAGCTGAATTGCATTGGAATTGTCCTTTCTTCAGACATTGCTGGAACGAAGGTTTGAAGTTGCCTACCAGGAGTAACTGTCCAGAGTGCAGCAATCAGTATTGGGAGTTTAGACAATCTCAAGCCAACCACCAGTCTATCCATGCTCAAGATGCATATCACCATAATAACATGGATTGGTGCTTAAAAACGGAAGTGTTCATAATCGGCTGGGGAAAAGAGTTGTTGATCAAGACTGGACTGATTATGAAGAAGAAGGCAACGAGAAAGAATATGTTTGGCAGGAAGGCCAATGGTGTCTAGGAGGTTTGACAAGAAGCCAGAAGAGAAGGGTGCAACACCTAAGGAATAAAGAGTTGGAACGGGCTCAGGTATCTGGTAAACCTCAAGTATGGCGTGCTAAGCAAATAGCTGATAAAAAGCAACCATCAGCTGATATTCAAATGGCTTTTCTGTTGCCATCAGAGTTCAGAGCTCTGGCAGATCAAGAAGTTTATTTGGATTTCGATGAATCGGAGTATGAGGAGATGGTTGCCAAGTTAACGGTTATACAACAAGCAATATTTGATAAACCAGTCAAGCATCGGCGCTTAAAAGCTTTATATGTAAAAGGCTTGGTTGATAGGAAGCCGATGAACAAGATGTTGGTAGACGGAGGTGCTTTTGTCAATCTTATGCCTTACACCACTTTTCGTAAGCTTGGCAAGGGACCAGGAGATCTGATTGAGACCGACATGATGCTTATGGACTTTGGGGGTAATGCGTCCAAGACCCGAGGGGCAATGAACGTTGAACTAACAATCGGGAGTAAGACTCTACTCACCACATTCTTCATCATCGATGGACAAGGGTCATACAGTTTACTCCTTGGTTGTGATTGGATTCATGCGAACTATTGTGTACCATCGACCATGCATCAGTGTTTGATTCAATGGCATGGAAATGATGTCGAACTGGTTCGTGCTGATGAGTCTATAAGTATCACAATAGCCGATCTAGTCTTTTGGGAGCTAGGAGACTTCGAATGCTTTTTTGGCAAGTTATGGGAAGGAGGCTTCATTAGAATCAACGATGAAAGCCAACAGCCAATCCAAGCAGTCGACTTTGAAAATTTGTCTTAATGGATAATCCATTAGATGGTACAGATGGCAAAATAGGGCATGGTTTCACATCGACCCATGAATTAGAAAAAGTAGATATTGGTTGTAGAGATAGACCTAGGCCGACGTATGTAAGTGCCAAGTTGGAACCTGAGTATAAACGAGAGTTAGTTGATTTGTTAAAGGAATTTAAAGACTGTTTTGCTTGTCTGGTCTAGATCGGTCAATTGTCGAACATCGGTTGCCAATCAAACCTAGATATCGGCCATTTAAATAGGCTCCAAGGAGATTCAACCCGAATGGGCTGGATAATATCAAAAAGGAGACTGAAAGGTTACTGGAAGCAAAGTTTATCCGACCATGTCGATATGCGGAGTGGATATCGAATGTTGTCCCTATGTATAAGAAGAATGGAAAATTAAGAGTTTGCATTGATTTCAGGGATCTGAACAAAGCCACACCCATGGATGGTTATCCGATGTCGATAGCTGATATGTTAGTAGATGCAGCAGCCGGGCACAAGGTTATTAGCTTCATGGATGGCAATGTAGGGTATAACCAAATTTTCATGGCTGAGGAAGACATAGCAAAGACCGCTTTCAGGTGCCCTGGTGCAATCAATTTATTCGAGTGGGTTGTGACGTCCTTTGGTCTAAAGAATGCCGGTGCAACTTATCAAAGGACGATGAATTATATTTTTCATAAGTTGATCGGCAGGATTGTTGAAATCTACATCGATGATGTGATGATAAAATCGAAAGGGTACAAAGAGCACCTAGCTGATTTGCGAGAGACTCTGGAATGCACAAGAAAACATGGTCTAAAGATGAATCATAATAAGTGTGCTTTTGGAGTGTCAGCTGGACAATTCTTGGGATTTATGGTCCACGAGAGAGGAATCGAGTTGGTCAGAAAAGCGTAAAAGCAATTGATGAGGCAGTTCCCCCGACTACTAAGACAGAGTTGCAATCTCTGCTTGGTAAGACTAATTTCATCAGAAGATTCATTTCAAATTTGTCGAAAAGGATCCTGCCATTTTCTCCCTTGTTGAAGTTGAAAAATGATCAAGAATTCAAGTGGGGTGACATACAACAAAAGGCGTTTGAAGAAATAAAAGAATACATGAATTGTCCACCTGTGCTGGTCCCTCCTCAGAAGGTAAGCCTTTTAAGTTGTACATATCGGCTGATGACAAGACAATTGGATCGACCTTGATGCAAGAATTTGAAGGAAAAGAGCGAGTTGTTTTCTAGCTGAGTAGAAGGCTCTTGGATCCAGAAACAAGATATTCTCCCACCAAAAAGTTATGCTTGTGCTTATATTTCTCTTGCACTAAGTTGCGACACTACTTATTATTGGCCAAATGTACGGTTGTTTCCAAGGCTGATGTGATTAAGCACATGTTATCAATGCCAATACTGAATGGGAGGGTGGGAAGTGGATTCTTGAGTTATCGGAATTTGACTTGAAGTACGAATCGGTTAAAGCAGTCAAAGGACAAATAATGGTCGATTTTATCACCCAGCATCATAAGCCAAGCATTGGTTATGTAGAGTCAATGCCTTGGACGTTATTCTTTGATGGATCATCATGCAAGCAAGGTGGTGGCATTGGTGTTGTTATTATTTCGCCTCGGGGGCCAAGTTTTGAGTTTGCTCTTCCAACTGAACCAATGATTACCAACAACCAAGTGGAGTATGAAGCTATTCTTAAGAGACTTCAACTTCTTCATGAAGTAAAGGCTGAAGCAATTAAAGTATTTGGAGATTCATAGTTAATTATTAATCAGTTGATCGGCCTATATGAGTGCAAAGAAGATAGTTTGAAAGGATACTATGATGAGTACCAAAAGTTGGTCAAAGAATTTCTTCATGTCTCTTTCCAACATATTCCAAGAGCACAAAACCAAGAGGCTAATCGTCTAGCTCAAAGTGCGTCAGGATATTGAGTGTTTCGAGAAGTCTTGAGTAGTGAAGCCTCGAATGATGATTGGAGAGTCGAAATAGCCGACTACCTTAGAAATCCATCACAGAAAGTTACCAGAAAGCTAAGGTATAAATCGACTAACTGTGTTTTACTGAATGATCAGTTGTATTACAAAACAGTTGATGGAGTATTACTCAAATGCCTAAATCGAGAGGAAGCTAAGGTGTTGATGGGCGAGGTGCATGAAGGGATATGTGGAGCTCATCAATCAGCTTATGCGATAAAGTGGATTATTCGCAGAACTAGATATTTCTGGCCAACAATATTGGAAGACTATTTTGAATATTACAAGGGGTGCCAGAATTGTCAACGTTTTTGTAATATCCAGAAATCGCCTGCATCAGCCATGAATCCAATAATCAAGCCATGGCCGTTTCGAGGTTGGGGAATTGATTTAATTGGCCAGAGTTTTCCGCCGTCAAGCAAAGGACATAAGTTCATATTGGTAGCAATAGATTACTTTACTAAATGGGTTGAGGCAATTCCTTTGAAGACAGTAACCTCAAAGAACATGGTTGATTTTGTCCAGGAGCACATTGTGTATCGTTTTAGGATTCCTCAAACTATAACCACCGATCAGGGGACATTGTTCACATCAGAGGAGTTCAGAGATTTTGCTACCAGTATGGGAATCAAGCTACTAAAATCTTCTCCTTACTATGCTAAGGCTAATGGCCAGGCAGAGGCGCCCAATCAGATTATGATTAAGCTGATCAAGAAAAAGATTGAAGAACAGCGAAGGAAGTGGCATTCAACGCTTAATGAGGCACTATAGGCATATAGGATGGCCTGTCATGGATCAATTAAAATGTCGCCTTATGAACTTGTGTATGGCCATAATGCAGTTCTTCCTTGGGAAGTTCAGATTGGATCAAGGTGTGTTACATTACAAAATGATTTGTCAGCCGAAGTCTACAAGAATCTTATGATAGATAACTTAGAGGACTTGAGTTGCCTTCGGCTGCATGCTCTTGAAAATATCGAAGCCAATAAACTGAGGATTGCAAAATATTACAATAAAAAGGTCAAGATTAAGCAATTTTCTGAAGGAGACTTGGTCTGCAAAGTGAAATTGCCGATCGGGTCAAAGGACAGCAAGTTCAGCAAATGGTCACCTAATTGGGAAGGACCTTATCAGATCAAACGGTGTGCTCCTGGTAAAGCTTATATTTTGGAAACGTTAAGAGGAGAGGAAGAATTTAGCAGAGCAATCAATGGGAAATATCTAAAGAAATATCACCCTAGCGTTTGGATTAATACTTGATAACCGATTTGTTCGGTCGTCAGCTCTAATAGCCGATATCAGAAAGGGATCGCCGCTAGTGCAAAAATAAACCCAAAAGGGTAGAAGCTGGTACGATGTGTATCGCCTATAGAAGCAAAGTAAACACGGACAAAGTGATGCATATAAGTACGAAGCAAAAGATCTTTCAAAACGAGGAAATTATTTGCTAACTATCACCTATTACAAGCTACGGGCCAGAAAACACTCTGCTTACTATATCATCGGCCTGGGTGTTGAAAGCTATAGAGTTGGTGGCGCTGAAGAAATCCTCAACTAGGCGTTCACGATCCCTAGGGTGCGCCGCATTTGGAAAACCATGGGGAAGATGCCAAAGATTGTGGCCAGAGCGGGCTTGTGCAGCAGCCAATGCCATGGCAGCACCATGATGAACACCATGAAGGGCGACCTCCCTAACACGGTTCGGGATGTCATGCAAGCAAACCACCGGAATGGCGCCCCTGGCATTGACAAATCCCAGCGCGTGCTCCGCAGCTGATCGAAGGCTTTCCAACTGAGCAGTTAGATCTAAAAGATTCAAGGATTCAAATGATCAGAATCTTGAAGATGAAATTGAGGAAAAGCAAAAGTTATGATAGATGTCTCACCTGTGATGCTGGCCTCGGCCTTGGCCAACCTATCCTCCACCGAATCAACCTTAGGAGGTGATCGGCTTCAAATCATAGCCAGAGCCAATTCTATAAGGGAAAGACAGTCGGCAAGATTCTAACCATGCCTGTCGATGGAGGTGAGCAAGTCGTCATTATCGACCCGCCTCCTCAGATTGCAGGGAAGCTGGTGGCGAGCTGTTGATGAAGAAAACGTCGAAGGCTGAATGAAACCAGCCCTATGCCCTGAAGTAGTGAGAGCATCATGAGTTGCACCCTCCTGGTGATGAAGGCGCTGGCGTGATGACGCGGATCCATTGAGGGCCTCCTCAGCAGACCTCTTGCTGTTCTCCATGATCTCAAACCTATAGGAAAGCAGGAACTACACTAAAGACGCAAAAGATTTGAGACGAAGCGGGTTGTTTTTCGATCCACAGCCGTGGCCCATATATATAGCCTGGGAAGGTGAGAAGATAGATTTCACCGGGAGTGTGAAATTGAAGTCAGATACAGAAATGGATCGACACTCTAGAAATTCAGGGGACGGATAATGAAGAGATAACAGATTCGGACTTATTGCTTTCCCAAATTACAAAATATTGTGGGATGCACACGAAAGATTTACATTGGCCAGCAATCGGCCCACCAAGGCTTCTTTGGATTGAAGGGAGTTCGAATCCCCACAGGGCCAAAGGTCATCATAAACCGAGTCACATCAGCCCATTGATAAAATTATGCCAGAGAAGGGGAAACGTCGCCTGCTTAACAGATGCCCAGCTGATTTCGGTGACTGGGAAACTATGGGAAAGAAGCCTGTGGCTTTCCCGATGGGCATTGGATGGAGCAAACAAGGGGAAGGTGTCCACACATTTTAGCCCTTGCAAACACTAGAACAGCTCTACGAGCATGGAGAGAAGACTTAGGTGATATCACAAGAATTCTTCTAACCATAGTAGCTGATCCTCTTGCTCGACAAGGTGCTAAGACGAGCGACACAATCACCCTATGCACAAGAATTCTTTTAATCGCTCAAGATCTTCATGGCAGAAAGATAGACCATGGAGGGCCAGACGGGGTCAAAGACACTCAAGGGAGCAGATAGAAGAGAGACATGACTGAAATGTTGAATTTCTCTTGCCAGAATTAGATAGACATCTTATAGTCGGCCTGGAAGGATGGATCCAAGCGCCCGTGAAGCAATAATGCTCTCGTAAAAGTTTTGAAGCATGGGCTCATAAGCTGACATAGACGGTGACAAACAGTAGACCCTAGATCAAGTTTCTCTACCCATGACTATGGACCTATCGGGGGTGCAGACATGATAATTTTGGAATAAAATTACTTTTATCCCAAAATTGGGGGGAATGTGTTTACACCAAAATTTGGAAGAAGAATCGCAGGGACTTGAAAAGCTCCCAAGATCATGTCATCAAGGAATCAATTGCATGTAGGTTGGTATCAGCTGATTCGAATGCAACACTAGAATCAGCTTTCTTCAGTTAGTGCCAGCAAATAACGACAAAGGCTATGATCGGCGCCGGAACAAAACATGTTGGACTCTGCAAAAAGGGAAAGATTAGGGTCCAAGTTATCTTAAATTTGGAATATTTTCTCTTAGGCCAAAATTGTGATGAGTCGTGCTTAGGTAGGAGTCATGCATAGGTCCCGCGTATAAATATTGGACACCGGCTATTGTAAAAAGACACCCAATCAATCAAATACAAGTTACTTTTTTCTGCTCCGGCCACCCCTTAGGAGTAGGAGTAGAGTAGATCTCGGCGAGTACGGCTGCATCGATCTGGTCGACCTCCACTGCTTGTCTATAAGTAACGTCATGGCTTATACTTCTGTTCATACAGCTGAATCGATCTAGTCGACCTCCACTGCGACTCTGGTATAAGCTAGTTATCGACTCTTGTCTAGTTCAAGTAAGGCTGCATCAATCTGGTCGACCTCCACTGCTCGAACTAGATTAAGGTCAAGTAATCAGCTCTGTCTTAGGGTGGTGTTCCTTTGGATAGATTCATTAAGTTACCAATATTGCTTATTGCTTCCATTATTTATTTAATTACAGCAATATCACTTCGCCTGATTGGGATTGATCTAGATCGGCCTTATATCCTATTTAACCCATCGTTTGTTAATCTAAATTGATCTAATCTATATCTTAAACGATGAGTTATGTTTTATCGGTCGTTTTATGTCAATCTTGATCGTGCATAGTGTGCGGTTAAGGCATGTTTTCTCATGAATAGATCTATTGGCTAACGAAAACCGTTTCATGGCTCGTTTTCATGGCCTGTGTGATTCTGCCTCACACCCCACTATTAGCACTGTGGAGTGGGGATCGTTACTTGGTAGATTTGTTCCTGATAGGGCATGACGTTAACTGTGCGCTATGCCTGAATTGGCTGTTTTAGCCGATATCGAGTGCTTTCACATATGCAGTTCACATTACAAGACCGTTGAAGTAAAGATAGGTTGAAAGATGTGTTAGCCCCATAATTTTATTATTGTATTACGGCCTGCATGATTCTGCCTCATGCCCCACTGATATTAGTAATGAGTTAGGGTCATCAAATCTATTGTTGTTTCTACGGCCTGCATGATTCTGCCTCATGCCCCACTGGTCATAGCGATAGACGAGATCTAATATGTTCATTAGATTTATCTTTATTAAATGGCTAAATGATGATGAGCTACTTATTCTATATAAAAAGGGATTCAATTACTTGCAGTCACTGGCTTAGCATAAATTAATTATTGTTGACATCCTTTTGCCATTGACTAATGTCTATCTAAATAACGAGACCTATCCTGAGCGATAACCGATTTACCTTCCATGATTCCATGAGCTTTAATTGATTTATTCTTGAGTATGATGAAATCAACTATTTAGTCGAATTCCTTCCATATCGGCTCTCAGAGCCACACATTTGGGACTGTCTGGCAACACCGTCATGCTCCGCCTTAAATTACTAATTAGCTTTCTCTCCTTGTCAATTACAGGATCAAATTGACTGGCACGTCTCGGGAGGAGTGCGCAGGATCGACCATCCCGGCGCTGAAGCTAGGCGGATCTCCAGCTCCATCAAGCGGACCCTTCCGGCTTGCTCGTGTGCCCTCGGCATGGGACAAAATTTCTGGTAGTTCAACTAGTTTTTGCTCCTCAGCTTGGATAGCAGCCCGAACATTGACAAGCTCTTATACTAATCGGCTTTCCTGTGCTTTAACACTATCCCAGATCTTGACGTCACTATCGGTTCAAAAAGCCCCTTCACTTCTAGATTTTGAACCGACAGTGGCATACCGGCAGTGATGGGGGGTTGACATCACTATCGGTTCCTAAAAATCGACACTAATCTATGGGCAATAGTGTCAGTTCCGGGATCCACTAGGTAGTGCCTAGTTGAACAACACTACCGGTTTGTAGACCCAACCGACAGTGATGTTTGCTTCAAGAGTGTTGGTTCTTGGCTCAAGCCGGCAGTGTTGAGCAAGCCAACACTATCGGTTTGTGTCTCAAGCCGGCAGTGTTGGGCAAGCCATCACTATCGGTTCATGGCTCTAGCCGGCTGTGTTGGTCGAGCCATCACTGACGGCTGGTAGCTCAAACCGACAGTGTTATCTTTAGCAACACTACCGGTTTGGATTTCAAGGCGACAGTGATGGCTCAACTAACACTGCCAGCTCGTGCCATGAACCTATAGTGCCCTCTTTACCATCACTGCCGGTTTTGTGCTAACTGGCAGTGATCTCCTTTTTGCATTTTATTGTTTTATAATTTATTTTATTTTATTTTATTTGGTGGAATCAGATTTTTCTTTATATTAGCTATGTAGTCAACAAGTCCTTCAACATTAAACATTACAAATGTTATGGTTATAGTTCAAATGTACTTATGAAGCTCTCGATCACTTGAAATAAAAAAAGAAATTACAATAGTCTAGCTAGCCGCTTTGGCCCGTACTGAGCCTTGTACTTCACGGACTGTGCAATGGAGAATGTTCCTTTTTTTCCAAGCACTCCGATACGATGAAGGCTGCTAGCTCCGATGACAGTGCTATGACCTCCATTTCTAACAACATATTGTGTTTAAATTTCTTGCGCTGTCATTCAAAAAAACCAGTTTCGAAAAGCAAAAATGTTAGAGAAATAAGTAGATCATTTTGTTAAATTAACAGATATAAATGAAATGGGGATTATACACACCAAAGCATCTGTTGCCTCCAATTTTATGCCGAGGTAGTGAAGCATTGCCCACATTACGTAGAACCCGCATTCATTGTTTCCCGCTGGCTGGTCTAGGGTCTCCAATTGCATTGGTGCAACTTGGAATGGGACCTTTGTCCCACCAACCATTCTTGTCTGGATATTGTGCCACATTATAAAGTGTGAAAAAGGGGCAACATTAGAATATGCTATGTGCGATTAGAAAATAATATGTTATTAGGTTTGCTTACGTATTAAGCACATCGACTAGGGGATCGAGCAAAGAAAGTGGTTTTTTCTTCGAGTCCCACACCTTGATACGATTTATTTTAATATTGACAACAATGAAGATGAAATGGTTGCTGCACTCACAAAACCCTAGTTAACGAATAATCGTAACTACAAAAAACAAGCATAAAAATAAGAGCAGAGAACACATACTCGCAGTTGTAGGCTAGAAGTATTTCGGTTTTATTACTCATCTTGAAATTTTCAAAAATGGCAGTCAGTGTCTCCATCAGATCTTCCACTTTATTTCCATGCATGCCTCCATATGTTCTCTCGTTGACTAGCTCGGGGTCCAGGAAAGACATATGAGCGTACTTTGTTTTCGAAGCAATGTTTTGCTACACACCTGCATAATTCATGGGGAATGTGCAGTCGTTAACTATTTGTGTATCGAGAGAGTAGTTAATTATAATATCGTGCGAGTAGGGTACTTACATAGTCCACAACGTCAACATTTGTGTATCGAGATCGCGTCTCTGGAATAGCTGAAACAAGAGATCCCAACCGACAAAGTGCTTCTCTTCATTAGGATAATGGAAAACATGCGCCGGGTGCATAATATATTCGAAACCCGCCTGCCCTGTCTCAAGTGCTTGGGCCATGTAATAACATGCAAGTCATGCATATATGTTGTCAAATTTTTATACTCCTCCTCGTCCACCAAGAAATTGCCTCTTTGAAACTGCATTGCCGGTCTTGCCGTCTCATATAGTGAATCATAATAGATGTTCGCGGCATCATTCCTAGATAATCTAGGGTTGTCTTCAACAATCTTGTTTATATTTCTTTGATCTTCATGGTGTATTTCTTTGACTCTTAATTGATTGTGCTTGCTCTCTATTTGCCTATTGAATTTGGACTACACCCTCCACTTAGGCAGTGAGACAAATAGATTCCAGAATCTAACTTTGTCTTCCTTGGAGGCTACTTCTGGCTTTTGTTGGTTCATCAAGTTTGTAATGCTGCTACTCATCGTCCTTTTCTTTTTTTGTTGGTCCACTTTGGGAGCATTAGTGATTGAATCCAAGGACCTTTTCTATGACTGTGAGGAAGACTTAGATCTTGTTTTGGGCTATTGTGGAGGAGGAGAACGAGAATTATGTTTTCTCGGGGGTGATGAAGAGGAGGGAGGAGGAGGAGGAGGAGTCTTCTCTTTTGTTGGGTCTGATGAAGATGGAGGACGAGGAGGAAGAGAAGGAGACTTCTATCTTCTCGAGGGTGATGGCAAGGAAGTAGGGAAGGTAGTGTGATGTCCTCTATTGGGAGATAGTGAGTGATCATCTTTGGGCGGCGAAGATTCACCGTCGTCCTCATGATCATCTCAAGACAACTGGTGATCAAGCTTAATGAAGCGCTTGCGCCAGGTCATATGAGTGCCTTTGTTCTGAATAAGGCGTTGCATGCCTTCTTGTGCGGGGTATTGAATGTGCATCTTGTTATAATTCTTATCAAGTATAGTATCAATGCTGATGTGGGCATACCCCGTTGGAATTGGGCGGCCATTAATGGTCCCGTCTCCCACAGGCTAGGCCTGGCCGACTGCCACCTTGTTAGGTGTCCATTGTTGACGGATGTACAACCTGACATTGATGGGGTTCGATGATGCTCTCCACTGGATGAGGCGCATTTTCCTCTTCATCATCGATCGAGGTCGATCCGCAGCTGTTGCGACCCCTGAACTATGGGCTAAAGCTAGTCGAAATAGGTTCTTGTGGTACTACTCCTGATCCCATGGATGCCACAAGTACATTGACTTTTTCTTGAACCCTCTCATCAATCTATTTTTCGAATTTGTCTTCCATCTCTTTCAGAACCCTCATATACTCTGCCTCTTGTGCCGCTCTACCCCTCGAGCGGCTCCGATAAGTGGACGATTCTTCATCGAATGCTATTTTCCAAGGAACAAGACCGGCTCCTCTAGTGCGAAAAAGGTGCTCCTTGTTTCTGAGTGCTTGGGTGAGCACGCCATTCTCCCTATTAGTAATGTGGGTCCCTTTCCTCACCTCATCATTTACCTCAGACACTACTACATAAACTTTACTGGAGGCGGGCGATTTGGGTTTCCCGCGGTGGGCAAAGTCGTCCGCCGCGGCCTAGAGGCCACGGTAAATCGTGGCTTAACCGCGGCGGGCGGCTTTGCCCGCCACGGTTAACCGATTTACCGCGGTGAGCGGTGTAACGTGCCCGCTGCGGTAAATATACTTTTACCACGGCGGGCACGTTACATCGTCCGCTGCGGTAAATCGGTTAACCGCGGCGAGCAGCTTTTGTGGCCCGCCGTGGTTATGTTGATTAGCCGTGGCGGGCTTTATTATTTGCCCGCCTCGATAAATTATTTCCTGAATTAAAAAAATACAGGAGGCATATAAATTCAAATAAAATACAGCAGGCATATAAATTCAAATTCAAATTCAAATCACATCTAGATTTCACAGATTAAACTTAAAAAGTATGCAGACATTACACATGAGATAATATACATATATATATACATTCACTTAGTCGTTCTTGTCATCGTTAATTCATTACATTTACATATTAAAGTCGTTATACATGTGCTAAGGTGTAATACTGCGGACGCATCATCGTGGCCCATTTTCTCAGCCTCTCGTACTCCGGTAACATCGCTAGCGGGCTGTTCTCATGGAAGAACGTGCCCCCTTCAAGCACGCATTTGTCTAAGACAAACTTACATATGTCCGCCTTTGTCTGCTTGAAGCTGTGTTGGATCCTCTGCATGTCTCTCGACCAGTTCAATCCATTCTTGAGCACCCTCCAATTGCTGCTGTACTGCTTGCACACCCTCAGGAACTCACAGGCATAGAAGCCACAGGTTTGTGATCCTACCGGTTTTTTGGCACACTGCATGATCGATACGCAAGCATTACAACACAGGCATTAGAACGCATATGAACGGAAAGCACAATTAAACCTTTCAAATACTTACCGGAAAGTTGCGTCTGATTTTGATGCGGTTCTTATGCTTAGCCTTAAAATTCTCTGTTCTTCGATCATAGCATTCAGGATCCTTCACGTACTCCTTATAAGCGCTATATACGAAATGTACTAGTATTAGATAGGGCATTAGAACGCATATGAGAAGACAGTTCAGTCACTTACACTTTGAGGCAATCTTCAAAGGCCTTGTACCCTTTTAAGTTTGGTAGTGTCAACGAATCAAATACGCAGGCCCTGCCATCCTGAGGGTAGATGATAAATGCAACCCAGTGACCCTTAAGGCCTTGGCTACGCCATTGAAACAAAATACAGGTTACGACGATAAATAATAATTCTAGCTAGCTACCCACTTATCTCTACAGGCATGTCTTCGACTTACCCAAAGTGGTAGGCAGCTAGGATACACCCATGTCCCCTGATCTTCTTCATTGCTCCTAGTATGTACCTTGAAATGTTCAACTTCTCATTGTCCACCAGTTTCTTCCTGTGCGCCTCTCTCTGTCGCTTGGTCAAGTCTTTCATGGTTGGATGATTGTCATCTAGGTGGTAACCAATGATGATTCTTTGAGCAATATGCATTGGAGATAGATAGATAACATCAAGTTTTAGTTCCTTGGATATATAGGCCATCAACCTGCAAGGACAAGCCATCGTGGCATATATAAGTAGTCTTGACCGATTCAAAGGCAGGTGATATGTGAAACTCGCAATTCATCACTTACATAGAGAACAAGGTGACTTGGGCGATGTCAAGGTCTTGTTCCCGCAGTAGTCTGTACATGTCGTGGAAGTCAACGGGGAGTTCTACATCGTTGCCGGGCAAGTGGAAGTACTCCGCCAGAACCTTGACTAGAAAACCATGTAGGCCAGCTTTTGCCGCTTCCATGTACCAGAGATGAAACCTCCTTGTCTCGCACCTTTCCTCGTCGACGAGTTGGGCCTTGGTTATCATGAACTTCCCATGCTCGTAATGGCCGGGGCAGTCATCCGATTCAGGAAATAGATGGAAAGGTGATCTCGGCCTGGGATAGAAATATTAGTACCATATTATGGCAAAGAAAAGTTATTAGCAAATTATGCTCGCCGCTACCATACCTTTTGAACTCAAGTGAGTATGTGAGCTGCCCTTGGTCGCCTTTAGTCTTCGCCGGTGGTGGAGGACAGTGCCTTGTGCCCCCAGTTCCTCCGTGCCTCCCGGTCCTTTGCTCATGCCCTTAGACGGACTGCCGAGAGGTGGAGGTGGACTTGTTGTTGGAGGAGGAGAACGAGGGTGAGGGCTTGTGCCTCCTGGTGCTTTGCTCGTGGCCTTAGACGGACTGTCGGGAGGTGGAGGTGGACTTGTTGTTGGAGGAGGAGAACGAGGGTGAGGGCTTGTGCCTCAGGTGAGTTCCTTCCCTTGTCATCCCCGCCATTGCCTTCGTCATCGTCGTCGCTGTGATCCGGATCATCGGGGGGACAAGATCCGGCAATGGATGGTTGTGATGCTGGTGTCACCGTCAACGTAGAAGTCGGTGTCGAGAGAATGATCTCTATGTCGTCCTTGTTCCACAGGACTTCGGAACCCAAGGCAGCTCCAAGGATCGTTACCCCTTCTGCATTTGAATATTCCATTTCAAATTCTTCGTATTCGGTCGTATACCATGTAAGTATCACGGCAGCATAGTTGGCAGGGATCTGGTCTTGGTTGAAATCTTTGATATCTTCTTTGGGGTGCATGTAACCCTCACCCACGGTCAACTTTTTTGCCCTGTCGAACAGGATCATGAGCTAGACACGCATGGGTTCCTGGATGGCGTCGATGGGGTGCCTTGGGCGATCCTTGATCATCGGTAGTGGCTGCCCTTGTGTCTGCCCTTGTGGAACTTGAGGCACGGCTACGCCAGCCTGGCGAAGCATCTCTGACCTCATCGACACCATATCTGGGTCATTGCTTGTGAAGGCTTCTTTTATGGACCGGCTGATCATTTTGGCCACGCCTTGATCATAGCCCTTCTGAAAGATGCCCTCCTTGTACCTCTTCCTTGACCGGTATGTGGCAGCATCGGATTGCCATGACTCCACTGAGTTCCAGCTCATCTTCGATGACATGCCATGGACGCGGCCATGGTGCTCGGGGGTTCCCAGCGCTAGGGTCAGCAAGTCCTGGCCCCTGCGAACCTCAAAGCTGTCCTTGGATTTAGCGGCCTCGATGATAGCCCTCTCCACCTCCTCGAACTTGGGCTCATTGAACTTGCTCGCGCCCTCCTTGAGCTTCTTCGGCTTGCGGGCATAGATGAAGTCCTTAGCCCTCAAGTCTACACCGTCGTACGGATCAGGAAGCCCAGCGGGAGCTCTAGCCCTTTCTTCCTCCCACCACTAGGGCCTCTTACTAGCAAACCCAGTCATGCCCAAGTGGTGGGGTGTAGGTTCTTCTTCGCGAGTGCGCTGAACTTGGTGCTCTTTGCCTTTGCTTCTTCTGTTGTTCTTTGTTTACAGAACTCTTCCCAGTGATGTTCCTTCACCATAGTGTATTTGACACAGGGTGACTTGCCTAGCTTCAAGTAGTACCTGGTCAGCATGGACTTGAAGTTTCTAAAGGCTCTTCCCTCACGTGCATGACCCACTCCTGCCACTTGTTCGGATCGGCGTCCTCGGGATAATGGAAGCTCCTCGTCACCTCACCCCAGATATGTGTCTTGTAGTCGACCGGGACATTGTTCCACTCCTCCCAAGTGATCTCCACCTTGTCCTTGACTATACATGCCACCTGGTTGCTGAACTTGGCAAGGACCGTGGGTGGCGACAACGGGTTTTCCTCTGGTCCCACCTCATGGATCACATGGACTTCATCGTGGATTTCCCTCTGGTGCCTCCTGTGTTCCCCCCTTCTCAGCTTTGTCCTCTGAAGCCTAGACTTGCCTGAAGTGGTTGGAGATGGAGCGGGGGGTTCTTTGTCCCCGACTTGTTCCTCCTCGAAATTCAATTCTCGAGGCACCACCGGCATCTGTTCAGGGTTTGGAGACCGCGCACTTTCAACTTCGTCGTCCCTCGGTTGGTAGGTCGGATCATCTTCGTCCTCTGTACGACGTTTCTTTGTTGGCCTTGGGGTCACGGACACGTAGCTCTCGAGTCTAGTTGATGATGATGCACTAGGGGTAGGGTCGCGCCATTCGCTTATCGGTTCCTCCGCCATTGGAAAGCTACAATGAATACATATTTCAGTTGTATAGACACAGTTATAGAGTAGTAAAGTAGAGTAGTATTAGAGTAGTAAAGTAGAGTAGTACTAGAGTAGTAAAGTAGTAGTAGTTGGCTTAGATTTGCCCCATAGTCATCACATCGCTTTTAAATCTGGTTGCTTGTATCTAGTATACAAGCCATCCTAGTTTAGCGGGGCACTCGATCATCATCGCCACGCCTCAAAGATAAAAGGGTTCACATCATTGCATATGCCACTGCCTCAGCTTAGAAGTGTGAAAAGAATCATCATTGCAAATACCAAACAAAAGCCATCAAGAAAGTTTCAAAATTCGGCCCCAAAGGGCTAAGTCCTTCGGCCATCAAGATAGAGTAGAAGACTAGAGGAGGTGAGAGTAGAGTAGAGTAGAGTAAGAGGAGTAGAGTAAGAGTCATGCATGCCTCAAAAGTTTATTTGGCAACATAGGCAGCAATAAACCCCCATCACAGCTCAATCAAATTTAGTCAGTAAGAGTAAGAGTAGTAGAGGAACTGCTCAATTTAGTCAGCAAGAGCATAGTAGAGGAGTAGGCAGTAGAGGAGGAGGGAGTAGAGGAGTAGGCAGTAGAGGAGGAGGGAGTAGAGGAGGAGGGAGTAGTAGTAGGCAGTAGTAGTAGTATACAACAGTAGTATAGCAGTAGTATAGGAGTAGTATAGGAGGACAGTAGTAGCAGACAGTATAGGAATAGATTAAGTAGAGAAATAGGTAGCACCACCACCAAAATTATATCAAATTTAGCAAAATTGCAGTAGAGTGGCCAATTCATCTCAAAATTCTCACAACTTGAGCATGTGATCAGTTTAAAGGCAAGGTGCATCATAGGCAGTGCCTTATGCTCAGAATTTTGTCACAAATTTCTTTGGCATCATAGGCAGCAAAAAGAATTGAATTCAAATGCTACGGTTCAGCAAAAGCATTATAGATCAGTAGTATAGCAGTTCAAAATTCACCACGTGTAGTTTATCCTGTACAATTTTCAGCCGTCCATTCCAAAAGGAGTTTACTATATCCTGTACAATTTTGGCCATATCAATATTCAAATATAAATGAATTATAGAAGATGTAACTGTAGGTACACATCTGAGTCAAGTTTATGAATTATCAGCATTATAAAATCAGTCTAACTGTGCCACTAGAAAAAACACAATGTGAGATTGTTTATTTTCACTACGAAAACATGATATTCCATATGCTTATACCCCTTGTTCGCAACAGGTCATCTCAAAATTAAGTATAGGAATAGATTAAGTAGAGAAAGTAGTAGGCAGTAGTAGTAGAATACTGCTAGAAATTGCAGCAGAGTGACCAATTCGATGCTGTTGGAGACAACCCGGTATAAATAGGTCACAAATTCTAGCTAAATATGGAAACAGCTCAACCCTGTTGGAGATAAGCCTATAAAGGGGATTGTTAAAAAGACAGCCAGGTTTCACGGCTAAATATGCGCGATATTGAAAATTCCTATCCACGAATTACGTGACTACATATTCAAAGTTGCTTGGCATAATGAGCATATAATTTATAATTAAGCCTGGAAACAGCTCTAAGAGCTCTATGAAACAGAACCCTAACCGAAACCGCCTTAAACACTAAGTTAACGTAAGAATTAGAAGACTCCTCATCATACCAAGGAAAGACAGCTTTTGCATTTTCACATGAAGAGAGAACAACGTAGTGGAACCTAGAGAAAGCTAGGATAGCCCAAATGTGAATCTCTAATTACATTTCAGATGGGGAAAATATAATGATTACTACAAGAATAAAATTTGAGCTTTGGAGACAACATTGTAATTACAGAGAACCAAGGTACTATGTAGTTCTTACCTTGGCTTTGGCGCAAGAAAGTTCCAAGTGAGGAGGTAGCGGCTAGAGCCCGCCTGTGCTCTCGAGGACGAGGCCCGACGTGTGGACGGTGACCACTGGAGGAGGACGGGGGGCGTGGATCTGGGAGGAGGGCGTGGCCCGGCGTGTGGGCGGTGATCGCGGAGGAGCTCTGGGTGGCCGACGCTTAGGGTTCGAGGGGACGGGCCCAAGACGGAGGAGCTCAGCGGGCGCTGGAGCAAGGGTTCTGGGAGAGGAGGACGGGGCGGGGCACGGCACACAGGGGAGGAGGACGGGGCGGGGGGCGCGTCGGTGGCCATGGAGGAGATCGGTGGCAAGCTTAGGTTCTGGGATGGGGCCCAAGCAGCGCAGAGCTCGGCCAAGCGAACAAGGGTTCCGGGGAGAGGAGGACGGGGGCGAGGGTCACATATATAGCCATTGATTAACCACGGCGGTCAATATAATTACCCACATGGTAAATGTTCTTTAACGCAGCACTTACACTGCCCGGCCGCTATTAATCTATTAACTGCCGGCAAGGGCGCCTGCTTACGTGTCCGCCACGCTAATACTTCTTTACACTAATTTGCCTCTCGCTATATTATTCCTATGGAGTAGATAAGGTGTTGCCTCTGTATAACCAAAGACAAACTATTTGGCTATATATAAGCACTAGTTAATTGATCAAGTCACTGGGTGAAAAAATAGATAAAAAGATTTCAACATCTTTGGATGTGTATTAATTGCATTATTGGCTGAATAAAAAAAAGAAACTGCATTATAGTCCACTGTTCTTTGGATCTCAAATCTTCACAGGCATACCAAGAATTGAGCCTCTTGCTTGATCAAATGGGCTACTGGAGCTCAAACTTGTCTTCAATGTTTTCATGTTTTGTCAGAAATAGTATAGGAGTAGTATAGGAGGACAGTAGTAGCAGACAGTATAGGAATAGATTAAGTAGAGAAATAGGTAGTACTAGTAGAGTAGTATTGTATAGTAGTAGTAGTAGATTCAGTAGTACTAGTAGAGTAGTATGGTTCCATGATATTAATAATAAGTTACAAAACTTGTCTTCAATAGATCGAGCTATATTATTACATATATGTTTCTGGGATACATATATCATTTTGGTGTAGGTGCTTTCACCATCCTCTTCTCACCATCGGGGTGGGCCCACGGCATCATCCTGGTCTTGTTGAATCGGTCCTCGATGGCCTTGATCTTCTTTGGATGATCGGTAAAAAGCTCGAGCTCTGCGTAGTTGTTGTATTGTTCGGGACTCTACACCCCATCAGCTCCCACAATCCGCTGCTTTCCAGACACAACCACATGCCTTTTTGGGTCCTCTACATATATATAGTAGGCCACTTGCGCGACATTGGTTGCTAGTACCCATGAGTCATCTTTGTAGCCGATACTTTTGAGGTCCACGGTGGTTAGCCCATAACTGTCCACTGCAACCGCATTCGGTTTGACACACTGGCAACGAAAGACAGTTATGCGTAGGTTTTGGCCGTAGTGAAGTTCCCATATTTCTTTGACTTGCCCATAGTATTGCCTCCTCTGGCCCGTGGACTCTTCTTCGCCCTCGTATCGAACACCGCAGTTCTGTGCCGAGCTCTTCTTGTCCTTGTCTTTCGTGTGGAACCTATAGCCCTGGACGTCATACCCTTGCCACATGGTGATTTGGCTGGATGGGCCTAACACAAGCCTCTTAATGGTCTCCGTATATTCATCAGAGCATCCTTCAAGGGGTATGTGTGGCTCTTTGAGCCACTCTATGAAATTGCTCTTGTGATGGTTCTGGACCCATGCCTCCGTGCGCTGCCCGTCATTAGCGGCGCGGATCTCTTCCAGGTGCTTTTCAATGTATTTCTCCATGCTCACTAACTGATGAAGGATGCTGTAATGAGCTTCTGGCACCGTTCGGTTTGCCACATCGGTGCGTACTTTTCGGCCTGTGCACCCCATCCCTGAGGTTTTGCCTTCGTGGTGATGGACAGGCAGCCCAATCACCCTCCCATCTCTTATGTACCTCATACACCAGTTCATGGCCTCCTCCATTGTGTATGCCTCGATCATAGAGCCCTCCGAGTAAGCGCGGTTATGGATGTATCTGTTGAGGGTGGACATGAACCGCTCGTACGTCCACATCTGGTGTAGGTACATGGGGCCCAGTTGATGGATCTGATCGACCATATGCATCATTAGGTGTGGCATAATATCAAAGTAGGATGGTGGAAAGCACATCTCGAGTTGGCAAAGGGTCTCCGCTATGAACTCCTTCAGGGCAGGTAGCTTAGCCTTATCAATGACCTTCTGGGTGATGCAGTTAAAGAAGTATGACATCCGTGTGATGACCATCTTCACGTACTCTGGACGGATAGCCCTAATCGCAATTGGTAGGAACACCATCAACATGACGTGGCAGTCGTGTGAGTTGTAGCTGGTCATTATGAGGTCTTTCATGGAGACCAGGCTCTTGATGTTGGAAGAGAAACCAGTCGGCACCTTGATACCCCTAAGCAACTTAAGAAAAGCCATCCTCTCGTCTTGCGTTAGGTTGCAGGCCGCACCCGGGATATTGACTTTACCATTCTGAGGCGGTCCCGGGTGAAGGTCTGGCCTGATGCCCAGATTGACAAGATCCGTCCGTGACTTGATACCATCCTTTGTCTTGCCCTTAATGTCCAGCAGGACACCGATAGTGCTTTCAAAGACATTTTTCTCTAGGTGCATGTAGTCGATGGCATGGGGTGTATTCAGTGTTTTCCAATACGACATGTACTTGAATAAAATTGACTTCTTCTTGAAAGGAACGGCGGCGGGGACTTCCTCCGTCTAGTCCCGCTTTCGCTTCCTTGTTTGCTTGGGGCCCTCTTCAGGCGGCTTCTTCTTCTTTCCAAACTCCACCTGATCTATGTCCTTGACCATCTCATACACCTTTGTCCCCCAACTAGTCTGCGTTGTTTGATCACGCTACGGCTCGTCCTGATTGTCAAAGTATTTGTTCATAATACTTCTTCTATACCTGTGATTTTTGGCGAGGAACTGTCTGTGCCTCGTGTACACCATCTTATTGGATCCCTTAAGGTAAGTGTAGCAGGTCTCATCGATGCAAATTACGCAGCCGGTCTTCCCTTTGATCTGCCCCGACCATGAGAAGAGACCAGGGTAATCAGTGATAGTGACAAAGATGATTGCTTTTAGTGTGAACTTCTCCTTGCGGGATGCATCCACCATCTGGACCCCAACATCAAATAGTATCTTCATTTCCTCCATGAATGGCTCCAGGAACACATCTATATCATTGCCGGGCTGCTTCGGTCCGAAGATAAGCATGGTCAGCATAAGGTACCTACGCTTCTGACATAGATGGGGAGGTAGGTTGTACATGGTGAGCACGACGGGCCAAGTGCTATGCGAGCTGCTAAGCTCACCGAACGGGTTCATCCCGTCGGTACTCAGCGCGAACCTAACATGCTTGGGCTCCTTGCCAAACTTCGGGTAGGCCTCGTCAAAATCCTTCCACTGCTTGCCATCGGATGGGTGACGTAGCTTGTCATCGTCTTTCAGGCGGTCAGCTGATGCATGCCAGGACATGAGCTTGGCATCATCCGGGTTCCCGAATATTGCACGCAGGCGATCGGTCACGAGCAGGTACCACACCGATAGTGCTGTACTTTTTCTGTGCGTGTAACCCTCTTCTTCATCGTCTTGCTGAGCCAAGATCTGTTTGGCCGCACTGCTCTTCTTTGCCCCCTTCTTGTTCTTCTTCCGACCACCCCGCAAGCCTCCCTCATCTTCTGCATCCACGCGACAACCAGCATTTTTCTTGTACCGACTAAAGCCGCAGTGCGGACAACTCATCAAATTCTCATACTCATTGCCCCGATATAGGATGCAGTGGTTAGGGCATGCATCAAACTTTCTAAGCTTCATCGCCACTGGCCGGATCAACTTCTTGGCCCGTTAAGTATTGGCGGGCACCTTGTTAGCTGTTGGATACATGGTGGCAAGGTAGCTTAACAACTCATTGAAGCTAGTGTCAGACCAACCATGACGAGCCTTCAACATCAACATATGGAGGTTAAAACGGAGCGCCGTGCACTCCTTAGGACAATCGCCGCTGTCCTTATAGAGAGGATCAACTGCCACCTGCTTCAACTCTCTGAAATTCTCCAACCACTTTGGGCAACCCAACACAACGTCGTCTTCATCGAAGTGTTTGACTAGATCTTCAACAAACTGCACATCCTCGGGTTGGCTCACAGTATCCTGACCATCCCCACCATCGCCGGCTTTGTCGGCCATGTCTTACATTAGATCATCCACCATGATGTAATCACGACAATTGTTGTCACTGTCAGCTGGTGCAGCTGCTGCTAAAGATGATGAGGAGCCGGGTGCTCCTAAAGGATCTTTATTCACCGGTGGTGCTGTCGTCGTCGGCATCGAAGAGCTCACTCCAGATGCACCGCCACTCGCACCAACTCTTTCGCCGTGAAATGTCCAGACTGTGTAGCCCTCGACGAAACCATACATGATCAAATGAGTTTGCACATCGCTATCTTGGTGGGCTTTCAGGTTCTTGCAACAAGAACATGGACATATGGTTGTCATCCGCTTCAGTCTCTCACGGTGAGCTTTACCAGCAGTAATAAACTTCCTTAATTCAAAGAGGTACCGCGGATCATTCACTCTATCGATCCGGTACATCCATTCCGACCTATCCATCATACCTGCGAACATTATCCGTCACAATCAACATTAAATAAAGAAGAATTAGGAGAAATTGATGATTTTTACGTCCAAAATCATGAAAAAGAGAGGAAATGCCAACAACTAGACACTGGTTTGGTGCAAATCACCATTAGCAACTTCTGGATATGTATTCCAGGACACGTCTACTTGATGCCCGGTATTAATGAACTAGATTAGACACGTCCACTTGTTTGGTTTGAAATTTTTGTTGACCAAATCAAACTGAAGCCGTGATAAAATGTGGCCTAAAAATGATATTTGGTTTTTGATGGAGCCAAAATATGGCTTGTGCCAAAATCTAGCATAGCAAAAAAATGTTTAGATGATAACCAAGCTAAATTCTTGGTTTTTTCCGTCAAGTAAATATGGTTACGTGGAATCTTGTTTTGTAGATAAATTCTTAATAAATATTATAGTAAAAAGAAATTACAAATTGGACACATGATTAAATAGATATTAGCATTTGAAATTTGATTATCAACTCAGTACATGCAAAAGCAAAATGTAGCAATAAGAAAGAGCCTCCATACATGCAGTAGTGCCAGTGGACAGTGGTCCACACATGCCCAGAAAAGGCGAACCCCAAATGCCAGGCTTGAGGGTGCGTCTGGGAGCGAATCACTCTCGCCTGCTAAACGGTATTTTTAGAGTGAGATTCTCTGCTGATTGTGTGAAGCGATTCTCTGAAATAAACTAAGAGGCTAAGAGCTAAAAAAGTAGCTTCTTCTGATTCTGTGAAGTGATTCTAAGAGTTTATGCTAAAGAATAAAAAAATCAATTTTAACCTTATTATCACTTCACCGGAGAATGAGGAGCACAGCTCTGCGAAATGAACACTCAAGCGTCGACGACCCAAGGACGTAAAAATCAGTGGAATATCCAGAAGACCCGTGGAGAAGATGAAGGGGTGGTGCTGTGTATTTGTACAGGCTTTACCGCGGCGGGCAAGATAAAGCGCCCGCCTCGATAAATCAACTCTTTACCGCGGCGGGCAGTTTAAAGGGCCCGCCACGGTAAATCGTATTAACCGCGGCGGGCCATTCATACCGCCCACCGCGGTAAATAACGATTTCCTACGGCAGGCAAGTAAGGTGGCCCGCCGCGGTAAACCCTTTTCCCGCAGCGGGCGCCTCGGTGGCCGGCCACCGGTTAACCATGGCAGGCAAAAGTGGTGCCCGCCACGGAGCCCATTTTGGCCACGCTGCGCAAATTGATTCCTGTAGTAGTGAGAGATCCTTTGCACGAGGCTGCTCATGGCTGGATTTGTGGAGCTAAAGCTCCCGTCCGGGCCGTGGTGTACTGTAGCACCTAGTTTTAAGGACAAAACCAGATACTGCCTAGGAATTCAATTCACACATATAGTTACAAATGAAGGGGTAATATCAAAGACAATGCCTTTATTACATATCGCATAAGTATTTATTACAAAAGACATAGTCTTACTTTAGAGTATATACTATAACTCTATTCTTTTGGTGAAGCCTCCAACACCATAGGAATCATCAACTGGTTGATCACAAGACTAGTACCTCTTGAAAAACTCCACTGAATAGCCTCCATCTGGTACCCATCCAGGATTTTGCCAAAGTATTGAAATAAAACAAGCATAAGCTACTACCGCTTAGCAAGCATAACATGAGGGGATGCAAGCGCAAAAGGCTTGACACGGCTGAACTGCGGTAAGCACTTTTAGTTGGTCAAATTTTATTATTAATCATAAGTTGCTAAGTTATGCTTAGGCTCCCGAATATGAATAATTAAAGATATCAGCAATTTTAATCATAACCCAAACCACCTGAGTAACCAACTATTCAGTAAGGATCCAGGCCACTCGTGACAATGAGCATGGCTGATATACCACTTTTACACTATGTAGAGGTTGTACACATCCACCACGAGTCATGATACCCATATGCCCGGGTTTGCAACTCCCAAAACAATTCCAAGGTGAGCAGGCAGGGTACACTACGAAGCTTTTCCGCAGTCGTTCTAATAAGGAGTAGTCACTAAGGATTCCATCTCCCAAGTGTTATGGAGTCATCTCCAAAAGTGGCACTGATACCCTTAGCATAGTACACACCCTAGGGATGACGCCCATACCCAGCTCGGTATGCCCCTCTTGCCCTTTTGGTAAACTGCTACAAACTCGAAAGAGCAAGGTAATAGACTAAGACCAGAGCCATGTAGTCCTCATGGTTGTACTGTAAGTCCTGGGTTGTCACTTAAAGATAAGTCCTTATGGAGAGAAACTAGAGCACCCTAAGAAAAGGCCTAATGCTCTAGCCCCCTTGGTTCCATGTTGCTAAGAAGTATCTTTTAATACCATGTTGCATATATCTTTAATTGTATTCTTTAATTAATATTAGTCGGAGCAAACTGAGCATACTACCCACATGCAAAACCCATAGGTATATCAAGGACAGGATAATCAGTATCAAGGTAGGTAGACTCCAAGCAGTTCATTAACATATGCACATGAATTGAGATTGCATTAAAGTGAATAGGTAACAAGGAACCTCATATTATACTTTCCTTAATTCAAAGTATCGCTGCTGGTCTTGATCTTCAAAGAGTTGCTCCAGATCACCAACCCAAAACTCACTGTCTACTCGAGATCAAACAGCACCACACACGCATCCATACAATCATGCATAACAAACAAAAGCTATAGATTAGAACAGTACACCAATCAACATAAAATCAAGATGAAAAGTTTGTAAAATGAATATACGTCTCGCTACGATCACACAGACGCAAAGATCACAAAATTCGGAGCTAAAATGAACAAGTTTAAACAAGTTTTCCTTTAGTAAAATAATAGATTAAATCTAACCTCGAATTTTAAAAGTTGAAAACATCTTGTACAGTAGGATGAACATGTAGGTTACTTAATTACGAACCTAACGCAATTTGAACGGATCAAATCGGAGTTAAAACGGAGATTTTATGGCTAAAACAAGCTGAGTGGTAAAACTGTAAATAGCTGAAAACGTATTTTCAATCTAACCGAACCAAAATACGCTTTCAAATGGAGAAAATAGAATCTGAAAACATGCTTTGGACTGTGGGTTAAGTCTGAAGTAGTTGTAAGGGTGTTTTTGAAAAACTAGCGGCGAAGGGGTATCTTGGATTGGGGACCGTCAGATTAGAACTGGATGGCCAAGATTGGATCTGGCGGTGGAAAAAAAACGTTGCCGGAACTGGGCCGGCAGCGAGGTGGGCAACGGCGGCGCCATTGGAGAGCTCAGTGGAGCTTGCGGTTAGGAGGCTACATCAATCGGTTTTTCAAACGGAGAAGCCCTGGAGATAGAGGAGGGAGTGGGGAACTCACCGGACCCAAAAGGAACTAGCGAGGAGCAACGAAGGCGGCGCGGCGCTTCGACGGTCGGTGGCTCTCACGGTGGCGCTAGGGCGAGGCGTGGCTGTGGGCTTTCGTGGGCGAAAAGCTTGCTGCGAGGTGGGATAGGGAGGCAGCGGAGGCGGCTCCGTCTATTTATGAGGCGGAGATTGCTTGGGAGGCACGGCACAGAGCGTAGCAGAGCCGGACACAAACGTCGGTGCGGTGTCCGACTAGAACACGACGCGAGGGAGAAGAAGGTGCCTAACGGCCTGGCCTGGGACGTCAACCGGTTGGAGGGAAAGAGGAGCGCGGGGCGGGGGTCTGGCTGGGCCGGCCGCCTTGCTAGGTTACTGCAGTGCGGAGCGGGAGAGAGGCCGAGTTGGGCCGCTGTGGGAAGGAAGTGAAGCGGGTCGGCGCAGAGAAGAAAGAAGAGCAGGCCCGTGCGGGAAAATAAAGGCAGGTCGATTGGGCCGAAAGGAAGGGAGGATGGAGAATTCGGTTTTTTTCCTTTTCTAATTTTTCCAAAGCAAATTCAAATCGATTTTGAATCCGACTTCAAACCAAGAGATACAAAATTTTATGCAATGACATGAATGCACACTCATGTATGTTAACCTATATTTGATTTTAATTTAACAAAATTATTATTTTCCTAAATTCAATTGCCCACAAAAATGCATAACAAATCAATTTCCTCTATTTTGAAAATATGCAAATTTAGGGTGTTACAATTCTACCCCCATTAAAATGAATCTTGTCCTCAAAATTCAGATGATGCTTACTCAAAAAGTTGTGGATACTCCGCCTTTAGATCCGCTTCTCTTTCCCATGTAGCCTCTTCCTCTGAATATTGATTCCATTGAACCTTGCACATCCTGATCACCTTACTCCGAGTAACTCTCTCAGCTGTTTCCAAGATCTTGACAGGATACTCTTTGTAGGTAAGATCCTCTTTCACATTGAGCTCCTCCAAAGGTATTTGTTCCTGCAGCACATGCAAGCACTTCTTTAGTTATGACACATGGAACACATCATGCACCCTCGACAAACTCTCTGGCAATTCCAACTGATAAGCCACTTCTCCTTTTCTTTCCAGAACTTTAAATGGACCAATATAGCAAGGTGCTAACTTACCCTTCATGTTAAACTGCTTTATACCTTTCATGGGTGACACTTTAAGATAGACATAATCCCCTATTTTCAAAACCAATTCCCTTCTCCGAGTGTCAGCATAACTCTTCTGTCTAGATTGTGCCACTCTCAAGTTTTCCCTGATAGTCTACACTTGCCTTTTAGCATCCTTGAGGATCTCAGGTCCAAACACTTAACTTCCTCCTGTCTGATTCCAAAACAACGGGGTTCAACACTTTCAACCATATAGTGCCTCGAATGGTGCCATCTTGAGACTCTTCTGGTAACTATTGTTGTAGGAGAACTCAGCGTAACACAAACTCTTATCCCAACTTGTACCATATTGCAAAGCACAAGCTCTCAACATATCCTCTAAGATCTGATTGGTTCTCTCTATTTGTCCATCAGTTTATGGATGATAAGCTGAGCTAAAGTTCAACTTAGTGTCCATAGACTCATGCAATTTCTTCCAAAAGTGTGATGTAAACTGAGTACCTCTATCTAACACAATCTTCTTAGGAACTCCATGCAAACATACTATCCATTGCATGTATAATTCTGCCAACTTTGCACCCATATATGTAGTCTTGACTAGTATGAAGTGAGCAACCTTAGTCAACCGATCTACTATTACACAAATCGAGTCATAGCCACTCTGAGTGCGTGGTAATCCAACAATAAAATCCATACCAACTTCTTCCCACTTTCACTCAGGTATCTTCATAGGTTGAAGTAAACCTGCTGGCCTTTGATGTTCTGCCTTGACTCGTTGACAGGTGTCACATATTGCTACATACTCGGCCACATCTCTTTTCAAACCATACCACTAGTATTTCTCCTTCAGATCTAGGTACATCTTAGTACTACCTAGATAGGCAGAGTATGTTGAGTCATGGGCTTCTCTTAGAATCATGTCTCGAATGGACTTTATTGCTGGCACACATATTCTCTTTCCTAACCACACTATTCCCTGATCATCCAATCGAAAACCCGGTGCTTTGCCAATTGTAATAAGTTCTACTATATCCTTGATCTTCTCATCTTCTAACTGACCCTTGCGGATCTCTTGTTCAAGTGTAGGTTCCACTTCCAATTCCATCGCATTAGCAACTATTCCCAAATTAAGATGCTCGAAGTCAGCACATAACTCCTTAGGTAACTGTGTCACTAGAGCTGCATTAACATTGCTCCTTCGGCTCAAAGCATCAGCTACAACATTTGTCTTTCCAGGGTGATAGTGTACCTCTAAATCATAGTCCTTGATTAGCTCTAACCAATGATGTTGCCTCAAGTTCAAATCTGACTAAGTGAAGATATACTTCAAACTCTTGTGATCTGTATAAATATCACACTTATGCCCAATAAGATAATGTCTCCAAATCTTCAATGCATGAACCACAGCTGCTAACTCCAAATCATGGGTTGGATAATTTAGTTCATGCTTCCTTAGTTGCCTCGATGCATAAGCCACTACTCTTCCTTCTTGCATAAGAACACAACCCAGACCAAGTCAAGATGCATCATAGTAGATGGAGAAACTCTTGTTGAGATCTGGTAGTACCAGCACTAGAGCTGTAGTCAACCTTTTCTTCAACTCTTCAAAACTAACTTGGCATTGCTCAGTCCATACAAACTTAGCATTCTTCTCAAGTAGAGATGTCATAGGCTTGGCAATCTTAGAAAAACCTTCAATGAACCTCCGATAATATCCGGCCATTCCTAGGAAACTCCGGACTTCACTTACATCTTGAGGTGGATTCCAACTCAACACAGCTACTCCACCATTAGAGATAACATGTCCAAGGAAAGAGACTTCCTTTAGCCAGAACTTGCACTTGCTTAACTTTGCATACAGTTGATGTTCTCTAAGTTTTTGCAGAACTAATCTTAGATGCTCTTCATGTTCTGCTTCTGTTTTGGAGAAGACTAGAATATCATCAATGAAGACCACAACAAACTTGTCGAGATATTCCAAAAACACCTTATTCATCATATACATGAAGTATGCAGGGGCATAAGTCAATCCAAAAGACATAACTATTTACTCATATAATCCATACCGAGTAGTAGAGGCAGTCTTGGGAATGTCTGATGAATGAATCCTCAACTAATGATAACCAGAGCGAAGATCAATCTTGGAGAACACACAAGCACCTCGTAATTGATCAAACAGATCATCAGTTCTAGGCAAAGGATACTTGTTCTTGATGGTTACCTCATTGAGAGAGCGATAATCCACACACATCCTCTGCGTACCATCTTTCTTCTCAACAAATATAACTGGGGCTCCCCATGGTGAAGAACTAGGATGTATGAAACCTTTATCATGTAGCTCCTTTAACTGTTTCTTAAGTTCTTCTAGCTTATTGACTCCCATCCGATAGGGTCTCTTGGATATAGGTGTAGTTCTAGGTAAAAGCTCAATAATAAACTCAATATCATGATCTGGCGGCATACCCGGCAAATCATCAGGGAAAACATCTAGAAACTCATTAACAACCTTGGTCTTATCTATGGTTGCACCTTCCATTTGATTAACACTGCACACCTCTCTTGTCATTGTAGTTGCCTCACAAATAACTTCTTCTCCAGACTTGGATATCAAGTGTACTGTACTATTCTCACCTTGGATAATAGCCTTTCATGGATTTAGCCAATCTATTCCAAGAATTGCATCTATGCTTGAAGACTTCAGCACCATAGGATTTGCCAAAAACTCTACCCCCTTATTTCAACTCTTACACTAGGACACATTAGAGTAGATTGCATATACCCACAAGGTGAGTCAACAAACATCTGTTTCTTCATAGAACACTTTGGTATATTGCACTCCTTAACAAAATGATGTGCAATAAAGGAATGTCAAGCTCCAGAGTCAAACAAAACCGATGCAGGGCTAGAGTTGACTAGACACGTGCCAAACACAACATCACGGGCTTCTTGTGTAGATTCTATCATCACATAATTGACTCTGCCTTGCACATGAGTCCATTGTTTATGGTTTTCGTTGTGGGATTGTTGCTTGTTCGGCTTCTTTGGACATTGACTCGCATAATGACTGGGCTCACCACAACGGTAGCACTTCTTGCCTGAAGAGAGAGTGTTGGGCACACTATCCTTCATTGGGGAGTTGATGAGGGGTTCCTAGGGTGGACTCTGGTTCACATACTATTGCTCTTGCTGGTGTTGAGGGAGGTGTTGAGGAGGATCAAAATCCCACTGACTAGCTAGTTTCTGGTATCTCTGCTGAAATTCTTGCTGGGGAGTATAGCGAGGGCGTGTGTTGCTACCTATAGATTGGCTTTGAATTCTCCTTTTCTTCTCTTCTATTTCCCGACGCTTGTTCTAAATCAAAATGGCTCTATTCACCAAACTTTGGAAATTAGGATACTCAACAGTCATCAACTGCAGTTGAAGTCCATCATTTAATCCTTTCAAGAAGCGTTTCTGTTTCTTAGCATCATTAACCACCTCTCCTAGAGCATAACGTGACAGCTGAGTGAATTTGTTAGGATACTCACACACTATCATGGAACCTTCTTTCAAGTTAAGGAACTCCTCCTCCTTGATCTCCACCAAAGCTTCTGGAACATGATATGATCTAAAGGCAGTCTTGAAATCTTCCCAACAAATCTGATTTACATCTTTCCCAACCTGAAATAATTCCCACTAGTCTGAAGCTGCTCCTTGAAGTTGACCAGATGCATAAAGCACTTTCTGATGGTCATTACACTGAGCTATGTTAAGTTGTCGCTCCACAGCTCTAAGCCAGTCATCAGCTTCTAGCGGGTCGCTTGCATGAGAGAATATTGGCAGATGTCCCATCATAAATTCACCATGCGTGTCCCTTGGTGGTGCTTGATGTGGGTTGATGCATACATTCTGAACATAGGTCTGTAGCAACCGAGTCTGTGCTGTCATAGATTGCTCTATAGTTGGAGGATTTGGTGGCGGTGGATTAGCATTAGGGGCATTCCTTCTGGCATCACGTGAAGCACTTCTCCTAGTAGAAACCATCTGTTTGCAACATTTAGCACAATTATTGGTTGTAATCCATGACTTTTGGGCATCTACCTTAGGAGATATAACCTGATGAACACTGACTACTCACAAACATCCTGCGCAGAGACAAGAAAGACCAACCCAACTATCTAATCATTGGACCTTAAGCCTTATCATGTAAACTAAATGAAATTGTGAGCATAACCCACAAAATCATTGCAATCATTACAAAGATCCAAATCAAGCATGAACATCAAGACAATCATTCAAACAGTACAGGTTCACAATTCAAGCATTAGGACTCAATGACTCTACTCACGTTACTAGCGTTCTTGTTGTATCAAGGGCTCAAAACTCTACAGCTTCACCATCATGTTGCGCAAGAATGTGGTAAGTGATAGCTCTAAAAGCAACTCAAAGCAAGGGTGAGGATAGGGACAAAATTTATAGCAACAAGGAGGAGATGAATAGCAGAGGCAAGAGTATAGTATAGGAGAAAATAGCAAGGTTTATAGACCAAGGATTTTAGAGAAAATTTGGAACATTAAGACGAGCATTTTCTAACTAGGCTTGCGTCCTACAGTCGACATAGCTCTGATACCACTTTCTAGCACCTGGTTTTAAGGACAAAACCAGATACACACCATATGTGTGCCTAGGAATTCAATTCACACATATAGTTACAAATGAAGGGGTAATATCAAAGTCAATGCCTTTATTACATATCACATAAGTATTTATTCCAAAAGACATAGTCTTACTTTACAGTATATACTATAACTCTATTCTTCTGGTGAAGCCTCCAACACCATAGGAATCGTCAACTGGTTGATCACAAGCCTAGCACCTCTTGAAAAA
Source organism: Miscanthus lutarioriparius (assembly GCA_904845875.1). NCBI lineage: Eukaryota > Viridiplantae > Streptophyta > Magnoliopsida > Poales > Poaceae > Miscanthus > Miscanthus lutarioriparius. The sequence goes on along the minus strand of CAJGYO010000010.1, from coordinate 38,113,397 downwards.
CTCCATTGAAGAACCTCCATCTGGTACCCATCCGGGATTTTGCCAAAGTATTGAAATAAAACAAGCGTAAGCTACTACCGCTTAGCAAGCATAACATGAGGGGTCCAGGCTCAAAAGGCTTGACACGGCTGAACTACGGTAAGCACTTTTAGTTGGTCATATTTTATTATTAATCATAAGTTGCTAAGTTATGCTTAGGCTCCCGAATATGAATAACTAAAGATATCAGCAAGTTTAATCCTAACCCAAACCACCCGAGTAACCAACTATTCAGTAAGGATCTAGGCCTCTTGTGACCATGAGCACGGCTGATATACCAGTTTTACACTCTGTAGAGGTTGTACACTTTCACCACGAGTCGTGATACCCATATGCCCGGGTTTGCAACTCCCAAAACACTTCCAAGGTGAGCAGGTAGGGTACACTACGAAGCTTTTCCCCAGTCGTTCTAATAAGGAGCAGTCGCTAAGGATTCCATTCCCAAGTGTTATGGAGTAATCTCCAAAAGTGGCACTGATACCCATAGCATAGTACACACCCTGGCGATGAGGCCCATACCCAGCCCGTTATGACCCTCTTGCCCTTTCGGTAAACTGCTACAAACTAGAAAGAGCAAGGTACTAGACTAAGACCAGAGCCATGTAGTCCTCATGGTTGTACTGTAAGTCCTGGGTTGTCACTTAAAGATAAGTCCTTATGGAGAGAAACTAGAGCACCCTAAGAAAAGGCCTAATGCTCTAGCCCCCTTGGTTCCATGTTGCTAAGAAGTATCTTTTAATACCATGTTGCATATATCTTTAATTGTATTCTTTAATCAATATTAGTTGGAGCAAACTGAGCATACTACCCACATGCAAAACCCATAAGTATATCAAGGACAGGATAATCAGTATCAAGGTTGGTAGACTCCAAGCAGTTCATTAACATATGCACATGAATTGAGATTGCATTAAAGTGAATAGGTAACAAGGAACCTCATATTATACTTTCCTTAATTTAAAGTATCGCTGCTAGTCTTGATCTTCAAAGAGTTGCTCCAGATCACCAACCCAAAACTCACTGTCTACTCGAGATCAAACAGCACCACACAGGCATCCATACAATCATGCATAACAAACAAAAGCTATAGATTAGAACAGTACACCAATCAACATAAAATCAATATGAAAAGTTTGTAAAATGAATCTACGTCTCGCTACGATCACACAGACACAAAGATCACAAAATTCAGAGCTAAAACGAAGAAGTTATGAATTAAACAAGTTTTCCTTTAGTAAAATAATAGATTAAATCTAACCTCAAATTTTAAAAGTTGAAAACATCTTGTACAGTAGTATGAACATGTAGGTTACTTAATTACGAACCTAATGCAATTTGAACGGATCAAATCAGAGTTAAAATGGAGATTTTATGGCTAAAACAAGTTGAGTGGCAAAACTGTAAATAGCTGAAAACGTATTTTCAATCTAACCGAACCAAAATACGCTTTCAAAAGGAGAAAACAGAATCTGAAAACACGCTTTGGACTGCAGGTTAAGTCTGAAGTAGTTGTAAGGGTGTTTTAGAAAAACTAGCGGTGAAGGGGTATCTTGGATTGGGGACCGTCAGATTAGAACTGGATGGCCAAGATTGGATCTGGCGGTGGAAAAAAACGTTGCCGGAACAGGGCCGGCAGCGAGGTGGGCGACGGCGGTGCCACTAGAGAGCTCACTAGAGCTTGCGGTTAGGAGGCTACAGCGCTCGTTTTTTTCAAACGGAGAAGCCCTAGAGATAGAGGAGGGAGTGGGGAACTCACCGGACCCAAAAGGAACTAGCGAGGAGCAACGGAGGCAGCGCGGCGCTTCGGCGGTCGGCGGCTCTCGCGGCGGCGCTAGGGCAAGGCGCGGCTATGGGCTTGCATGGGCGAAAAGCTTGCTGCGAGGTGAGATAGGGAGGCGGCGGAGGCGGCTCTGGCTATTTATGAGGCGGAGATTGCTTGGGAGGCACGGCGCGGAGCGTAGCAGAGCCGGACACGAACGTCGGCACGGTGTTCGACTAGAACACGACGCGAGGGAGAAGAAGGTGCCTAACGGCCTAGCCCAGGACGTCAGCCGGTAGGAGGGAAAGAGGAGCGCGGGGCGGGGGTCTGGCTGGGCCGGCCGCCTTGCTGGGCTGCTGCAGTGCGGAGCGGGAGAGAAGCCGAGCTGGGCCGCTGCGGGAAGGAAGTGAAGCGGGCCAACGCAGAGAAGAAAGAAGAGCATGCCCATGTGGGAAAATAAAGGCAGGTCGACTGGGCTGAAAGGATGGGAGGATGGAGAATTCGGTTTTTTTTCCTTTTCTAATTTTTCCAAAGCAAATTCAAAATGCAAATTCAAATCAATTTAGAATCCGACTTCAAACCAACCGATACAAAATTTTATGCAATGGCATGAATGCACAGTCATGTATGTTAACCTATATTTGATTTTAATTTAACAAAATTATTATTTTCCTAAATTCAATTGCCCAGAAAAATGCATAACAAATCAATTTCCTCTATTTTGAAAATATGCAAATTTCAGGGTGTTACATGTACCCCCCTCGCCATATAGAAATATATCGATCTAGGCTCCCAATTGGTAGTCTCAGGCTCAACACCAAGGCATTCCACCTCCTCAAGTTCCCTTTCAAATGAATCCATCTTAATGGCGTAGCCACGAGAGCCAAGTTTATGAGGATTCATCGCTTTAAGTGAGTTCTCCTTATTCTTCCTGCTCAGTTTCAAGTACTCCTAGGATTGCCTGTATTGCTTGAATTCCTACTAGAAGTCCTTCTGCTTGGCGTACTGTCCACCATACCAATTTGGCTCTTTATCCTTGAGGATAAATTTCATGTACAATATCCCCTTGAAAGTCTTGAAGCATGTCCCCATGATTTCTTTTGCTTTTTTCTTGACTTGCTCCTTGTCAGTCCTGTGGGAAAGTGAAATACTGTGGGATCCATTTCTCCCATATGTCATCCTTCTCACTTTCGGGAACCCTCCATGGGTCATCATCTTTCCCAATCCACTTCATGTACTTAATCGGGATGTAGTCCCTTACAAGTGCCCTGATGATAGTCTTGTATTTGGCCATAGCTTTTTTGGGTGCGAGCGGCTCCCCGACTTGGTCAAACTCAGTGATGTACCAGTGTGCATTCCTACCAATAGGAAGCTATGACATGCCTCGCTTGGTTCTGGCCTTTCTACTACCCGAAGCATCTGGCTGCTCGATCGGTTGAACCTCCTGCTGGAGACACCAAGTAAGCTAATAGACTCTCAATTAATTAGTGTGTGTGGCTACCTAGTCACATGATACCTAAATTACCTGGTCATCTTGGTCATCTTGATCCAGCTTGAGAAGAGTGGAAGGGGTCCATGGTAACTCATTCTCATCGTCCTCATTGTTACCGCCACCGTTTCTCGGATCATGCGGCTCTCCCGTCCCACCGATATCAGTCGCTTCTTGTTGCCTATTAGTTCTTGGGCGACGGGTTAACGGGCGATGATGATTCATGGCTATGACATGATCATGGTTAGTTTTGGCTGCGTACAACTACTAGTAGCATTTGAGCATATATATATTATCCAACTAATAAAGATTTAATGCAAAGTCTAATAATAAATCCACATACAGTTCACGTACAACAAATGCATTGTTTGATTGGCTTCATACAACAAAGTCCACCTATTGTTCTATGGAACAAAGCCTACATCAACTTCCAAATAAGGAAAGCAATGACCATAGCCATCAATAAAAGCATGGCATCTTTCCAAGACCAAGGAGCAATTCTCCTAATCTTCATATCTCCGACGGGTGGCTCCTCTTCAATCCCCAGTGCCGACGGATGGCCATGGTTTGCACTCATTGTAACAATTACCTGGGTATTGATTGACTTGAGCATAGCAATCTTCCCAGGTGAGGTAGATCCCAGGCACCCAACCAACATGCACTACATACCATGCCATGGTTGCCTATACATTTAACCAAATTAGGTTGATAGTGCTATGCCATTCAAACATGTTGTAGACCAAGCAAACTAACCTTAGTGTATCGAGCAAAGTTGTAGACTATATTCAAATATTCAAACTTCAATTTCCAACACAACTAAATCATGAATTTCAACATCTAACTCATTTCAATGTATGTTTGAGCACTAGTATGTATTCAACCATGCTTCAAATGACCATATTGTTTTAAGCTAATTTGTTCACCATAGATCAAAGAACATTTGCTACTAAGGAAATTTAAAGTTTTTCTACATGAAATCTAGAGAAAATGGGATAGACAGGCTACTGTCATCCTCACGGGCATTTCAACGAACACCTATGGGGCAGTGCCAGACACACTCACCATGGGGGGCGGTAGCAGCTCTCCGAGTGCTCCTAAGGGCCTCAGTCTTGGGAGATGAAAGCATGGCGGTGCGGCACGACCTGCGCAATGGAGTACCATGGGGTGGATGACGAAGACGAGGGCGGCGGCACTAGTCCAGTGGCGTCAAGGAAGAAGAGGGCACTGGTTTTGTAGGGACGACATCGGGATTGAAGAAGAGGATGGCGCAATGGCTGTGGACGGCGGTGTGGGTGGCGGTGGAGCTCCGTCGGCATGGAGGAAGACAACAGCGTGGGTGTGCCTAGGACGGCAGCGACAGTTAGCGGCAATCTATCGAACACCTAAGGGGCATAGTGTGGGAGGCGCTGAACCTATCGGTTGGGGACATCGCTGTTCGCGTGCTCCTTCAAATCCACGCTGTATTGGGAGTTGCCAGCGGTGGGAGTTGCCAGCATCGTGGTGGGAGGGGTCATGGAGGACCGGACGTGGGGAACGCTGGCATGGAGGACCGCAGGGTGGGGGACGTCGGGTTGGAGGATGGCATCACGTGTCTTCCTCGCTACCGTGGGCCACACGGGGAAGTGTAGACGTCGGCGTTGAAGATGAGGAGGGCGCTCAGGCCACGGACGGTGGCGTAGGGGTGGCAAACGATGGTGCAGGGGGGTGGTGGTGCTCCATCGGCTTGGAGGAAGTGTATGGCGCGGGGTTCAAATGACTTAGAAAAATTTCACCCTGTGCCATCGGGCTATATACTCGTGGCACATCACTGCCGGTGCTAATGGCAAACCGACAGTGATGATGTGGCATCACTGCCGGTGCCAAAGGCAAACCGACAGTGATGTGCAACTCCACTACCGTTTTGTTTAAAAGGTTAAAAATAAAAAGAGAACCTATACTAATGAACTCCCTATCCTAGCTCAGTGGTTAAGACCGCGCACTCTCGACCCCGTGACCCGTGTTCGAATCCGAGGCGGCCAAACCTTTTTGTTTTTTATTTTATAATTTAATAGTGCATTAGAACAGGATAAAAAACAAAAAGAACCTAAACCTAACGAACTCCCTACACTACTGAATTGGTTAAGGCTGCGCACTCTCAACCCCGAGACCCACATTCGAATGTCAATGTCAGGCGGCCCAAACTTTTTTGTTTTTTATTTTCTAATTTAAATAGTGCGTTATGATAGAATAAAAAAGAAAAAAAATACAAAACCTAACGAACTCCCTATGCTACTGCAGCGGTTAATGCCGCGCACTTTGGACCTCGAGACACGCGCTCGAACCTGAGGCTGGGCACAATTTTTTTATTTTGATTTTATAAATATAGATATCACTCTCAGTTTTTAAGGAACTGACAGTGATACATGTCATCACTATCGGTTTTGGGCCCATCACTGCCGGTTTTGTGAAACCAACAGTGATGATTATATATAATCTTTTTCCTTTTTAAAACTTAATAAATTCACGGATTTATATTCCTATTGCACCTATATCCAAATGGCTTGAATTTTTTTTGCAATCATGTACATCCAAATTATGGCTTCACACAAGATCTTAGGATTTTCTGATCAATTTCTTTATTATTATATTTTTTTTCTGCTAGACAGAACAAAAGAGGCCTAATTACATGTTGGACACACTACAATTTTGCATCCACCTCGACCAAAAATTGGACCCTAGGGCACATGATACCCTATGAAAAAGTTTAGCACCATTCCGGATCATTTCAGGGGTAGGCTCAGTTCAACCTCTAATTAATCGGTGATGTCACGCGGATATTCAATTAAACAACAGAAAGTACCAAACCATCTAAGAAAAATACCAAACTTGGAGGTTCCTTCACCCATGGCATGTGCAAGCCTGAGAAAAAGTTTCAGACCAATATGACACCGGAATGCACATGAACCATAGAAATATTGGGAACCTAGGTGTTTAGTCATTGTAACATGAGACATCTTTAGTAGGTTTGTGAAGCAGGTATGTACTGCCTATGTCCATATGGCTTCAATTTTTTTTTGCAAGCATGTACAGCCAAATTATGGCCCTACATGAGATCTTAGGGTTTTCTGATCATTTTCTTTACTATTATATTTTTCTTTGTGCTAAAAGGGACAAAAGAGGCATAATTACATGTTGGGCACACAAGAATTTTGCATCCACCTTGACCAAAAATTGGTCTCTAGGGCACATAAGACCCCATGGAAAAGTTTGCCGCCATTCTGGATCATTTTGGGGTAGGCTTAGTTCAACCTCTAATTAATCGGTGACGTCGCGCGGAAATTCAATTAAATCGGAGAAAGTACCAAACCATCTCAGAAAAAATCCCAAACTTCGTGTTTCATTCACCCGTGGCACGTGCAAGCCTAAGAAAAAGTTTGAGACCAATATGACTCCAAAATTTAGAGTTCTTGTTCCACAGCACATGAATTATATGACAAACACAAGCCGAATTAAACTTAAACCGTACAAATTAAACCTAAACAAACACTAACGCGGGGGTGGAAGCATAGCACCATACATTTGCATCCAAGCATGGTAATTAATGTCATGGATTCTGTAACCACAGCTCTTGATGAATGACAATGCCCTTACGATTGCACTCTCTCGTGCCTCAAAAGACCGGTGACATGGTCGTCCGTAGATATAACCTACTGAACGACCATTGGCCCTGTTAGTAAATCTTATGCAGAACTGGCATCATTCAGTAGTGTGGTGGCCGAGGTTCCCAATACAGTACTCCTAGTCATACCCAAGTCTCTCTGTAGCTTGATCTAGAATGGCTGACAAGCCCAATGCAGCATAGGTACTATCATGGAGCACCACCTGCAAGCGAGCAAAACAAAAAAAATGAGAGATCGTTATTACAATAACAATACAATAAATAACCATGACTCAGGTATCAGTGACGTCAACTTTACCACATCCATTTGGTTGTAGCTCGCCTAATATTCGCTTACTTGCAGAATGGTGACATCACTAGCACGCAAAGCTTCTATCTTGAAATGCGAGAAATTAGGCACCTAATAGCAAATGTGCTGAAGTGCCACCAAACAGTTGCGCACGGCAGGAGAACTGGGCGCTTCTCATGCTAGGCATCTATGATCCTGTTAGCCAGATAAATTTCTGATGCCCTGATGGTAGCCTTGAAGGGATGTAGAGCTTAGTTCACACGTCCAAGTTTGACCATCATCAGCAGATGCTGTGTTCTCAATGATGTCCGACACCATGAGCAAGCTAAGTGCTGCTTGCAGCCACTCTATTGGGGCTATCGTCTATGACATATGCAACAATGATATTATTTGAATGAGTCCATACACATTATGAAACAACACTTATTACGGAATTTAAACTATAATTATTAAATAATTAGCATCCAAAAATAAGATGTTGGAAAATATTTCATACGATAGCTGGAATAGGGTGGTTTGGAATGGCCACATCAGGATCGAATGGATCATCGCCAGGGTGGAAACCTGGTTCTTGTGGTGGGGGAGGTTCGTTCATCCCACCTAATAAAATTCAAGAAATATGACTATAAATATATATTTCATTATATAAAATGTGCCAAGTAAAATGTAGCAAACTAAATAAATATAGATCGATGCATATATATACATAGCTAGAATATGGAAGAGGAGAATATATATATTGCATTGTAGATAATAAAATTCAAGAAATATGAATAGAAATAAATATTGCATTATATAAAATAAGCCAAGTAAAATGTTGCAAACTAAATAAATATAGATCAATGATGCATATATACATAGCTACAATGTGAGAGAGGAGAACATATATATACCTGCAATGAAATATCCAAGAGCCATGACCAAATCACGTAGAGTGAAAATAGTGAGAAGTGAGAGTACATGAACCTAACAAATGAGAGTGAAGTGAGGGTGCGTGCGTGGGTATATTTCTGGTTCCTTTTTATAGGGGGCGGACATATCACTACCGGTTTTAAAACAAAATCAACACCGATGGTGTCCATCACTACCGGTTTTGTAATGAAACCGACAGTGATGTAACCCTATCACGGTCGGTTTTCATAGAAAATCGATAGTGATGTGGCTGACAGCACGTACTTCCATGCATGCATGCATGCTGCAATAAAGGTCATTACTTACAAAAAATAGTAATCCTGTGATCTTTATTTAATGCTCAAATAATATCCAAAAATTTCGTATCAATTGCATAATTTCATATATGGGTACAAAAACACCGTCGTCCACCCAAAAACGCTTGATAATTAATTATTAGGGCGCCATATATATGTAAAATATCCATACATGCATTGTCGTTTGAAGAGACAAACATCGATATATATATATATATTTCGGTTACAGAAATACAACATAAAATAACAGAAACCTTGAAATAAAATTACAAATACGATAACAAAGACATGACAATAAAATTAAATATATGATAACAAAAACATATTTCCATCTAGGTTAAAGTTACAATCGAAGTATACAAACACATTATAAGATAACCATCTCAGAAGCATTCTTCTAGCACCCAAGTAGGGTCGAATAGCTGCCAGAGAATGCCGAAGATGGCTGACGAGCTAGCCTTCGGGAGACGAACGGAGAGGTTGTCGGGCACTGTTGAATGCCTCTCCAGAGAGACAATCCAGACCACATCAGACAGTTGTCGACAACCGATGAATCCATGCTGCTCTGGTCAAACAGTCCAGAGCATACCGCATAGGATGACTCTGTCAACCTCGTGGCATCCCCAAGCTTCGGCATTGCTCTATCTTCAGAAACATTCTTCTAGTACCTTTTGTGTGCACCATCCTCACGGATGACCATGCTTATTGAAATTTGTATGTGGAGGGCTTTCTCCAACAGAGAGGCCATAAATGTGTATACTAGCTAGAGAGAACGAAGTGAGAAATAAGCAGCAAGAGGGTGGCAAGACTTGGCTATTGAGAGGCTCCCGGCCGAGGGCTATTTTGTAGGGGCTAGCAGTCGTGGTACGTTTTTTTTGAACTAAAGCTGTCGGGGTAGGTGGGAGCAGTGCCCCTGCTATGGTGGTTAGTGGGAGCATTGTTGGCCTATGAGGAGCATTTAGACATCACTGTCGGTTTTGGTTTAAAAACCAACACTGAAGGTGGGCTTCTGTGTTGGTTCTAGGAACCGACAGTGATAGCTTGTATCACTATCAGTTTTTAAATCAAAACTGACAGTGATGGGCCCTGCCATGCTGATACCCAGTAGCTAGGCTGCCTACCATCGTAGCCTTTTTATAAAAAATATAAAAAAAATTCCGGCGCCTAGGATTCAAACCCAGGTCTCGAGGTTGTTAGATTGGAGCCTTAACCACTACGCTAGAATAGGGATTACGTTAGAATTGGTTTTACGTTTTCTTTTATCCCGTAGTAAAGCACTACTACTACATAATAAATGAAAAATCAAAAAAGTTTGGCCCGCCTAAGATTCGAGCAGGGTCACGGGGTCGAGAGTGTGCGGCCTTAACCGCTGAGCTAGGATAGGGAGTTTAGTTAGATTGGTTTTATTTTCCTTTTATCTCGTCTTAACGCACTACTAAATAATAAATCAAAAATCACAAAATTTTGGCCCACGTGGGATTCAAGCGCGGGTCTCGGAGTATAGAGTGTGCGGCCTTAACTGCTGAGCTAGGATAGGGAGTTCGGTTAGTTTGCTTTTATTTTTTTATTTATTAATAGAAATAATGCAGTTAGTTTATATTCTAAAATTAGACAAAAATTTGTGTCTTGATTATTTAATTCTATGATAATTAATTAATGGTCTATAATTATCTTATAATAGTGTTTGTGAACATCATCTCAATATTTGATTACATAGTCAGTAATTTAATTATAGAGATGCGCACAAAATATAAATTAGATATTTAGTGCGAATTACTGATACAACTTCTGAATAATGATTACATAGTTAACAATAATCTAACTATCTTCACTGGGTCCAACAATGAGGGCCTCAGCGTGATCATGACGGACGTAAGCAAATTCATCACCCTCTTCAAGGATAGGTAGGGGTACGTTCGCCCCGAATGCAGGCATTTCCTGATAGCCCCTGTCTTTTTTGTCCGTCACTCTATCGACATCGACGATCTTTCTTTTTCCTTCCAGGACTACTTTTTCCTTTCCTTTTGTCTTGTCGTCTCTATATGCGGTCTTGGTGAGATCAACGGTAGTGAACCCTTCTCTATCGGTGGTGATTTCCTCGAGCCAGACCCACTGGCAGCGAAAAAGAGCTGCCTTCAACCAATCATAGTCTAGCTCCCATATCTCCATAAAACTATAACACCCTCGGTGTTACACTGTACAACATTTTGCTAAAACACTGCATCAGCATCATATTGTGTGTAAATGTGTGTAATATAGGCTGTAAAGCAATGTATGTAACTTGAAACGTTCATCGGAAACACGAAACGAATGTTATATTTCATGTCGCGTTGTATCACTTAGGGTTCTAAATGAATTTTTATTGAATGGAAATGCTATAGAACGCATATACAAAACTTTAATAAAGTTGCAGTACAAACTTTGTAGGTGACGATGAAATACTTGCGATCGAGAAATGAATTCCCTAGCTAGCATGGTTGGTAGCTTGGAAATTGAAGTTGACGCGAATCCGAGCAAAAACTTAGTCAATTTTCTTAAGTCGTAAGATGGTTCGACGAAGCTAAGTTTGACAATTTTTGTCGGAGATTTTGGTTAAGTAACGGTGCGGTATTAGGGCTTGTTTCAGTAGTTTAACCTACCCTTTTGAGCATAGAAAAACTGGTTTGGCATTTGAATCATCGAGTTTGGCTTTTGGAATGCTTTAAAAATCGTGCAAGGCACGTTACCGTCGGTTTCGGCGTTGGGGCGCGGTCACTGTGCTCGGCACTTTGTACTGCCGCACTGGCTACATGACGCCCACACTCACGCACACCGCACGCGTGCCACCGCGCTGGCGGGTCCTGCCACTGGCTCCGTGCTTCTAGCCGCTGCCACCAGTTGCCACGCCAGGCATCAACACTCAGGACCCTGGGGCCGGCAGGCCCAGCCGCGTTGCTCTACCACTGCCGTCTGCCTCGCTGGGTCGCCCATATGTGCTCTCCCTGCCAACGTCGCTCTGCCAGAGCTGCTCTGCCATCGCGCTAGCCGGTTCGCTGCCATCGTCGCCGACACGCGCGCGTGCCTCCACATCGCATGGTCACCTCGCGTATGCTCACATCACTGCGTCGCGTCATCGCTGCTGCTGCAGCGCACGCCCGCTGCACTATCATGTGGTGTGGCTATCATCGTCTTGCGAGTCAAGCCGATGTGGTTGCACGTCGTCGTGCCGGTCTCATACGCGCATGTGGAGCCATCCCCGTCATGCTGTCGTCCTCTCCCCTTTAGTGATTGAGCCATGCCAAGCTCCTATCATGTCGCCTTGAATGGCGTCGCACCGGCCAGCCGAGCCGTGCCTAGGCAAACCCACAGAGCCTGGACCTATCGTCGTAATTACGCGCGTCTAGAGCTTGATTTGGAGTCTAGCGTCGCCCCAAGCCTGCTACTGTTGTGGCCGTATGATGTTGGGGCGTCAATTTGAGTTTTCCCCATCGCCGGCCGCCATAAGACCGAGCTAAGTCATCCATCTAATTAGCCTTGCGTATTCCACCTCTTTCCAATTAACTATGCACCCAACTAGCCCTGTTAGTTAGCCCGCGATTGGAGTCATCCCGGCGAGCTTCCATCCTACAGTGAGGTAATGCGGGGCATTCTCCTCGCGGCGGTCCACCATGGCCATCGAGGCGGGTGCTCGGCCAGGGCTTCACTTTGTGCTCCATTGTTTCAATTGAGCGGTGCCTTTGTGTCGTGTTGACTTGGTTGCCTCGCCCATGTAATAGTTTCACCGGCGGTGCAGCAGGTCGCCAGGGACGCCATCGCCGCACTTACCATGAACCAGAGCAACCCTGCAGTCGTGGCCAACCACTTTGCTGAGCCCCATGACTTCGTCTAAGCTGTCCTTCATGTATCTGGTGAGGCACCTTCTCTCCTAGGGTAGCGGTTGACGAGTTGGGCTAGGTTAATTCGCCAGCGCCGGTGTCACTGTGGCCAAACCCCACCATGGTGCGTGGCCACGCCTCTGTGCGGAACCAATCATGGTGTTTATTACTTCTATCAAATGCGCTTGTGATGAGTCACGGTGGTGAGGATTGCTACCGAGGAGATCAGGCTCGCCGGCGTTAGGCCAGAGGGGCCGCGGCCTCTGTTAAGTTCTGGCCAGGGACTTTGTAACGTGAATTCAAAGTAATCCGAGGGGTTAGTGAGAGCGTCAGTGAGAGAGGGGAATAGTATAAAGGACTATAGGTCCATTTGATTGAAAGGCGAGGGCTCTTATGCATAAACATCAGCGCGCGCGGGTCTTCCCTTCGTGGGCCGAGCCACGTTGGGCCACGCTGGTGCGTCGCGTGCACACGCACGCTGTGCTGGAGTGGGCCGCGCCGGTGTGCTGCGTGTGCACGCATGGGGTGCTGGAGTGGACCAAGCCGCTCACTCGCGGGCCGCACGGGTAGAATTCGGCTTTTCAATTTCCAATGAAATTATGAATGTTTATTCAATTTAGTTTTGAGTTGACCTTTAAAAAATAATAGTAAATTCTATAGATGTCCAAAAATAGTGAAACAAAATTTGTTAGGTTCACAAAAATGCTATCTATCTGTTGGTATAGTTAGTTTATAGTTAGCTATGATAATGATAGGTTCATAAATTCAAATTAGAAAGCTTAGTATTATGTAGCTTAATATTTATAGGAATTTTTGTGGTAAATGGATGATAGCTTTAGCCATGAATTTTTTACAGTAGGTTCATTAGATTATTATGTACTTAGTGTAATTTTTGTAGCCCTAGAGTAGGTGGATAAATAGAGTAGCTAGTACTCCTTATTTTATCATATGTAAAGTAAATCGGTATTAAGAGTAAGAAGGCCTTTAGTTGCTAAGTAGTACATACCATGTTTCATACTTGTTAGTAGTAATAGTAGGTAACTTAGCACCTTAGTCAGTAGAACTCGTTGAGTAGCTTGATAGATGTATTTTATTTTAAGAGTTGCTGTCCCCATATTACTAAGTGTTGCATCATCATTTCATGCATGTAGATCATGAGTTGGTAGAGTTCGTGCCTGTGCACGAACAGGACTATGAGGAGATTATTGAGGAGTACGAGGAGGAGGTTCTCGTATAGGTGCAAGCCCCAGAGCCGTTCGTCACTGACTTTGTTGATACACCGCCTGCCTAAGGCAAGCCCCGGTGCATAGCCTCTATTTTTGAATGATCAGTGAATATATATATGATGTGCATTGATGTTACAGGCATTTTATGGAAACTACATGCATAAATATATCTACCTATGAGTCCTACTAGTATAGGTCGAGTAGTCGCTATGCTCGGGATTTCGGTAGCGTGAGTAACCCGCCGTTACTCACAAATAGGTGATAATTATGATCACTCCTGATAAAATGGTGACCGGGCAGGGATATAGTTTGGGTATTGGTGGGTGTAAGAGGTTGTGCCCTGCGGCCAATAGGGCATAGCTTGGTTACTCTTTTTCCCTGTTCGTATCGGTTAAGGACCGGCCATTGCATTGGGCTCTAGGAAAGTCACGGATTTATTATCCTGAGCACATACTTGGGTATGGGCGCAAGGAAGACTTGTTGCTCTCTTGTCGTGGGTTCTGGCTCTTTTCGGACCGACTGATTGGAGGCAGGGATGGTGGAGGTCCTTGCACCGCACTAAGTCTAGGACTTAGGAGCGGGGGCTTGGAGTCCAAGTTTGGATGGGGACCTAGACCCCGTGATGGGAGAGTGATGGGTTGGTCCTGCTTGTGCCTGGGGTACAAGCAGGGCGTGTGTTTTCGGGGTACCCAGCTGGGGGCATTGATTCACAAATCGCCGGGCGATCCAGTATGGCTTGTCTATGGTTTAGCATCGTAGTAAGAACTGAAAGATGAATGGTGATGAAATGGAACTGGTTGTTCAACTCTTGCTTTAAAGTAGAACAGGTGCTTACATAGAATGGCTAGCTAATAAATTAACCATGGCTGCTAATAATAACATAAATAAGGACTCACTATTAGTATTGCTTGCAAAAAGGAAACCAGCAGACCATAAAGCTTTGCATATCCCTTGGAGTCAGGAAATTATTCCCACTAGTCGGATAAGTCTTGCGAGTACATTGTGTACTCAGGGTTTATTTACCCCTGTTGCAGGTACAACTTGAGGAGTACCTATTGTGTGAAGGATTTTTTTGGTGGGCACAGACGGATCCTTGTCATTACCGATAGATGTTTATTATTATTTCGCTGTTTAATATTCCGCACTCTGAATTGGTATAGGCAAGTCACGGATTTATTATCCCGAGCACATACTTGGGTATGGGCGCAACGAAGACTTGTTGCTCTCTTGTCGTGTGTTCTGGCTCTTTTCAGACCGACTGATTGGAGGCGGGGATGGTGGAGGTCCTTGCACCGCACTAAGTCCAGGACTTAGGAGCGGGGGCTTGGAGTCCAAGTTTGGACAGGGACCTGGACCCCGTGATAGGAGAGTGATGGGTTGGTCCTGCTCGTGCCTGGGGTACAAGCAGGGCGTGTGTTTTCGGGGTACCCAGCTAGGGGCATTGATTCGCGAATCGCCGCGTGATCCAGTATGGCTTGTCTATGGTTTAGCATCGTAGTAAGAACTGAAAGATGAATGGTGATGAAATGGAACTGGTTGTTCAACTCTTGCTTGAAAGTAGAACAGGTGCTTACATAGAATGACTAGCTAATAAATTATCATGGCTGCTAATAATAACATAAATAAGGACTCACTATTTGTATTGCTTTCTACAAAAAGGAAACTAGCAGACCATAAAGCTTTGCTTATCCCTTGGAGTCGGGAAATTATTTCCACTAGTCGGATAAGTCTTGCGAGTACATTGTGTACTCAGGGTTTATTTATTTACCCTTGTTGCAGGTACAACTTGAGGAGTACCCATTGTGTGAAGGATTCTTCTGGTGGGCACAGACGGATCCTTGTCATTACCGATAGATGTTTATTATTATTCCGCTGTTTAATATTCCGCACTCTAAATTGGTGCTGTAATAATATATTTTTAAGAACTTTGGAAGTATGAAATGGACAAAGTATTGTAACTCGTTCTCATTATTTGATCCTTGGGGAAAAATGTGGATCTTTCGGGCTCGCCCTTGGGGTGTGCCCGATGGATATATCCCGCTGTAGCTTACTTTCGGGGTGCTTAGTGTCTGGTGGAAGACGAGCGCCTCCATAAGTACGTTATTTCAGGTGGTTCTACCACAAAAACCATAGTACGTCAGTTGCACGTTGCCGTTTTTGTCGTGAGCATCGAAACGAACACCACTGTTTTGGTATGTGCTCTTTCCATCTTGCTTTCTTGTGTAAAATGTAAATCCATTGATCTCATACCCTTGGTACTTAAGCAATGTACTTGAAGGTCCCTTGGCTAAGATATCCAGTTGATTACCCAATGTTGTTCCAATCAAGCGGCATCGCAACCAGCTGGCAAATTCTTCCTTATGTTTTTTACCAAGCCAAGCCTGCGACCTGCTCGAATACAAAGTTTGCAGCGATTGCCTATGCTCGTCAATGTATGGCATCACAACCTCTGCTTGCTGGAGAACAACGAACTGTGCCTGTCTAAAAGAAATGGAGCCATCTACTATGATAGATTTTTCCCTGATCGTCCCTTTACCACCTAGTCTTCCCTTGTGACGAGATTCTAGAACTCTGACCCTATTGATGTCCAGATAATGTGCAGAACTCAATGGCCTCCTCCGTTGACCATCCTTCAATCATGCCCCCTTCTGGCCTGAATCTGTTCCTAACATACCTCCTAAAAACTTGCATCAACCTTTCAAAAGGGAACATCTGATGCAGGTACATTGGGCCAAGGGCTCTAATTTGGTCAACAAGATAAACGAGTAGATGCACTTAGATATCAAAGTAAGTCGGCGTGAAATGCATCTCAAGCCTAACAAGAGTTTTGGCTATGTCCCGCTGCAGCTAGTCCAGTGTGGACACATCAATGACCTTTTTTGACATCATGTTGAAGAACGAGCACAGCTTTATGATTAGGACACCGACCTTTGGGGGGAGGATACCACGTAGGGCAATAGGGAGCAGCTGAGTAATAATGACATGATAGTCATGGGCCTTCATACAGCCATAGTTGAACTTGAGTTCTCTCATGTTCACTAGCCTCTTCAGGTTCGCACAGTAGCCCGTCTGGACTTTGAGTTCATTGAAGAAAGAAATAAGCGCACGCTTTTCTTCCTTCTTCAAGGTCCATGACGCAACTTGAAGTTTGAACTAGCCATCCTCTAGTGCCATGAGATGCAGCTCCTTCCTAATTCCCAAGTATTGCATGTCTAGGGGTGTGGCTAGTGAATCCTTCGATGTCCCCCTGGTGTCCATCAAGGTGTTAAGCGTGTTATCGCACACGTTTTTAGTAATGTGCATGGGATCAAGACAGTGGTGTACACTCAGCACTGGCCAGTAAGGTAGTTTCTAGAAAACCATTTTTTTCTTCCAGACGATGCCATCAGGCGCTGCTACTACATTGTCCCCCTTCCCAAGGACAACCTCCATTTTGTTGACTTCTCGAAGTATCGTAGGCCCGTCTTGATATTTTGGAGGTAAACGTTTCTCAATAGTCCCATCAAAATCTTTTCTGTTCCTACGGTAAGGGTGATCCTTAGGCACGAACCTATGGTGTCCCATATAAACTATCTTTGAGTTCTTTGGTAGATGTACTGCATCGGTGTTGTCCAAGCACTCGACACATTCAGTATAGCCTTTTGTCTTCTCTCTAGACAAGCAACCTCGACCTGGTAGTTTGGTGATTGTAGCGATCAGTAGTACCTTGATCGTGGCATTTTCCTTTTTGTACTCGTCCCAAACATCCTCCACACCCTTTTCAAACATCTCCACTAGTTCATCGATCACAGGTTCCAGAAACACATTGATATCATTCCTAGGTTGTCTTGGCCCTTGGATCAGTAGTGGCATCTGGAGGTATGGCCGCTTCATACAGAGCCATGGTAGAAGGTTGTATATACAGAGTGTCACGGGCCATGTGCTAAGATTGCTTCTAACCTGGTCGAAAGGATTCATCCCATCTATGCTCAAACCAAACCAAAGGTGTCTTACCTCTCCACCGATGTTCTTATTACGCTCTTCGCCATGCCAGCGCAATAGCTTGGCTGACTTTGCACTTGCAAACAGTCTATGCACCCGGGGAGCTATAGGGAAATACCAAACGACCTTCACGGGACCTCCTTTGGTCTTGGTACCCTCATGCGATGGCCCTTCCTTGTACCGTGGAGCTTCACACTTGGGGCACGCATCCAAGTCTTTGTATTCGTCTCCACGGTACAATATGCAATCATTGGAACACGCGTGAATTTTTTCAACCTCGAGGCCAATGGGGCAGATCATTTGCTTGGCCAGGTATGTATTTTTTGGCAACTCATTTTTTTCAGGGAGCATTTTCCTTATTATACCTAAAAATTGATCGAAGCCTTTATCGCTCAATCCGTTTGTCAATTTGAACTCTAACAGCATGATGTCGGCTTCCAATTTGCTCATTAGATAATTCTTATACAATGGTGTTTTGCCATCTTGACTCATTTTCTCTAGCTTTCTCAATTGTCTTTCACTAAGACATCCGGTCTCTACATTACGTAGCAGCTGAGAAATACCATCGTTATCCTTGGTGTCATCAGCTAGCGTGTTCCTGAACACATCGTTAACTGTGGCCATAGGTTCTGTGTTGACAATGGGTTCCTCGTCAGCATGGTGGATGGCTATGTCCTGCATGGCCACATCATCATTGTTTTCCTACAGAACATTCACACCAACTTGCCATGCATAGTCTATATCGTATAGTTTGGCATGAACCCCCTGGTAATCAAGTGCATTCGTACATACTCAATTTAGGCCCATTTCCTTTGATTCATGCAATCTTTGCATGGGTAGAAGACAGGGTTCCCATTCCCAGCAAGGGCTTTGGCATCAGTGATAAACTGGCTGACGCCATGCATGTACTGCTTGTCCATTTGGGACTGATGGATCCACTCTCGATTCATCTCTGCACAAAAAAATATTAAGACAGTAATTACAGATAAAATAATAAGAAGTGCAGCTTCATGAACAACAATTGTAGCTTGAAAGTATCATTTATTCTACACTTATTTAATTTAGTCACCCCATTTTTAGAAAACACGATTGTACACTAATTATTGGAAATTTGAAATTGGTAGCCTCGGCTATATAAATTCAAAATCGTAGCCCCATAAAAAAACAATTATTGCACAATAATGAAAAACAATTATTCTACACCATGCCACATAAAAATGGAGACACTAATTTAAAAAAAAAAGACTAAAATTGGAGACATGGTCATGAACAACAATGTAGCTCCAAACAATACCCATATAAATTGAAAATCATAGCCCCATAAAAAACAATTATTGCACAATAATGAAGAACAATTATTCTACTCCATGCCACATAAAAATGGAGACACTAATTAAAAAAAGACTAAAATTGGAGACATGATCATGAACAACAATGTAGCTCCAAACAATGCATTGTTAGGTGACACATGGATTAATTTGCTCATCAAAATTATAAAAGAATCTACTCTACTCCTAAAAACTAATTATAGCATCACATACTAACAATGACGATCTTGACCACCATGGAATAATTAGCTAGGAATTTAAATGTGTTCATAGACACTAACCTTTTGGATGATGGATTCACCACAATTTGCTTGGAAGCCTTGCACAAAGTCCAATTGGAAAATTGCTCTCTAGAATCGAGAAAGAACTAGAATGAGAATCAAGCAATATAGCCATCAAAATAACGCTAATTAAGCAACAAAATCAAAGGAGTGGATGCTTATTACTAGCCTTAAAGCAAAAGATCAAGCCATTCTTCCAAATCCAAGAGCTAACTTCATGGTAAAGAGTGGCCGCAACAATGGAGGGAGCGGCCCAAACACGCGCCTCTGTGCTCGGGATGGAAGAGAGGAGGAAGGAGAGGACGGCGTCAGCTTTTTGTACTGTTAGTTTATCACCGTCGGTTTTTGGCTAGAACCGATAGTGATAGCACCAAATCACTGTTGGTTCTTAGTTAGAACCGGCAGTGATAAGTGGCTGTCAACTCACTGCCAGTGCAAGCCACAAACCGGCAGTGAAGTTGTCTTTCATTGCCGATTTTATCCCAGCCCGAATCATTTTCTCATTTTCAAGCTCAGAACCGGCAGTGAAGGTACATCACTACCGGTTCTCATAAATCCGACAGTGATGAGGCCGGCAGTGATGTCCGAATCTATAGTAGTGTAAGTCGATCCATCTCCGAGTCGATTTGAGCCGGGGAGTCCACAAGAGTATCAATTTGTCTCTTTAACTCTGTGATCTCTTGCTTGCTGGCTGCCCTCTTTTCTGTCAGATTATGTTGAGCAGCTCGATCGGCTATGCGTTGTTTGTCGGGAAGACTTGAAATAGTCGACCCTCAATAAATGCTAGTTGAGTGTCGGGAAGTGTGGTCTCGCTATCATCAACTCCTTGACCAGTAATCGGCTGAGCGTCAGGGACTGGGGCCGATTGCTAAGAAAAAAGGAGAAAGAATTTTTGGTCAGCGTGAATGAGATGTGTAAATCGGCTAAAGGCAAAATGATGAGATCACCTGAGCACTAGCAGCCGATGAGCCAAATACTTGGAGTTCCTCAGCTCCTTGGTCAATTTCCAGCTGAGTATCAAGAGGTGGAGGCTGATTCTCTTCGACGCCTTGAGCGATAATCAGCTCGGTTTCAGGAATTGGCCCAGATATCTAAATGAGGTTTTGATCAGTACAGACGGAACATTAAAAGCCGATTTGCATAAAATTCTGAGATTACCTGAGTCAAAATTGGGTTTCCTCCGGCCTCCTGGACAATTGTTTGCTGAACGTCAGGGGTTGGATAATGGATCAGCCGATGATGATTCTAGAGCCCCATCTGATGGTCCCTTGGCAGCAGATGTCATCGGTTGGGTATCAGGGATAGGACCAGACGTCTGCAAGATGGCTATAATCAGTACAAGTCGAAAGTAGAAAGCCGATTTACTTAAGAACATTGGCTTACCTGAGTTGTTGAAGGATTTTCTTCGGCTCCCTAGTCAGTTGATTGCTGGATATTTGGAGTCGGGCCAACTGATGATGTGTCTGCAGTGGCCGATGATCCTAAAGCTTCAGCCAACAGCTCCGCCGCCAATTTTACCAATTGGGCGTTGGGAACTTGAACAGATGCCTAAAAGGGAAAGTTGATTAGTACAAGCATAAGTGCATGAGCTGATTTATGAAAAGATTGATACCTGGACAGCCGATGAAGCGCCTGCATCAGCTGATGGCTTCTTAAGCTTTCCTTTCTTGGTGGTCGTCTTTCTCGTCCCTTGAACGTCGGCTTCCTTGCGCTTCTTGGGATTTGGTGCTGGTATTGGTCCCTTCATTAAATTGGCCAAAGTCGGTGCATCGGCTCCTATACGGGGGGGAAGGGCACCATATGGCATATCGTATCAGCTTGTTGTTTCTACTAACTGTGGGCGGTTCCACATCAGGATCCTGCAGAAAGATCAGTTAGATATTGTTTTAAGTGAATAAGTTATGAATCGACTATTTCTCACCTCGTTGTTGGAATCAAAGTCAGCATCCAGCTTTTGGCAGTAGGACTTGGCAGATTGACAGAAGAGATGTGCATGCCACTCTGACCACCATTGGTTGAACAAGCTTGAGCTAAATAGGCCATACTAGAATGCTGCCAGTTCGATCGAACGGAGTGCCAATTCAAGCTGATGAACTCTGAGGAATTCCAGACCGTTTTTTGTGATTTCTCTTGGCTTCAGACCAAAAATGGGAAGCAAAAATTAGCAAAGGCTCATTCTTGTCCATGTCAGATAAAGAGAGTGCTATGCATTGATCGATGTCCCGTTCATCCCAGTGGGTCTGTTTCTTAGCCGATATGCGGCGATACCAGTTCCTCCAACCCTTGACTTGATTCGGCCAGGTTCTAAAAGTGCTGGACCAATCTGATAAATCCATTCGGGATCTCATAAAAGGAAGCCTCTGGGTTTCTAAGTTGATGAAATCTATTGGATCAGGATTACCCATAGGACCCAGGACGTACATATTCTCATGATTGGCAAATGGGATCAAAAGATTATCTATCATTTCCTAGACAGAGCAAAAAGAAAAAAATTTAATCAAAGGTGTGGAGAAGTAGTCACGAAATCTGGGTTCTACGCTGTGGAAACTAGCAAGAATGGCACAATGAAAGAAGGAAAAGGAAAAGCCGGATATACCTCTGGGACGTTGGTCGAGGTCGCCATTGATTAAAACTCGAGATTAGATCTGGCAGTGGGCAGATTCGGCTTGACAGTGCTCCCTATGAGAGGCGACAATGACGGCGGTGCGAGGAGAGATGTCGCCGGTGACGGGTCCGGAGAAGTGGGCTGGCGTCCATCTAGGGTTTTGGTTCAAGGTAGCAGTCACTGTAGCGTTTGGGAGGCAAGAGCAAAAAATGGCTGAGTGGAGAAGAAGACAGAGGCATCGAGGGTGAATATAAGGCGGGTTCGGCTTGGCATAGGAATCGAAGCAAACGTGAAACCTGAGAAATGAGGCGCCACACGCGTTTGTCGAGAGAGACGGTTGGCAAGATTAATAATTACTGCAGAGAATTTTGGAATAAATATATTTTATCCCAAAATTGGGGGGCATGTGTTTGCACCAGATTTTGGAAAGGACCGTCAAAATTCAGAATGTGGAAGTGTCGTGAAGACGCGTGGCGAATGTGGCATCGGCTCGGGCGTCAAGGAATAGGACTCGGTTGGAAGCATCTGAAAGGCCATGACATCAGCAGTATCGGCCTAGGCATAGTGAAGATGGGCTCTGCCAGCATGGGAAACGGCGTTGGCCTAAAGAGTAAAGGAGTCAGACTTCATCAAAAAGGAAATCGTGTAGTCCAATATATATAAATTAGAGTATTTCTTGTCATTTAAGAATTGCTAAGTCTTATTCGACTAGGACTCATGTCAAGCCCAGGGTATAAATATAAACCCCAGCTATTGTAATAGGGCTATCTCTTGATCAATAGAACATCTTTTCAGCTTCACGCCATTGCATTAGGAGTAGGAGTATTGTAGATCTCGACGAGTTCTTCAGTGAGCAGGGCTGCATCAATTTCGATCTCCGGTTTGCTTGTAAGTATTGTCACGACTTATATCTAATCTTGTAAGGCTGCATCAGTTATGTTTGATCTCTTGCTTGGTTTGATATTAGTCACGACTTGTATTTAATCTTACAAGGCTGCATCAGTTGAGTTTGATCTCTTGTTTGATCTGATATTAGTCAAGTTATCGATTTTGTGTCTAATCTGGTAAGGCTGTATCTTATGATCTCTTGCTTGATTTGGTATTAAATCACCAGTTATCAATTCTGTTACGTTTAGTAAGGCTGCATCTTTTGACCTCTTGCTAGATTTAATAAGAATCACCAGTTATCGTTCTTACTACATTTAGTAAGGTTGCATCTCATGATCTCTTGCTAGATTTAGTAAAATCACAAGTTATCTAACTAGATTAAGGTGCATCGGCTTATATCATATTAATCTATCGTGTTATTGCTTATCACGTTGATCTTTATCTTGACGATAGATTTGTTTCATCGGCTGGTTGTGTCTTAATCTTAGTCATCCATAGTGTGTTTTCAATACTCTATTTTTCTATAGATAGATCTATCGGCTAGCAATCTTTAGTTTATCGCCCTGCTACCAACGCTGCATCGTTTCGACCTGATTGGTGGTGACGCTAGATTAGATTTTGTTAATTTATGGGTTTCTTTATAAGGAGAATAGAGGATTGTTTACACATTATGCTTCATCGGCTCTATAGCCGATGACCTGTGCTCTCATGGTTTACCATGTTTTATATCCATCGGCTTCATGATTTACTTTATTTATACATGTATATGCTCTATTTTAGCCGATGGTGTTCGTTCAGTTTGCATTATAATAACAATCTGCTGGATATCGACTCCATAGCCCATGGCCTTACTTTATCGGCGCTTTAGCCGATCATGGAACTGTCTGGATCAACGGCCGACATGTTGCACCTTAAACTACTAATTATTTTTCCCTTTTCAATTATAGGTCAAATTGACTGGCACGCCCGCGATCCCTAAAATAGATAGGACCTGCATTGGAGCTAAGCAGATCTCCCAGGCTTGTCATGTGTCCTGTGCATTAACCAGATTTTTGCATCGACATAGATCGGCCGCAATGTAGAAGCCTACGTGGACGGCGTGATTTCTCATAAGCCACCGTGGGATTGAAGCTAGTCCGAAGCAGATCCAGGTGATTACTCAGATGGGACCCCCACGGTCCATCAAGGATGTCCAGAAGCTTGCAGGATGCATGGCCACCCTCAATCGGTTCATCTCACGGCTTGGAGAAAAGGGCCTACCTCTCTTCAAGCTGCTCAAGAAATCAGGGAAATTCGAGTGGAACACCGAGGCAAACAAAGCGTTTGAGAGGCTGAAGACTTATCTGACAATCCCTCCAATCCTCACTCCGCTAGATAAACAAGAAACCCTGATGTTATATATTGCGGCGACTACTAGTGTGGTCAGTACGGCGATCGTGGTAGAGCGAGAAGAAGAAGGTCATGTAGATAAGGTACAGCGGCCAGGCTACTACATTAGCAAGGTATTATCAGAATCCAAGGTCCGCTGCCCACATGTTCAGAAGCTACTCTACGCTCTGTTGATCACATCTCACAATCTTCGCCACTATTTTGATGGTCACAAGATATTGGTAGTACGACTACCCACTCGGCAACATCCTATGCAATCATGATGCCACAGGACGTATATCCAAGTGGGTAGTCGAGTTGGGGGCTCTTCATATCGATTTCACGCCACAGAAGGCCATCAAGTCTCAAGCATTGGCCGACTTTGTGGCTGAGTGGATAGAGATCCAGCAGCCAGCTTCATCAATCACACCAGAGCATTGGAAGATGTACTTTGATGGTTCGCTAAAACTCAGAGGGGCAGGAGTAGGAGTTCTCTTCATCTCGCCATCCAGAAAACAACTCAAGTACGTGTTGCAGATCCTTTGGTCCACTACCAACAACGAAGCCGAGTACGAGGCAGTGTTGCACGGGCTCCGCCTGGCTGCTTCACTCGGCATAAAGCGCCTACTCATCTACGGCGATTCCTATGGGGTGATCAATCAAGTCAACAAGGACTGGGACTACACGAAGGAAAATATGGATGCCTACTGCACCGAGGTCCGCAAGCTCGAGAAGCATTTTTTGGGGATGGAATTCCACCATGTGATGCGCGATCTCAACGTTGCGGCTGATGTACTAGCCAAACTTGGGTTAGACCGAGCAGAGGTACCCAGCGGAGTATTCGTTCAAGAACTTAGTCAATCATCCATCAAGGAGCAGACCGCAGACCCAGTCAACACGCTGATGCCCGACAGACAGCTTATGGTGATCGTTCCAGATTGGACTCAGGTGTTCATCGACTAGATCAGAGATCATAAGCTGCCAGCTGATAAGGTCGAAGCAGAACAAGTCACCTAGAGGAGCAAGAACTAAGTCTTAGTCGGCGATAAGCAATACCGACAAGGTGCATCATCTGGAGTTCTTCTGAAGTGCATTACACTCGCAGAGGGCAAAGAAATCCCTGACGAGATTCATGCAGGATGTTGCGGTAATCATGCCGCCTCTAGAACCCTAGTCAGCAAGGCTTTCAGATCTGGCTACTACTGGCCAACAGCGCTCAAGGATGCAGAGGACTTAGTCTGACATTGCAAGGATTGTCAATTCTTTGCCAGACAAGCTCATGTGCCCGCACATAATATGATTTTGCATTCCACCATCATGGCCCTTCTCCTACTAGGGGATAGATATGGTGAGACCGCTCAAAAAAGCACCAGGCGGTTTCGAGTACATCTACGTGGCTATTGACAAGTTTACAAAGTGGATATAGTACAAGCCGCTGGTCAAATTTACTTTAGCTAAGGCAGTTGAATTCATGTAGAGCATTATGCATTGGTTCGGCAATGCCCAATCGGATTATCACAAATTTGGGCTCGCCCTTCACCGCTGCCGAGTTCAAAGCTTGGGCACAGGACTGCGGGATCAGTATCGACTATGCATCAGTAGTTCACACGCGTGCCAATGGACAGGTGGAGAGAGTCAACGGCTTATTGCTAGCCGGACTCAAGCCCAAGCTGTACAACGTCCTCAAAGATTATGGAGGAAAGTGGATGGAAGAGCTACCCAAAGTGGTTTGGGGCTACATACTCAGCAGAGTAGAGCAACAGGGCAGTCTCCTTTCTTTCTGGTCTACGAATCTGAGGCAATCTTGCCATTAGATTTAATCTAGAACTCCCCGAGGATCGAGCAGTACAATGAAGGAGAAGCTGATGATACTCGGTGACTAGAAATTGATAGTGCAGAAGAAGCTAGAATCGTAGCTTTATTCTAGTCGACTAGATATTTGCAAGGCTTACGGCGGTATTATGACAAGCATGTCCAACCCCATACATTTCAAATCGGCGACTTGGTATTGCGACGCATCTAGAACACCACAGGCCGTCACAAGCTGATGTGCCCATGGGAGGGGCCATTTGTTGTCTCCAAGGTTACTCGCCTTCGAGTTAGTTACTGAAGATGGGGCTGAAGTCCCTAACTCCTGGAACATTGAGCACCTACGGAGGTTTTATCCTTGAGTTCTTCAGTCAAGACAGTGGTAGATTAAGCTTTGCAATTGTAAATACAGTTCCTGGTCACTAATAAAGAAGGGTTGTTAGTCGCTAGACAAGCCGTCTACTCGCATCACCCCCTTAAAAGAACACTTTGGTCCGCCAAAGGTTCCAACTACTTGGCACACAACTAAATGTTGTTCAAGCCTTCGGACTTGTAGCCATGCTGCTACTTTACGTCCATTTAAGAGATTGGTCGGCTATCACGCCACCGCACATCTCTGTGACAAGTACAAGTCGCACCCTGACACATAGCCATTGAGCTAGTTCCTGTCAACCCGGACTAATATGTCTGGTCCGCACATAGCTGCGACACCAAGTACGAGAGACCGACTAATCCTACATGATAATCGAATCTGTAGAGATGTGGTCGACTAAGTCCTCTGTTTCAGAGCACTTGATACAGCGCACAGGACCGACTCATCCTTTACGGCCATCGCACCTTTAGAGATGCGGTCGACTATGTCCATGCTTAGCAAAGCACTAAGGATAGACTCGTCCTACATGACATCTAAGTCAGTAGCGCTCACGGTCACGGTCGACTACATCCTTCAAACAAAATGACTATGTCCACAAAACAACTACAGTCTCCTAAAAAGCCTTCTACACAGGAAGCATCTTACTCGGCAAACAACTACAAGTCTAGTCAGACAGAGTTCAAAGAGGATTCTTTTTGAAAAAGACAGCACATCCATAGAGATCATACCATGTCTTTTCATTAATTTATAATACTACATGATTCCTTCGTATAGGGCAGGCATTGATACAGGGTTCATCCTTCAAGATCTAGGCTACCCGCATAAGATGTGGCCAAATCATCTATTCGCCCCTCTGCGGCAGCTAGTTCCTTGTTAGTGCAACCTTCCGGCCTTTTAAGGATCACGGTCAACTCAGCCCTTGGCATGTGGGCATGAAGGATCCCTAGCAGACTCTTCACGATGGCTTTAGCCATGTCCTTGACATACTGCATTAGGCGGCCGGGTGCTATCTTGGCGCGTTCAAGCAGAGATGCCTCGCCATCCTCCTCCTCCGGGATCAGATCAAGGGTGGACTCTACGGCTTCTTGCAGATCTTTCAACTCGGTCTTTACAGCGGCCAGATTTTCTTCTTGTTGCCGAGTGGTTTTCAGCGCCTGCAGAAGATCCCGGTCAGCGCCCTCACGGATCAGCTTGGCCTCATCAAATAAGAATTGGGCCGTATCCCTAGGTTTGAATGCTAATTGCCAGTCGGTTGCCTACTGCCCATGTTGCTTTGCCCTTGCTTCAGCATCTATGTCAACAAAAAAGAGTATATAAGATCAGACGACTACTGTAAGAACGGGGGCAAGACCAGCGGATATGGTTCTGAAGGACTCACCTTCATATTTTTTTCACCAAAGCGTCACTCTTCTTTTTGAAGGCTTCCTTGACCTCTTTCGTCTTCTCCCGGATCTCCTTTTTCACGGGCGAGGGCAGCGTCCCGTTGATCCTGAATGGCCGCATTCTACATTTCCACCTCAGCCACTTGCGCTTGCAAAGTTCGTATGGACACGGCATGCCGTGCCTTAGCATCGATGAGCTCCTGTTTTACTTGTTGATAATACTTCACCTGCTCAGTGTGTTTGGCTTCAATTTACAACACGAAAGCAGACAAATCTTGGTGGATCCTCTTGGCCTGCTCAGAAGCTTTCAGATCTAAGGCCTGCAGTTCATGCAACTTACTCGGTCAGGATTTACTCGGAAGTAGCCTGGAACTGAGGATATTAAACAAATGACAACGATTACCTCTACAAGGGCGCCGAAGTCTGACGCTTTAGCGCACATCTCGGACCAGCACGCCTTGAGACGCGCTAAATCCGAGTTGTAACTCTCTACATGGATCCCGGCTCTCCTTCCGCTCAGGGATGAAGTCGCCAGGCCTTGGTTCTCTCTGCCATTGATCGTAGCCACTCGGCTGGCTCCTGAGGGCGGACGCTACCTGAGGGGTTACTCAGTTCCGTGGTTGGCTCCTGAGGGCGGGCGCTACCTTCTGCATCATCGCCTCCCCCACCCGAGTGCTCTGTCAGACGGAGCAGACTCTGGTTGCGAGGCAGTGGGGGGGCTTCTTTGTTTGCTACCGATCCGTTCTCCCGTGGCATCCGAGGTCGGCCCAGCTGAGCTGGCAATCAGATTCCCTTCAAGAAACGATTCATCCCCCTGGGTTGGTAGGGATGCGCTGCGAAGCTCCGGCGGCGGCAATGGTGTTCTGACAAGAAGAACAGTTTCATAAGCAGAAGTATAGTCACGAACGACAGAATCAAATTAAAGATATTTGCAGCAGCCGGGTACTTACTTTGTGGCAAGCATCTTTGGGCGACACCGAACCTTCAGGCTTCAGCACCTTCTTCTTCTTCGAGGGCGGGCACATCTTATCTCCGGCGGCTTCCGTCACCGGGGGCTGTTCCTCTGTTCCGGGCGAAGACGTTTCTTCTAGTCGAGGATGAGTACTCGCCCCGAGTGTGGAAGCCTTCTCTACTACTAGATCCGTTGCCATCTCGGCTTCAACTGCAAGACAACAAGCATCGTTCAGTACAAGAATGAGCTGTACAACAAAGAGAAAGTAGTCGGATACGGGGATACCTGTCCCCTGGGTACCCGGCTGTTGACGCCGGCTACCCTCCGACTCCTTTCCAAGCAGATTGGGATGAAGATAAGTAGTACGAGTAGTCGACATCTTGCGCACAGCAATTCGCTTACCCATGTGAGCCTTCTTACACTACTGGAAACAGAGACTTTGCCGAGTGTAAATTTCTTTGCCGAGTGTCAAAAATCGGACACTCGGCAAAGATCTTATTTGCCGAGTGCTGCACTCGGCAAAGAATTACACTCGGCAAAGATTTCTTTGCCGCCGCCGCACTCGGCAAACACAGCACTCGGCAAAGGACTTCTTTGCCGGCGCCAAACTCGGCAAAAAATCTATACACTCGGCATAGGCTGCCCGTGAAGCGGCGCCGTGCCACGCCCTTCTTTACTTGGCGCTGCGCGTTAGGCACTCGGCAAAGATTTTTTTAATTTCTTTGCCGAGTGCCCCGGATCTGGCGCTCGGCAAAGATTTTTTATTTTTAAAATTCTTTGCCGGCGTCTCGGATCTGGCGCTCGGCAAAAAAAAATTTTTTTTTTAAAATACTTTGCCGAGAGTGCTCACTGGCGGCACTCGGGCAAAAGATTTAAATTTTTTTTAATTATTTCTTTGCCGAGTGCTCCACATGTATGCACTTTCGGCAAGGAAAATTAAAAAAAAATTAAAACATTCTTTCTTAGAGTGCACGAGGGCCGCACTCGGCAAAAGACACTCTTGCCAAAGTGCCATGCCCCACACACTCTCAACAAAGTTTTTTTTTTTTTGTTTTAGCCTCCAATTTTTTTATGCGACCTTTTTAAAGCACCGGAACTCCTAGTTACAATTTGAAGATTTTTTTGTGGCTTTTTGTTATATTTAGTTACTTTATTTACGTTTACTTGAATTTTTACGGAAATTAGAAATTTGAGCTCCACGTGATATGCATGAATAATGGAGTTTAATGATTAAAATTGATAGTCATGTTAGTGTGTGTTATGAGACTCCATTATCGAGAGACGGACCCAAAATTTGGATATCTAATTTCGAAAAACATGTCAAGCGAAATTGCGTGTGAAGTGTTTATAAATTCTACAAAATGCAAGCGAAGTCAAAAATCATGAAACTTGTTGAGATGTCGTGATATCATATGTGGAGGCTATGATAAAAATTTCAGAAGATTTTAAATTACTGCGTTGTCACGTCACGATGCTTACAAACATGACATCTCCACATGTGATATCACGTTGATGTGGAGATGTGCATGTCACAAGCATTGTAAAAAACATTTTAATTTTTTTAAAAAAATTTCAAAAAGCGCGCATACTTTGGCACTTCGGCAAAGAAATAATTAAAAAAAAAAATTAAATCTTTGCCGAGTGCCCAAGGAGCACTCAACAAAAGTATTTTTAAAAATAAAAAATTTTCTTCTTGCCGCCAGATCCGAGACGCACTCGGCAAAGAATTTAAAAAAAAAAAAAAAAAAAATTTTGCCGAGTGCCGATCCGGGGCACTCGCAAAAAATTAAAAAAAAAAAAATCTTTGCCGAGTGCCTCCCTCGATCCGGCAGACTCAAAGCCAAGGACACCAGTTTTTGACCGTCGGCGATCATTGCCCGAGCCAAACCCGCGCATAACGCTTGCCGCCTCCAGCCCCACTCGCCACGCCAAATTCCACGCCACCGCCCGCCGCCATACCACACCTCGCCACCGCCCAGTGCATGCCACCCGCGCCCCTTCCCTAACGCCACTACGCATTCCACCCATACCACCTTGCGCCCGCCAGCCAGCCACCACGCCCGCCCGCCATAACCCGCGCCGCCCA
Organism: Miscanthus lutarioriparius; assembly: GCA_904845875.1. Taxonomy (NCBI): domain Eukaryota; kingdom Viridiplantae; phylum Streptophyta; class Magnoliopsida; order Poales; family Poaceae; genus Miscanthus; species Miscanthus lutarioriparius. The sequence goes on along the minus strand of CAJGYO010000010.1, from coordinate 38,082,822 downwards.
CGCCCGCCATACGCGCCGCCCGCGTCGCCCGCACGCCAGCGTTACCGCATCGCCAGCACCCCACCACAGCCGCGCCTTGCCCTCATGCCCGTGCCCTCGGCCACCACGCCCTCGGCAGCGCCCGCCCCGCCCACACGCCATACTTCGCCCGGCAGCCACCGTCTGCCGCCAGCCCTTCCCCAGCCAAGCGCCGACCCAGACCCCCGGCCCTGCGCCCCGCCTGCGCCTTTTTCCTTACCTTGCCCGCCTGGCCATGCCCGTGGACCACCACCCTGACGCCATCCGTGCTCGACCCCATCCTCGACTCACCCGATCCCGACGCCCCTACCCTACCGCTGCCGTCGGTATGCCTTCTCACTTATTATTGTGGAGGTAGTGGTAGTTGTAGTAGTATTAGTTGTACTAGTGGCGTATTAGTACAACTAGTGGTAGTATTAGTAGTAAATTAGTGGTAGTAGTAGTAGTAGAAGTAGTGGTAGTAGTAGTACAAGTAGAGGTACTACTTGGATATATTCTTCTACATGGATTGATATCCAAACTACATGGCTTCATTGAGCCATATGTGCTTGTCGGCCATCGTGCCGTTGTTTTTTTCTTGAGTTTGGAAACCTCACCGTGCGGGGAGGTTCTGCCATTTTTTTGTAAATAACAATATTTTGTTCCATTTTTGTAGAGAAGAGCCCGTCGAGAGTTGAGTCGGAGTTCTCGCCACCGTGTCGGTCTCCGCTGCACACCGCGTCGTCTCGCCACTCACACCGACCCGCCACGCCCCTTCTTAGCCCCGACTCCATCGCCACCCTAGGTATAACCCCTCTTTTTATATCATTGTCGTGAGATCACGTAACCCGGTTAGGCGTCTCCCGTTCGAAAGAGATACGGTTGGAGGTATGCGATCTTTGCATATCTATGACCGTATCTATTTCGGATTGTCCACGCTTTTGGACAGCCATGGATGCGTAGATGGGTTAGTTTCCATGTTACTGCTCTAGTCAGAGACAGATTTTTCGGCATCACCTCCTGTTGTTCTCCGGATACACACTCTTCTTTGGTAGGGCGTGTATCCGGAGAACAATGGGGAATGCTTCCAAATTCTGCCTCGGATAGGAGTAGAGCATGGAAACTAACCTCATCTACACATCTGCTGGGTGGGATTAGGACCTATCCTCACCTATTAGACAAGAGGAACACCATGTACATGCAATTAATGGTTACATTACTCACGATACATATGTTAGAGGATGGATGACCGTCGGTGGATGTACACGGGTGGAGAAGTCGAGTGATTACACCACGGAATGGATGAACAAGACCGATGCTTTCTTGAATAAAGTGCATTTGGCAACGCCGCTAAAGGACATTGCCTAGTTTTGTGTCCCCGCAGCAAATGTGGAAACAGGAGAAGGGTAAACAAGGTGGAAATGGGTAAACATCTTGTGAAGAATGGATTTACGCCGGACTACACCGTGGGTCCACCATGGTGAAGCCCATCGTATGAGAGAGGAGGTGGTGAGACCACGGGTGGAGGCTTTTGATGCTGATGCCGGGGTAGCAGACATGTTAGATGACTTTCACCAAGGACAGTTCGATGAGGGACGTGAGAAGGAGGAGATGGAAGCAGCCGCACAGGCATTCTACGATATGATGGACTCGGCACAGAAACCCCTTCACGATCGGTCAACGGTGTCTCAACTGGATGCCATTGGACGCTTAATGGGGTTGAAGTCCGAGTTAAACTTAAGTCGACCTAGCTTCGATAAGATGTTGGCCGTGATTGGCACCTTGCTTCCGGAGGGCCACATTCTGCCGAAGAGCATGTACGAGTCACAGAAACTCCTTCGAGCACTTAAGATGCCGTATGAGCAGATACATGCTTGTCCGAAAGGGTGTCTCCTATTTAGGAAAGAACACGAGCATGCAAAGTTCTGTCCAAAGTGTAAATCCTCCAGGTACCTGGAGGTAGACTCTGATGATGGCTAGAAGAGGCAACTTACGATCCCCATGAAAATCCTACGGTACCTTCCGTTCCTACCGAGGATCCAACGGCTATACATGACCGAGGAATCCGTGAAACAGATGACATGGCACAAAAATGGCAAACGGTACAATCCTGACAAGATGGTACATCCATCCGATGGTGAAGCTTGGATCCGCTTTAATGACAAACATCGTGACAAAGCAGATGAGGCTCGTAATGTACGTGTCGCGTTGGCAACAGATGGGTTCAATCCTTATGGAATGATGGCTGCCCCATACACATGTTGGCCCGTCTTTGTTATCCCCCTTAATCTCCCCCTGGTGTCTCCTTTCAACGACATAACGTATTCTTGTCGTTGATAATTCCTGGACACCCAGGGAGTAATATGGGTGTGTTCATGGAGCCCGTATTTGATGAATTGGTCCATGCTTGGGACGAAGGGGTATGGACATACGATCGAGCTACAAAGACAACCTTCAAAATGCACGTTTGGTACCACTACTCCCTGCATGACTTCCTGGCGTATGGGATATTCTCATACTGGTGTGTTCACGGGAAGTTCCCATGCCCAATATGCAAGGAAGGTGTGAGGTTTATTTGGTTGCGTAAGGGTGGCAAGTATTCGCTCGTTTGATAGACATCGTCAATTCCTACCTCTTGACCATCCATTCGCATAAGACATCAAGAACTTTACGAAAGGCGTCAAAGTGACAAACCCCGCACCATGGATGATGAATGGTGCCGAGGTTCATGCTCGATAGGTGCTCTCGTGCCCAATGAAGAAGGTGGTTTTGTGGGATATGGTGAGCAAGATATGTGGACTCATATCTCGGGCATGACGAGGCTCCCTATTTCGATGACCTTCTTCTACCACATAACATTGATGTAATGCACACTTTGAAAAGAATGTCGCCGAGGCACTTTGGGCAACACTCATGGACACCGAAAAGTCTAAGGACAACCCAAAGGCTAGAGTAGACCAGCAACGTTGTGCGATAGACCAAATCAAGAGATGCAACCTCCTAGTCGTGGCAAGACTTGGAGAAGGCCTAAAGGCTGATTTTGTCTTGAAAAAGGACCAAAGGAGGAAGTACTTGAATGGATCAAGAAGCTAATGTTCCACGATGGGTATGCAAATGAATCTAAAGAGGGGAGTTAACTTAGGCACTCTGCGAGTCAACGGGATGAAGAGTCATGACTACCACATATGGATTGAGCGGCTTCTTCCGGCGATGGTTCGAGGCTATGTCCCGGAGCATGTCAGCAAATCTTTGGCAGAGTTGAGCTACTTATTCCGCCACTTTGTGCCAAGGAGCTCTCTCGGACCGTCATTGATGACTTGGAAAAAGCAGCACCCGTGTTGCTTTGTAAGTTAGAGAAGATCTTTCCACCCCGCTTCTTCTTGTCGATGCAACATTTGATTGTGCACCTCCGTATGAGGCACGGATGGGGGGCCCATGCGAAACAGTTGGTGCTATCCAATCGAGAGATGTCTCAAGACTCTTCGTAAAAATGTAGAAATAAAGCCGAATTGAGGCTTCCATTGCGAGGCATACATTCTAGAGGAGGTGTCGAACTTCACGAGAAATACTACACCGAGAAACTTCCTAACGTTCATAATCCACCCCTCGTTACAATCTTTGGAGAAAATGAATCGAACCTCAGCCTTTTCCAAGGGCAACTTGGAAGCGCAAATCGCATCGACCATTAAGCAATTGAAAAATGAAGAGTGGCGCGATATCATCTTCAGATGTGTTGACCAACCTTGTCGAGGTGCAACCGTTCATTCGGTAAGTTCTAAACGAACTTGTTTCATTTCGCCGTATGTCCTTGTTTCATCGTCCAACCCCCTTGTTTCTCGTTGGTACAGGGAATTTCTTCGTCAATCCTGGCATGGATCAAGGCAACCTACACCGCAAGAAAATGATACCCTTCTTTCACGGGTGCGGGACTAGGGAGCCCCGATTTCATTTGTTGGTTCAAGCAGAAAGCCCAAACCGATGCGCCTATAAGTGATGAGTTAAGACAGTTGCAAATGGTCATGCCGTTAGGGTCAAGTCATTTACCGGTTATGACGTGAATGGATATCGTTTTCACACACGACAAGCTACTGAAAGCGTAGTCGGCCCAATCGACAAAACCACAAACAATGAGTTATTACGCCCGACCGATGGACTCGACTATTATGGAAGAATTGAAGAAATCTACGAAATATCATTTTATGGTTCCAAACCTCTTACTCCAATCATATTCAAATGCCACCGGTTTCATCCTCGTGTAACGAGACGGAGCCCTAAGCTCGGGCTAGTCGAGATTCGACAGATTCCGTCTATCCAGAAAAGATGTCTACATTGTGGCTCAACAGGCCGTCCGTTTTTATTATCGTCATCTGCTGTGCAAAGACGCCGAGCATCTTAAGGGTTGGTCTATTGTGCACAATGTATCGCCACACGGTAAACTACCTGTCCCCAAACGATGAAGATTATAACTTCAACCCAAACACATATGATGGAGAGTTCTATCAAGAAGAGGGGCTACAAGGAGGTTTGACATAGACTTAACCGAAGAGATAGGAATGGAAGTAGATAATGAAAGGGATGATGACGAGGACGCCGGAGACGAGGTGCGTAAATCAAGGATATACAAATGCTTGAGCGATTACATTTCGGCAATGACAATGAAGACAACATTCCTCCTTCGGATAGTGTTGATGAGTTGGACAATGTTGATAGTGATGACGAGACCTATGATCCATCTAATTTCAATCATGAAGATTATTTCTAATACATGTAATACTATATTTTTTGTAATTATGTTTTGTTCATTTTGCATATATTTCTAGTACATGTAATACTATATTTTTTGTAATTATGTTTTGTTTATTTTTGCACCTATTTCTAATTATGTCTTGTTTTTCTTTTTTATTGCGGTGATTGAACAAAGATGGCGGGCGCGTCCGTCATAGGTCTGTGAACTCGATTTACCAAAGACAACGCCGGTCGCACAGGAGGGGGGCAGCAGAGGGATCGAACAGGAGGAGGAGGACCGCTAGCCGCAGGAGGGGGCCGCCTCTTCCCACGCCACGTGAGGAGGACCGCCACCACCCGGAGGAGGAGGTGGCGCCTGTGGGCCGAGTCGACGAGGAGTTGGTTCGGCAGACGGAGGAGGAGGAGGAGGAGGAGGAGGAGGGGGAGGCGGCAGGCACGGGTTCTGCTTCCTCCAACTCCTCTTCGAGTGTCTACTTGCGAGGTCCCGCGAGTCTCCCACAGTTCCCACTTCGTCACCAATGCCCACCGATTCGCCTCAAGGACAAAAAAAAGTAAGTAATCAGATATGTTATCACCACTACTTCATATGATATGATGAAAAAACTAATAATTTTTCTTAATTACTCGTGCGAGGCGAACCGGGTGGTTGTGTCGGGTGGTAGCGCACGGCTAGTCAACGGCATCCTGGGTCTTCAGGCAGCAAAGACTTCCCGGCATTGTCACGTGCGCGCGAAGACGGAGCCGCCTACTCGTTGACCACTACGTCCGTCGCCTCCGATCGGAGTACCCCAACAAGGCGGCGCGTGAAGGCAGAGTTTTGGGTAAGTCTCCCTTGCACAACATTGCTCAATACGTCGCATTCATTAGACTTTTCTTGAAATAATGAATCGATACATCGCTTTTGTATGCAGACTTATTACAGATGCGAGGAGGGATTTGAGGCCAGGGCGGAGCAGGCGACTACCAAAGCCTGTAAAAAACTCGTCACCGACATGCATCACGAGGCGCGCATCCGAAAGCCATCGTAACCTACTACGGGTCAAGCTTGGAGAGGAAAACCAAGAAAGACGCAAGAGAGATGCAAATTGACCGGGAGCGGTGACTTTGAGGTAAATGAAGAACATCAACATTGATTCAATTTGAGATTAAGTTGGTTTAATTTGATCTTCTTATATGTCCAATACTTGATGACGTGTAGGTGATTCCCCGGGTGGTGCCAAGCGTATCCCGAGTGTTGGGCGATGATGGTGGACAGGTGGTTCACGGAGGAGTACCTCAAGATGCATAGGGATGCCCGGGACCGTCGTTTACTGATGCAAGGTCCAGCACACCATCAAGGCAGCCGCAACCTCGCCGGATACAAACAAGCATGGGTACGCGAATTGATTTATCTATTGTCACGCTCAGTTCTGTCTGATTTCTAATCATCGTGCTGTCTTTCTCGCAGTCGGCGTCACATAGTGGCCAGGCTTGCTCGGACTTCCAGGCATGGTGTATGGCCCACAAGGGTAAGGCGACGTCCGACGTCTCCTTCAACCTGGAGGACCCGCCCGAGGCATACACGAACCCGAGCGTCCACTCTCGCATCAGTGAGTACACTGAGGTGGCGAGGTCGCTCCATGGGGCAGACCACGATCCGAGCACACAGGACTTCGATGGAGAGGCCGTCATGAGGGCGGGGCAAGGCAAGAAGCATGGACGGTTCTGGCTTGGCGACGGCGTCATCGACACGGCCTCTACTCCCTCTCTCTCCCAGATCCGAGCACGGAGCACGAGCCAGAGCCCGGCCATTCGCACACGGCCGACCGCTGCACAGCACCGGGTCGACGCACTCGAGGTTATTCCTGTTTTACTCGTCATACATTGATCTTTACACACCTTAATTAGCTTTGCATTACTGAAACATTGGAGTGAAATATTGCAGGCCCGGCTAGAACAAGAAATGAAGGAACGTCAGGAGCTGGGGGCCCAGTTGGAGGCCGAGCGGGCCGAGCGGCAGGCCCAGGCGCAGAGGCTGATGGACATTACGGATTTTCTACAAGGGCTTGGGCAACGTATGGGCTTGTCTCTGCCACCTGGGCTGTTGGTTCCACCTCCGCCTCCGCGTCCTGCAGCTGCAGCTACTCCTGTGAGTATCAAAGTTTTTTACTTTCACTTGTGCTTTGCTTGTATGGCCTCTATCGTCCTAGATTAGCTATCAAAATAATTTTGTCTCACATGCAATCTTTTTCTCCTTTGTGCAGTCTCCATCCGACGGTGGTTCGAATAATCCACCTCATGCACCTCTGAATGATGCACACCGGCCTTCACCACACAGTCATGATGGCGAGATGAGTGCATGTTGTATTTTTTACATTTGTTGTTCACTTGGTGATGGACTTGTGATGCACTTGTGGACTTTGATGAACTTGTAAACTTATTTGGATGGACTTGAGCACTTATTATTACATATTGTGATGGATGTGTTATGGGCGGATGGATGTGTGGATGGATGAGATATATATGTGATGGATGAGATATATATGCGATGGATGAGATATATATGTGATGGATAAGATATATATGTGATATATGTTTGTATGAATGTATTTGTCATGATGGAACGCAAAAAAAATTATTTGCCGTTTTGGGTCACTTTGCCGAGTGTTGCACTAAGCAAAGGACCCTTTGCCGAAATGGTCAAAACACTCGGCAAAGTGGCAAAATGGGCGACCGAAAACAGATTTTCCAGCTTTGCCGAGTGCTATGACTATAACACTCGGCAAAGAAATTTAAAAAAAATTTCAACTTTGCCGAGTGCTCGAGGTGGGCACTTTCGGCAAAGAAAATTTCAAAAAAATAAAAGCTCTTTGCCGAGTGTCTGCCGGGTTGACGCTCGGCAAATAATTTTAAAAAAAAAAATAAAAAATCTTTGCCGAGTGCCTGGAGGCTTGGCACTCGGCAAAGAAAATTTTCAAAAAAAAATAAAAGCTCTTTGCCGAGTGCCTTAGGGTTGGCGCTCGGCAAAAATTTTAAAAAAAAAGGCTTTGCTTAAAGTGCATGGAGGTTTGGCACTGCAAAGAAAAAAATTCTCAAAAAAAAAATAGAAGCTCTTTGCCGAGTGCCTCACGTGTTGGCACTCGGTAAAGAAAGTTTTAAAAAATTTAAAAAATCTTTGCCGAGTCTGCGCGCAGGGTTGACACTCGGCAAAGTGACCGCCAACGGAACCGGCGCCGTGGCGATTTGCTTTTTCTTTTTGCCGAGGTTTCGGGCACTTTCGGCAAAGCCTTTGCCGAAAGTGCCCGATAAAATACACTCGGCAAAGAGCTTTGCCGATCAATTTTTTGCCGTGTGTGCTTTGTTGAGTGCCACACTCGGCAAAGGCTTTGCCGAAAGTGCAATATAGCCTTTGCCGAAAGTGCCTCAGGCACTCGGCGAAGAACCTGAATCCAGTAGTGTTAGGCACTGAGCCGGTTAGCAGCTCCACGCTCGGACTACGGGAGCATTTTCGACTGCAAGAGCCGCCTTCGTCTTCTTTTCTGGGAGTCTCTACTGAAAGCTCTAGTTTGTTTTTGGTTAATTGATGAAATCCTAAGTGCTAACCTAGGTTTATCAAGTGATCATAAGATAGATAGCACTACTCCAAACGATAAAGCAATGACGAAGATCATGACAACGGTGATGGTATGGTGATGATCAAATGTTTTAACTTGGAAAAGAAGAAAAAGAAAAACAAAAGGCTCAAGGCAAAGGTATAAATGATAGGAATCATTTTATTTTGGTGATCGGGACACTTATCGAGTGTGATCACATTTAGGATTGATAGCCGTACTATTAAGAGGAGTGAAACTCGTATCGAAATACGGTTATCAAAGTGCCACTAGATGCTCTAACTCATTGCATATGCATTTAGGATCTAGTGGAGTGCTAACACCCTTGAAAATATTTGTGAAAATATGCTAACACATGTGCACAAGGTGATACACTTGGTGGTTGGCACATTTGAGCAAGGGTAGGAAACTTCACCGGTGGAGTGTCCGCCCGAAGAGTGCGGACAGTTCGACGGTGCCACCGGCACCCTAGACAGAAAAGACAGAGGTCACTGGAAGTGACCGGACGCTGGTCTCAGTTGGACCGGAGCGTCCGGTCAGTGGTAGCGTGAAGACGCTTGCGTCGGTGTTCCACCGGACGCTGGGTCACTGTGTGACCGGACGCTGGAAGGGTGCGTCCGGTCAGTGCTGACGTACGCTGACGTGAGGCGCACAGAGGAGGCGTTGAGTGACCGAATGCTGGGTGCGTCCGGTCGAGCATGACCGGACGCGTCCGGTCGTGAATTTTCACGTTTGGATGCTTACTGGAAACGATCGGAGGCTGAGGTCCAGCGTCCGGACACTTTCTAACTGACGCATCCGGTCATCACTTGACCATTGAAATCGGGCGATCGGCGTTTGAAGCAGTTGACACGTGGCGCACATCGCACGACCGGACGCTGAGGTCCAGCGTCCGGTCAATATGACCGGAGCGTCCGGTCGGCCCGTGTTCAGTGCAGTGAGGAGCCCAACGGCTCTATTCGTGGGGGCTCTCTATTTAAGCCCCATGGCCGGCTCAAGCTCACTCTCATGGCCATTTTCATTGACATAGTAACCTTGTGAGCTTAGCCAAAGCCCTCCCACTCATCTCCATCATTGTGAGATTGAGAGAGAATCCAAGTGCATTGCTTGAGTGATTGCATCTAGAGGCACTTAGTATTCGTGTTTTGCTGCGGATTTCGCTTGTTTCTCTTGGTGGTTGCCACCACCTAGATGGCTTGGTGCAGCGGTGGAGGATCGGCATGAGTTGGTGATTGTTCGTGGCCGTCTCCGGTGATTGTGAGGGGAGTTGTACCTTCCCCGACGGAGTGCCGAAAGGTAACTCTAGTAAATTGCTCGTGTCATTGAGTTACCTCACTTGTGAGTAGGTTCTTGCGGTGTCCAATCATGTGGACGAGGTTTGTGCAACACCTCTTAGCCGTCGAACCACCAAGTGTTGGTCGACACAACGGGGACTAGCGTGTTGGCAAGCACGTGAACATCGGGAGAAAATCGGTTGTCTCTTGCCATTTGGTGTTCTCCCGATGATTGGTTTCATATTCATCTTGTGATTGGTTCATTCCTCTACACAGCGGTATAATCATCCCACTCGCTCATTTATATTCTTGCAAACTAGTTGTAGCAAGCTCTTTAGTGTAATTAGAATTGAGAGCTTGCTTTGCTATTTAAGTTCTTCTAGTGGAGCTCTTTAGAGTAGCAAGATTGAGAGCTCTTTGTGTGCCTAGTAATCATTGCAACTAGAATTATTGGATAGGTGGCTTGCAACCCTTGTAGAGCTAGAGCAAGTTTGCATTTCGCGACTTGTCTTACTAATCAAATTGCTCTAGTTGATTTGTAGAATTTTAAATAGGCTATTCACCCCCCCTCTAGCCATATTAGGACCTTTCAAGTGGTATCGGAGTCGTGGTCACCGTTTGATTAAAGACTTAACAACCTCGGTGTCAAATTATGGCTCAAGTTGTGTTCAACCATGTGGAGGGCAAACCACCGTTCTTTGATGGCACATGCTATGATTATTGGAAGAGAAAGATGAGAATGTATCTTGGTTCAATCAATGATCAAGTATGGGAAGTGACTGAGAATGATTATGCTATCATTGATCCCGACAATCCCACCAACCTAGATAAAACCAACAAGCAATGCAATACAATGGCTCTCAACACCATATATAATGCCATTGATTCCAATGTGTTTGAACAAATCAAGGATTGTGAAAGAGCAAATGAGGTATGGAGGAGATTAGAGGAAACATATGAGGGCACACTGGTGATGAAGAGTGCCAAGTTATATATCCTCAAGGATAAATTGACAAGCTTCAAGATGAAGGAAGATAAGAGCATTCCGGAAATGTTCCATTGGTTGCAAGTGATTGTAAATGACTTGAAGGCTTTGGGAGAGAAGATCAAGGATGATGATGTCTCTCATCGGTTCTTGATGTGCCTACCTCCAAGATTCGAGATGTTGAGATTGCTAATCATAAGAGGAGGATTAAAGGAGATTACCCCCAACCAAGTACTAGGTGATGTCATGACACAAGAGACATACCGTGTGGAAAGGGAGGGGGATGACAAGGATGACAAGAATGAATAAGAAGACAAGAAGAAGAAGAGTATAGCATTCAAGGCTAGCTCATCATCATTCAAGAACAAGGGCAAGTCCAAGAAAGAGTCAAGTGATGATGATGATCGTAGTGATATTGATGATGAAGCTATGGCCCTCTTTGTCCGCAAGATGGGAAAATTCATGAAGAAGAAGGGCTATGGTGCAAGAAAGAGAAGAGATCACACCAAGAGCAAAGAGTATGTGAGAAGATGCTACAATTGCAAGAGCTCCGATCATGTTGTAGCAAATTGTCCCTACAATTGTGACAATGATGAGGATGAGAAGAAGATGCACAAGAAGGATAAGAAAGAAAAGAAGGATAAGAAGGAGAAGAGAATGACCTTCCAAAAGAAGAAGGGTGGAGGCTATGTAGTCACTTGGGATAGCGATGGCTCTTCGGATAGTGATGACTCTAGTGATGATGGCAAAAAATCTATCAAGAAAGCACTAGCAAGCATCGCCATCAACAACAAGCCCTCCATCTTCGACACTCCATCGACATGCCTCATGGCAAAGCCTACCAAGGTAAAATATGATGAGAGTAATGATGATGAATGTGAAAGTGACTCTTGTAGGAATGATGATAATGATGATGATGAAGATGAGGAGTACACCAAGGAGGAACTCTTGGACATGTGTGAGCAAGTGCACGCTTGCAATGAGATGAAGAGAAAGGAGTGCAAAGAATTGCGCAAGAAAGTAAAACTTCTTGAGCAATCCTTTGATGAGCTCAACGCTACTCATGAGAGGCTAATGGAAGCCCATGAGAAGCTTGGCAAAGCTCACTCTAAGCTTGAAAAGGTCACTCCACTCTTATTGAGCAAGTGAAAGTGGAGGAAGCCAAGAAGGAGCAAGTGATCATATCATGTGATGTGGGACTAACATGTGATCTTATTAATGAATCTTTTCATAAGCCCATTGTAGTTGCTCCTACTAACACTTCTTGTAGCACTACCACTTCTACTTCACCTTTGAGTGATGATCTCACTTGTGATGCCTCACTAATGGTGGAAAATGAGACCCTCAAGAAGGAGGTAAATGAGCTCACTCGTGCCTTAGGCAATGCCTATGGTGGAGATGCCCGCTTGCTAAAGTGCTTGGGTAGCCAAAGGTTTTCTCTCAACAAAGAGAGATTAGGCTATACCCCCAAGAAAGGCAAGGCGGACTTTGTCACTCCCAAAGCTAGCTTTGTGAAGGGCAATGGTCGGTTTTGCAATAGATGCAAGCAAGTTGGGCATGTAGAGCAATATTGCAAGATTAACAAGAACAAGCTACCTAATGTATCCTTAATTAAATTTGATTCTTGTTATATGCTTTTTAAGGGTACAAATGGTGTGGAGGCTAAGTTCATTGGTACACCAATTGTGGGCCCAAAGAAGAAGGTCATTTGGGTACCAAAGACCTTGGTAACTAACCTTCAAGGACCCAAGCGAGTTTGGGTACCTAAAAGGAATTGATCTTCTTTTGTAGGTCAATTATAAAGCCGGAGGATGGCATTGGGTGCTTGATAGTGGGTGCACACAACATATGACCGGTGATCCAAGAATGTTCAATTCAATCAATGAAAACAAGAGCAATGGGATTGATAGTATCACATTTGGTGACAATGGCAAAGGCAAGGTCAAAGGGCTTGGTAAGATTGCAATATCCAATGACTTGAGCATTTCCAATGTGCTACTAGTAGAGAGCTTGAACTTCAATCTATTGTCGGTAGCTCAATTGTGTGATCTTGGTTTCAAGTGCATATTTGGTGTGGATGATGTAGAGATCATAAGTGTAGATGGCTCTAACTTGATATTCAAATGATTTAGATATGAGAATCTATACTTAGTTGATTTCAATGCTAGAGAAGCTCAATTGTCAACATGTTTGATCACTAAGTCTAGCATGGGTTGGTTATGGTATAGAAGTCTTGGTCATGTTAGAATGAAACAATTGAACAAGTTGATCAAGCATGATTTAGTTAGAGGCTTGAAAGATGTCACATTTGAGAAGGATAAGCTATGTAATGCATGTCAAGCCGGAAAGCAAGTTGGTAACACACATCCTAAGAAGAGCGTAATGAGCACATCTAAGGCATTTGAGTTGATGCACATGGACTTGTTTGGACCAACCACATACACTAGCATTGGTGGAAACAAATATGGATTTGTGATTGTGGATGATTTCACTAGATACACATGGGTATTCTTTCTAGTGGATAAGAGTGATGTGTTTGCAACATTCAAATCATTTGTCAAGGGCATTCACAATGAATTTGAAACAACCATCAAGAAAGTTAGAAGTGACAATGGTAGTGAATTCAAGAACACTAGAATTGATGAGTTGTGTGATGAATTTGGAATTAGACATCAATTCTCGGCCAAGTACACTCCACAATCAAATGGCCTAGTTGAAAGAAACAATAGAACTTTGATTGACATGGCAAGATCAATGTTGAGTGAGTACAATGTGAGTCATTCATTTTGGGCCAAAGCAATCAACATGGCTTGCTACTATAGCAACCGACTCTATTGTCACCCCATAATGGAGAAGACACCTTATGAGCTATTGAATGGAAGAAAGCCCAACATAGCATACTTTCGGGTTTTTGGTTGCAAATGCTACATATTGAAGAAAGGCACTAGATTGAGCAAGTTTAAAAAGAAATGTGATGAAGGTTTCTTGCTTGGTTATTCCACTACTAGCAAAGCTTATAGAGTTTGGAATTTGGCTAGTGGTACTCTTGAGGAGGTTCATGATGTGGAGTTTGATGAAACAAATGGTTCCCAAGAGGAAGATGAGAATCTAGATGATGTAAAAGGCACTCAATTGGTCAATGCAATGAAGAACATGGACATTGGTGATATAAGGCCTAGAGAGGTGATTGATGTTGAAGATGACAAGAATCAAGTGCTCTCTAACTTAAATGTGCAAGCTAGTGGTTCTCATGATCAAATTCAAGCAAGTACTAGTCATGGCAAAGTGCAAGATCAACAACAAGTGGCTAGTTCATCATCTCAACCAAGTGATCAATCAAATGCAAGCAATCAAGTGCAAGTTCTTCAACCAACCAATGTTGCAAGAGATCATCTATTGGACACTATCATTGGTGACATTTCAAGAGGTGTGCAAACTAGATCAAGATTGGCTTCATTTTGTGAGCATTTCTCATTTGTGTCATCCATTGAACCTAAGAAGATAGATGAAGCTTTGAAGGATGTTGATTGGGTAAATGCTATGCTTGAAGAGCTAAACAACTTCACAAGAAACCAAGTATGGGAGTTAGTTGAGAGGCCTAAAGACCATAATGTGATTGGAACCAAGTGGGTCTTTCAGAACAAGTAAGATCAAGATGGGATAGTAATAAGGAACAAAGCAAGATTAGTGGCTCAAGGTTACACTCAAGTTGAAGGTCTTGACTTTGGAGAAACATATGCCCCGGTTGCAAGATTGGAAGCAATTAGGATCTTGTTAGCCTATGCTTGTGCCCACAACATCAGGTTGTATCAAATGGATGTGAAGAGTGCATTTCTAAATGGGTACATCAATGAGCTTGTGTATGTTGAGCAACCTCCCGGTTTTGAAGATGAAAAGAAACCCAACCATGTTTACAAGTTGAGAAAGGCTTTGTATGGATTGAAACAAGCACCTAGAGCATGGTATGAGAGATTGAGGGATTTCCTACTCTCTAAGGGATTCAAGATGGGAAATGTTAACACCACTCTCTTCACCAAGAAGCTTGGAAATGTCTTGTTTGTATCGCAAATCTATGTTGATGATATCATATTTGGGTCAACAAATCAAGATTTTTGTGAGGAGTTTGGCAATATGATGGCAAGTGAGTTTGAAATGTCCATGATTGGAGAGCTTAGTTACTTCCTTGGTCTTCAAATCAAGCAAATGAAGAATGGAACATTTGTGAGTCAAGGCAAGTATATCAAGGACATGCTCAAGAAGTTTGGAATGGTTGATAGTAAAGCTATTAGTACACCAATGGGATCAAGTGGAAGCTTGGATAGTGATGCTTGTGGCAACATGGTGGATCAAAAGATGTATCGGTCTATGATTGGAAGCCTACTCTATGTGACCGCATCAAGGCCGAATGTGATGTTTAGTGTATGTATGTGTGCTAGATTTCAAGTCTCACCAAGAGAAAGTCATTTGAAGGCAACAAAGAGAATATTGAGGTACTTGAAGCATACACAAAATGTTGGATTGCGGTATCCCAAAGGAGAAAGATTTGAGTTGATTGGATATTCAGACTCCGATTATGCGGGATGCAAAGTTGAGAGAAAGAGCACATCGGGCACATGTCAACTATTGGGAAGATCACTTGTGTCTTGGTCATCAAAGAAGCAAAATAGTGTAGCACTTTCAACCGCCGAAGCAGAGTACATTTCGGCCGGTAGTTGTTGTGCTCAATTACTTTGGATGAAGGCTACCTTGAGTGACTTTGGGATAAAATTCAAGCAAGTGCCATTGCTATGTGACAATGAGAGTGCCATAAAGCTCACCAACAACCCGGTTCAACATTCAAGAACAAAGCATATTGATGTCCGCCATCATTTCATAAGAGATCACCAACAAAAAGGGGACATATGCATCGAGAGTGTGGGCACCGAAGATCAACTTGCCGATATCTTCACCAAGCCACTTGATGAGAAGCGGTTTTGCAAGCTAAGGAATGAATTGAACATACTTGACTTCTCCAATATGTGTTGATGCACCCCCACCTATATGACATGCCACTCCTTCGAGCAATCCAAGGTAAAAGTTGATTGGCATGGCATACATTCTTGCTAAGGACATGTTTAGTGCATCTAGACATATTTCACATTTGAATAGGCTCATTCATAAAAATCAAATGAATTTGATGCTTGTATGGTATCACTATTGCTTGTATGCTTAAAATGATCTAGTGGTAGCATATGACATGTTTGTGGGCTTGTAAACCTAGTGTTTGATCTAGAAAATAAGCTATAAATGTTTAACTCAACATGGTACAAGATAACCCTTATTTAGAGGTGTGAAGAAGCTTGTCCTTGGATCAAACTGAGTTAAATATCTTTTGCAAGTGATCTAGATTGAACCAAATTGGGAAAATGATCCTCATTTCACATGGTTTCACCCCAACCTATCTATAATTTGACCCCACCTTTTCTGCTAATTATTGACAAAGGGGGAGAGATTCACAAAGATAGTAAGAGAGAGTAAGATGGGGAGAGAAATTCAAATGAAATGACATTGTAAGGGGATCAATCAATCAAAAGGGGATCAATCAAAAGATGCACACAAATAGGGGGAGCAGGCTCATAAACTTGTATGTTGCATATGAATGTGCATTTCATATGTTTGCTTGCATGGCACAAGTTTTTAAATTTCAATATCCATGCTTGTGTGGTGTATGTTAGTTTTAGGCTTAAATGATGAAATGAAAAATCTAGCATGTATAGGTTATCTAGTGATTTCATTTCCAAAGTGGTATTTCCAAGTGATATCATGCTAAAGTAACTTGACTTATGTGCATCTTATGGAAACTAGACCCTCACTTATAATGTTGACCTCAGGGGGTATTCTAGTTTTTTGTGTATGTCTAGTTACTAATGATGCTAAGGATGATATATTGGTGCACTCCGATTGGTATCACGCTTCAAAGGTCCATCTCTTATACCTTAGCATCATTTGGTAGAAATTGTCTCCTATGTTTCCTATCTAAGCATATGTGCTAGCCTCAATCCAAACTCATAGCACATATGTAGGGGGAGCAATTGCTACCATTTGGAATTCATGAAACTTGTCCATAATCCTTTACACATGGTAAATATGCTTGGACAAGTAACATGGATTCAATTAAAATTTAATTCATATCTTTGTGTAAGGGTTGTCATCAATTACCAAAAAGGGGGAGATTGAAAGCTCTATTTGGTTTTGGTTAATTGATGAAACCCTAAGTGCTAACCTAGTTTATCAAGTGATCATGAGATAGGTAGCACTACTCCAAGCGATGAAGCAATGACGAAGATCATGACAACGGTGATGGCATGGTGATGATCAGATGCTTGAACTTGGAAAAGAAGAAAGAGAAAAACAAAAGGCTCAAGGCAAAGGTATAAATGATAGGAGCCATTTTGTTTTGGTGATCGGGACACTTAGCGAGTGTGATCACATTTAGGATTGATAGCCGTACTATTAAGAGGAGTGAAACTCATATCGAAATACGGTTATCAAAGTGCCACTAGATGCTCTAACTCATTGCATATGCATTTAGGATCTAGTGGAGTGCTAACACCCTTGAAAATGTTTGTGAAAATATGCTAACACATGTGCACAAGGTGATACACTTGGTGGTTGGCACATTTGAGCAAGGGTAGGAAACTTCACCGGTGGAGTGTCCGCCCGAAGAGTGCGGACAGTCCGACGGTGCCACCGGCACCCTAAACAGAAAAGACAGAGGTCACTGGAAGTGACCGAACGCTAGTCTCAGTTGGACCGGAGCGTCCGGTCAGTGGTAGCGTGAAGACGCTGGCGTCGGTGTTACACTGGACGCTGGGTCACTGTGTGACCGGACGCTGGAGGGGTGCGTCCGGTCAGTGCTGACATACGCTGACGTGAGGCGCACAGAGGAGGCGTTGAGTGACCGGACGCTGGGTGCGTCCGGTCGAGCATGACCGGACACGTCCGGTCGTGAATTTTCACATTTGGATGCTTACTTGAAATGACCGGACGCTGAGGTCCAGCGTCCGGTCACTTTCTAACTGACGCATCCGGTCATCACTTGACCATTGAAATTGGGCGATTGGCGTTTGAAGCAGTTGACACGTGGCGCACATCGCACGACCGGACGCTGAGGTGCACCGTCCGGTCAATATGACCGGAGCGTCCGGTCGGCCGATGTTCAGTGCAGTGAGGAGCCCAACGGCTCTATTCATGGGGCTCTCTATTTAAGCCCCATGGCCGGCTCAAGCTCACTCTCTTGGCCATTTTCATTGACATAGTAACCTTGTGAGCTTAGCCAAAGCCCTACCACTTATCTCCATCATTATGAGATTGGGAGAGAATCCAAGTGCATTGCTTGAGTGATTGCATCTAGAGGCACTTGGTATTCATGTTTTGCTGTGGATTTCACTTGTTTCTCTTGGTGGTTGCCACCACCTCGACGGCTTGGTGCAACGGTGGAGGATCGGCATGAGTTGGTGATTGTTTGTGGCCGTCTCCGATGATTGTGAGGGGAGTTGTACCTTCCCCGGTGGAGTGCCGAAAGGTAACTCTAGTAAATTGCTCATGTCATTGAGTTACCTCACTTGTGGGTAGGTTCTTGCGGTGTCCAATCGTGTGGACGAGGTTTGTGCAACACCTTTTAGCCGCCGAACCACCAAGTGTTGGTCGACACAACGGGGACTAGCGTGTTGGCAAGCAGGTGAACCTCAGGAGAAAATTGGTTGTCTCTTGCCATTTGGTGTTCTCCCGGTGATTGGTTTCATATTCATCTTGTGATTGGTTCATTCCTCTACACAGCGGTATAATCATCCCACTCACTCATTTATATTCTTGCAAACTAGTTGTAGCAAGCTCTTTAGTGTAATTAGAATTGAGAGCTTGCTTTGCTATTTAAGTTCTTCTAGTGGAGCTCTTTAGAGTAGCAAGATTGAGAGCTCTTTGTGTGCCTAGTAATCATTGCAACTAGAATTGTTGGATAGGTGGCTTGCAACCCTTGTAGAGCTAGAGCAAGTTTGCATTTCGCTACTTGTCTTACTAATCAAATTGCTCTAGTTGATTTGTAGAATTTTAAATAGGCTATTCACCCCCCCTCTAGCCATATTAGGACCTTTCATCTACATCGTTAGAATCGGTGTCAAATAGACTGATACCTCCCAATAGATCGCCAGCTACTCGCGCCTCTTCTTCTGTCATTGGACCCTCCAAATTTAGGCCAACTGCTCCTCCTGGAGGGAGCAATGGTGGAAAATCCATCATGCTCCGCCCGAGTATCTACATCAAAGCACAAAACTAAATGAGTACAATCCTAACAAAAATGACTAAGACCAGTAGTGATTACTCAGCAAGATAACTTACCGCTAGTGGAGGATTTGCAGCGCATCACACGGTCAACTCAATTGGCATTCCTTCAACCTTGGATGGTATCCGCCTTATACGGTGGAGTACTTCTTGATGCGGGAGCTCCTCCCTTGACGGCCACAACGGGTCCACCACTCCAAGGTACTCAAACCCATAGTTGATCCGTTGTTGCAAGGCTTCGATTTGCCGACTCAAAAAATTGCGGACTACAACCGCACCAGTCAAGCCCGACTTCTTCAGGCCTTCAATTTGCAGAAGCAGTGGCCACAATGTATGTTGTTCCGCAGGGGTCACCCACTCTGACTAGTTCTCCAGCTTCCTCAGCGAAAAGCCGGTGTGTACAGCCAATGGTGAGTGATGTTCCCAATGTAAAACCAACCCATCGCCCAATCTTTAACCGACTCCAGGAGATCATACTCGAGATATTATTTCTTCACCTCTACACGTAGGTGAAAACCTGCTTTGCCGACTACTTCTGGAGCCCTATCGTTAGGCTAGGATTTCACCCGGAAAAAGTGGCGGAATAGAGTGAAGGAAGGAGGGATTCCGAGATATGCCTCCCAAAGATGCACGAATATGGATAAGTGAAGGATGGAGTTGGGATTGAGGTGGTTGATGGTTAGTGAGTAATAATACAGCAGTCCCTGTAGAAAGTCCGATGCTAGCAAACCCAATCCCCGCTGTACAAAGGATTTGAAGAGAACAACTTCACCTTCTCTCTACGCAGGGGTGCGATGCTCGGTTGGTGCCCTCCACCCGCCGAATGCCTTCTCAGGCAACATTCCTTCCGCCGCTAGATCCTCCAGATCTGCCTCTGTCATGGTGGGATCCTTCCACGCAAGATGCTCAAATGCCAGAGTTTACTGCTCCGGCCACGCCATCCTCACTAGCTTCTGGTCGTGTTGCTCCTTCTTACTCATCTTCTTCCGCGGTGCCATTGTATGAATGTGGGCTTGGAGTTTCACTCGCATTCGATGGCGGTCGCTGGTTAGGGTTGAGTAGCACAAGAGCGGCGGCGCAAGGGTTTTGAGTGCAGGTAATACAGGAAAGCACAAGGATGGGATGCGCAAATGGCAGGGTTAAAAAGGTTTTACCCTAGGATGACATATTTATAATCTGATTCAAGGAAGTATCTTTGCCTGGAAGCAACCGTTGTGAACTTAATGGGCCGAGATTTTTACCGTTACCATCAACGGGTGGATGTCTTTTCACCGAAGGGGCGGCAGGTGGTTCGAGTAAATGGCCGCATGTTCACTAAACGGTCCGTTACTACCCCATCATCAGCATGGCGATGGTCAACGTCCTCCAACAGGTCAAACACCGTGTTAGTTACTCAAACTTGTTCACAATTCCACTTTCCCACGACAAGTTAGTCAGATAAGTCAAGATTTTGGATTACACATGGAATTTGGACTTCAACTTAGTCGGCATCCAAGTTCAAAGCCACGACTTAGTCGGCACTAGGCTCGGAGGCTATTACAGCCACGGTTTAGTCGGCTACTAAGCTTAGGGGCTCCTATAATTACCATGGCTTAGTCGGCTCTGCTCCAACTAAGCTTGGGAGTTTGAAGATCAATACCACTTTCAAGATTTTATTCAATCAAAGACTGGATTACAAGTAGGATACAAGTGTTACAAGTACATGGTCTAGTCGACCATTATAAGCTGCAAACACTTTAAGTGTTACCCAAGCGGCAACACTCACCTCGACGCACTTGGCTTCACAGACAAACAAAGACTGCTTGGCGCATCCTGGCATGCGGGCCATGAAAACCGATGTCCGCCATCTGTCTACCCAAGCCAGACGTCTGGGTTCACTCGAGCCAGGCAGTAGTCCCTCAATGGATAGACGCAGAACTGCAAGCTAGAAGAACTGACATGGGACTGCTGGATGTGTTTCTTACTCAGCCATCACAAGAGTTCTTCTAGCTGCAGCTGACAACTATACAGCTCTAGACTCAAAAGGGAATGGATGCACACTCCCTCTTCTCACAAGAATTCTTCTAATTGCAAGACAAGGTAGCTACTACCTATGCCGACTACTCCCGGGGGCTCCAGCATCTTGGAGACTATCATATTCAAGATTGGAAGAACTAAGTTTTAGAGTACAGTTACTGCTTGGTGGGTTGATGAGCTCGCCAGGGGTATTTATAGCCTGGCTTCCATGATTGTGGACCAAGTTCACAAGATGCTGATGAACCGAGTTCACAGGCCATGGGAGGACGAACCCACAAGTCACGCCAGGACAAGGACAGTCAGCTTTTACAGTGGCAAGGATAGGATTCCAACTGTCCATGTGACTATACTGTACACCATGGGTGGTGTGGAGACAAGGATGTAGTGGATAGGATAAGGATTCTCTTTTCACTATTTGCATGTTACAGTCATCACTCACCCACTCACGGACGAGCGGCCATTGATCATTGTCTGGATGAGAGGTACTCAGCTCCACCCTTGAGGATGTCTCAATGATCCTATAATCGTCTCTGATGGTTTTAGTCTTGGGGTTGTGGGATACATATCCTCAGTAGATGTATTCAAATTTCTTTGAAAGGAATTGGATAATTACATAACAGACCCTCCAGCTCTTTATGCTAAACAGCAAGAGGCTCGGGGGCTACACTCAGTGAGTGCGCTTTGTCAGAAAGCGCACACCACTCGAAGTTTTCAAGAGCACTTCATGGCTTCTCTCAGAAGGTACTCGGATGGCACTTGATTCTACTTGGCCAAGTCTCGGAGACTCAAGACGACTTCGAAGATCAACCATGAAGAGCTCGGGGGCTTGACGTACCAATATCCTAAGGGTTCCCCATAGGGTCGATTGCCTGGCATAGGCCTAGGCCGGCCCATGGTCTGCTTGAGGACACTAGGCAAGGTGGCGTGTACTTCAAGCCAGGAAGGACCGACCTAGTCAGATTTTAGGAAAGCTAGTCTTTGTAATAGAACTAGGACTTCTCTGTTGTATCCGACTAGGACTTAGCATGTGCGCCTGCTCTCTGGACTCTATAAAGAGAGGCAGGGGCACCCCACTCGTACAATCAATCATACACAACAACCCAACGCAAGGCAACACATCTAAGTGGACTAGGGTATTACGCTATTCAGCGGCCTGAACTAGTATAAATCGCTGTCTTTGCGTTCACCACTCGAGTTTTGCATAAGCCAAAGCCCACCAATCACCGTTCTAGGTAGCCCTGTAACGTGTTGCCGGTCATCAAACAACGACACCCCGCCGACAACAGACTCTGCCACACGCACTGCAGGCGTCCCTGCCAACCACCAGATCTGGCCACCTCCGTGTGGATCCAACCGCCGAACATGCGGAAGCGGCCGATCCGGGAGGGGGGATGCCAGAGCCACGCAGGCCAGAGCAGCTGAGCAGACAACCGAGGGCCACCTGGAGATATGAGCAAGCTACAAGGAGCCTAGGCCACCGCTGACCGAAACAACACCGGTGAATATTGGTTTCGCCCACCAGGCCACTGGATCCGACCATTCCCTGAGTGGCAGACGCCCAACCAGCAGCCCAGGCGAAGGATAGAGAAGGGGAGGGAGGAGAAGGAATGGAGGGGAGGAGGCACGGGGAGGTGGAGATATAACTCACCGCTAGGGATGAAAACAGACGGGAACGGTCAGAAAATCCCTCAACCGTTTACTACTTCTTCATTTGAATACGAAAACGAAAGCGAAAGCGGTAAACTGAACACGTAAACGAACACGAACTTATGGAATATCGAAAATTTTGAAAACGAACTAATTCGAGCGGAATTATGTCAAACACGGTCGAAAACCAATACATAATACCGACCCATAGGACCAAGTGCATAACAATTAACAAGTGCATGACCAATTGCATAACAATTAACATGTACCACAACATTCATATAGAAAGTATCTCCATTTGACACCATATAAAAAAGATATGATTTTTCCAATGCGATAAGCGCTTGTATGTGATTAATATATTGCTGAAACTTTGTTTAATTGTTTGAGCATCTTAATGACCTCAAATGAAAAAAGTCAAAACTAGAAAGTTATAGATGTCGTCGAGGGCTATAATTTTCATATACAAATCGTCTTCATCCAAGACCGTGTGAAAAAGATACAATTTTTCTAAGGTTGGTCTTCTGGTGGGCCAAAAACGGTATATACCGTATTTCAAAAACGGGATTTGCCGAATATAAACTGGAAAAGTGAAAACGGTCAGGATGACACCTAAACCATTTTCGTCCCATTTTCGAATTTGGCATACCGTATTTCATACCGATTTCGAATTTGTCCAAAAATACAATTAGAGTGGGTCAAATGTAGAAAACGATGTGGGACGGTATGCGATATATCCTGACTGTTTTCGTCCCTAGTCACTGGGCCTCTGGCAGGCAGCTCCGGTGGCGGCGGAGGCCGCGCTAGGGTTGACGGGGGGAGGCGCTTATTGGGTTGTGGAGCCTCCCGGGCCATCTGAGCGGATGACGCAGGGGCTAGTGTGACACCCCCTGCTTAGTTCCCTTTCTTTAATCCAGGTCTTCTTTCAGTCTGGTTGTTTCCTTCCATGCACTTCAAGGCCGACAATGAAGTAGAGTCATTGACACGCAGATGTTTTCCACAGTTTTTGCACGTCACTCTTCGTCGCAATAAAGCATCATTTATTTGATTGTCTTTTGTCTAACATAACAATAGAGAATAGATGCCAAAACAGACAATCGAAGCAAGAAAAGGACAAGTAAAGAACTAAAGGGGCATTGTGCTTTGCTAAAGAAACAGTCAACGAATATAATCCTCCACGGGACAATACATTGCTTTCCTCAACAACGAAAGTAAAGTGAAGGAAAACAAATGGGTCTGTCAATTGTGCACTCGGGTATTGCAACACCCGATTTTACTGTTCATCTTCAACCTTGGTTCCTCATCCCCGCCACGGCCGCGCTAGGGTTCGCCGGAGCTTCGGCGCGCTAGGGCCTCCCCCCCCCCACCTCTCACAGGAGCTCCGCCATGGCCATGCTCGCCGGCGACGCCACGACGCCCCCACCCCTCCTTGGCGCCCTGGCCGCCTCCACCGCCTGGCCTGCCTACCTCCCCAAACCTTCCTTCTATACTCGCCGGAGTTGGAAAAGAAACCTACCTCGCCGTCGCCGGAACCCTAGGCACCGCCAGCTTCTTCTTCCTCTCCAGCACAAGCACGGGCATGAGCATGGTCTCCTCCTTCTTCCTCTCCATGGGTGAATCGGACGGTCTCCACCGCCGTGCTCGCGCGAATCGGATGCGCCAGAAATTGGGTGCTACGTGCTCGAGAAACACTCAAGTGCGAGATAGCTTTAGCGAAACAAATATCCCTAGACAAGCCTGGCATTTCAACATGCATTGTTGTTATGCTGTTCCTTGATGAAAGAAGAGCTCGCGATGGTCTCGAGGTCGAAGAGCTGAAACTTAGCCAGTAGCCACTGACGCACCCATGCTGGCCATGCACATGCATGCAAAATGCTTTGGTTAAGGCTCCTTCCTAGTTCGCTCAGCCTTCTTCAGGTCCATTGAGAGCTGATGAGTTACCTAGTTAACCCAGAAAACCAAAACTAAGCATTTTAGCAGTTAGCCCAGCTAGCTGGACACATACACCGGTGGCGTGGCGGTGACGGGCGAAGGGTGGCGGCACTACAGCTGCTGTCATGGCAGAGCTTGCGGTAGGCGCGGTGAACTCGCTGCTGTGCATCATCTGCAACGAGGCACTGCTGCTTTCCCGCGTGCGTGGCAACGTGCAGTTCATCAAGGAGGAAATGGAGAGCATGAAAAGCATCCTCGAGGCATCGGGCACGACGAGCAGGTCCTCACGTGGATGAAGCAGGTGGAGGAACTCACCCACGACTGTAGGGACTGCATCATCGTCCTCTACCTGCATCGCGGTGACCCGGAGGTCCAGCGAGCCATGGTGGCATCTAGCGCTATATGCGGTGGTTCCCTTGGTTCATGCGAAAGATGGTCGATCAGCACCGGGTAGCCAGCGGCTGGTCGATGTGAACACATGGTGGAGATGTGCCCATGTGCATGTATGATGAATGATTGACACAAGTGTGAGAGGTTTGAGGCTTTTCCGGTTGAGTCATATTTCATATGTGTTTGATTATGCTAATGGCTAACCGGAGGTGTTGTGTTGAGTTGCGTTGTATTGTGTGTGTTGTGTAATATGTCTCTTGGCTTGTGGTGTGCAGGTGTGGAGCACTGAGACAGTCAACGCCTATGGAGAAGATCAAGTAGAGACATGCCGTGCCGATGGACTAGGAGCGATGAAGGGCGGACGTGAGGCTTCGATCGAGGGACCAAGGAGCCAAAAGACTAACCGTGGGTGGCTGACACTTGGGGACATCAACAAGCAAGAGTACATGGGTGATGAAGACGACGTTGACCAAGTCAAGGAGGAGGACGATGGCGTCATAGCACTTGGCAGAGGCTGGACACGCATCTACTTGGGTGATGTAGATGGCGTCAGTCAAGTCAAGAAGGAAGGCAAAGGCGTCAAGCTTGGCGGAGGTCGGACATGCATCGACATCGGTTAGTCACGCCTGGCGAGGTGTGCATCAGGGTTTGCCGGTTTGGTCCTCAAAACTGGGGATGGACGGTTTTGTGGTTTGGGCCTCAAAACCATCGGAGGACGATTTGGTGGTTTGGGCCTCGAAACCATCGGAGGACGGTTTGCTGGTTTGGGCCTCAAAACCAGGCATGGACGGTTTGGTGGTTTGGGTCTCAAAACCAGCGTTGGTGGGTTTGACCGGTTTGGGCCTCAAAATCGGGGAGCGGCGGATCGGTGGACACGTGGTGGCATCTAGAAGCTTGCATCGAGGCGATGCGAAGTCGAGAAAGCGCTGGGTCCATTGGATCGACAAAGAAAAACTTGGATAGATTTAGCCCTGGGTGGTATTTGGGCTAAGTACTTCATGTAAGGGCAACTTGGGAAACAACCAAGTGCCTATATATATGGGAGTTGGCTGGTGGTGGAGACCAAGCCTTGGGGGATTAGCATCTCATTTGTTAGGTTGAGAGCTTTTGGTTAGGGCTAGAAAGAGAGGGAGAGAGGAGTGGCTCTTTAATTGAGCTTTCAGCCATCCAAGCTTTGAGATCTGCTAGGAGTGGCTTGTAATCTGACATGGTGGAGTAATCAAAGGATCAATTTCCTGCACCACTTGTTCTCCTCCCCAAATCTGATTTTCCCTCTCCGGTTTCCCCCTTCTCTTCTGTTTTGATGGATTTTGTGTTCCAGCAAGTTTGGGGATGTTTTGGGGGTTTGGATATGTGCTAGAACCTCTGATGATCATATCTACCAAGTGGTTTGGTTAGATTCATCTTGAGCACGAAAATCCACCTTTTTGAGGAAAATTGAGAAAACCCCAACTTTCTTGATGGATTTTGAGATCGTTTGAGATTTGCTGGGTGTTGGGTGTTGATGCTCTGAAGATATATTTTCAACACTCCCAGGAACATCCCTGCAAAGTTTCAAATTGAACCGAGTTGATTTGATCAAGTTTTGGCCTCTGAATCGATTTTTCTCGGGGTCTGAATACCAGACATGTCCAGTGTGAATACTAGACAAGTCCGATAGTCAAACTTTTGATTTTGGAGATGAAATTTGGTGGGACGCTACCCTAAGGAGCCTAGAGTCCATGGTTAAAATTTCATAATTTTTGGACACCATTTGGTAGGCTTTACACTTTTTCTACCGAAGTCATGCAGTGCTGTCCTGTTCAAACCGGACATGCCCGGTATGCACACCGGACAAGTCCGGTATGAACTGTGGTTTTGAGATTGTCGCTGGTCCTTTGCCATGATACCAGACAGGTCCGGTGCAGCCCTCGGATAAGTCCGGCGTGACCAGTTTCTATGCTGTTTAGGTGGCTTTTGCTGCGGCTCGGTTCGGCTCTGTTTTGCTATGTTCTCACTATTGCTCTAAGTTCATTTAGTCACCAGTTGATTAGAGTGAACTTCCGAGTCCGTCTTTCGTGCTTTGGGGTAGATTTTAGGACAGCGGCCACATTCGAAAGAAAATTGGACTCAATCGAACTTATCAGCCTCTGGTCGCCTAGTTCGGTCCTTCAATCGAACTCAAGCAACGGGCTCGCGATGTCAGCGAGCAGCAGAAGAGGTACGATGTCGAGGTGCCAACCCAGCCATCATCCTCTAAGGTATGGAGTGTTGCTGCAATTGGTGCTCTAGAATATGAAGAAGATGACAGTGACAATGAAGCGTCGTTAATGGCCGCCGCCGATGATGATTGCCGTCGATGACTTTTAGAGCCTCCCTCACCAGTGGACTACTGCACCGAGAAACTAGCCGACTGGCTCAATAAGCTTTGTGGAAGAACCAACATGGAGGGGTCGGTAGCATCCATTGCTATTGTTGCACCTGATGAAGATAACATGGCGCACACCATTGTACACCAAGCTGTGGCTATGAAGTCCAGTCATTTCAGAAGAATATTCTGGATAAACCAGAACCAGGCAGAAGTGCACGACTCCTCATCGGGTATTCCACTGGACATACTCTTATATGTCCTGTGCGAATGCGAGAAGGTACAAGTTCACATATAAGTGATGTACAAAGTGAAATCTCGAGAAAGATAGAAGAAATCGACGTTGACAGTCAGATCAGAAATATTGTGGCCAAGATTGAAGAAGTCGAGACTCGAGAGGATGATCATACGGGACGATGAGAACAAGACTGAACAAATCAAGTGGTTGGCGCTTTTTGAGATCATCCCCTTAGATGAACCCTTGGGCGTACTCCAACAAGCACTGCATCTCACGACTATGGGGCCTATTAGTCTCCCACGAATGGGATGGGGGACAATATCCCTCGAGGAGGTTGTGGAGGTTACGGCGGAGATGTTCAAGTGGTACATGGAACATGAAGCGTTGGAGTTTTGCACTGAGCCCCCAATTTGCCTCCATATATCTCAATATGAATATGTTTTGCGGAAGGTGTTTCCTGCCAGTCGGAGGAAGGAGCAGGATCAGGTCAAGGAAGGCAATACTCGTAATACATTGGCTCAGGATGACACCAATGATTTCGAGGAATAAGCTGTCAAATCTTTTGTGAACAAACAAGCCCTTGGAATCCTTGGTGGTGCTGCCAGTGGGATCCCCAATAAGTCTATCGCTGCTGCTATCAGAGAAACAAAGGATAACTTGGAGGTCATCAAAAGGATAATCAAGGAGCAGATGTGGAGCAAAGAGATAGTGGGAAAGATCGAGAAGCAGCTCAAATATGAACATACCCTCATTGTTCTCCAAGATGTGAGGGACTACATATACCGATGGGAGGAGACCATGAATGCTTTGAGCCTATCGGCCCGCACCTCCTGCCTATCAATTCAGTTGTAATGGTTAGGAAGAATAGCAAGAGGGCCATAGACTTCTGCTATCCGCAGGGTGGACCTATAGAATATCGTCTTGTTGAATCCTACCATAATATTGTTCTCCAGCTTACAAGGGAGCCGAGGGGTGAAGATGACAAGCATAAAGCCCACGTTCTCCTAGGTATCTTGAAGAAGTGTGATCCAGATGAATTCTGCATGAAGATGTTAGCACATGCTCTGTATGCAAACCCCAACAGGAGCTATGATGAACTTTGCACATTGTATAATGTCCTGCAATTCTCCAAAGACTCACTGGTCACTAGTAATTTTAGTAAGATGTTCAAGTTCTCGTACAACGATCTGCTGAAAGAATACAAGTCCTGCTTACTGTACCTAGCTATCTTCCCCCAAGGAGAAGAAATCAAGCGGTCAACCATAGTAGCACGGTGGATTACTGAAGGGATAGTAGCTAAGGAAGACTGGCTCAGTTCAGTGCATCATGCTGAGAGATGTTTTGACACACTCGTCAATGGGTGGTTCATTTATGCTGCTGATATTGGGGCTGCAGGAAAGGTCAAGAGCTGCATTGTAGGTGACCTTGTTCATGGAATCATTAACAAGATTGCCAAGAAAGAGCGCATTGTCGACATGCGCTTGTCACATCACTTGGCTCACCACTTCTCTATTTTCAGCGATCACCAACTTCGAAGATCTGATACATATATGATTTTCTCGGAACCTTACCAAATATTCACCTCAGTTGCTATTGCTCAAGGTGCTCGATTTAGAAGGCTGTAAATACTTCGACAACAGACAGCACCTCAAGAATATCTGCAACAAGATGTCACTGCTAAAGTATCTCGGCCTAAGGGACACAAATGTTACCCATCTGCCCAGACATATCAACAATCTCCATGACCTAGAGGTATTGGATATCCGGCAAACAGCAGTGCCTGAAAGTGATACAAGGAATGTCCTGCTCCTGAAGCTAAGGCACCTGCTGGTTGGTAACACTAATCCAAGTGCAAGTGGTAATGGCACAGGCATAACCAATAGGAAACAGAAGTCTGTATGTTCCTGTGTCAGTATCCCATACAAGATTGAGAAAATGGAAAACCTGGAGGTGTTGTCTAATGTCATGGCTTCACAGTATGGAAATGAATTAAGAGACAATAAAAAGTTATGGCAGCTGAGGAAGCTTGGTGTCGTTATTAAAGATAACAATAGACACATTCAAAATTTGTTTCACTCCATTGGTGACTTGATCGATTGCCTACAGTCTCTTACTATCACAATATCTGAAACCAGAGGTGAGGACACTTCCACTGATAATATAATTCTGCAACAAGAACTTTACGAGAACTTGGTAAATCCCTATCAACCCAAGGTTCTAGAGAGTGTAAGCATCAATGGGTTCACAAGGACGGGGCTCCTCTCACTATTGGCCAAAGGTAGCAGTGAACTTGCCAAGGTAGCTCTGTGAGGTACCATGTTAAAACAGAATAATCTGGCAGTCCTTTCTAGCCTTCCCAAGTTACGTTGCGTCAGGCTCCTCCATGATGCATACAAAGATTCTATGCTCACATTCAACAAGGAAGAATTCGAACATCTCAAATGCTTAATTGTCGATGGAGACAACATGACCGGCATCAACTTTAAAGAGCTAGCAGCCATTGAGCTTGAGAAGACTGTTTTGGCCTCTACCAACGTAAGGTCTGTCAGTGGGGTCAGTTGTCTTCCAATGCTAAAGGAGCTCGAGTTGAGATGCAATGAATTATGATTTGTTCCATTATCTGAAGATGGAGGAGCTCGTCAGAAAAACAAGAAGCCAGCTTCAGTTTCAAAAGATGGGGTGGCTCCTAAGAAAAACACTGAACTGGTTTCAAATTACGATGTTGGAGAAGCTTCTCAGGAAAAGACTGCACCTGTTTCACATTCTGAAGATGGAGCAGGTGCTCAGAAAATCCCTGAACTGGTTTTACCTTCTGTAGATGGACCTGCTCCTTGGACAAAACCTGAGAGACATATGACCTTCAAGCAGGGAGAATTTCAACATCTCAAGTTTTTTCTTTGTGAGGACGACTACAAACCAATCAACATCATTTTTGAAGATGGAGCAGCTCTGGAGCTTGATAAGATCATTTTGTTCTTGAACAGCAAAGAATCCCAGCTTACTGTATTTGGAAGCAGCCTAACAAAACTGAAGGAGATCGAGGTGAAAGGCAACAAGTTAATCCTGCTTTCGTTACTAAAGAATGCCAATAAAATTGACAAGGTGACTCTCTGTGATACCTCACTGGGCAAAGATGAACTTGGACTCCTGGCCAAGAAACCAAACATTTGCTGCCTAGTGCTTCTTGACAATTCGTATGATGAAAGCCACCTTGCCTTCAATAAAGGTGATTTCCCAAAGCTCAACCTTCTTATTGTCAAGTGCACTAAGGTAAGAAACATCATCTTCAATGATGAATCTGCTCCTAAGCTCGAGAAGATCGTCTGGTCATTCACTCAGTTGGAGTCTCTGTCCGGCATTGACAACATTGAGAATTTGAAGGAGATTGAGTTGAACGGTGATCTTCTCCCTCATCAGGTGAAAAAGGACATCAAAGCACATAAAAATAAACCTGTTCTTGTTACAGACAAGTCGCCGAAGCATCAGGACCATTAACATAAAAAGGAAAACGTCGATGATTCGTGGATTCAACGTGTCCGGACCACATGTTTTTCTAGTAACAAGAAGGATCAGCTGTATCCGAACGAGGAAATTAAGGTTTGCATTTTCCTTCGATTCATCCTCATGGAATTCCCAGGATCATTGGCTTGTTGTTTGTGTTTGTTTTTGTGTGTGTGTTTATATATTTTTTTATTCTGACTGGTATGTCGTCAATAAATGCTGTGTGGGTGTGTGCGCCACACGCACCTGCACATGCTCATTTGTATCGGTTTGGATTTCCATTGAGTGTGTGTGGCTTTCCTACGGTAACACCCTAAAATTTGCATGATTTTAAAATAGGAGAAAATGATTTAATTATGGATTTTGTGAGTGTTTAAATTTAGATAAATAATAACTTTGTTAAAATTAAAATCAAATATAGGTCTACATACATGTCTATTTATTAATGCTGCTGCATATTATTTTGTATTGTGTGATTTGAAATCAAATTTCAAATTGATTTGAATTTGCATTCAAAATTGGTTTAGAAAATTGGAAAAGAAAAAGGAAAAGGATTTTCATCCCTCTCTCTCTATCCGGCCTGTTGGCCCAGTCCCGCCGGCCCATGTCCCTCGGCCTGCCTTTCCCTCAGCACTCCGCGCGTGGGCCATTGGCGCCGGCCCAGTTAGCTCCCTCTCCCACTCCCTCGCTCCTTTCCCTGGCCAGCCCAGCCCGAAGGCAGCGTCGCCGCTCAGCCAGCGCCCGCGCCGCGCCCCTTCTTTCTCACTGACAGCATGGTCTCTCTCTCTTACGCCGACAGCCCTAGCCCGCATGTCAGGTTCGTCTCCTACATTCGTAACCGACCCGGACTCCTTCGCCATGTCCATGTCCGGCTCCGCTACGAGTTTCCCCTCGATGGCGTGCGCCCTAAGCAGTGCCCAGTTATTAAATACGGACCTCTGTGCCCCTTCCGTTCCCCCACCGAGCCTAGCGTAGCCGCCACGCCACCTGTGCCCAAGCTTCGCCACCCAAGTTCCGCCAAGAAGAAGATAGAGTCGCCGAATCAATTAGCAGCTCCTTAATCACGGTAAGCACGTCCTAGAGTTTTTAACCGAGTTCTCTAACCCGTACAACCCCTTTTCTCCCTTTGTTTCCCTCTGTGCTACTTTGTTCCGCGTAGCAGTTGCTCCGCTGCCGCCATAGATCGTCGCTCGCGGTCTTTGTTCTCCCATAGCTGCAATTGATCGCCGATTCGAGTTTGTAGTGACCCTATCCATCTCCGAGAGCCAACCCCGAGTTGAATTAGGGACCGTAGCCGTTTTGCCCACTCGCTCCGGCGAGCAATTGCAAAACCGGCGAGGAATTTTTCCCCGAGCTCACTGTTCCGGCCAGTTTATCCCCAATCCCCTTCCTATGTTCTAATCTCAGCCGACCAGTGAAAATCCAATGGCCGGTATCACCCGATACCCCTTTGCCGGCCGCTTTTGCATAAAGACCCTTACAATTAATTGGATCTTAACCCGCCGTCGTTGTTTTTTTTCCAAAGAGCCCCTTGGGTTTTTTATTATAGAACCCGTAGTCCATAGCACTTTTTCAGAATACGTTTTCTTCTTCAGAAAGCGTAGTTTCTTCGGTTTAGATCCAAAATGCATTTTCACCTATTTACAGTTTTGCCACTAATCTTGTTTTAGCCATAAAATCTCCGTTTTTACTCTGATTTGATGCGTTCAACTTGCGTTAGGTTCACAATTAAGTAATCTACATGTTCATACTACTGTTGAGTATGTTTTCAACTTTTAAAATTCGAGGTTAGATTTAATCTATTATTTTACTAAAGGAAATCTTGTTTAATTCATAACTTATTCGTTTTAGCTCCGATTTTTATGATCTTCGCATCTGTGTGATCGTAGCGAGACGTAGATTCATTTTACAAACTTTTCATCTTGATTTTATGTTGATTGGTGTACTATTCTAATCTATAGCTTTTGTTTGCTATGCATGATTGCTTCTGGATGGTGAGCAATTTATGTTGTTGTGATTATCGAGTATAGATGGTGAGCAATTCGTGGGTGACCAAGAGTACTACATTGACGAGCAAGATCAGCTGGAGTACTTTGTTCAAGGCAAGTATAGCATGGGATCATCCTTGCTTCCTATTCACCTTAATACATTTAATTCATGTTGCATGTGTCACCTTGATAAGGAATTCCCTAGAATTGAACTTATACCTTGTCTCCCATGGGATATGCATTGGGTAGCTTTGCTAGTGCTCAATTAAACCATGATCTTGTAACTTGACTAATGAATATGCAATAACATTAAAATATGACTTTTTAGCAACTTGGAAACAGGGGGCTGTAGTGTTTAGCTACTTTCTAAATGCTTTAGATTCCTCTCCCTAAGGACTTATCTGTAAGTGATCATCCGGGACTTATAGTACAGCTGTGAGGGCTACATGGCTCTGGCTTTAGCTCAGTATGAGGACATTTTCTAGCCTGTTAGATGTTACCTTTATGGCATAAGAGGGGTGTGTTTCGGGTTGGATATAGTGTGGCCTCTGTCCGTCAGTGTATAGGCTGTGTGTCATTGTGCCTGTCGAAAGGGGAGCCCTACATTCGTAGGGCATAGAAACCTAGCGGCCCTAACTTGTTAGACGAACCTTTTAAAGGCTTCATAGTGACCCCAGCCTGCTCACTTTGGAAGTGTTTTGGGAGTAATTAACCCAGGCATATGGGTATCATGATTCACAGTGAAAGTGTACAACCTCTGCAGAGTGTAAAACCGGTATATCAGCCGTGCTAACGATCATGAGCGGTCTTGGAACATTTATGGAATAGATGATCACTAATACTCATTCGTTTATGCTATTCATTATTCCTGTTTACATTGATCATGTGTTTGCTATGGGATTTAAAATAACTTGTTGCTACTCTTATGCTAAAAATTGTGACAACTAAAAGCTAAATGTTGTTAAACCTGTGTCAAGCCTTTTGAGCCTCATAAACCGCATGTTACACTTGTTGAGTACGACATGTACTTACGCTTGTTTATTTTCATTATTTGGATAAAAACCCCGAATGGGTAACAGATGGCTATGGTAATGACGATTATCCTGAGGATTACTAGACTTGTGGTCAACCAGTTGACGTCCCTGTGATATGAAGCTTCCGCGAGAGATCTTTTCTTTATACTTCTGCTACATTTATGTGAATACTCTGTCTTATTATTCGTGATGTAAGAAACACTTGTGATGATACTATTTATAATTTTGTCGGCTTATGTGTGTGACTGATCTCTGGACGCACATAAGATTTTGCATCCCATTTTATCCTTAAAATCGGGTGTGACACCTATATATGGAAGAAGGCATGCATATTGATGCATGGGTGCTATGAGTATATGAGCAAATGTCGGTCAAGCTCATGGATTTGTATGAGTGCACTTTGTGGTGTGTGGCTTCCCTCGGGGTCATCAGGTATGGACTGATGGGTCTATCTATGTAAAAATGATCATTCACTACTACAAAAAAATGTTTGTAGCAATGAGACAATTTTTTTATAGGGTCGACTGGTGATGGAGCCGCCCCTACATTGGGCGTGCTTGGGACCCACGAGACCAGCCGCCCCTACAAATGGAACAGTAGGGGTGGCTGGTGATACGAGCCGCCCCTACAAATTTGTCGATTTATAGGGGCGGCTCACTCACTAGCCGCTCCCGGTGTTGCTATTTGTAGGGGCAGCTTGTGATTGAGCCATCCCTACAAATGTCCCACGTATAAATACCTATGATTTGTAGGGGCGGCTCAATCACCAGCCGCCCCTACAAATGACCCACGTATAAAAAACTGCAGCCCCTTCTTCCTCCTTGGGTCACTCACTCCAACCTGTGAAAAAAAAGGAGATGAGGTCTTGGGCACTTCCCAAAAATTGTTCTACTAAGGGGGAAGGTTTTGGTCTCAAATCCTTTGGTGGAGGGGTTGTAGAAGGTAAGAAAATTCTATTCCACACTTTTTTTGAAGTTTTAATGGTTGGTTAGTGAGTAATTAGAGTTTTGCTTTTCTCTCTCTTCTATGGTGCTTGAGCTACTTATGAAGCAAATTAGACCCAAGTTTTGAATGTACTAGGGTAAATTAGGTAGGGGAACAAGATCATACCCTTATTTGGTCCATGTTTCTTGATTTTAGTGAACAATTAGTTAGTTTTATGGAAGTTTCATGTGCATGTAGATCTAGATCTAGGGTTTGGTTTTTTTTATTAATTTCATTTTTGTAAATTTATGTCTGATGAAATTGGACTAGGGTTTGCATGAAAGATATTGGGTAAAATATAATTGTTGCTAATTGTTGTCTTTGAAATTGTTTATTGTAATCAATAAATATGTATTTTAATTATTTATGGATAAATGGGCCATTAATTAATTTTTCTCTACCATGGTGTGTTTGCATGCTTCATGTAATTATATTTGATTTATATTCAAATATATCTGAAGTATATACAATTATTCTCATGTAATTATTAATTTGATTTATTTTTATATATATATGAATAAGTAGTCCTTTAATGTTTGTTTCGTTGTTGTTGTAAAAGATGGAGTATAGGAACTCTTGGATGTATGGTTCATCAAGGTTTAAGGCAGGTTTCCGTGAAGAGGTGGATAAATTTATTGAAGCCATAGAGAAGCATGCAACGACGTTGACAGAGAATAAGGATACAATTATTTGTCCCTGTAAAGATTGCAAGAACCATATGGCATGGACAGATATGACTATCATCAGATCACATTTAATTATGCGAGGATTTATTGAGGACTACACAATGTAGATTCATCATGGTGAAATGGTTATTGTTAATAACGAGGATGAGGAGAAATACGACGACGAAACCGTAGAATCCCTGTCCCAATATTCAGCAGTGCTTGATGCACGAATGGATCCCGAGTTTGGCAATGAACAAGGTGGTGATGCTGGTGGTTGGGATGGTAACGACGTAGATGGTGCCAATAATGATGGTAGAGCACGTGTCGGGGATAAAGATGATTTGGAGGACAAGATTCGAGCCCTTGGACTAGAGATTTTAATAAATAGCCCTAAAGGTCTAGAAAATTTGGAAAGGGTGACAAAAGCATCAAAGAAGACTGTGTATGGTGTTGAAAAGGGTTGTCCGACACATTGGACATTGCTACGTTTTACAAGTTTCAACAACAGATTAAAAACACAAATCACACTTGTTCATCATTGATCATCATGAACAGTTGTGATTTTTCTTTTTAATCTCTGGGTAAAATTTGTAACTAGTCTTTCTCCCTCATACTAACTCCAAATGGGATGATTTTTTTCCTAAAATTTTCTAAAACCATGCCCTGTCAAGTTACTGTGTTGATTTGTTCATTCTTTTCGTTTGACAAAGTTTGAACAATTTAAATTTAAAAATTTAAAAAAATGACAAGTTCAAACAAGATTTTGAAACACCAAATGATTTCAGCTGAAAAAGTGATGAATACCAAAGTTGTATAACTCACCAAGATTGAAAACTTTTATTTTGGTCATTTCTTCATCTGACAAAGTGATAGTAAACATTATTCACAAATCAACATGTCTCTCGTATAGTTAATGAAACTATGAGTGATATATGGATTTGTGAACAATGTTTACTAACACTTTGTTAAATGAAGAAATGATCAAAATAAAAGTTGTAGATAGTGATGAGTTCAACAACTTTTATGTTTATGAATTTTCTAGTTGAAATCATTTAAGGATTCAAAATCTTGTCTGATGTTGCCATTTATTAAAATTCAAAATTTGAAGTGTTCAAATTTAGTCAAATGAAAAGATGATCAAAATAAAAATTGTAGATAGTAATATGTTCAACAACTTTTATGTTCATGACTTTCTTATTTGAAATCATTTAAGGTTTCAAAATCTTGTTTGAAGTTACCATTTATTAAAATTCAAAATTTGAACTTCTCAAATTTTGTCAAATGAAAAGATGACCAAAATATAAGTTGTACATCTTGATGAGTTCTACAACTTTGATGTTTACAAAATTTTCATTTGAGGTTATTTAGTATCCTAAAATTCTATTAGTTGTTTTGAAATTCAAATTTTAAATTTTTTAAATATTATTTTTGTAAAGAAGAAAATATTGAATTATATCTATATATATAATAAAATTATTTATATATACATATATTTATATATATAGAATAATAGAAAAACTAATATATAAATTTACATTGTGTTCTTTATATATGAATGAATTACAGAATTAGTAATTAAAATAAATTGAAAAATATTTGTAGGGCGGCTAACTCAGGAACCGCCACTAAAAATCAATTTGTAGGGGCGGCTAACTCAGGAGCCGCCCCTAACAATGCCCTCCAGTATATAAACCAGACCCCGCGGGAGGCCGAAATTATTCTAAAAGTCAGGGCGCGGTTTTTCCTTTCAGACGCCGTTAGGCTGCCAAACCCGCTGCCACCGTGCGCGCTTTCTCTCACCTCCGCCGGCCCATGAGCGCCTGGCCGTGTGCTCTGGCAGTCCTCCCCCGTCCTTCCTTGGCTCCGTTCGCCGCTGGGACCCGCTGCGGAACCCTAGCCATGGGCGACGCCGTTCCCCCCGGTGGCTAGGGTTTCTGCCGCCGTGCACTCCGGTGTCCGCGCTCCCTCCACCGGCGGCCCTGGTGCTGGTGCGCCCCGGCGTCCCTACTCCCTCCCCCGGCGGCTCTGGTACCCGTGCGCTCCGGTGTCCACGCTCCCTCCCCCAGGCAGCCCTGGTGCCCGTGCGCTCTCCCTCCGTCGGCGGCCCCGGTGCCGGTGCGCCACGGCGTCCCTGCAGGTAAGCTCCAACCCCTTCTCCTCCATTCTTGCTCCACCACCACCACCACCCTTTTTTGTCATCCTTGCACATATCCAGTGTACCATTGCTAGAGAATGCACCTATACTCTAAGAAGCACAGCATAGTCTCATAGATGTCGTATTTTGAGATCACTTTACAATATTCCATGAAATATAATGGGTACTGGAAAAATATTATATCCAACGAGTAGGTCCGTTCCATTTTGCCATCTCAACTCTATTTATTGACTCCAAGATGCTGCTCTGCTTTAAGCTAGCACCGTCTCCCAGTCCCATGGAGTTTTCAGGAGTTCATGTCAATCTGAAAGTTCTTGACTTTCTGATAGATGCTATGTTTGATTTCGTTCAGTTTTTGGTCCAAAACACATGTAATTGGCCATATTTTAGTCCTCCTTTGTTTGCTGCTATGTGTGAACTTTTCTATTTGGTCTTTCATTTAGCACCAATCTGAAAAGTATTCCTAGTCAATAGCTAGTGGAAATAGTCAGGTCTAAACTGCAGTAGATATGCTGCCTCATAGTCATAGCTGTGTTTCAGCATGTTTGGATTCTACATACTCGACTCATACACTTGAGTACTTGACTACCAGTCAGCTCTAGGATTAAGAAAATAACCATTACCTTGGCGTTTTTTTAAAGCTACCTGGGTTGGTTGGAACATTTCCTTGGCCTGTGGGGTACGAGTCTCCAAACAAAAGCTATTTACTTGGCATTAAGACATTTCCTTTTCCGTATGACACATTAGATGTGGCCCTATTTTCCTTGGCAGCCAAACAACCAAGCAAATGTATTTCCCTTGCCCTGTATTCTTGGTGGCATTTGCTGATGGTTTCCCACCATGAACTATTTCCTTTATGGTTTCCCGCCTTGAGCTATTTACTTGGCTGTCTACAGCCCTCAAGGTAATTCAGTTTCCTGGCAGTGTGTGTCCATTCCAATTGAAGCATGTGAGTAGCCCTCAAGGTAATAAGTCTGTTTAATTTTGAAGTTCTAGGGTTGCAGTTTACTTGTTCTGAACTCTACTTTTAACTTGTCAAATGTAAGGGTTGTGTAATAAGTGAACTAGGGTACCTTTTTTGTTTTAAGTTAAACCAGCATGCTTTAACTGATTATGCAGACAAAATGACATTTTCATTCTTTTCTTACTATGCATTTCATATTTTTTCTGGTTAAGGGGCCACATTTGTCAAGCAAATAGACTAGCTGAAGGTCCTTGTGTTGCTATGGGAAAAACAAATATACAATCCGATTATGTCATACAACCACCATTTCACTTGATGACCAACATCAAGTGTTAAACTCTAGTATGGGGCAAACATCTACTGATCCTGTACTCAGCTACTGAAGCTCAAAACTCATGTCATCTACCATATATATGTATGCTAACTCATGTTATCCATAATTACTTAAATGGCATGGTTGGTTTGTTTTGTTTTCTTCCTTTTTTCCTTGCTAGAAGTGGTTCAGCCTGAGTTGAGATTCAAATTATTTTTTTCTCTCTCTTAAAAGTAGAGCTTGTAACTAGCCCCAGGATTGTTGAAAACCATTTGGACATTTGGGGACCACCAGGATGGTGGCCTGACCCAAACAATCTAACCAGTTCCTTTCATTTACTGTGAATGGATGCCTTTCCGTTGTCCATGCTTTGGCTGGCTATAGTGCATTTACATCTTCTAACAAACAAATGCTTTGAATTTCAGGCCCTCTCATTGGATTTTGACTTATGTTTGCACCTGTATACACATGTAGTGTTTACCCTTTTTTTAATACCTAACTAAGTTACATCCTAAGTAAGTAAAAATAATCAGTAAAAGATTCTCTTAACCAACTATTTTTCCACTATTGCTAGCATGCCAGACTAATAGGCTATATTGCAGTATTGCTATGTGCTGCTGCTCGATTTTTGTCCTATTATTGTGTGTTGTGCTTATGCTATAATTCTATGTTATCAGCCTATGAGCCTGCGTATAGATGCCTTCATATGCATTTATTTCATTCTATGTTATCTGTGGGTGAACATAGGATTATAGAAACAGCTTTGTCCCTGACATCCAGGTTCTTTTGAGATATTTTTTGGACTATTCAGCAAGCGTAACTGATTAACTGGCTAACTGCATATAGCAGCCAGTTATACACAGAGGAAAACTCTGGTTGCAATGAGTTGCAGTGCATCTAGTTTGTCAGATTAATCTCATATCAATTGACAATATAGTTAAAACTGACTAAATAATCTTTTAAGTTCCATGGTGTTACTTTGTAAATTCATGTTTGCTAATATGAATTTTGTTTACTCTTTCCATGTGTCAATGCAAAGTTTGCATATATCCATGGTCTTTCGAAAGATTTTGTGGCTTTTCTGCAAGTTTAACTGATTGTGTATTACAGTTGCAGAAGTAAAAGAAAAATCTCAGGTTACAATAAATTGCAGCACCCCTAACAACTCAGATTCATGTCATATTCATTTAATATAACTTACTCAACTAAACAACCATTCTTTAAAAGTTCGAATAATCATTCTTTAAAAGTTGCATAGCATGTTTTTGTAAATTTTAAAAATTTTAATACGACCTTTACATACTCTTCCCATGCTAATTGATTGTGTCCATTGGTGGTCTTGATGCAGACTGGAACACCTGTTGCAGTGCAGCATACACCATCAGCTGCTGCTCTATGTTTGCTAAGCAGCTGTTGCTTTTTTTTGCCAAATCTCCCCTCTCCTCTCCTCTCCTTTGTTTTGCCGATGATGAAATTGTCGAAGTCTATATATTATATGGAATATGAGCTGATGATCAAGAACTTGTGAGGAACTTAGCATCATTAGCAGCCACCCCTACATTACCTTCTCCTCTCTTCTCTGTTATGATGCCTTGATGCTCCAAGTTCATGATCAAATGATGATTGACATGTTTCTGAGGCCTCTACTACTGGTACTACTCGTTTTTTTTATATATTGTTGTTTTATAGGACTACTTTGGTTTATAGACCTTTTTGATTTCTTATACCTTCTCGCGTACCTAAAGCACACTTTCTTGCATCTATTAGAACAAAGCGCGAAATAATGTCGCGGATACCAGACAGTGCAGCCTGATTCCCCAAGCATGATGAGCAACCAACCTATGAGAAGCAAGCACTAGAGGGCCAGCTTACTCAGGAGTAGTTCGATAACGAGTTAGAAAAGGATCTAGAAGTGATGCTTACTTAGGAGCAGTGTGACGAGGAGGAAGGGGTAGCAGAAGAAAGAGCAGGAGAGGCTGCTGAAGGTGAAGAAGAAGAGGATGATGAGGAGGAGGACTCAGAAGAGGGATCTATAAGTACCGATGATCCATTCCCACGTGAAGCCAGAAGGAGGCCAACGGAGGAAGATTTGGACAAGGATTTTGATCCGAACGAGGAGGTAGGGCTAAAGCCTTAGCTTGTAAATTTTGCTAAAGCTTTGGCTGTGTTACCTCTGCTAACACTTTGACCTGTCGTATATATAGGTCCCTCCTAAAACTCGAAAAAGACGATGTCGACGTCCGCGATATCTCGCCAGACAAGACGGAGTAGAGGAAAGGAGAGCAGAGGCAACAGCCACAGAGACGGACATTGAGGCCTCTTCTCCACAACCTCAAGACACAACCACGAACACGACTACCAAGCCAAAGAGGAAACGAGGGGATAGAAAAGCAAATCAATATCCAGATAAGGCATGCTATGTGATAATGGAGGTCGGGCCAGCAAGTTAGATCCTTGAGCTGAAGGAATTCATAGGATGATTCCGTAATGATATCAGGGCCCTAGTAAGAGATAAATTGAACACAGCAATCCCTAACTAGAAAGAGGTACTAGAAAAGAAAAAGGATGAACTATGGGATAATCAACTGAAGCTCAATTTTAGATTTTTGGAGGGTAAGCACGAACTGGTAAAAAAATGCTTTCAAGATCATGGGAGAGTTATTCCGACGTTGGAGGTCGGAGCTCAACAAGAAATATATCCAAAAGGGGTTAACTCCCTTCAACGAGTTTGGCAACATAACTCCTAGTCAATGGGAGGAGCTCATGGCTCAGAAGACTTCACCGGAGGCATTGGAGCTCAGTGCCCGTAACACCGTGCTGGCGAAGAGGAACAAACACCACCATCATCTAGGCCCTGATGACTACTATGCCAAGGAAGAGCAGTTTAGGAAGATGGACGAAGAGGCCATAGCTGCTGGGAATATCGATGTGAAGAATTTGAAGGTACGCTCAAGGAATTGGATATATGCGAGGAGTACAGAATCATCCGGCGGTAATCTTAAGTTTGATAAGCCGAAGACCCAAGAGTCAGTATCAAGGATACTGAAATATGCTGAAGACAAGGAGAAGGGCTCATTCAATCCTTCCAGAGATAGGGACGAGCTTAGCCTTGGCTTGGGAAACAACGAGCACACAGGCCGCACCAAGGGGCTAGGGAAAAGGACGATCTAGAAGCACGGATTCGAAGAGGACAGGCATATGTACAAGAAACATGGCATAGATCGGGAGGCTAATCTTGAGCTCCAAGTTAAGGCTCTAGTTGCGAAGGCACTGGAGGAGCAAGGACTGTCTATGGAGCCACGCACATTAATGACGTCGCCGGGAGAACTGGCATTAGTTGGCAGCCATCCGAAAGTTCCTAGCAGCCAAGGTTCCACTACAACCACAACCCCCGTCAACCGCATACGGGAACCAACTAGTTGCACCTTGGTGTTTCTCAGTGGCCGGCAGAACATTGTGATGGAGGTGGCAACTCTCGAGGGGCTGGTGTTACTTGGAGACATAATAGGGCAGTTCATCCTCTGGCACAAACAAGACATTACATCGACTGCTTCTTTGTCGCCTCCCCCTCTCTCAAATTTGGAGCGAGTTCTTGAGGACGGGGAGATGTGTTCACCGTCTCATGACCACCACATTCCTGAGATGCCACATTCTTCCCTGCCTCCTAGTGAGCATGTGCCTGATAAGCCACAACCTTCTCCAGCTCGTACCGAGTAAGTGCATGATGAGATGCCATAGTCTTCTCAACAAGCACAGCCGAATACATGAACAACGAGTGCCTCCTGAAGAAGGTGATGCACAAGAAGATGAGGACGTGCATGAATAGGAACTTCGAAAGAAGCATCCAATCACCATAAGACCAATTTATGTTCCGATGAAAGACGTCTCGTCGGTGCATAAGTGGTAT
Source organism: Miscanthus lutarioriparius (assembly GCA_904845875.1). Classification (NCBI taxonomy): domain Eukaryota; kingdom Viridiplantae; phylum Streptophyta; class Magnoliopsida; order Poales; family Poaceae; genus Miscanthus; species Miscanthus lutarioriparius. Next base: position 38,039,827 of record CAJGYO010000010.1, on the reverse strand, counting down.
TCCCTAGACCAGTTCAAGCCAGAGAACCAAGTTAAAAAAAGTCACATCACGGGCTTCTGAGGAGGCCGTCACTAGCAAACTCCACCAAACAACAAAGCAGTATCCAAATGTTGATGCCATCAAATGGTCAAAGGATTGCCCAAAAATATATGAAAGAGGCAAGCCATTCCTACCAAATCGAGACATCCAGCGCCTACCACTTGGAATGAGAAGGTTCCATAATTGGTACTTGCGTGTTCTCCTAACGAGCATAGACCTCGTACAAGCATGCTTCCCCACCGGCACATTTGGAAGCCCAGCCGAGAAAATTATCTTTGACTTCAATGACATGCAGACATGCTTTCACCTCGGAGCAATGGAAATGAATCTAATTCATACGTGGTGCCTGTAAGTCCTTGTCCTCCTGATATGATATGAATGTAATATTTGGATTTTATTGTAACTAACCCATGCCGTGATTTGTAGAATGCAAGTGCACATTGTAAAATAAATGCCAAGTGTGAAAGCCGGGTATATAGACCCTCAAGCTATAGCACAAACAAATTTTAATTACCCTAGACAGTGGAAACTGGATGACAAAGAGCTAACTGGTGGAAAGACGCTTCGGGAGAAAGAGGACATCCGTGTGAAGAAACTAAGGCAAGAGTCCCTTAAGGTTTCAGCATACATTGCCCTGGCTTTTAAAAATCTCTAACAGCACTCTACTATATGGCTACCATACAACTTCGAGTAAATTCAACTCTTTACTTAAAGCTTTGTTCGATATATTTTATTCGATAAAAAAGAGCTTATCTAGTTCTATGATTAAATCCATGCAGCAACCACTGGATTTGTATAGGCGTCGATGTCGGGAGGAGCATGGCATGGGTCTTTGATTCAATAGATAGGGACCCGATAACATACAAAGACTTCATATCGATTCTCAAGACGTATATATATCGACAATCCTCATTAGCTTATACGTTTGTATACAAACTTGTAACGTTCACTTTTGGATACTAACAAGTTGTATTTGCTAAAATAACTCGAACAGGACATTTAGGTTCTATGTCAATAAACATCACGGAAGGCATGATTCAGTAAGGAAGGAAAGGCTGGCTATAAAAACACTATATGCGGTAAGTGTAACTTACTTCGGTACTCTATTACATGGCTGTCAAAAGCATTACTTAACATTTCCATATGCAAAACACACGGTGCCCTAAGAAGAAGCCTGGGAGTGTACATTGTGGATACTATTTATGTTTTATGATGAGTAACACCGGTGCCTACAGAAGACACCCCTTAAGGTAAGTTTGAACCTCTTCACCCGTAGTATAAAAACTTCGCACATGGTATGAAATACTAAACCGAAACTTGTTCTCTTGTAGTGGAGAGAAGAGAAAGAAATGAAAAGAGACCCATACAAGGATGACCAACTCTTAGAGCTCGTCGGCGATCTTTGCAACTTCATATTGGACTAGATTGTACACGTCAAAGGCATCTACTATGACCGAGATTCTGACTTAGGTAGAAATCCTCAGTACCAACACCTTCGTGAGACTAAAAGGCTAGCTCTAGGCCGTTGATAACAATGTATATGTACCGGCCGTCCCAACCGCCCCTACAAATCGGCGATTTGTAGCCACGCTTTGGTAGGGGCGGCTGGCCAAACCGCCCCTACAAATGCTCATGAGCCGCCCCTACAAATGATATCTGTAGTAGTGACTGTGGCATTTCACCTGGTAATTTGATTTCCTTATGTGTGCTGCATATATCTATCATGTATCATCTAATTGCATGTCTGACTGCTGCACCCAATTGTCCAACAGATAGGGCATGCAGAATGTATGTAGACTCTGATCAAATATGACGCCCGAATGTTTCAAACATCTCGAGCGTGCATTGGTCATGTCTATTAGTTTTTTCTGACAACAGAATGATGCAACGAGGGGATCGGATATGCAAGAAACTACCTGAAATGAGCAGAAGAAAACGAACCTGGGAATTGACATATAGCTCCTACTTTGTAGTAGGAGAATTGATTCATGTGCACAAAGGATCCTCCACCGCAATAGGGATTAGGGAGTATAGGATTGTAAGTGAAATTGTTTCACAACAGTGATTAACAGACGCGGAGTCATGTAGCCCCAATGTTGCCGGAACCAAAAGAAAATCTAAAATCACCGACGGCATCGAGGTGCGAGACCCAAAGATTTTACAAATTAAGCGAGGTAATTCAGCAGTCTAACCGCACAAATCCAATCAAATTCGCTATATTTGTGCAACAGTTCCCGTTCCGTGTCCCTAAATCAACCGCCAAGCAGAATTGAGCAATAACATCACACTGTCAGTGTCACCTGATGGTATGAGCGTCGGAGAGGAGGCTGCTCTTGCCGAGGAAGGCGTGGATCTGCAGCCCCAGCCGCGGGAGGGGGAGGTCGGCGGCGGCACAGAGGGTGCTGACGAGGGCAGAAGGTGGGAGTGGGGAGTAATCCAGTGGAGGTGGCGGCTACGAGGTATTGAGGTGGTGGGGTGCTCCGGTAGTCTGGTGAGGCCAACGTCGGGAGCGCTCGAGCGGTGGCATCGCTGCTCGCCTTGTGCCGATGGCCAGAGCTGGGCAGGCGATTTTTTACTTCCCGTGAATTACATAGTCCTTCCGGGTCCGTATTCGGATCTGCTAACGGCCCAACAAAACAGTTCTTTTCACCTGGGCCACTTCTTATTCCTCGACTTCGGAAATCCAGTAAACTATAAGCGGATCATGGCCTTCGAAACAGGCCACTGTTCAAGACCATCCCGAATTTATACTCTTCAAGAGAACGCCACAGGTTCTTAGATCTGACCATAACCACGTCCAGTGGCGGAGGCAACGGGGGGCTGGCAGGGGCCATGGCCCCCTAACATGTCACAATAATTTTTTTTACTAGTATAAATTTATAATTTTTATTTATATTAAGAAGGAGAATATAATAAAATTCTTGTCATATATACCTATTAATATTATCTAGATAATAAAATCATACAAAATACAACTAGATAATACTATGAAGTACCTTAGAAAGACTAAGACATAGATCTCGAGGTTTACGAAATCACCCCAGACGTCTTACTATTAAGTTGTCGTCTACCAATGAAAAAATAACGCCATTGATCATAGAATATATATAAGAAAATGCAAGCACTTGTCAAGTCGATGAATTAAGCTAGACAGTCAACACAAGGAACCTAACCAGTTTTGTTTACAAGTTGGATATCTTTGGTCGGCCCCTGTACATAATTTCTGGCTCCGCCACTGACCATGTCCTCTCTTTTTTTTTTTTGTGCACCGTCCAATTTTCATCATGCGGTGTATCTATTTGGTGCGCTTTTTGCTTGTACATGAGTCCGTAGTCTCAACCACAGCTACGTGTGACTGCCTTCTCGTGTGTTCTTGAGTGAACAGTGCGAGAGGCTATTTCCTCATCTCCACCCCTTCTAATCGTGAGATTGGAGCCTGGAGATCGGAGGAAGCTATGCAGGCACCCAAGGGGAGTGCGCTGCTTGTCTAGTAAGTTTTCTCAAGACTGGAGATCGGAGGGAGCTGTACAGGCATCAAGGGGAGTGCGCTAAAATCACTCCAAAAAGTGAAGAGAGGACTGCTGCCTTCTCGAGTGTTCACAAATGAACAGTAGAGAGGCGATTTTTCTCATTTCCGCACCTTCTTCCCGTGGGATTGAAATCTGGAGTTTAGAGAGAGTATTCCAGGCATCCAAGTAGAGGGCGCTACTGCTGTAAGTGTTCTTTCAGATTAATCCAGTTGTGATTTTTTCCTTTCCCCTATTAGGTTTCACTTAGATAATTAGGCATTTTTATGGTCAATTTAATTAAGAAATAAAACATCAACAGGTTCATGATGACATATATGTGTATGTGTATATCACTAACAAACGCTACAACATGCAAGTATGACATACCGATCGATACAATAAGAACGCAAAGTACGGTAATCAGAGAGTTAAGAGTGTACCCAGTGGAGGGTCCCATGCCGAAGGTATCGGAGGCTCCATTCGCGTCAAACATAGTGCGTTGCCCGAAGTCGTAGACCATAGTCGATGCAGGAAGATGTTCGCAGTGCAGTCCCACGAACGGTCACTAGGAAGAAGACACCTTACTGTTCCGCGAGCGATCACCAGAAAGAAGATGTCTGTGACATGGACGAGCAGTCGCGGAATCGCTCCCCAAAAACCTAATTGCCGCACACCCCGTGCAAGGTTCTCAGGCGGACGAGGCTTCCGGAGGCACCTGCTCTCCCATTGCTCCGTGTGCGCAGAGGTACGGGACGAGGAAAAGCAAAGGGCGGCTGAGATGTGGTCTTTCGAAAGTGAAGGGAGAATTGGACTGACAGAGGACTTCTACTTTTATGCCTGCGGCTGGGAGGGAGAAAGCCAGGCGAGAAACTAAGCTAGAAAAGGTAAAGCACACAACCAAGGTAACAAAGTAAATGCGGAAGCTTAAGTGATGTGGTGTCCACGGCCCACGCCCACGCCCACGCCCATGGCCTCGTCCCGAGCCCACGCCCACGCCCCGGCCCGGCCTGGCGGGCGGCGGCGGCGGCGCACGCGTGTGGCACTCCTGTGTCATTTTCTCAGCTTCTCAATTAAGATGGATAATTTCTAACCAAATAAGCTGAGTCAACGTTCACTCAAAATTTCGTACGGTATTAAATCTTACAACACTTAATGTTACGGACTATAGAGCTTTATTTGATTTATTAAATATTATATGGGCCAAGCCCATAATATATCCAACAATCCCACCAAACTCTAGGGTTTGTGACAAAGTAGTATCAGAACCACATTTCTTTTATATACCAGTGTTTCAACGGAGACTGTTAAGTTGAACATCCATCTAGAGCAATAGTTTCACTCAGTCACAACTGAACAATGGACTAAGCCTTGAATTGACAGTTTTGTGTGAGGTGAATGTCACTAAAGTCCTTAGCTGATACTACGCTGCAAAAGACATCCCCTTTATTTGAATCATATAAGTCATACTCCAATGTCTTTCATGAGTATTCAGAGATCACTCAAATCTCATAGACTGTGGCCAACAGTCTGACTCATATAGGTGTGTTTCTCAAAAAATATTTTGTAGGACAACATATTTGCTTTAGCAAGGCACTTGTAACATATTAAGGTAAAAACCAACATGCCTTACAGAAAGGAAAGATATGCATCAGAAATGAGTATTACTAAGGATCTTTCCTCACAATTTACTATAAGCTTGTTTCACCATCCTACTTCACAGGATCTCCGATTATATAGAACAGGTTACCACTATAGTAAATTTCATGTGGGTCTCAAACCCATCTCTCTCAATGCACTTTCTATCACATTGCGTGACAGACCCTTAGTGAATTGATCTGCTAGATTGTTAGACGTGTAACATAGTCCAGCGCTATTACTCCAGAGTTTCTCAATTTTTTGACAGATTTTAGTCATCTCTTAACATGCCTTGTGGACTTCATGTTATCCTTAGAACTGTTAACCTTCGTAGTCACAGTCTGGTTATCGCAGTTCATAGAAATAGCCGGTATGAGTTTTTCAACAACCGGTAAATCCATAAGGAGATCACGAAGCCACTCGGCCTCAGAGCCAGCGGTGTCTAATGCTGTGAGTTCTGCTTCCATTGTAGACTTCGTTAAGATAGTCTGCTTGCAAGACTTCCAGGAAACAGCACCATCTCCAAGCGAAAACACATATCCACTTGTGGCATAAAGCTCATCAGCATCAGAGATCCAGTTGGCATCACAATAGTATTCCAGCACCTTCGGGTGTCCGGTATAACGAATATCATAGCTTATAGTGCCTTTTAGATAGCGCATCACTCTCTCAAGAGCACGCTAGTGATCATCTCCTAGGTTTGGCACAAACCGGCTCAGCTTGCACACAACAAATGAGATCTCAGGCCTTGTTGCACTAGCAAGATACATGAGCGAACCAATGATCTAGGAATATCTCAATTGATCCCTTGCTATTTTCCAATCTTTCCTCAATAGCACACTAGGGGCATAAGGTGTAGGAGCAGGTTCACAGTCACTAAACCTAAAGCGATTCAGCACCTTTTCCACATAGTGGGATTGTAACAGAGTTATCCCACCATCACCTTCTCTCAGAAGATTGATATTAAGAATAACATCAGCTTCTCCTAAATCTTTCATTTCAAAATTATTAGATAAAAATTCCTTCACCTCCTCAATCACTTTGAGGCTAGATCCAAAGATCAGTATGTCATCAACATATAAGCACAAAATAACTCCTTCACCCCCACCATACCGATAGTACACACATTTGTCAGCTTCATTCACAACAAAGCCCGCAGATGTTAAGTTCTGTCGAACTTCTCATGCCACTGCTTAGGAGCTTGTTTGAGGCCATATAATGACTTTAATAATTTACACACCTTGCCTTCTTGACCATTTGCTACAAACCCATTTGGCTGATCCATATAGATCTTCTCCTTTAACTCTCCGTTTAGGAAAGCTGTCTTAACGTCCATTTGATGAATGATAAGACCATAAGAGGCTGTCAGGGAAAGCAAAACTCGAATTGTAGTCAATCGGGCAACCGGTGAATAAGTATCAAAGAAATCCTCACCTACCTTTTCAGTATAACCCTTGGCCACAAGTCTTGCCTTGTACCTCTCGATAGTACTATCAGGCCTAAGCTTTTTCTTGAACACCCATTTGCACCCTATAGGCTTGCACCCATAAGGACGATCAACTATTTTCCAAGTTCCATTAGACATAATAGAATCCATCTCACTCCGTACTGTTTCCTTCCATAAGTCAGCATCAGGAGAGAAATATGCCTCTTCAATGGTCGTTGGTGTGTCATCCACAAGGTACACAATATAGTCATCACCAAAAGACTTTGCAGTCCTCTGTCTCTTACCTTTTCTAGTGACTATAGTGTCATCCTCCACAGGATTTTGCATATAGGGTTCCTCAATTTGTTCTATCGAAGTAAAATTTTCATGCCCATGGAGAATTATAAATTCATGACTAGTCGTGCTAGGTGCATTTTTCATGGGAAATTCATTCTCAAAAAATGTAGCGTCTCTAGATTCCATGATTGTATCAACAGCCATCTCAAAAACACTAGAATTTATAATAAAAAAATCTATAACCCACGCTGTGAATAGCATAACCAAAAAAAACACAATCAACAGTCTTTGGTCCAAGCTTTTGCTTTTTGTTTATTGACACATTCACCTTTGCCAAACAACCCCAAGTTCGCAGGTAAGAGAGATTTAATCTCTTCTCCCATTCCTTGAATGGTGTAATTTCTTTGTTCTTTGTGAGCACCCTATTCAGGACATGACACGTTGTCAATATAGCCTCACCCCACCATTCCTTAGACAGTCCCTCAGTCTCTAACATGGCATTAACCAAATCAGTTATAGTGTTGTTCTTTCTCTCTGTAATCCCATTGGATTGTGGTGAGTATGGTGGCGTCCTCTCTTGAATAATTCCATGCACCACACAAAACTCAGAAAATTCATTTGAGAAATATTCTCCCCCGCGATCGGACCGCAAACGTTTGATTTTCTTCTCAAGTTGATTTTCTACCTCAGCTTTATAGACTTTAAAATAATACAACGCTTCATCTTTAGTTTTCAATAAAAACACGTAGCAAAATCTAGTACAATCATCTATAAATGTCATAAAGTATCGTTTACCGCCTTTAGTCACTTCGCCATTCATTTCGCATAAATCAGAATGAACGAGTTCTAATGGTGCTAAGTTCCTCGTCTCAGCAGCCTTGTGAGGCTTGCGCGGTTGCTTAGATTGCACACACACCTGGCACTTAGAAATCTTTGACTAAGTTAAATTTCAGGATTAAATTCAGATTTGCAAGCCGCGTGAGACAGCCAAAATTAATGTGACAAAGTCGTGAATGCCATATATTCGACTCATCCGACATATTAACATTGTTCACTACTTTATTACACATATCATCAAGCAAAGATAAGCGGAACAAGCCTCCACAATCATAACCTTTTCCAACAAATGTTCCATGTCTCGACACAACACACTTATTGGACTCAAGCACACTTTTAAAGCCATCGCGACACATTTGAGAAACACTAACAAGATTCTTCTTGATGGAGAAGACATGCTGCATGTTCTTTAATAGCACCATCTTTCCCGAAGTAAACTTCAGAACGACTGTACCAACATCAAGAACACACGCATGTGAACCGTTTCCCATCAGCAAGGCTCCAGTCTCGCCGGCTTGATAGGAAGTAAATAAAGAAACATCAGCACACACATGAATATTAGCACCGCTATCCATCCACAACTCAGGTGAAAGACAAACTGAAAGAACAAAAGGTAAAGAATTACCATACCCAGATGTTCCTCCTCTAGTCTCACTAATCACCACGTTTGCTGATTTCTTTCCTTGCTTATATTTGCGGTCTGGGCACGCACTTGCCCAATGCTCATCACTCCCGCAAACAAAGCAACCTCCACCTTTCTTGTTATTTTTCTTCTTAAACTCAGTAGTTTGCTTAGGCTTTGTATTGTTGTTATCTTGCATGTTCTTCTTCTTTTTATTATGGGATGCAAATAAGTTTTTCTTCTGCACCATATTGGCAGCGAAAGACTCAACTCCTTTTCCATGGTTGTCTTTTGCTCTCGCCCTCTCCTCAACATCAAGAGATCCAATAAGCTCAGCCACGCTAAACTCTTGTTTCTTGTGTTTTAGAGAAGTAGCAAAATCCCTCCAAGAAGGTGGCAGCTTAGCGATTATACTACTGACCACAAACTTGTCAGGCAACAAATATGGAAAATGTTCTAGTTCCTTTGCTAGCGCCTGTATCTCATGAGCCTGTTCCACTACAGAACGGTTTTCAACCATTTTGTAGTCATACAACTGCTCCATAAGGTACAGCTCACTACCAGCATCAGAAACTCCAAACTTTGCCTCAAGAGTATCCCATAATTTTTTGCCTGATGTGTAAGATATGTAGGTTTTCTCATACTTACTATGAAGTGCACTAATCACGGCGCCTCGAAACATGTTATCAGCAGCCAAGAACTTTTGCTCCTCCTCAGGAGTAAATTGTTCAGGCTTCCCCTGTGTGGTGTGATAGCAGTTCATAGCAGTCAACCACAACACCATCTTGGCGCGCCATATCATGAAATTCTTGCCATCAAAGTTATTCGGCTTCAAAGCAGCAGCAAAACCACTGACAGAAAATTGCCTAACATTACGTTTCATGGTCAATTTAATCTAGAAATAAAATATCAGCAGGTTCGTGATGACATATATGTGTATGTGTATATCACTAACAAACGCTACAGCATGCAAGTATGAGATACTGATCGATACAGTAAGTATGCAAAGTACGGTAATCAGAGACTTAAGAGTGTACCTAGTGGAGGGTCCCATGCCGAGGGCATCGGAGGCTCTATTCGCACCAGACATAGTGCGTTGCTCGAAGTCGTGGACCACAGTCGATGCAGGAAGGTGTTCGTGGACCCCAAAGGAAGCCCTTGCAAAGGCCAAGCTCCCGATAGGGTAACTCCGTGGATAGCACCGGGCCTTCCCCACATGCAAGTGGGTCTCTGGAATGCCTCTCTCGGACCGCTCTTCGCCGTTGTCACTATCGAGCTTCTGGCTAAAACGTCGCGGGCCTTGTTCCCTCCAGAACACGGTGGCGGCCACACCGCAAACACGGTTGGTGTGGTCTCGCAAGACTACAAGCTCCTCCGGTGTACAACAATGGTGCGTGCAAGCACCAAGCTTTTCGAGGTGTGCAAACCTCGCTAAACACTAGGCCTAAACCTAGAGCAAGCGCAATTAAACGGGTCTTACTAGCCTAAGCACTTCACAAAACACCTACACTAATCACCTAATATTCTCTTAAGCACTTGTGGTGGTTACAGCACTTGGTGGGGTGTCTCAACACTCCTATAATCTCAGCACACTCCAACAACACTCTTTTGGACGGTTGGGGTCCTATTTATAGCCCCAAAAGGATGAGCTAGCCGTTGGAAGCTTGGACAGCTTCCTGCGCACCGTCGGACGGTCCGACGCTTGGACCATCGGACTATATGTGTCAGGGTCCGAAGCTTTTCAGAACTAGCCGTTAAGTTATTAATGCCGACCGTTGCCATTGCTGCTGTCTCTGACGGCTGGGCCATACCATTTGACGGTCCGATAACAACCCCTTAGACGGGTCCGACACCCAAATATCCTCTCTGGAACCTCTCTGTTCCTCGTCGGACTATGGCGCACATGGTCCGACGCTTACTGGTCCGATGCCCTATTTCCTCTTGGTCGGACGCTCTGCCTGGACGCTGCGCTAGAGTTTCTCCTCTGTGAATTGGTCCGATGCCTCTATGGTCCGACGATCATTTAGGGTCCGATGCCCTGCTGATTCTTCTCTACTTTGATTCTTCACGATCCTTGCGTCGGACTTGGTTCCATCTTCATGCCTTGAACTTTGCTTGACTTTTAAATCTTCAACACTGCTTCTAATGTCTTGCTTGAGGTGTTGATAATTCGGATCACCACGTCACCTAAGTCCAAGCCACTTTTGCACCCTTTGAACTATATCCAAAAACACTAGCAAATAATGTTAGTCCAAATGGTCATGTTGATCATCAAACACCAAAATCTAAACTAAATGGGCCAAGGGTCCATTTTCCTTACAGAACTGACTCGGGATGAACAAGGGGTGATCTTTAGCATCACTGCCCGTCCTTGTTCAGATCTCTGTGTCTTGGTTGGGGTGAGGCTAATGGCACTGAATCAGGGAAAGGAGAAGGAGGATTCAGTCTTGGAGGTGGGAGAGGGATCTCTTATTCCTCTTGGAGCTAATAGTACGAGTGTGAAGGGAATGAAGGAGCAATGCCATGGAGTTGAGGAGCAAGTTTTAGATCTGTTTGGTAAGCTTAATCTGACTGCTAAAGAGAAAGAAGTACTAGTCTTGGAAGATGCTGAAGATCCAGATTTAGCTGTAGCAAATTATGCAGTGATTGGGAAGGTTCTTGCGCCTAGCTCTTTGCAGCTGCAAACCATTATGGCTGCTATGCGACCAATGTGGGGCAACCCAAGGGGATTGATGGTGAGAATGGTTGGATATAATCTGTTCATTGCTGAGTTTGAGTCTAAGGCAGACAAAAATAGTATTCTTGATGGCTCTCCGTGGTATATAGGTAGGCAATCTGTGGGGCGACAGGTTGTGATTCTACAAGATTTTAATTATGATTTGCTCCTAACTGATGTATCGTTTGATGAATTGGCCATTTGGGTGAACATCTTGAATCTTCCTGTGAGGCTACGAGATGAAAAATGGTGTTTTGAGCTAGCAGGTAAGATTGGAAAAACGGTGCTAAAAGTTTATGTGGATGAACAGAAAAGGGCTGTGGGAAAGGACTTGAGAGCAAGGGTAATTGTCTCGATAAAAGATCCTCTACCGCGAGGTGTCTCTGTTTTTTTGTCTAGAAGACAAAGGAAGGAATGGTATGATATGGTATATGAGAGGCTTCCTTTCTTTTGTTTCTCATGTGGTATTATTGGACACTCAGAAATTGATTGCCCTATGCCTGCTTCTAGCGATGAAAAAGGTTGTTTGCCATATAGTGAAAAATTGCGTGCTCCTAAGGAGAGAAGACTGAAGAATTAAAGTGAATGGTTTGCCCAGGGTGGTAGCCCCTGTATGAAAAGTAATTCCTCTGAAGCTTGGCGAAGTTCAGATTCCAGAAAATCTTCTAAAAAAAGTGACGATAAAGATAAAGATTTTAGAAAAACAAGTTGGAGATGGTACTGGTTTTGTGTCATCCTTACCAATAAGGAACTAGGTGCTTAACAATGTTAACACGACTGGAAATGATATATTTTTTGTATGATTACTTAGTAGATGATAAATAGATTCCTGCCCACACAAAAAAACGTAAGTCTGATGAAAACCTGATGGAGAATGTAGCAAAAGTGCAAGGAGATGCTATGGAAGTGTTTGAAGGAAAGTCAATGGCCGTAGTTCTGACAATAAAAGGGAATTTTTCTTCTCAAGTTAGAAGTGAGAGTGGGGCTTCCGAGAGTTGTAAGAAGTTTAAAAACAAATACGCGGGGCTGCTGAAATAGCCTCACGTGCAAAAATGAGGCTAATCACATCTGGAATTGCCGGGGATTGGGGAATGGCCCGACAATTCGAGGGCTTTTGGATATCCAGAAGAGGGAGGCCCCTGATATTCTTTTCCTATCAGAAACTAAACATGATGGGAAATGGTTGGATTGGTTAAGTTGGAAGCTAGAAATGCCTAATTTAGTGACATTTGACAGTGTGAGAACTAGTGGGGGTTTGGCTCTTTTTTGGAGGAGAGGGATTGAGTGGGAGGTGAAAAGTTTCTCGAAATATCACATTGACAGTGTAATAGAAGAGGGTTGATGGGCTTGAATGGAGATTCACTGGCATTTATAGTGAGTCAAAAAATGAAGAAAAGGATAATACTTGGGAGACCTTACGTCTCTTGAAGGAACAGTTTGAGATGCCATGGCTCTGTAGTGGAGATTTCAATGAAATTTTATTTAATTTTGAAAAGGAGGGAGGGCATCCGAGGGCAGAATAAATATGCATAAGTTCAGATTAGCTTTGGAAGACTGTGATTTGCAGGATCTGGGTTTTTTTGGGGATCCATTCACTTGGCGCAATAACCATCATGTGGCTGCCAGCTTTACAAAAGAGAGGCTTGACCGTGCTGTTGTTAATAGCAGTTGGAGATATACATTTCCTATGGTGAGGGTTACTAATGGGGACCCTAGGCATTCTGACCATAGGCCGATTATAATTGGTGTGGGTTGTAGAGAGAGCACGGACTGCTTGCAACAGATGCAAGTGATGCCAAAGTTCAAAGCGAAATGGCTTGAGGAAGAGGAATGCGAGATCCGGGTGATGGAAGCTTAGGGTAGAGCGATGGAGAAAGGATGTAACAGTATGATGGAAAGGCAGATGAAGGTGTTGGGTGATCTTTGGGATTGGGACATGAACATTTTGGGAGAGTTGGAGAAACGAATCAAAAGAGTTAAAAGTGAATTGGAAAGGTGTAGGAGGATGGGCATATCTCAAGAATCAGTAAACCAGGAACATTTATTGCGTTATAAGCTCAAACGACTGCAAGACCAACATAATATACTTACTGGAAACAACGAGCTCATAACACATGGTTGACAAATGGAGATCGAAATACTGGTTTTTCTCATGCATTTGCTTCAAAACGGAGAAGGAAAAATTGGATTAGGAGTTTCAAATATGAGAATGGAGTTATGGTGGTGGGAGACCAACTGAAACACTTTATCGCTAACCAATATCAACAGTTATTTATGTCATGTGCAGGGTCACATTCTGATTATGTGTTGATTGTGTCAAACCCAGTGTCACACTAGAAATGAATGAGGCATTAATGCAGCCATTTATAGGGGAGGAAATCTGGAAAGCTTTGGAAAGCATAGGTGACTTGAAGGCTCCTGGTGCTGATGATATGCCCTCTATTTTTTACAAAAGGTTCTGGTCTTTTATTGGCAATCAAATTAAAAAAGAAGTCCTTGAAGTCCTTAATGGAGGGCCAATGCCAGTAGGCTGGAATGAAACTATTATTGTGTTGATACCCAAAATTAGCTCGCCCCAAGTGTTAAAAGATTTTCGGCCAATTAGTTTATGTAACATGCTTTATAAGATCATTTCAAAGGTTTTTGCAAATAGATTGAAGAAATTCTTGCCAGATATCATTTCTACTTCTCAGAGTGCCTTTGTACCAGGAAGACTAATCAAGAAAAATGTCCTTTTATCGTATGAATTAATACATTATTTAAATTCTAAAAGAAAAGGTAAAGGGGGCTGACTGCAATCAAATTAGACATGAGCAAAGCAAATGACAGGGTGGAATGGGTTTTCTTGCAAAATATGTTGATTCAAATGGGCTTTAATGTAAGATGGGTGCGACTTATCATGAACTGTGTTACCTCGGTTACTTACAAAATCAAAGTTAATGGAGGGTATACTCATCAAATTCACCCTCAAAGGGGGCCTACGACAGGGTGACCCTCTTTCACCTTATTTATTTATTTATTTTCTGTGCAGAAGGTTTATCACCTATGCTGCAAAAAGCTGAACAAGAGGGCAAGATTGAAGGCATTAAGATTTGCCGAGGTGCACCAAGAGTAAACCACCTGTATTTTGCTGATGAGTCCTTGATTTTGATGAGAGCAAGGGCAGGTGATGCACAAGAACTTAAACATATTCTGCAAGTGTATGAAGATGCATCTAGGCAGGTAATCAACAGAGATAAATCATCAATTTTGTTCAGCCCAAACACAAACAAACAAATTAGGAGACAGGTTAGATTGAACCTATCCATTGAGTGCGAAACAAGGAGCTAACGTTATTTAGGTCTGCCTGTCTCGATTGGGAAATCGAAAAAGTTGATGTTTGAGTACATAAAAAAGAAGGTCCGGAGTAGGATTCAGGGATGGCAGGAAAAACTCCTTTCTAAAGCTGGCAAGGAAATTCTTATTAAGGCTGTAGCACAATCCATTTCTACTTATGCTATGTCATGTTTTGATCTTACAAAGGGCCTTTGTGATGAACTAATTATGGTTAATGTGAAATATTGGTGGAGCCAACAAGAAAAAACAAATAAAATTCATTGGCTCAGTTGGGAAAACCTAACTAGATAAAAAAAGGGTGGTTTAGGTTGTCGGGATTTGCATCTATTTAATTTAGCAATGTTGAGTAGGCAAGCGTGGAGATTAATTACTAGCCCTGATACACTTTGTGTGCAGGTATTGAAGGCAAGATATTTTCTAAGGTCAGATATTCTCCATTGTGTTCCTCTGACTGGTATATCCTATACTTGGAGAAGCATTTTAAGAGGGGCTGACCTTTTAAAGGAAGGGCTCATATGGAGAATTGGGAATGGGAAAAATGTGAAAATATGGGAAGACCCATGGCTGCCCAGAGGTACAAGAAGAAAACTAGCTACACCTAGGAGGTCATGTTTGATGACAAGAGTTAGTGAGCTTATAGATCCAACAAGTGAATGGGATGAGCAATTAATCTGTGATATTTTTTGGCCCGAGGAGGTTGCTGGGATCTTACAGATTCCAATTAATGTGCATGTGGAGGACTGGCCTGCTTGACATTTTGATGCGAAGGGAGTGTTTTCAGTCAAATCAGCTTATAAGCTTGCTGTGAAAAAAAGAGATGCTCTTACAGGAAGGGATGCTTCTAGTTCTGGATGTGCACGTGGATGCGGGGGTGAATTCCAGTGGATTAAAATTTGGAAAATTAAAGCTCCTAACAAAGTTAAAATGTTCATATGGCGTTTTGCACATAACAGCCTTCCCATTAGAAAAAATTTGGCCAGGCATGGGATGAAATTAGATACCATCTGTCCAGTTTGTAGAAGGCTAGATGAAGATTGCGGGCACATCTTCTTCAAATGTAAGTACGTAAAGATGTGTTGGTGCCTTTTGAATATGGAGGATATAAGATCTGAGCTAGTGAGCTACCGATCAAGAACGGAAGTAATTAATAAGATTTTGGGAACTAGAGATGAACATTCAAATAAAAGTTTTTGTCTTTCTTTGGAGATGGTGGTCGGCAAGAAACAAGGCTAATGTTGGTGGGAGAATGGCAAATGCAACTGAGATTTGTGGTTCTGTATCATTCTTCCTGATGGAGTTTGAAAAGTTGCACAAAATTAAAAAGAAAGTGATGATTGCTGCTGCTGGATGTTCATGGAATCCTCCACAAGAGGATATCTATAAGATCAGTTCTGATGGTTCTTTTGATCCAAATAAGAGAATTGGAGGCTATGGATCTGTGGTGAGGAACAAGAATGGAGAGGTGCTCGTGGCTGGGGCTGGGAACATTTCTTATGCTTCATCGGCCTTACATACTAAAACAATTGCGGCCTACAAGGCTGTCCTCCACGCAGCTCAACTAGGAATGTCAAGGGTTATCTTGGAGACGGATTCCATAGTGCTTGCTAATGCCCTCAAGTCGCCAAGTTTAGACCGAAGCATAATTGGTGCTCTGGTGGTTCAGATACGAGACATTATGCAATTAGAGTTTTCTTTTTGTACTGTCTCATTTTGTAATAGATCATGTAATAAGGTGGCAGATTCTTTAGCTGTGCATGGAGTTTATGTGGTGGAGTGTGGCTCAGATGTGTTAATGACCCAAGCGTGCCTTTGCATGTAATGAATCTTGTATCTAGCGATTTGCCTAGGAATGAAGTTTAATGCAGGATGTGTTACCTGATAAAAAAAACCACAGCTACATGTGACATTAGGCCGTTGTCCACCAGTTGAAGCCAAAAAAAACCTGAGATTGGTGGTTGAAAAATTATTGAAGCCAAAGGTCGTAATAAGCATAATAAGGAAAAGGCAAAATTTATTGTTGGCAAGCTTCCAGCTAAATGACGAAAACAAAATAATACTAAAGATGCTATACCAATTCCAAACAAAGCCAAATCATCCCCTATAAAAGCAAACTTGGGCACTCAGAATCGGTAATGGAACACCTGTCATGCATCGACGTCGCTTTCTCAATATGTATCATGTATGACTATGCCATGTATGCCTTATTTCAGCATAAATTCTTTTTCCTCCACCATGGGATTCTTATAATTCTTGGATGTCATCACTTCCTAGATACTTTTGTCCAGATTACATTACATATAGAGAGCCAGCAATTCGTAAGCCATCACCTACAAGTAGTGACCATTTTGATCAAACAAATCAGTCTATAGACAAAAAGAAGCACAAAGTGATTAGACAAGTCTATCATGTCAAGAAGGATTGGAATTTCAGTAAAAATTCAAATACAACACTATATGCAGAAAAGCTAATAATTAGAGAGACATCAGCTAGTTCTATCAATCAAATTGTCCCCAATGCTGAGGATGTTTCAGAAAACATAGCTGAAAAACAATCAAGTTTGATTTGGGGTAAGAAAACCAACTTAGCCGATTCATCTAGAAAAGCTTATATCTTTTCGCCAAGTACAAGAAGAAAGAAGTTACCCAAAATCACAAGGATCGTCCAATCAAGAAGACAGAAGCCCTCGTTAAGAAATCAAGAGCAACCGGGCCATAAACCACGAGGTAATCGTGCCACTACATGTTATATGATTTCTGGGCCGATTACTCTGTGGTCTTGTTTGTATCCTTGCAGAACTATATTAGTATATATGCATGCATATTTCATTCAATATCCTATTTCATACTCAAACAATAAGTCATCACAATGACCGGTTGTTAAAAATAATGTAGTCAAAAGCACATCTTCCGATGAAAGAAAGTGAGAAGAGCAGTGAAGAAATACTTAAATCTCTAGAGCCAAGGCGCCTCACATGTACCTCACACACAAAAAGAGAAGATTGGAGTGAATGCGCAAAGAAAGGCCAATGGAGCAATAAATTGAGGTTATTGCAGTGAAGCATAAGCGAAAGCCAACATCTACAGAGAAGTTATGGATGTCAAAGCATGTTGTTTCTACATCTTCTCAAGTTTGTTGTGGATGTCAAAGCATGTTGCTTCCACCCTTAGAACAAAAATATGACCGATGAATTGTTGTTAATAGTTGTCCTTAGACTCTTCTAGTATAGAAGAATGTTTTTTAATACGCAAGCTTTACTAAAAACACGGTGGAATATGCACACACTCAATCTTTACTAAAACCCCGGGCTCATTCTAGACCCAGCTAAACCAGTATTGGAGCATTCTCACATTGCAAATTGGATTTCACCATTGTGTTCCTCTCATCGAGACGGTGAAAATGCATATATAGATTGCCAAATTTCTAGTCCGGATGAGCAAAATAGATAAGTGAATTTCTAAAGCCGGTTTTGGCAGCCTAGATCCATTTGTATTTTGGCACAATTTGTAAGAGATCGCCATCCCCACAAGATAAGTCCACCCTACCCTATATAGATATAAAGGTCCACGCCCGATTGAGGGCATCTAATCGATCAATCAATACAACTTTTATCTTTTTTGCCTTATGCCTTTCACCTTTTCATCTTTGCCCTAATCTCTTCCAACCTCACATAAAGCAAATTGCCACTCAGAATCAGCAATGGAATAATTGTCATGCATCAATGCTGCTTTCTCAGTATGTATCATGTATGACTATGCCATGTATGCCTTATTTCAGCATAACTTATTTTTCCACCACAATGGGATTCTTATAAATCTTGGATGTCATCACTTTCAAGATATTTTTGTCCAAATTACATTACATATAGAGAGCCGTCAATTCAAAAGTCATCACCTACAAGTGATGACCATTTTCATCAAACAAACAAATCAGTCTATGGACAAAAAGAAGCAAAAGGTGATTAGACAAGTCTATCATGTTAAGAAGGATTGGAATTTCAGTAAAAATTCAAATCTAACACTATATGTAGAAAAAGCTAATAATTAGAGGCATCAGCTAGTTCTATAGATCAAATTGTCCACGATGTTGAGGATGTTTCAGAAAACATAGCTGAACAACAATTAAGTACGGTTGGGGGGGCAAGGTAGAAGAGAAATCAACAGAGCTGCAGAAATCGGCTTAGGCGATTCATCTAGAAAAGCTTATATCTTCTCACCAAGCAAGAACAATTCAAAGCCATGGTCAATACATTGGTAATGGCTTTGATGGAACCGTGCTTACATGATGGTGTTAAGTTATAGAATCACTACTGGAAAACTGTACTTTGCCGAGTGCCTGAGACTTTGCCGAGTGCTTTTTATCGGGGCACTCGGCAAAGAAATATTTTGCCGAGTGCCGCACTCGGCAAAATAAAGCACTCGGCAAACGTGGCTTTGCCGAGCGCCATGCACTCGGCAAAGCCTGGCTCTCGGCAAATCTAGGCTTTGCCGAGTGCCGCGGCACTCGGCAAAAGTCCCACTCGGCAAAAGGTGGCCGGCCCGTGACAGCGGGCATCTGCCGTCAGACTTTGCCGAGTGCCTAACGGATGGCACTTGGCAAAAAAAAATTTATTATTTTTAAAAACTTATTTTGCCGAGTGTAAACCTTGGGCACTCGGCAAAAAATTTTTTTTAATTTTTTAAAACTTATTTTGCCGAGTGCCAGCGTCAGGCACTCGGCAAATTTTTTTTTTATTTTTGAAAATCATCTTTGTCGAGTGCCTTCTGGGCCGGCACTCGGTAAAGCCCACTTTCTTGAAAGTGTCCCCCATGGCACTTTTCGGCAAAATATTTTTTTATTTTGGGCCCAAATTTTTTACGTGGCCTTGTGGCGGTGTTTAAAACTCTATTTTAAAATTTGGGGCAATTTTGACTTTTTTGATATATTTCATTAGTTTATTTAGATTTAGTCTAATTGTTTGGGATATTTCAAATTTGAACTGCAGTACATGGAATAATGGACTTTGGTCATCCAAAATTGATACTCATGATATTTAGGGTATGTTTAGGCCGTATCCAGAAAGTCACATGAAATCTCGAGTATCTCGTTGACGTAACATGTCGAGGTACTTGAAACCTTTACAAAAACCCAGACACCTCGACATGTTACGTCAACGAGATACTCGAGATTTCATGTGACTTTCTAGATACGGCCTAAACATACCCTAAATATCATGAGTATCAATTTTTGGATGACCAAAGTCCATTATTCCATGTACTGCAGTTCAAATTTGAAATATCCCAAACAATTAGATGAAACGAAATAAACTAATGAAATATATCAAAAAAAGTCAAAATTGCCCCAAATTTTAAAATAGAGTTTTAAACACTGTCACAAGGCCACGGAAAAAATTTGGGCCCAAAAAAAAAAAAAAAATTTTGCCGAGTGCCATGGGGGACACTCGGCAAAGTGGCTTTTACGAGTGCCGCCCGTATGGCACTCAAAAGATGATTTTCAAAAAAAAATTTGCCGAGTGCCCGATCGCCGCACTCGCAAAATAAGTTTTAAAAATAAAAAAAAAAATTGCCGAGTGCTCAAGGGGCTTACACTCGAAAAAATTTTTTTTTTAAAATAAAACCACCCGCCCAAAATCCCCCCCCCTGTACCCTAGCCACTGCTCATCCCAACGCCTGAGCGCCTCCCTCCTGCACACCAGCCCCAGCCCGCCTGACCCCCCGACAGCCCCCACCCCGCCACCCAGCTCCCACCCAAGCACCCGACCTCCCTGAAGCACCCTGCGCCCAGCCCCCCCTACCTCAGCTGGCACACGCCCCTGCTTGCCCCCGTGAGCCTCTCCAGCCCCCACCGAGCCCCCACCCGGCAGCCCCCGTCTCCCGGCCCGCCCAGACGCACCCAAGACCCACCCAGAGCACCCCACAGCCCCCCTCCCTCGACACAGGTGAGACCTCCCCCACAGGCCCCCCGCCCCCCGCCCCGCCCGAGGACCCCGCCACGCCCCATGCCCCCAGCCCGGCTCCCCCCATACCTGCCGTGAGCCCCACCACAGCCCCCCCCAAGAGCACCCAGCCCACCAAGACGGCTCCCAAGCACGCCCACGCCGCGCGAGCCCCCAGCCACCCATGCCATGCCCCCCACCCAGTACCCCCTAGCCTAGCCAGCACCGCCGCCGTCATGCGTCTTTGCCACCGCCAACACCATGCAGCTGTCCTCCCTCCACGCCGCCCCCCCCGCCCTGCTCTTGCCGCCGGCTTGGAAGAAGGAGGAGGAAGCAGCAGTAAGAAGAAGAAGGAAGAAGAAGGAAGAAAAAATAAGAGAAAGAAAGAAAAGGAAAAGGAAGAAAAGAAAAGGAAAAAAGAGAAGAAAAAGGAAGAAGGAGGAGGAGAGGAAGGAGGAGGAGAAGGGGAGAGGGGGAGGAAGCCGAGGTAGAGGGGAGGAGGAGGTGCCTCGGCCGTCTTCTCCATGTGCCCGTCCCGCCGACGCCCCTTCCATCACCGAACCGCCTACGAGCATGGGCAAGGTATATCCACCCTTTCTCCGTTTGTCGGCCTTCGTGCCGTTGTGATGTCGGCCTTCGTGCCGCTGTTCTTATCGGCCTTCGTGCCGTTTGTGATTGTCGGCCTTCGTGCCGTTGTTTTTTAGGTTTTGGAAACCTCCCGTGCAAGGGAGGTGCTGCCAAATTTTGAACTTATAGTGTCGTGTTTCTTCTTTTTGCGAGAGCAGACACATGCCGGAGGTGACCCGGAGGTCCCCAATCGTTTTTGTCGGCGTCGTGCGTGCGCTTCTGCATCGTCGCCTCGCCTCGCCACTCGTCGACTCGCCTCGCCTCGCTAGCCCGACTTCACCGACACCCTAGGTATAAATCATCTCTTTTTCCGCTTGTCTGTCGTCGTAGATCGGTGTAGCCTAGTTAGGCGTCTCCCGTCCGAAAGAGATATCTTTGGAGGTATGCAGATCTTTGCATATCTGCGAGCATTTCTGTTTCGGATTGTCCACGTTTTTTGGACAGCCCGCGGATGCGTAGATGGGTTAGTTTCCATGGTCCGCTCCGGTCGAGACGGTGTTTCGGCATCACCCCCGTTGTTCTCCGGATACACACTCTCCCTTGCGGGGCGTGTATCGGGAGAACAAACAGGAGGTGTCTTCCGAAATTCCGTCTCGGATAGGGCGCGGGCATGGAAACTAACTCATCATCTGGATCCACTGGGTGGGATTAGGACCTATCCTCACCTATTAGAGAGTAGGGACACCGTGTAGATGCAATTGATGGTGACTCATATGTGCTTTGATACGTCTGTTAAAGGATGGAGGACCGTGAGTGGATGTACACGCTCGGAGAGACGAGCACGATTACGACTTCTTGTTTTATAGTCAAGGTCGAAGAATTCTTCAAACATGCATTTGGTGAGAGTGCCAGAGGCCATTCTCTAGTGGTTTGTCCATGCAGCGGTTGTGACAACAGAAGAAGGAAAGATAGGTTAACCATGGGTAAACATATTGTGAAGTTTGGATTTACTCCGGGCTACCACCGGTGGATCCACCATGGTGAAGCCGATCGTATCAGGGAGGAGGTGGTGAGACCACGGCTCGAGGCTTTCGATGATGATGCCGGGGTAGCAGACATGCTGGATGACATGCACCAAGCTCAGTTCGCTGAAGGACATGACAAGGAGGAGATGGAGGCTGCCGCAGATGCCCTCTACCTGATGTTGGACTCGGCACAGAGACCCCTTCATGATCATACTAATGTTTCTCAGCTGGACGCCATTGGTCGCGTAATGGGGTTGAAGGCCGAGTTAAACCTAAGTCGAGAAGGCTTCGACAAGATGGTGGCCGTGTGGAGCGATATGCTACCGAAGACACACATTATGCCGAAGAACTTGTACGAGTCAGAGAAGCTTCTTCTTGCACTTAAGATGTCGTATGACAAGATACATGTGTGTCCGAAGGGGTGCGTCCTATTTAGGAAAGAACACGCGGATGCAAAGTACTCCCGAAGTGTAAATCCTCCAGGTACATGGAGGTAGACTCAGGCGATGGCCAAAAGAGGCAGCTTAAGATCCCCATGAGAGTCCTACGACACCTTCCATTCCTGCCGAGGCTCCAACGGCTACTCATGACCGAGGAATCCGTGAAACAGATGACATGGCACAAAAATGGCACACGATACAATCCTGAGAAGATGGTACATCCATCCGATGCTGATGCATGGAAGTACTTCAATTCGCGGCATCCTCTCAAAGCGAGGGAGGCTCGTAATGTACGCGCGTGCACCGGCAACAGATGGGTTCAATCCATATGGCATGATGGCTGCACCATACACATGTTGGCCCGTGTTCGTCATCCCCTCGAATCTCCCCCAGCGTCTCCTTTCAACGACATACCGTGTTCACATCGTTGATAATCCTGACACCCGGGGAGTAATATGGGTGTCTTCATGGAGCCTGTGATAGATGAGTTGATCGATGCTTGGGTCAAAGGGGTGTGGACATACGACCGAAGCTACGAAGACTAGCTTCAAAATGCACGTCTGGTACCACTACTCCCTGCGACTTCTTCAGCTTACGGGTTAATGTCTTTGGTGTGTTCAGGGGAAGTTCCCATGCCCAATATGCAAGGAAGCTGTGAGGTTCATATGGTTGAAGAAGGGTGGCAAGTATTCGTCATTCGACAAACATCGTCAATTCCTCCCTCTTGACCATCCATTCAGAGAAGACGTCAAGAGTTTTACGAAAGGTGTCAAAGCGATGGACCCTAGACCGCACTTGATGACTGGGGCGGAGGTTCGTGCTCAGATAGATGCTCTCATGCCCAACAAAGATGGTGGTTTCGTGGGATATGGTGACCAACATATGTGGACTCATAAGTCCGGCTTGACGAGGCTCCCCTATTTCGATGACCTCCTACTGCCCCATAACATTGATGTCATGCACACTGAAAAGAATATCACCGAGGCACTTTGGGCAACGCTCATGGACACTGACAAGTCTAAGGACAACCCTAAGGCTAGAGTGGACCTGGCGACGTTGTGCGATAGGCCAAACCTAGAGATGCGGCCTCCTACAACAGGAAAACAGTGGAGAAGGCCTAGGGCCCCCTATGTCTTGAAAATCGATCAAAGGAGGGAAGTACTTCAATGGATCAAGAATTTAATGTACCCTAATGGGTATGCAACGAATCTGAGCAGGGGAGTGAACTTAGAGACTCTGCGAGTCAACGGGATGAAGAGTCATGACTACCACATATGGATTGAGCGCATACTTCCGTCGATGGTTCGAGGCTATGTCCCTGAGCATGTCTGGCTAGTGCTGGCAAAGTTGAGCTACTTCTTTCGCCAGCTTTGTGCCAAGGAGCTATCTTCGACCATCATTACAGAATTGGAAACTATGGCACCTGAGTTGGTCTGTGAGCTTGAGAAGATCTTTCCACCCGGCTTCTTCTTGCCGATGCAGCATCTAATTGTGCACCTCCCAACCGAGGCACGGTTGGGGGGGCCCGTGCAGGCCCGTTGGTGCTATCCAATCGAGCGATGTCTAAAGACTCTTCGCAAGAAATGTACAAATAAAGCCAGAATTGAGGCTTCCATTGCAGAGGCAAGCATTCGGGAGGAGGTTGCAAACTTCACGACATCCTACTACAAGCCGAACCTTCCTAGCAAGCATAATCCACCCCCTCGTTACAATGCTGGCGAAGTTGAATCGACCCTCAGCCTTTTCAAATGCCAACTAGGCAGCGCAAGTGGATCGACCCCCAAGAGATTGGATCCAGAAGAGTGGCGCAGAATCACGCTATATGTGTTCACCAACCTTGTCGAGGTTGCGCCATTCATTAAGTAAGTTCTCAACGAACTTGTTTCAATACGACGTCACTGTTCTGTATTGAACCCCATTGATTCTCTTTGGTACAGGGAATTTGTTCGTCAAGAGTGGCATCAATCAAGGGATCCTACCTCGCACGAACATGATACCCTTCTTTTAGAGGGTGCGGGAGCTGGGAGGCCTGATTTTATTTCTTGGTTCAAACAAAAGGTCGTACGTTCGTCGATATTCCTTAGTAGCTTGTATGTTCCAATAGTATAACGATGTATCATGCTTGAGCTTGCAGGCGCAAACCAATGCGTCCATGAGTGACGAGTTGAGACAGGTTGCAAACGGCTTCAAGTTAAGGGTGAAGTCATATATCGGTTATGATGTGAACGGATATCGCTTCCACACGTCAAGACACGAGCAGACTCGGCCCGGTCGGAAAACCACCAACAGCCAAGTTTTTACGTCGGGCACTAATGACGTCGAATACTACGGAATAATTGAGGAGATCTATGAACTTGAATATGAGGGTCGGGTACCTCTTACTCCTGTCATATTCAAGTGCCACTGGTTTGATCCTGCACGAACGAGACGGACCCCTCATCTTGGGCTAGTCGAGATTAGGCATGATTCCGTCTATAAAGGAAAAGATGTCTATATTGTGGCTCAACAGGCCGTGCAGGTGTATCATACGCCATACGCGTGCCAAGACAAAGACCATCTTAAGGGTTGGTCTATTGTGCACCAGGTATCTTCGCACGGTAAACTATCTGTTCCAAACGATGAAGATTACACCTTCGACACAAACACATATGATGGAGAGTTCTATCAAGCAGATGAGCTACAAGGGAGCTTTGAGATAGTCTTACCGGTGTGACGACCGCCATGGAAGTAGACAATGAAACGGTTGATGACGAGGACCACGGAGATGTAGTGCTAAATCCAAGGACATTCAAATGCTTGAGCGATTCCATTTAGGCAAAGACAATGAAGAAGACACGAAACCTTTGAATAGTGTTGCCCATTTGGACAATTTTGACAAGTGATGATGAGACCTATGACCCCAATCATGAAGATTATTCCTAAACCATGTAATACTATGTTTTTATTAAATTTTGTTATGTTTATTCATTTTGAACTATTTGACATGTATGTACTAACGCTTGTTGTTCATTCTTTGTACATTGCGGTGTGAGAACAAAGATGGTGGGCAACCGTTCACCGAGGCGGTGTGCTCTCGGTGTGCAGGCTACGCCCTCTGATGGAGGCGAGGGCGTCTTCGCCCCAGCCAAGCGAGAGCAGGCCAGTGTCGCCCAAAGACGGGGGGGAGGGAGGAGGGGCCGAGGTCACCCGGAGGGACCCGCCTCCTCCCGGCTCTGGACCAGCCGGAGGACCCGTCTCCTACCCGAGGAGCACGTGGCGGCCACGGGCATGACCACGAGACACTCCGTCGGGGATGAGGGACTCGCAGACGGAGGAGGGCAGTTCGCTTTCTCGGCTCCCTACCTGCGAGGTCCCACAAGCCTTCCTCCGATTCTCGCTTCTGACCGGCGCCCACCGGGTTTGTCCTGGGGAAGAAGGTAAGTAACTATAGATGTTATCACTAGTACTTCATATGATACGTTGAAAATCAAAAGAGAAACTGATAATTTTTCGTAATCACTTGTGCAGGGGTTGGCTAGTTACGTGGGGTGCTCTTGACCCCCACGCACCCGCTACCGTCTGGGATGTCTGCATGCAGAAACACTTCCCCGCCTTGTGGACTTGAAAGAGGGAGGTGGGGAGCCGCTTTGGGCGTGGGATAGGTACAAGCTCGGCTCGGATGACAAGCAGGACAACAAGCAGGAGCGGGTTTTGGCGGACTTTTGGGCAAGTGTCTCACAACATAGCTCAATACATCTCCTCTATTGCTTAAGTCTTTTATTGAAATAATGAACGGATACATCGTGTTTGTATGCGAGAGGTACTTCAAGGCCGAAGAAGGTAGAGAGACTGGCGGATCGACGGCACACAGAGCACAAGAAGTAATGCGTCGGCGACATGATTCACGAGGCGCGACTCGGGCCCACGTCGACTACTACAGGTCCATCAAGAAAGAGCCCCTCAACAAAACCGGGCGCAAGAAATGTGGCGGCCGACCAAGGAGCGATACCTTGGTGGGTGAATAATATTAATTTGTTTTGAGATTTAGTAGGTCCGAAATTGATCTTCTTATATGTCAAACACTTGATGATGTGTAGGTGCTTGGCCTCGTGGTGCATGTCGCATAGATCGGCATGGTCGAGGATCGTGGGGCAGTACCTTGACCCGGCGTACATCGCAAAAACACGAGCAAGGCAAGCGGAAGAGGGCACCGAGGACCGCTCCAACTCACCACCAAGGCAGCCGCAACCTCCCGCATTCAAGCGGGCACTTGTACGAGATGTCATTTATCTATTCTAACGCTCAATTTTGCACGATTTCTAATCATCTTGCCGTCTTTCTCGCGGAGGTGGCACACCGGGACGTGCGGTGTCGGAGTTTGGGGCATGGGTTTGTCCCACATGGGCCCGATGAAATCCGGTGTCGTCTTCAACCCGGATGCCCCTGCTTGAAGCTTACTCTAACCCGGCGTCCCACGCTAAGGTCGAGAGACTACGGAGGCGGTTAGGGCGCTCCGTGGCTCGAGATCTGTCTGAGCACCGAGCCCCTTGAGACAGAGGTGATCGTGAGGTCGGGGCAAGGCGGAAAGCACGGCGATTGTGGATTGCGAGACGGCGCCGACTCCTCGAGCTCTGCACCCTCTCTCTCCGGCGTGAGGGCACGCGAGCACGGCCATAAGCCTTCCCATACGTGCACGGCCTACTCCAACACCGTCGCGGGTCGGCGAACTTCGAAATAATTCTGGTTTCACTCATCGTACATTGAGCGTTACACATTGATCAGATTTGCAATCATCAAACATGTGATTGAAACACTGCAGCCGAGTTGGCGGCGAGACAAGGGAGACGCATAGCGCACGACCGCAGAGCTGAGAGGCCACGAAGAAGCGAGATGGCGGACATGTATCGATCATGCAAACCATCGGGCAAGCATCGGGTGTCCAAGTGCGATTGCCGGCTCCGGCTCGGTTCGACACTTCACTCCTGTGAGTATGGAAGTTTAATGCGTTCGTGCCGTTGGGATTGTCGGCCTTCGTGCCATTGTGATTTTCGGCCTTCGTGCCGTTGTGATTGTCGGCCTTCGTGCCGTTGTGATTGTCGGCCTTCGTGTCGTTGTTTCTTGCAGGTTGGAAACCTCCCCGTGCAGGGGAGGTGCTGCCGAAATTTTCAATTTTTAGTCTAACACATGCAATCTCTTCTCTTTTGTGCAGCCTCCGTCGGCGGGTTCAAACAATCCCGCTAGCGTGTCACCGGCGGCTGATCACGTCAACCCTTCGCCGCAGTCCGGTCCTTCACCGCTATCTAGGGGGCCACACCAGCAGTTTCCGTCGCCGCAGTAGAGATGTTGAACTTTGTGATGTCGAACTTGTAATAATAAACTTGTGATGTTGAACTTTGGTGCATTTGTGATGGATTTTCGATGGATTTATTAAATATGCGTGTGCTTGTGATATATAATGCATGTTGGTGATATAGATGTGATGATTGATGTATATATATATATATATATATATATATATATATATATATATATATATATATATATATATATATTGTCTGTTACAATGGAATGTAAAAAAAATTACAATTCTCGGGGTCTTTGCCGAGTGCCATGGACAAGGCACTCGGCAAAGTTTTTTCCAAAAAAAATCCAG
Source organism: Miscanthus lutarioriparius (assembly GCA_904845875.1). Lineage (NCBI taxonomy): Eukaryota > Viridiplantae > Streptophyta > Magnoliopsida > Poales > Poaceae > Miscanthus > Miscanthus lutarioriparius. Next base: position 38,011,814 of record CAJGYO010000010.1, on the reverse strand, counting down.
AAATTCTTTGCCGAGTGCACAAATGGCCTTTTCGGCAAAAGTATTTTTTTAAAAAAAAACTTGCCGAGTGTGTGCGGCAGGGCACTCAGCAAAATATTTTAAAAAAATAAAAAAAACTTTGCCGAGTGCACAGGCGTGACACTTGGCAAATGATTTTTTTAAAATCCAAAAATTCTTTGCCGAGTGCACAGGGTGGGGCACTTTCGCAAAGTAAAAAAAAAAAAAAAAATTGCCGAGTGCCTGGACAGGGGCACTCGGCAAAGTAATTTTTAAAAAAAATAATTAAAAAACTTTGCCGAGTGCCTGGACTTAGGCACTCGGCAAAGTAATCTTTAAAAAAAATAAAAATTTTTTTTGCCGAGTGCTGGGTCAGGCCCTCGGCAAAATAACCGTGAACGGTGGAACGACCGAAAATATTTTGCCGAGTGCCGCCCTAACCACTCTGCAAAATTGTTTTTTATTTTGCCGAGTGCCCCGATAAAAAGCACTCGGAAAAGACCCTTTGCCGAGAAAAATTTTGCCGAGCGGACTTTGCCGAGCGCTACACTCGGCAAAGTCTTTGCCGAGTGCAAAGGGCTCTTTGCCGAGTGTAAAAACACTCGGCAAAGCCGCGGCCTCCAGTAGTGTATCCTACTTCATGGGTAAAGTGTACAACCTCTGCAGAGTGTAAAATCTATCTAGATAGCCATGTCTATAGCCTCAGACCAATTATAATTTGGTTCCAACAACTAAGCTAGGTTGGGATGAGTGAAGACATGAGTGTGTGTCGTTTTGGAAATGAATGGTTGCTTGCCATATGTTGCAGGAACAGAGTGTTGAGCAGCAACTAAACCTTGACTAACCCTTCAAAAATACTCTTAAATATATGGGAAATGTGTATTTTACAAAATGTGTTTACAAAATAGAACCTTGCATGTGTCAAAAAGATGGCTTGATGCAAATAAAACCAAGTCTTTTCGCTGATTTATCTAGATGCATGTTTATATATCCATCTCCATCGGGTAAGGTCGGATTTCCTTAGTACTTTGTACTCACCCTTGCTTTGATATACAGAAGAGGTCTCAGACTTCGTCCTTGAAGGAGCATTCGAGTAAGGTTGTGTCTGCACGCAACTAGCATGTGCCCAGGCCTACCACATGTGTAGTGCTCTTTGCTGCTTTTGGATCGTTTGATTCCTCATTATGCTGTGATTACTTCTTATCTCAGCATGAATTAAATGTCCGCTTCTATCTGAACTACTGCAATGAAATTATCTGAATGTAATAAATGTGAATACTAACCTCCTGGGACTGTATTTGTATCACGTCTAAGGCCTATTTGGAATGCAGGATTTGCGCAGGGATTTTTATAGGAATCAGTTCAATTTTATAGGAAAAGGCAGGAACAAGGAAAAATTCCCACGTTCCAAATGGGGCCGCAGTTCTATGATAACCGGGGCTCTTCACTGTCCTTCATCATCCTTGTTGCTGACGTGCTGCCAAAATCTCGGTTGTGGGCGGTGGATCCGACAAGGAGCTCCGTTCCAACATGGAGGAGCCCTGATCCGCCGTGCTATAGGAGGACGACTTGGAATGGAGGGGATGGCGCAGGGCTCAGCATCAAGTATCATGGCGGGGTAGATCTCCACGATGAGCTTGGTGGCATGCTCGGCATTGGGCACTATGGTGGACATTTTTATTTAATTATTTTTCTTATTAATAGAGGTGGACACTATATAGCCCACCTCTCCTTTCTCTGATTAACCGAGATAAGTTGTCAAAGGCAACCTTGGTTAATCCTTTTTGGCCACCTTAGAAGTTCTATTTCGTAATAGATTACTACACAAACATTATTAGAAAAAATCAAAATTTTGAGGTGAGGTATTCATATGCTTCACTTGGACTTCATATTAAGACACATGTTTGAAGTCACCACTCTCATAGTCTAATCATTAGCAATTTCCACAGTGACTACTAGTCAACTCTGTCAATTCAGGGTGCGTTTGGACAACCGAATCAGTTTCATTTTTTTACCAGAATTGCTGGAAGCGATGCCAAACGGGTTTTTAGTGAAACGATTCTCCTTTGCTTTAGAAACTCTCGGAACGGAGAAATGGTGGTTTCACATAGATTCGTCCCTATAAATTTGGGAAAGGTACGTCACTTAGTATAGCGGTGGAGGTATGAGGTTTTCCTCCTTATAATTGTGTATTCTAGGAAAGATGCACCAAGTACTGTATGAGGAGCCTCTAAATTTTGGAATCCTTAAGGATGTCAATTAATTTTTGGTGCTCTCTCTATTGCGCTGCCACCATAGCCCATTCCATCCCACCATAGCCCATTCCGTCCCGATCACTGGTGAGCAGGTATCCAAAACCTCACACGGTAAAATGTGCTACTTTATATTATGTTTCATAAAGGTAGAGATAGGTAATTTATAAAAAATATTAGTTGGTCATTTTAAATTAACTTTCAAAATTAAAAAGATAAGTAATTTAGATACAAAGGTAAGGGGTTATCTTTCATAATGCTATAGTTGGTAATTTAGAAGTAAATTTATGTGATTATTTTGAATTATTTTTCATAATGGCAAAATCATGCAATATATTTATATATAAATTTCGGGGGTTATTTCTAATTGTATTCATTAATAGCAGATGCGGGTAATATGTATTTTTTCATAATGACAAATGTGGGTACTTTTTATAAAATAGAATAGATCCAATTGTTACTGTAAGTGATGATGATTAGAGTCTATATCAAATTAAATGCCATATGGTTGTGATTATTGTGAGAATTTATTGGATTTATATTTTTGTATCACAACTAGAGAGAATTGGACACTACTAGAGAACAGACTTTAGAACGATATCCCAATTTGACATTAGTCTCGGCATTTTTTGCCCCCGGGACTAAAGGAGGTAATACCAACCGGGACTAAAGGTTCCTTTACTCCCGGTTGGAACCACCAACCGGGACTAAAAGTCCTCCAACCTTTAGTCCCGGTTGGTAATACCAACCGGGACTAAAGGTAGACCCTTTAGTCCCGGTTGGTAACACCAATCCGGACTAAAGGACCCTTTAGTCCCGGTTGGTAACACCAATCGGGACTAAAGGTCCTCCGATGGGTTAGTTCAAAAGGAAAGCATCCCATCCATTGTTAGATGTGTTGTGTAGGTGGGGTGGTAAGCTCGCGCGAGACAGTGCATGAAGTCTTGGGTTCGAATCTCATAGGGCGCAGCGGTGGGAGGCATTATTTTTTTTTTAAGCTGGGAGGATCTTTAGTCCCGGTTATGGCAAATCGGGACTAAAGAACACCACCTTTAGTCTTGGAACGCTAGTCCCGGTTGGGAAACCGGGACTAAAACCAGTTTCCAACCGGGACTAGATGTCAGTTCCGTAGTAGTGGGAGCCACTAATTAGTAATAGTAAAATTTTTGTTTTTTCATGCATGCCCTTTTTATTACAAGGGCGGCGGGCCAAGGGGTATATATTCAAGCGTTTTCATTGAATACCAGTTATTTTTTCTTATTAATTGTATTCAAGGGTTGATAAATTATTATTAATGTGAAATATAGGGTTGAACCAATCAAGTCTTTTTACTTTGAAATTCTGAATACACATTCTTCAAATCTTGGGCCCGTCTGATGCAAGCCTTTAACAGGGGAAAGGAAAAGATAAAGTTAAAGAGGGGGAATAAATCAAAGCCCTGCCGCTGTACCTTGTTATCATTGTAGGGAAGGCAAAGTCATATCCATCCAAATTAGCGTAGTTCTATTTTGTCCGTGGAATGGGGGGCAAAAGTTTGTTTGGCTTCTTGGTGGTAAGAAATAGGGGAGAGGCATGACCGTGACATTCGAGATTAGAAAACAAGATACGAGTCTGAGTGTGCATGTCGGCGATAATTTGGTTGATAGAGATGACAGATTGTGTGCATCCCTGACGATCTGTAGGTTCAGCATTCAAACCTAGCAGATGTGTAAAAATTTTCGATTGTGGTACCTAGAGTATGGTGGCACCATTTTATTTTCAACCATTGCATCTAGGGAGTAGAGCCTAACTGCCTATAGGGAATAATTTGATAAGATGTTTTTTTTTTATAAAATTTGATAAGATGTTTTGGCTATGTATCAAAAGCCATCTAAAGATGACATATAATTAATTTATTTGGAATGGAGGGAGTAGCGCCTAACTGCCTATAGGGACACAATAAGGATGACAAAAATGCTCATCCAAGCTATAGTCACCTTTTATCTAAAGAGGAATTGCAGGTTTTACACCCCTTACTTTATTCCATGCCTTCCTTCATTTGTTGTTTGTCCAGTGCGTGAAAAGATGCGAAGAACAGGGAAGGAAAGCAAGCAAAGGATAAAGTCACTGGGCATACCTTGAAGAATCCTCAATGGGATAGAACGTCCATCTGGCATCTGGTTGCCTTGCCCAGAAGAAAAGAGCAGATTAGAAACTAGCAAGCCAGGGCATTACCTCTGGCCACGCATTTCTCCAAGAAATAGATCTCTAGCTAGCACTGGTACGGTGTTGAAGAGAAGAGACCTATAGCAAATCAACCACACACCAAAAATAATCCAATGGACAAGTAATCCATTGCACCATCAGGGAGGCTGTCCAAGGTCGTTTCTTGTCGGTCCAAGTACATCTAGCTAAGCTAAGGAGGGCTAGGTATCTCTACTGTCCGGCGAGACCACGGCGGCGGTGGCAGCAGCCGCCGCCCTGTGCTGTAGCCATGGCAGAGCTGGCGGCTGGAGCCGTCGGCTCGTTGCTGGGTGTCCTCCGGGCTGAGCCCCAGCTGCTGAGACGCGTCGGCAACGACGTGGAGTTCATCAAGGAGGAGATGGAAAGCATGAACAGCTTCCTGGAGCACCTGGCCAGGACGGCGCCACCCAGCGGCTCGCACGACGAGCAGGTGCAGACGTGGATGAACCAGGTCCGGGAACTCGCCCACGACTGCAGCAACTGCATCGACCATTACCTACTACGCGGTGACCCGGCGATCCACCGCGCCAGGGGTGGTCTCAAAGGCCACTTTTGGTGGGCTTACTGGTTCGTGCAGGAGTTGATCGCCAAGAACATAGCGGCCACCCGGCTGCGTGAGCTCAAGGAGCGGGCCGCCGATGTCGGCAAGCGCCGGTTGAGGTACGGCGTGGAGATCCCTGGGAAGCCGGCTACCCCAGGTGGTGCCACATCGTCATCGACACTGATGCCATCATCCTCGTCCTCGTCTCAAGCCATTGCCGCACTTCCGGCGGCTGCAGAAGACGATGATGAGGATGAAGGCATTCAGCATCAGGCAGGAGCGATGGCGGAGCATTACTCTTACTACCGTCGACTAGTTCTGGAACCTCCCACTCTGGATAACTATTTCATAGAGAAGATATGCAACTGGGTGGCGACACTCGAGACCAACCGGGTGGAATCAATGCCATCCATCGCCATTGTAGCACCAGGAGATACTAAAGACAACATCATTATAAGTGAAGGTTTGGAGAAAGCGTGCTCACAATTCCATTGCACAGTCTGGATCAACCTCTCGTCAGTACACTACGCATCAGATAAGCTAGGACCCAACAAGGTTCTTTTCTTCATCCTGCGTGTGTGCAGACTCCAGAAGGAACACAATAAGTGGAAGGAAAAGGAGGCTGGTGTTGATAAATTCTGGGTTTGGCAAGCAGGAAGGGCGGGAAAAAAAATCAGGGAGCAATTTCAAGACAATGTTGATGGAAAAATTGAAGCACTCGAAAACACAATGGATAATCCAGAATGCACACCAAGACAAACTGACAAACCCTTAGGTGTACTTTATCTGACACTGCTAGTGCTACGCACGGAAAGCAGTGAGCAGAAAATCGAGGAAGTACTAAAATGGGATGAGCAACAGATGATCGAGAATACAGCCATGAAGCTGGCAGAGTATATGCAAACTGAAGGTGGCGTGAACGTGGACAACACCCAATACAAACGCATTCTGCAGGAGGTGTTCCTGACCAGTGCTAGTAATCGTGCTCCTGCTCCTGCTCCTGCTACATTGTGTGACCATCAGACAAAAGAAATCAGGGATCAGATCAAGGAAATCATCAACCTGGTTAAACAAGAGATCCTAGCAGGCACACAACCTACCAAGTCCCATGGCCCAGGAGAACAAGAACCAGGTGATGGTCAAATTGCCAGAGCCATCCAATATACCAAGAAGAAGATTCCAGAAATGAAGCAGAAGATTGAGCAGCAGATGATGATCAAAGGGTTAGTGGGTCAAATCAACGAACATTTAGATGATGAAGACAAACTGCTCATTATTCTGCAGGATGAAAATAGAAGACGTGGACCCATGTGGGAGGATATCATGAATGCTTTGAATCTCTTGAACCAAGAGAATGGCAGTGCAGTGATAGTGACTACGACGGACAGCCAGAAGGCCAAAGAGTTTTGCTACCCGCCCACAGAGCCAATTACATATTCTCTTGTTGGATTATACCATGATATTGTGCTCAACCTCACACAGCATAGGGTGAACAAGGAAGGTGACAGCAGCACCCAGATTTTGCACGACATCTTGGACAAGTGCCATCCACATGAATTCTGCATGACGATGTTCGCTGGTGCTTTGTACACCAATCCCAATAGGAGCAACAAAGAACTAGTGAGGCTATCTGAGGCCCTGCAGGTGCAGGATCCTGCAGGTCCAGGAAGCACATTGGCCATTAATGCAAAGAAGATATTCAAGTTCTCCTACAGAGATCTCTCTACCGAGCACAGGACCTGCTTGCTGTACCTAGCTATCTTCCCTCAAGGTGACAACATCAGGCGGTCAACCTTAATAGGACAATGGCTTACAGAACGGCTAATAAGAAAGGAAGACTGGTCCATTGCAGTTCGCCATGCTGAGCAATGTTTCGATGCTCTCATCGACCGGTGTCTTGTTTGTCCTGGGGATATTAGTGCTAAAGGAGAGTTCAAGAGCTGCGTGGTTGGTGATCTTGTCCATGGATTTATCACCAAAATGGCTAAAAAGCAACACATTTTGGATCCACGCCTGTCACATCTCTTGGCTAGGCACTTCTCCATCTCCAGTGGTCTCCGACTCCGCGCCTCTGATAACATAGACAAGTTTGTCAGGGAGCTTCATAATTATTCACCTCAGCTATCACTACTCAAGTTGCTAGATCTGCAAGGTTGTAAATGTTTTGACAAAAAAAAGCAACAACCTCAAGGCCATCTGCAACAACATTCCATTTCTCAAGTATCTAAGCCTAAGACAAACAAATATCACCCATCTACCAAGAGAAATCAACAACCTCCAAATGACCTTGAAATTTTGGACATCCGGCAAACCAGTGTGCCTGTAAAGGAAACAAGGCATGTCCTGCTCCTGAAGCTAAGGCGCCTGTTGGCTGGTCACACTGATTCAAGTGCAAGCAGTAACAGCACTGGCATAACCAATAGGAAACAGAAGTCAGATTACTCCTATGTCAGTATCCCATACAAGACTGAGAAGATGGAAAACCTGGAGGTGTTGTCTAATGTCAAGGCTTTGTCGTCACATGGAGATGAGTTGAAGGACATTAATAAGTTATCGCAGCTGAGGAAGCTCGGTGTAGTTATCGATGATAATGACAAACACCTCATGAATTTGCTTCAAACTATTGGTGACTTAAAAGAGTGCCTTCAGTCCATTTCGATCACAATACCAGAAACCAGGAGCAAGGACCCCTCCACTGATGAAAATTTACTACCACAAAATATTTACACCCACTTGGTACAACCACCCAAGGTTCTAGGGAGTGTAAGCATCAACGGACACACAAAGAGGGTGAAGATTCTATCATTATTGGGTAAAGGTAGCAGTGAACTTGCCAAGGTAACTCTCAGTGGCACCAAGTTGGAGCAGAGAAACCTTAAGGTCCTTGACTCTCTTCCCAAGTTACGCTGCATCAGGCTCCGACATTCTGCATACATTCATCCTTGGCTCATCTTCAACAAGGAAGAATTTGAACATCTGAAATATTTACTTATCGATGGAGACAATATGACTGGCATCAACTTTGCAAAGGGAGCAGCTGTTGCACTCGAGAAGATCGTCTTGTCCTCTACCAACATAAAGTCTCTTAGTGGTGTCGGTCACCTTCCAATGTTGAAGGAGCTCGAGTTGAAGGGCAATGAATTTTTTGATTCCTTCTCCGGAGAAGCACCACCTCAGGAAAGCACTGAACCTGTAAAGGCTACTGAAGATAGAACAGCTCCTCAGAAAAACACTCAACTTGCTTCACATCCAGAAGATGGAGCAGTTCCTCAGAAAAAGAATCAACTTGTTTCACCTCCTGATGATGGAGCAGTTTCTCAGAAAACTACTGAATCTGTTCAGCCTCCTGAAGATGGAGCAACTCCTCAGATAAACACTGAACTTGGTTCGCCTTCTGAAGTTGAAGCAGCTCCTCAGAAAAGCACTGGACAAGTTTCACAAGCTGAAGATGGAGTAGCTCCACAGAAAATTACTGAGAGAAATATCACCTTCAAGAAGGAAGAATTCCAGCATCTTAGATATTTCCATTTTGAGGACACCAGAAAGATCAACATCATATTTGAAAATGGGGCTGCTCCTGAGCTTGAGAAGATCATCTTGTACATGGCCAGCACAGAGTCCAAACTTACTGTGCCTGGTAGCCTTCCAAAACTGAGAGAGGTCGAAGTGAAAGGTGACAAGTCAATCTTCCTTTCGCTATTCAACAATGCCAATAAAATTAACAAGGTGACTCTCTTTGATACCTTACTCAAAAAAGGTGATGATCTATATAAACTCCTTTCGAAGAACCCAAGCATGTCCTGCCTAGTGCTCCTTGACAATTCTTGTGATGAAAGCCAGCTTAGCTTCGACAAAGATGACTTCTGTAACCTAAACCTTCTTATTATCAAGTGCTATAAGATAAGAAGCATCAACTTCAACAGTGGATCTTGTACTAACCTCGAGAAGATCATCTGGTTCTACAATGAGTGTGATCCTAAAAATGAAATCCAAATCTCTGGCGTGGACAACATTGGGAAATTGAAGGAGCTTGAGCTTAATGGTAACTCTGTCCCTTGACAGTTAAGAAATGACATCAAAGCACACAAAAACAAGCCTGTTTTCAGACATGATAAACCACAGCAGAAGGAGGACAAAGCACATGAAAATAAACAGGGTGATGCGACATGCTTTCCACATTTCACCACCAGCTATTTTTCCAAGAAGAAGAATCAGCACTAGCTGATCGAGGATGCGAAGGTTTCCATTCTGCTTCCATCATCGTTGGCTTTGTGTGTGCTTGTCTCTGTTATGTGTGAGTGTTTCTGTTTGCTATTCTCATGTCAGTGGTGTGACTCCAATAAATGCACATCAGTGCATCAGCTGCACGTGCCATCTGAGTGCACGTCTGTGTGCATGTGTGATTGAGGTGTGGAGCAAGATGCAGCTTCTATGCTGTGACTGTGCTCATGTGTATCGATTTGGATTTCCATGATTGTTGTGTACTTGTGTGTGGCCTTCCTCTACGGAAGCAGAGGCACGCGTGCTGATGCTTGCCTGCCTCGAGTGGTTGCCTCTGTACTGTGTGTGTGAGCATATGGGCCTTTGTTGCCCATGCATGCTCATGGATTTCGTTGTGTGTACTGTGTGGCCTCCCTCAGGACCATGTGGTGTGGCTGGCTCCATCCATATAATAAGTGTGATATTTGGCTTGTTAATTGAATTCCTTTTGTGCGCTGCATGTTTATCATCATCTCACCGAATGGCCCAAGTGACAGGGCCTGATGTTTCATACATCTCTGGCATGCATCGATGGTGCATGGCAGCGGCGGACCGAGAAATGAAGCAAGAGGGGGCTAAATAATAGTGGGCTAGAACTCATACAAGTGGTGCAGTAATAGATATAACAAAGAATAGAAATGATAATATCAATTCAAAATGCTCAAGCAATACGTAAAAAATTTCACACCATCTTGATGGTCGTCTTTAATTCTATGAAAAAACAAGATAACATTATGAATTGAAATAAACAAATATAATGCGTGTCATTCATTTCTTGGGCCATCGCGGGGCAAATTTAACATACAGTTTTTAAGACTTGAGAGCACTTTAGAATTTTTTTCATCTTCAACAGATACATATTAAGCTCAAGCCATGGTCTTTTTTTTCAACTTGGCTCTCTTTAGTTTCAGCACTACTCTTCGATGCGTCATTCTTACAAAAATACCTTTCCATCCTTCCTAGCTTTCTATGCCTACGACATATGAATGAATATATTGCAAATTGGAATGTGAGTATTAGGAACTAGTCAACTAGACATTCGAAAATTGAAATTCAGCAACTAGACCCTAATACCATATACTGTTGTGTATTCTCAGATCTAACCGTGAGCAGCCTGTAGCAGAGCAGAGCAGGGGCGGTGCCTCTGCCCTCCCTCTCGACTTCTAAAATCTGGATCGAGGAGCCTGTCACTCTGCCTGGCCGCCTGGGGGACTAGTGCCGCGCGCGCGCGTATGTGTGGGTGGGTGGGGGCGCTGCTGCTGAAGGGGCCGCCGCGGTGTAGGGTGCAGTCTGCAGAAGGGGCTGCCAGCGGCAGCGCGGCCGGTTGGAGCGTGGAGGTCTGGAGGCGGAGGCGCGGAGCTGTGGATCTTGGGCGCCTGGGCAGCCTCGCCGTGACGTCGCCGGGAACGGGAAGGGAATCGGGTGGTGGTCATGGGCTGTCTCTGTGTTGGGCTGGCCGTGGGGTAGGGGTTGCCTAGGCCTAGCATTGGGGAGCTTTCGTGGGCTGCTGATAAGGACCTACTCTTAGAAAATTTGGGCCGCAACTCGAGCTGCAGCCCCCCAGCCCAGGGCCCATGTCCGCTCACACTTTCTGGTCATTTTTCAGACAGCAGAACAAATAAAAGAGGAGACTCGAAAGAAATGAGCAGTATTTTAATAAGAGAGAATTCCTTATTTGACACTGGGAAAATGAGTCGTTCCTTTCTTGGTCCTGAAATTTTCTTCGTTCCCTATTTGACACTCACTTCAACTTTTCGTTCCTAATTTGACCTTTGTAGTCAAATCCGTTATTAGCTAACGGTGTTAACTAACGTTAAAAAAGCGTTTTTGCCCTAGAAAAAAAAAGCGGCGAAGCAAATTTGAGAGGAAAAAAACCTGCCTTTTTTTTTTTGTAGTAGGCGCATGCATCGAGGCGGCGCGTTTTTTTTCCTCTCAAATTTGCTTCGCCGCTTTTTTTAGGGGCAAAAACGCTCTTTTTAACGGCCGCTAACACCGTTAGCTAACGGATTTGACGGCAGTGTCAAATTAGGAACGAAAGTTGAAGTGAATGTCAAATAGGGAACAAAGAAAATTTCAGGGCCAAGAAAGGAACGACTCATTTTCCTAGTGTCAAATAAGAAATTCTCTCTTTTAATAATGGATTCATTAATCCAGCCTCTATATCCACGAAGTATATACACAGCCAAGAAGGTCTTCGGACTCCTAGGCCGTCGTCGTCCCTACAACACAGCTGCCTACGGAACCACCTCCGCGGGATCTTCGTTCTCCCTGCTGAGGCTGTCGACGCTTATTAGGCCGCCACCGTCCTCCACCACACCCACTGCCGCGCAAAAGGACAACGTCGTCGACGCCTCGCTGCCATCTACGGCCATAAGCTGCAGGCTCCTCACCATCACGTAGGTGCGCGAGCACCCGCGGCCACCGCCACCCCCAGCAGGGGCCGCAACCGTGTGCGCGGGAGCCTTAAGTCCCGTCACTGCATCTGCCATCCGCGTGGAGCGTGAAAGTGCATAGGCCCCCGCCGCCCGACCCCCGCCCGCCCAGATCTGGGCCGCCACAGATTTTCGGACGCACGTGAGCACGCTCTGGGCCGGGCGTGCCGGCCTCACCAAGCGCGCCACCGCCCACGGACGCGTGGATCTGGGCCACCACCGTCGCAGCCGTGCCGCGCAAGCGTAGGGGAGCACGAGTCGCTGCTGCCGCTTTCCGCTGGGCTATGGGCCACGCGAGCACGCGGGCCAGCACGGCCGCCGCTGCTGCACGGGCAAGAGCAGGTGTGCAGTGTGGCGCTACCGCTGCCATAGCCAACGTAACGCCGCCCACCAGCAGATGGGGAAGAGACAGAGGCAGAGAACCCCGCTGCCACGACCATCGCCAGATGGCTCTGGCGGCGGCGAGGTCGAGTGGCGCGGAGGAGTCTGACATGGAATTACATTTATTCTCCGTCTTATTATAATTGTATACATATCACTGGGTCAGAGTTTGAATTCAAGACATTGAAATTGTTTGGCTATTCCTTTAGCGCAATGTTCATGTATGAGATTTACCTATCGAGACTCCTGTAGCATGGAACTACCTGAAACATCGCTTGGTTTTGAAAAGCATTTGCATGGAACTGTCACTGTATGGTGCCAGCATAAGTCTAGCATGGTGATGTTTTGCATAGTCAGCACATCATGCTGAAAACCATGTGTTTACATTGTCTCAGCATTAGCTGAAAACTAAAGGCATAACCACATGCTGTTACTTCCTACGACATCGCTATCACTATGTATTAGGTACCATGCATGTAAAGTCGGCCCAGCTGGGCTTGTAATAGCGTTGGCCAATGAGCACTGTGTGAGGGACGGATTATTTATCTTGTGCGATGTCGTGCTTGTTGCCAACCTTTAAGGTTAAGAAGAACCTGGCCTCACGTCAATGGAGATCATGGGTTTGGCATTCATCAGCTAAAAACTAAACGCATTAGTGCATGAGCAACTGACCATCATGTTATTATTCCCTATGACACCAGAGTTCGGAGCATCGGTGTCTCCTTCCTGTGTGGATTATTTTGCATATAGAACTCCTTTTTTTTTATTTCAGACCATCAACCCGCAGTCCATCTAGCAATAATTCACAATGAACGTGTTCAAACATTTTATGTATAGCCCCATCACCTAAAGTATATTTCCATGTGAAGAAGAAAAAAAATCGAGATATTCCTCGTCTTTACAAATGAACCTCGTCCCTGCCTTAGCCTCCCCTCCCCTCATTTCTTTCTCTCTTTCTCTCTCTCATGTTACCGCCGCCAGGGGGCTCCCTCGGATCCGATGTGCGTAGTACTCCACGCCCAAACGGCAACCAATGTAAGATATGTGACGGCGAGCAGATAGCATTGGGCGGGAGTCGCAGGGCGTGGCAGCGCTTGGAGTCGCATGAGATCATGGTGTTCGGTCGGCGCAAAACTGTGGGGGCACGGGCAACCACATGTGAGCTCAGCAATGTTCCTTGCAACGGCGAGCCAAGGCGCCATGCCAGTGTGTGCCTAGTTAACCCTAGGTCGCACACATCTCAAGGGACTAGCACAATTAGTTGCTAACATTTTTATGTAGTACTCTTGTGCATGAACATTTGTAGGGATTAGTTGATCACGTGGTAACTCACTATCTAAAATGGAGAATGGTACATGAATTGATGATACTAGATGATACCCCACGCGTTGCTGCGGGAATTTTATAGTTTTGCATATGTTTTCAAAGGGAGAAACAATATTCATAAAGAAAAACAACGATCCATCTTCGGTAAACCCTAACAAAACGTCTATCAATCAAATACATATCTTCATTAAGAAAATACACGTATATCAAATACTCCCTCTGTCCCAAAAAAAAAGAGTCATTCTCGTTTCCCAAATAGTCAGCAATCTTTAACTTTGACTAAATATATATAATAAAATATTAATATTTATGGTATATAATTAGTATCATTGATAGATCTTTAAATACATTTTTATAATATAAGCTTATTTAGATATACAAATGTTGTACGTATTTTCTACAAATTTAATCAAAGTTGAGAAAATTTGACAATCCCGTAGCTTTACTCTTTTTATAGAGACGGAGGAAGTATACGATAAAAGAGGATGGCATCTATCTACTCACGTGCAAACTATAAAAACACATTCTGCAGTTCCTCAAGTACTGTGTCGGTCTCCAAAAGACATCAATTGTGATTTAAATTTTGTAAAAACTCTCAGTTGTGGGACCCATCTCTAGAAAACCACTGCACCTGCACGGCATTATCCTTACTGCCTTCCATCTCACGTAAAAAAAGGTGCCGCCCTGTTAAAAAAAGAAAAGAAAAATCAGCGCAACATTACCTCATGGCGGACGGGGGAGCCGATAGGCTCTCATCCACTCGTTCGTCTTCCCACTCGTATCTTCTCCACCACGGACCGGTCGTTCGCCTTCCGTCGGAGCTCCGATCCGCTCAGATCTCCATCCTGCTTCCTCCATTTTTCTTCCCCTTCCAGATTGCCACCCTCGTCGCATGCTTGGCTGCAGGCATGAAGCTGGGAAACGGTGGCGGCGGTGGCTATGGTTGCCGACAGCGTGGGCGTCGCGCCGCACGTCTCGGCGTCCTACGAGTGGGCCGGGCACGAATCGAGCTTCCTACGTCGAGATCCGGCCTCAGGCGAACGACCGCCGGGGCTGGGGATGGGGGCCCTAACGCCGGCGAGCGAGCCGTCGCGGGCGCACGGACGGGGCGATGCAGCGCCGCCGAGCGGGGCGGAGGTGATATTGAGCCCCGGGTGTCCGTCTGAAGCCCGATGGTGGCAGCGCGACGCGGTGTGGTGCTGCCGAGCGGGGCAGGGCATGGCGGATGTGGAGTTATTTGAACTCAATTGCGACGACCTTTGGTTTTCCTCCGATGGCTGCGACGACCTTTGGTTTTTTTTCGGTTCGTTTTAGCTGCATTTGTTGTGGCATAGGAATAGTTGGTGTTTCTGATTCTTTTTCGGTTCGTTTTAGCTGCATAATGGAATCGTTGGTGCGAGTGGTGCGCTAGAAGGAACAACGGCTGAGGTGGGAAAAAGTGACGTGGCCTAACCATGGTTTCCTTTTTTTTTTGTCGAAATCTCATGATATTTTCGATATATCATTTTTATCTGTAGGTGCTGATAAAAAATATCTATTTTTTCGTACAAATTTTGTTTAAATTTATTTAAATTTACTTAAATTCAAATTAAATTTTATTTGAATTTGGTCCGATATTTCCGATATATCATGTTTATCCTCTTTATCTGTGACCCCCGATAAATTTTAATTTCCGAAAATAAAAACCTTGGGCCTAACGAGAAGCTAGGAAAATAAACTAACCGAGATCTCCTATTTAGTTATAAAAGACAGAAGATTCCTATTAGTCTATCAACTTCAAGTGTGACTTCTGTGTTATGACCCATGGACTCCACGGACTTGTATATTACTCTTGGAGGTTGCCACCTCCTAGACGACTGGATGGCAAGAGGGCTTCGTTGAAGCACCACACTGATATTGTGGTGGCTCTAGAGGAAGGAATTGTTTGGGGCTCTTGTGCTCATCCCCACTAGAGATTGGCAATGAACTACTCTAGTAGATGAAGGTGCGAATAAAATATCTTCGTGACACGAAGGTGTAAATAAAATACCTTCGTGACACGTCAGCTTATACACGAGTGCACACTGGTGGATAAGCTGTTGAACCAGGGGAAAAATCATCGTGTCAACCTCGGTGTGCAAACTCCCTAACACTAGCTCTTACATGTACATCTTGTTCTAGTTTTGTAGTTGTTGCTCTTGTGGTACTTGTGCATGTGTAGCTCTTCTATTAGTTCAGTAGCTGTCTTGAGTAGTGCTTACAAGTGTACCTTGCTCTTAGTGTTTACCGTTGCTCACTGGTATGTGTAGGAGCTCCCATATGCTTGCTTGAGTACTAGTTGCTTAGGTTTGTGTTACCTTGCAAACTAGACTCTCACTAGATCGGCGTTTGTTTCATCTTGACGTAGCGATTAGTTTTAGAAACAACTATTCACCCGTCTCTAGTCGGCCATGCATCTCGACCTTTCTCATATCCGTGCATATTCCGGGACACAACAATCCTTCTCCTCTCTAAGTCTACCAACTCTCATACACATTGTCATACACCCTTGAGTCAGCTCTAATGATGTACCTTTGGGGACTATTCTTCGTCCAAGCTTCATGGCCTTCTAGTACTTGCCCAAAGGCGAAGAGCATTACATACCTTCCCTAAATTGGAATAACAACTTAGTAACTGCAGGGTGGTGGTGTGACTAAGGTATGATCCCGAACAACAACACCCTCTGAGTTTAGTGTGGTCGGGCAAAGTTGTGACTCGGTGTATGGAGGATGGGGAGATCTATTCCTCATAGAGAAGCTCCGTAGTGGACGACACCTTAGTGACAGGAAGACTCGGCCGACAAGTGTCGAGCCGTTGTGACCTTTTTAGCTTGCCCTACACCGTGACCATGGTAAGGCTTAGTGAATAGGAGTGTATCCTTCATCGATCTCCAATATGGACTATTTCAATTAGTATTACAAACAAAATGTTAAAATAGACATGCTTTTACTAATTTTTGTTGCTTACAAAACACGAGATCACTATTCTAGGCTTCTTGGTTGCTTCTGTGTCCAACGGACGAGCAACATGTTTTTCTGCTCTGCAGCTGTGCATTCGAATTTAACCATGGACAAATTTTACATTTAAGATTCCTCCGACATCTCGTTTTTTAAGTTTTCTATATATATGCTGCTGAAACTTGCAAAAACCGCTTACTTTGACCTCATGCTCCAGTTCCCTTGTCCATGTAAAATAAAATCAAGTATCTAAATGTTTTCAGTTTAAGCCTTACTTTGAGTGCTGTAAGAACATAGGTGTGCCTCATCTGTTTTCTTCTCGTTTATTAATTAGATTCGATGGGTGCCCTATATACCTTAGCTTATCTGTGATCGTTTGCTAGCATAGATGCTCTTTTTCCAACAAGTTTCTTTGCTGCTAGTTATTTTCAAACAGGGTCGGTGGTACATCTCCTACCATCGGTTCACTTATTGGTAACTGTTTTCGTTTCTACAAGGAGGAAAATGGAACTCGCTGACAAGGTCCGATCCAGAGCTATTCCAACAAGTTTCTTTGCTGCTAGTTATTTTCAAACAGGATCGGTGGTAAATCTCCTACCATCGGTTCATTTATTGGTAACTGTTTTCGTTTCTACAAGGAGGAAAATGGAACTCGCTGACAAGGTCCAGAGCTAAACTCAAGTCTCATAGTTGGCAAGTTGGTATAGCTCTGGTGCTTCAATATATATATAGTCCTGCAGCGCTGTTTTATGACAAGTTCATACACAAAGCTCACACAAAATTGCAGTACACAAAGCTCGTGTATATGTATGTTTCTAATGTCACACCCGATTTTAAGGATAAAATGGGATGCAAAATCTTATGTGCGCCCAGTGATCGGTTACACATATAAGCCGATAAATTATAAATAGTATCATCACAAGTGTTTATTACATCACGAACAATAAGACATAATTTTTACATAAATGTAGCGGAAGTATAAAGAAAAATCTCTCGCGGAAGCTCCATATCAGGAACGTCAACTGGTTGACCACAAGTCTAGTAATCCTCAGGAAAGTCGTCATTACCATAGCTATCTGTTACCCATCTGAGATTTTTATCCAAATAATGAAAATAAACAAGCGTAAGTACATGTCGTACTTAACAAGTGTAACATGGGGTTCATTAGGCTCAAAAGGCTTGACACAGATTTAACAACATTTAGCTTTTAGTTGTCACGATTTTAGCATAAGAGTAGCAACAAGTTGTTTCAATCCCATATAAACACATGATTAATGTAAACATGAATAATGAATAGCATAAACGGATAATTCTTAGTGATTATCTATTCCATAAGGATTCCAAGGCCGCTCGTGACCGTGAGCACGACTGATATACCAGTTTTACACTCTGTAGAGGTTGTACACTTTCACTGTGAGTCGTGATACCCATATGCCCAGGTTAATTACTCCCAAAACACTTCCAAGGTGAGCAGGCAGGGTTCACTATAAAGCCTTTCAAAGGTTCATCTAACAAGTTAGGGCCATTA
The DNA here is from genome assembly GCA_904845875.1 of Miscanthus lutarioriparius. NCBI lineage: Eukaryota > Viridiplantae > Streptophyta > Magnoliopsida > Poales > Poaceae > Miscanthus > Miscanthus lutarioriparius. The sequence continues at coordinate 37,993,899 of CAJGYO010000010.1, read as the reverse complement.
GATTCACTCGGCAAACAAATATAGGAACCCCATGTCGAATGGCATAATTTCATCACGGTTATACACATAAGAGTAGAGGCTGTCATATACCCGATTCGTCGAGCTATTCTTATGCCAATAAAGGTAACCACTAACAAGCTAGAAAATGTCCTCATACTGAGCTAAAGCCAGAGCCATGTAGCCCTCATAGCTGTACTGTAAATCCTGGATGATCACTTACAGATAAGTCCTTAGGGAGAGAAATTTGAAGCATTTAGAAAGTAACTAAACACTCCAGCCCCCTATTACCAAGTTGCTAAAAAGACATATTTTAATGTTTATTGCATATACCATTAGTCAAGTTACAAGATCATGGTTTAATTGAGCACTAACAAAACAACCCAATGCATATCTCTTAGGAGACTAAGTATAAAATCAATTCTAGGGAATCATAATCAAGGTGACACATGCAATCATGAATTAAATGTATTAAGGTGAATAGGAAATAAGGATGATCCCATACTATACTTGCCTTGAACAAAGTGCTCCTACTGATCCTGCTCGTCAAAGTAGTACTTTTGGTCACCCACGAATTGCTCACCGTCTATACTCGATAACCACAGCAACATACAAGCATCCAGAAGCAATCATGCATAGCAAACAAAAGCTATAAATTAGAACAATGCACCAATTAGCATAAAATCTAGATCAAAAGTTTGTAAAACGAATTTACGTCTCGCTACGATCACACAGACGCGAAGATCACAAAATTCGGAGCTAAAACGAAGAAGTTATGAATTAAACAAGATTTCCTTTAATAAAATAATAGATTAAATCTAACCTCAAATTTTAAAATTTGAAAACATGTCTAACAGCAGTATGAACATGTAGATTATGGAATTACGAACCTAGCGCAAGTTGAATGGATCAAATCGGAGCTAAAACGTGAAAGTTATGGCCTATAGAAAACTAGTGACAAAACTGTAAATATGTGAAACTTAATTTTTGAATTAAAATCTGCCTAAGGACCACGGATATGATTTAAAGAAAAGGTAGGGGCTTTTTAGAATAAATGCAGGGACGGTGGGTTGAGATCCAAATAATTATAAGGGCCTTTTTGCAAAAACGCCAGGCGCAGGGGTAAGATCTAATTGGGATCGTCCGATCTAGATCGGACGGATGGAATTAGATTGGGAGGGGGAGAGAGAGAGCGTGGTCGCCGGAACAAGGCCGGGCGCGGCGGACCTCCATGGACGGCGGCGAGGAGCTCGTCGGCGTTCGCGGTTTAGGGCCTACGGACCACCACTAAGCGAAACAAGGATACGGGAGAGAAAGGAGATCAAGGCGAACTCACCAAGGGAGTTTTCGTCGGCGAGGGCAGGACTACGGCGACAGGTCGCTCGGTGAGGCAGACAGCGATGGTGGCGACTCGAGCTGCTAGGGTTTGGTGTCGACGTGGAGCAATAGCGAGGGTGGCGCTGGCTCTAAGATTAGGTACGAGAGCGGCACGACACTAGTGCTATTTATGAGGGCGTGGAACTTGCGGGTCACGCCACAACGACAGAGCACGGCGCGGCAGCGGACTCCTCCGGTGGAGTCTGGAGCGGACATAGGAGGAAGAAAGGCCTGACAGGGCGGTCCCGGCCGTCAGCGAGGGAGAAGGTAAAGGAGGGGCACGGCACGACATGCGTTGGGCTGGGCCGCAGGGCGTGGGAACTTAAGCCGGGCCTGCGGGGAAACCAGGCCGAGCTGTGAGGGGAAGAGGCGAAAGACTGGGCCGCCTGCTGGGCTGTGGGTGGGTGAGGCCGAGCGGTTGGGCCAACAGGCCGAAAGGGGAAGAGAGGACTTTTCTTTTTCTTTTACTTTTCTAAATTTCCAAAGAAATTTTCAAATCCAAATTCAAATCAATTTGAAGTCGGATTTCAGACCACACAATACAAAAATAATATGCAGCAGCATGAATGCATAAACATGTATGTAGACCTATATTTGATTTTATTTTTAACAAAGTTATTATTTTCCTAAATTTAAATGCTCACTAAATACATAATTAAATCATTTTCTTCTATTTTAAAATAATGCAAATTTTAGGGTGTTTCAAATGGTTCGTTCCTGTTGAGCACTTTGTTGCAAAACATAATTAACATGCAACTAAGTAAACCTAGTCAACCATTATAGAACTTTTCATTTTTGAACAGCTAATGCTAACTCTATATTCCACAGAAGAACATTTGAGGACAACAGCTGCATTCCACATGTCAGCTGCTCTTCTCACATTAAGGCCATTATCAATGATGGGTTTAATACTTGTGTTTTAAGAATGCCAAGTAAGCAATAGTAAATTAATTAATGAAATCTCATACCAGTCACTATTTCATTGATGTTTCGTAGGAAATATATGCTAGAGGCAATATGTTGGAATGTAAACATGGTTTCACCTCTCTCTAGATGTGTTCATCAATAATTATTTGACACGTTATCATAAAGCACTCCATTCAATAGGAATGAAATTCTCACTGGGAATGATCAAACCTATGGCAGAATTGTTCAGCAGCATGGACATAGCCCTAGCTATCTTATTTTGATACCTTCCATTTAAAATGACCAAACTAGCTAAACACTCTATTTTCAAGCTACCAACTAAACAAATGATCGTGATCCGCGTGGACATTTTTTTATTTCTATCACTGACCCACAGCAATCAGAAATACATAATTTTTTCTAACATCGACAGCAGAATCATATGATAAGAAAGGTGTCACATGTACTATGGTTTTTGAAACGAATCAGACGGGAGAGCTGCCGATTATATTAAAAAGAAGATAAGCCAAAAATAGGCACAATAATACAACAACGACCAACAACGCCGAAACTCAACAAAAAGAAAAAGAACAACAACTCTGGTCGGTCGGATTGGGACATCGACATGAACCGCACAAACAACAGAAAATAACACACTACAGCTAAGACAACTCAACAAACAAACATGTCGTCGTCAACAAGAGCAAACAAAACAAAGACAACCAACATGAACCCTACAACCCATTGAGTAGAGGCAAAGTGACCTCTGCCACAAGATCCCAAAAGGCACGACCTTTCAATTCCATCAGAGGCTTGAGGAGATCCGGTGGCAATAAATTCTTCAGGCAACCTACAATGTCTTGTATCGCGTTGTCATCGAGCTTCCCATCCTTCCCAACGATGCCCAACTCATTTAACACGTTGCGCTGTGCAAGGCGGGTACTTCGATGAAGTGAAGACCTATCATAGGACTTACGTCGACGTCTTGCTGTTACGGCAGGTGGTGAAGGGGAACGTACAGGAGGACACGACACGTCCTTCTCCTTCCCAGTTGTGGCAGATGGAGAAGACATTGCCTTTAGTGATGGACCATCTGCTAGTTGGGACACTTCTGCTGTGACCTCGGTCGTAGAGTGTGCAAGAGCGTCTTCGATGGTGATGAGATAGATGGGGTTCTCAACTATCACTTGTGAGACAGTTTCCAAATCATCAGATGCGTCCTCCACCAAAACAATATCCTCAACAGGAGTGACATCTTGAACACCAGAGGTCTCTAAGGGCATTGTAACAGGTTGATCTATTATCTTCTCACCCATGATGGCACATGTATCCTCACACACCAAGGAGTCGGCGGGTGCGCACGCCTCCACAATAGAGGCGAGGATCGACGGCATCGGAGAGCACCAAACTGGAGAACTGGGGCCGAAGAGCTCAGCCATGTTGGAAACAGAGGTATGCTCTCCAGGTGGCTCTGCACAGGGAGCAAAGAGACCGGGCACATCAACAGAAGGGTCCTCACTTGGCAGCTCAACATGCTTCAAGTGTGTAGCCAAACGTGCCAGCCACAACTTGATAGCTGAAATCTCATCTATGAGTGGCCGCACCAGATTCTCCTAATGGGTGATGATATGTTGTTGAAGCTCTGAGTGCACTGACTGCAGTAGAGGAGTAAGTATGGATTGGAGATCAAAGATGGCCGGAGCTTGAGGTGCACGATCACAGCGGGCATGTAAATCCTCCCCTCGCAAAGGCGAAGGGCTCTGTGGAAGCGACGGTTGAGTGCAGAGTTGATTTGGCGATGATGCGACCACAATGTGTGCCCAACTACGAGTTGGTTGGGGGTGGCGAGGATTGGCAGCTGGGGAGGGTGTGTGCTGGGTAGGGGAGGGGAACCGATGGGGGCAGTGCCTCTCCCGATGCCCAGGTCGACGACAACGAATGCAACGGAACAAATCCCAACATGAGCTAACCCGATGATCACGAGCAAGACAACGATAACATCTGCCTTGAGCCCACTGCTTGAAGGCAAGGCTGCGCTCAGATTTCATTGTGTCCGTGGAAGGCAACAGCTCCTCGACGCCACGCCTAGGATGTGAGCGACCCTCAGAGCTGCCTTTGAGAGCCATGGCTGCCGTGACCTCCCCCAGATGAACTGGACGACTGAGTTGGGGGCGGGTGGTTCTGTGGCCGGCAGCACAGCAGAGTCCAGATCCGGAGGCTCCGCAGCAGCTGGAGCGCGTCGTGGTGAGGACAAACAGGGCAGCTTCGGCTTCTCAGCTGGATATGTCGCAGCGCGTGCTCCTCCTTCCTTTCCTTCGTCGTCGCGGATCTGCCTCTCCGTTGTGCTGGTGCGGCCGCAAGCAGAGGAATCGAAATTTTCCGTTGTTCCTCCGGTCGTCGGTGAGCCTGCCTAGGCCCACGAAGTCCTAGGCACACGCCTCCACGGGGAGACGACGAGCCGGCGTGGATCCAGGAAGCACTGGGGTTCTGTGGGCTTGCTAACCGGAGATCCCCACGGAGCAGCGGCTGCTGGCGGTGTGGGCGTCGAGGAACCCCTCGGTTGCCGATGGAGTGGGTGTGGGGGTCCCCTCGGGGCGGCGACGGCCGACGGCAACGCTCGGGACGGCGGCGGCGGGGCGTCGGAGATCCCCTCAGAGCCCGGCACCGCGGGTATGGGCGAGCTCCTCGGGGCAGCGTCGGCGGTGGCGTTCCGAATGGATCTCGCCGGCCCGCCTCTTGTCCCTCCACCGGCAGGCTCTACATCTCTTCCAAGAGGACTGGGAACCTAGATGGTCGAGGCGGCGGCGGACGCGACGCGACGCACGGCGGCGGCGGCGACACGACGCCAAGGAGGCGGAAGTTGGATGGATCTAAGCGCCCCTAAGGAACTATGTACTATGATTAGGCTCTCATGTTTTGTTATGGAAATAGCATGCAACCGGATGGTAAATGTTGCGCGATGTGGATGTTCTTTAGGAACTAGTAGTTGATGACCCGAACATATTTCAGCATACTTGTCTTGTGCAGTTCAGCTTCCTCAAACATCTCGACTAATCGGAAATTTGGATGTTCCCCTTATAAAAACTGATCACTCCAAAACCTGGCTGTTGAGTACTCTACGAACAGAGATATGCCTCCTCTTCCCTCAGGGAGGGGGGAGATGTGCCACCTCTGCTTTATCTGGTGGCTCCTTTGCACTTCATATATGATGCCTGCTGTCCTATAAGTCGTCATGCGTTTGGCATGCATTACCTGCAAATAGAACAAACTGTGACCACAATTACCACGAAAGTGAGGCGCTGCCACCATGCCAATGTGTTCTGGCGCAGGCCAAATTTGTTCATGGTGTCGCCGCGTACAAATTTTATGGATTGGTGGGTTTGAGAACTCAGGAAGAAAAAAATTCAAGAAACCATTAACTTGTCTACGCATCCAAGAATAAAAAACTCAGCGAAAAGAAAACAACTCACCTAGGGATGAGTTGATCCAGGACAATCTGGTGACTTAATTGCGACTTTGCGAGACAGCGAGGGGAGCATCTTGCATTGAGAGAGAACTTGGGGCAGCTGTACGTATTGCATTAATTAATATAAATATGGCGCAAGGCAGCCATGCTTCTCAGCCTCCTGCTTATCCTTGGCTCCCCGCCGATGATCGCCGCTCAGCCGTGAAAGATCTGCGGCACCAGCAACTACACGGCCAACAGCATATACCAACACAACGTCGACAGTCTGTCGTGCTCGCTCCTTACAGCAGACAGCGACTCCAGCGATCTATTCGCCAAAGGCTCCGCAGGTGTCGCCGCAAACACCGTGTATGCCGTGGCGCTCTGCCGTGGCGACCTCAACTCTTCTGCCTGCAGCGCCTGTGTCGATGCCGCGTTCAAGGGCGCGAGACAGCTGTGCGGGCTCAGCAAGGGCGCGACCATCTTCTATGACGAGTGCATCATCCGCTTTTCGTCGATGGTGCGCTCACCCTGATGAATCTCAGCTCAGAGCCCATGTTACCCGGTTGGTGGGACGCCATGAACCAGCAGCAGCCGGCGACCGGAAACTTCACAAAGTTCTTCAAGCCGATGCTGAGTGACACGGTAGCGCAAGTTCTCTCCACGACGAAGCACTACGCTGCAATCCGTATGGGCACGAATGATGGGAGCACCACTGTTCCACAGCTCTACTGCTTGGCACAGTGCGCTCCTGACCTGGTTCAAGATATCTGCTACAACTGCATCCAAAATTTCAGCGACCTGGCCACAGCCAACTTCGCCGGGCGGCGAGGGGGCGTGTTCTTGGTCTGCGGTGCAGTTTGAGGCAGGGTTTACAATTTTGGCGAAATATCGCTGAAATTTCCGAAATATCGCCTTTTTCGCTGAGGTCCGAATTTTTTTTTGTAACAGTCAAAATTTTTCGGTTAAATTCATCTTTCACTTTAAAATTACACCAAACCATACTAAAATGACCCTCCATATCATTTAGTCTTATCAAAGCCCTAAATTTCTTCAAATTTATTTAATTTTCTCACTCACACATTGGACGACACTAGTATATGCAGCTCGCCCACCGTCAGCACACTGTATTACCGCGGCTCTACTTCTGTGATATATTATGTTATTTCGTCGATGTTATATAAATTTATGATGGATGATGGATTATAGAGTTTTTCTAGTGAAATGATGTCAAATTTGTTTAAAACTCAATTTAAATTTATTTAAATTTGAACCGATATTTCCGAAATTTCTGAAATTTCGTATTTATCGCTGGGGACCGAAATTTTTTTCTTACCTGTATTGTAAACCCTGGTTTGAGGTACGATACGAATAATTTCTTCGCCGGTGAGCCGACATGGAGCTCGGGGTCCTTGAGTGCTCTTGTTCCAAGTCCATCACCATCACCACAGCCTGTCCCGCTGCTACCATCACCAAAACCCAAGAGTATGCAGTCCTTTCCTTTCTTCCCATAGTACTTATATATACCGACTAAATACAATAATATTACTTTCGTTGTCACCATATCATGCTTTGCAACCAACTAACTGTTTACACTCAATATATAGCACCTATAGGTAAAGTTGTGGCCATTTCCTTGGTTGCTCTACTACTACTGGTATTGTTTATCTGCATCATCGTTTTGTTCAGAATGCGACAGAACAAAAAGGGTCAGCAAATCTACAGAAAAGTCTTTCGTTTATGAGTGTATAAAGTACATTAACTTGTAGTATCACACCGAGTCTTAACCAGGCAACACAAACACGAATGAAGACGAAGCACAGATTTTGGGACTAGATGGAAGGAATTCAGAATTAAATATTTATGAATTCTCACAAGTATTAGAGGCCACAGGTACTTTCTCAGAAGAAAACAAACTTGGGCAAGGAGGCTTTGGTCCTGTAGACAAGGTAAGAGGGTAAAGAAAACACAAGCATGGGCTTAGAAGAAGAGACAAAATCAGTCAATGACTGAATGCTGAGAAACAGATTTGTATACTGTGCAACACTCTGCATTAGCCTATTATCTTGGTCAGAACGTTAGTCCAGTGTCAAAGGGGACAGTTGAAATTGCAAAATTGTGTCACTAATCCCATCTCTTTTTCACTTGTCTCTAGGGCCAATTTCCTGATGGAGTAGAGATCGCAGTTAAAAGACTTGCTTCTCATTCAGGGCAAGGCCTAGTAGAGTTCCAAAACGAAATTCAACTCACAGCTAAGCTCCAGCACACAAATCTGGTCAGGCTCTTGGGATGTTGTTGTCATGGGCAGGAAAAAATACTAATATATGAATATTTGCCAAATAAAAGCTTGGATTTATTCATTTTTGGTATTACCTCTCACAGTACCACAGTACAACAAATTCTTTGTTCATTAAGTGCAAAATGTTTTACTTTAATATATATTTATGTTATATTGGTTTGCAGATGAAACAAGGAGAGTTTTATTAGATTGGAGTAAACGCCTAGCGATAATAGATGGGATAGCACATGGACTTCTCTATTTACATAAGCACTCTCGTCTGCGTGTCATCCATAGAGATCTCAAAGCAAGCAACAGTTTTTTGGACCGTGAAATGAGCCCTAAAATTTCAGATTTTGGGCTTGCAAAAATATTTAGGACAAATGATACTGAGGGGAATACAAAAAGGATCGCTGGGACATAGTAAGATTTTCATATGAATTACTACGATCCATCCTTGCTGTAATACCGCCAATACTGTTATGTCATTTCAGTGTTTCTGATACACATCCTTTCAATGGTTATATGGCTCCAGAGTATGCCAGCGAGGGCCTCTTTTCAGTCAAATCTGATCTATTCAGCTTTGGTGTGCTAATGCTTGAGATTGTCAGTGGAACAAGAACATCAAGTTTTCATCGATATGGAGAATTCATTAACCTTCTTGGACACGTGAGTATGTCTATGATATAAATATGTAGTCATTTACTACCAGAAATGGAAAGAACAAAGTTTTGAGTGGCATCACTGGCATGTCTTACACCATCCTCCACTCACTAACTGTCAGTGCTTAAAGTTTTTTCTCTCCCCCTTCTTCTGTAGTAGATCATTGGAAGCAACGTGCTCAGATCATTGAGAGTATATCTACGTATTTGGTATCTGTACACTTTTACGCTGCAGGCATGGCAGATGTGGAATGACGAAACATGGCTTCAACTCGTAGATACATCACTATTTTCCAGTGACTCTCATACACTAGAGATGATGAGATGTATCAACATAGCTCTGCTTTGTGTGCAAGAGAGTGCAGCTGATCGACCCACCATGTCAGAGGTTGTTGCAATGCTTAGCAACGACAATGTGACCCTACCTGCACCGAAGCACCCAGCATTTTTCGACCTCAGGGTGACAAACGAGCCTTCAACTGTTGTTGTGGCATCCAGTGTTAATGGAATGACAATTTCCGCTGTAGATGGCAGATAGTTTTCAATGGTAGTGGTTGTCCATTCAGAAGCTTTCTTTAATTGGTTCATCTCTGAAATTGTATATATCAATATAAAACAAGATAATTAATGTTAGTTCATTGGCAATGTAGGCCATACGTGTGATCGCACCTTGGCCCTAGATTGGTACGTGCATAGATCAATCCACATCAGGATTGGTAGAGCGAGGAGGTTCCGGAAGTTGAAAGGTATTAAATGGAAGAGAAGCACATAAATCTCTTTTCCGAATTTCCCTTTAAGGCATGTTTGGCTGCACACAAATCTACTTCAATCCACGTGGCTTGAGAGGAATTGAGGTGGAACTTAAACTAAATTCCACCTCAATCCCTCCCAAACCACGTGGATTGGGGTGGATTCGTGTGCAGCCAAACAAAGCCTTAGTGAGCAACTCCAGCAGTTCCCAATTCTCTTTCCCATAAAAACCTTCCATGGATCCTGTTGTTAGAACCTAACTGAATGGGGCAACGAAAAAGATTGGAAAAGCATTTCTGCTTCTGTTTTCCTTTTATGGGCCTGTTTACATGGATACATTACTGATGTGGGCTGGCCTGTCTTCAACAACTCGTAAATCAAAATCCAGCATCTTTCAGCTGCAACTGGAGAGCACAGTAGAACATGGCTGATGTCTGAAGTCTGAACTAGTTGGTTTGAAGAATGAAATCTGATCATCAAAGGTTTGGCCAACTTTGCATGATAGTGAAATAACATAAGCGTGATAAATACAGGAGACAAGAAGATAAGTATGACTGAAGTCAATTTCGTGTTCCTTTTCTTCCTTTAAAGGTGAGTGCAGAATTTTTATATATCTGGCTTGAGATTTTCCAAAAAATTAAATTACATGAAAAAGCTAATGTTTTTGTAGAGTTAGACAAGACACTTAAGATGGCGGTGCAAACTCAAGAGCTCCAATCACTGGACATGTTTCGATACCATTTGCTAGTCGCTGCGGTTACTCGGAGTAGATGTAGGATAGGCACACGCGTTTGGAGCAGTGAGTCACTTGCAACATATATAGCTGCCTTAGTTTTGATCAATGTCAAGGTATTCCAGCGAGCAGATTGAGTTTTATAGGTGTTTTGGACTACATTTGATAGAGAACTAAGCAACATGTGATTTAGCTACTCATGAGTTAATGTGTGATAGGACATCAGCCCTGAGTCACCCCGGAGTCCACCGGCACGCTGAGACTGTGAAACACAGTACCAGGCCTCCAAAAGGGTAACCACGCGGTCTCGGGAGAGTTAGAGGATACGCCCTTACCTCCCTACGCTATCAACTAGAACATAGCAGTAGTGGTACCACCCTAGTCAGATCATATCCGTCTCCCACCCAACTAGTAGTGAGTGGTGTGCAATGGCTCCTATGGACCGGTTCTCCCAACATATTAGTCCTTAGTGGTACCAGACAAGACATCTTCTTAGGTGCGAACACACCCAACTTCCAGTGCCTCGACGACACCTCCTTCCCGGGGGCTCGCCTCGCGAGGCAACCTAGGAACTACTGAGCTCACATGTAATAGCCATAGGTACGTACCTCAAATAGAAATTGCTCAGGTCACACTCTCCCGGCAAGACTCGTCCACAAGGCTCAACGTAGAATCCTGTATAGTCGACTCGACCCTCACCACACACCCAAGACACGGTACAATCTCTCATCCTCGGTGTAACCATAGCAGTGGCACCAAGTGCCTAATGCACACACATCACATATCAAGCATTATATGTAAGTATGATGGAGTATATGCATGCAAGCAAGCAAACAGGCATATATACTAGTGCGAGCGCGGAGCTGAGTGATCGGAAGGGGTGGTTTTCAAACAAGGCAATCAGGGCTCAGGCAATAGCATGCATCTCATATACTAGCAATGAATAAATGTAAAGTGCTAGACTTCTACTTTGCAATGCCTAATAGGATTATCTAAATAAAGGTGCAGCCATGAGACCCACGATGTCGAGGTTGTAGTGGTACAAGTCTCCAACAGCCGGCATAGTCGATCGGCAGGGGCCTCCACCTCTAGGGTCAGCTCCACCCCACGGGTCCTTCACCAAAGCTATCGCACGTGCAACCAGTATTTCTATAAGCTATGGCTACCAGAAAGAACCAAAAGAACGAAGAAGAGCCAAATGCACTCATACATGGCTGTGAACCTATGGCTTTGACCTAAGCTTTGGTACGCTTTAGGGACTTAGTTGAAGGCTAGGGAACATGGTAGGCACAAGGTGCCTTCAGTTCTAGGTTAGGGTGCCACGGTGAGATTGGTTCAGCCCAAACGAAAGGTTGGCAGTGTTCCATGTGTCGCCACCGGCTGGTTCAAAAGGGTTGAGCTACCGAAGCTATGTGTCCACTACTATACAAAAACTTATCCGAGGTGTTTTTAGAATGGCCTCCGAGGCGGTTGGGCAGGCTGCCCACCTCGGTTATTCGTGGCAGGGCAGCCGGCCCAGCAACCGCCTCGGTTAATGCTTATTTACCGAGGCGGCCCTTATAACGCGACCGCCTTGGTTAATGTACTAACTGAGGTGGTCACATTATACGGCCTGCCTTGGTAAATTGTGGCCCAACTCTAACCCAGGCAAAGTCCATAGGGTTAGCTTACTCTGCCCAGGCCTCTCCCACCCAGCAGCCGTGCCGTTCCTCCCACCTCGCGCAGGCAGTGGCGCCCCACCCTTCCCCTCCTCCACAGCAGGCAGCGACGGCCACCCTTCCTCTCCTTCTTAGGCGGGCGAGCAAGCATGCCGCGCGTGTGGGGCCTCTCCCGGCAGTGGCCGCGCGCGCGGGTGCCCTTCCACCGGTGGGGCACACAGGGCGGCCATGGCGGTGACACACCGGCCACACCTCTCCCCTTCACCAATGGCACCGGCCTCACCTCTCCCAATCACCAACGATGGCGGCACCCCCACTAGCACAGAGGTGGATCCCAGTAGCCACCACTAGATCCTGCAAGGAGGAGCCCGGATCTAGCGGCGGCATAGTCCCAACGGCTGGATCTCTGCGGCCAGAGGAGCACGAAGATGAATCCCGGTGGCCACCACCAGATCCGATGAGGACAAGTCCGGATCCGACGAGAAGGAGCCAGATCCGACGGCGGCGCTTCCCCTAGGGCCAGATACGGCGGCGGCGTGGCCCTCCGGTGGCTCGATGGTGGAGGACGCGCCCCAGCAGTGGAGGATTCGCCTCGGTTAAGGCCACAATTAAATGTGACCTTTTGACTGAAGCTGTTGCAAAAACCGCCTTGGTTAATGCTTTTTGCCCGACTCAGTTAAGTTTCCTGTAGTAGTGGTCGTGGGGTCAAAACTGTGGCAAGCATTATTGTTCATGGTAGTGTCAGAGTGTGTGTCTCTAGTGGCTTGGGTGGACTCAAGAACACAAGAATCACAGAGGGGATGGAATGGTTTATCTTGGTTCGAGCTGATCGGTGCCCTATGTCTAGCAGCTGATGATCCTTATACTCAAGATCACCCAAAATCTGAGGGTTACAACAGAGTGTAACGAGAGAGATTTGGTAGGGGATCACTCGGTGTTGATCCTAGGGACACCTCGCCACTGGTGGAGCCTCCCCCAGCTTCAGAGGAGGAAGACGACGGGTGCGGTGGAAGAGCTCTCGATGCCCCTCTCTAGGTTGCTCTGCTCTCGATGCAGAGCTCGAATGAAACGGTGAGGACTCGAATGATCTGTGTGGAATCGTCCTCCCCCTCTTAGGATCCGACCTCCCCCTTATATATCGAGGTAGGTCGGGTACATGGCGGTTTGGCGGAGTTGTGCCTATAGTCTACATGTGCTGGAGTCCAGGAGCGTCTTGCAGCGGCGCCGTGTGGACTGTGGTGATGTCGCGGAGCCGAAGAAGCTCTGAGCGTCATCCGGCTGCTCTGTTCTGACATGTTGAGTGTCAAGCTCTGTCGGCTTGGACCGGTCTCCCCTGGGTGCACCTTCTGGAGGGTTCTTGGTGGTGAAGGAGGCTGGCTCAAGGGGCTGACGTGCGGGCCTGGGAGCCCCCAAGCCCCTGGAGTCAGCAAAGGAGTTTGTCTTCTTGCGTCATGCCCCGTGCGTGACCCTGTCGGAGGAGTGCTTGATAGAGCCACGCCCGCGGGGCAGCGCTGGGGTGCCCCCCAAGCCTCGAAGCTCGGGGCGCACCTTCTCATGCCCAGGCCTTGCCTGGCCCCGAAGGCTAGGAGGGAGCCAAGGATCGGGCCCCGGCTTTCGTCGATCGGGAGCCTGAGGCTCGGGCGAGCCCCGAGTAGTGGCGGCAGTGTGTTCGGGCTTGGTCGAATTCCTTGGCCCGAGGTACGCGTGAGCGTACCTGATGGGTACAACCCTGAGCCCCTGGGTGATCCTGGAGGGGTCGGTCGGGGGGTATCTCACGCAGGAACCTTTGATCCCGAGGCTTAACATACCCCTATGTTAGGATCTCATCAGGCGGGCTGCGTGGGAGTCCGGACGCTGGTGTCCGTCCGGACGTACGGGCGCTAGCCACACCCAAACGTTTTCATATCAGCAATAGAGGGAGTATTCAGATAGTGTTAAGAAACCTAAAACCTATGTCACCAAGCAACCCAATAAACAGGGGTTTTTTATGAGAACCAACTACCAAGACCAAATTAACATGGACAAAAAAAATACGAGCATCACAACGGTGTCCTCATCATTAACCAACCATAAACAAATTCAGCTTAAACCAAGGATAACACACAAGTTCCTTAACAACGATCAGACCTGCAGAAAATCCATAATGTCTGATGAAACTACCAACATCACTGAAACCCTTGCAGCCTTGCGCACCTTACGACGGACAGAGTGGGGAAGGGGCCCGCTCCACACGGGGCTGCTAGGCTGACTGGTTGGGCCAGTGGTTTGTGGCTGCTGATGAGACGAAGGGACAGATGGGCCGCGGGTTCTACACGGCTTCCTATGCCGCGCGAAGAGAAACGGGTCGAGGGAGTGGAGTGGGCTGCGAGAGAGAGGATACAGAGAGGGGGCTGAAGGAGAGTTTTCCAAATGAAATCCTTTTTCTGTTATTTTGAAGGCATCAATTCAAATCGAATTCAAATGAGTTTTGAATTTTGGTCAAAGCCACTGATCACGATAAAATCAATGCACCAGCATGAATGCGCATGAACAATGTTACTAATATAACCTTATGATAAATTAGAATTTCAGAAGAATTTTTTTTCCTATGTTCAAATGTGCACAAAATACATAATTAAATGAACATAATTCTACTTAAAAAATGCAATTTTTAGGTTGTTATAGGAGTGAGTAGTCAAGTTAGATCATATGATGAATACCTCTAAACATTGCACTGACCATGCTGGATTGCCTAACATGTGTTTGGCACAAGCTGTAGAAGCTGATCAAATGTTCAATTTCGAGCATAGTCTTCATTATCTAATGATAAGTAGCCTTACTATAGTAAAAACCTTTTCATGTCAACATCTTCAAGGGATGGGATCGAGGAATGTGGTATGCTAAGCCTTACTCTAAAAACATTAACTAATCTCATTGCGATGTTTCTCTTTGGTTTCTACCAAGGTAGTTACATACATCTGCACACCCAGATTCTTAGACTTCCTCATATTACACTTTATGTCACAACTTGATTCATGTGGGGGTAAATCACACACTACTTACTTATCGATCAAGGTAAGCCACAAATGCATAACAAACACAATCTGCTAGCTCTCATGCATTGACCACATCTTAGCTAGCCACGGTCCAGCGATTCGCCGATCCAAACGGCATTTGTTGCAGTACGTCTACTCTAGGTCACTCCAGGGAGTGGCAAATGATATTGAAACATATCCAATGACCAATGCTCTTCAGTTTCCACCACCATCTTAATTGTCTCGGAGAAGCTAGGTATCCTAGCCAACGCGAAATTGACTTCGCATTCATATATACTTATCCTCCCTTACATCAGGCCTTGACACCTTGTCGTACTAGTGACGGGGCAAATCACGCTTATGTTATTTCGCTATCATGCAAAGCCAAACCTTTGATGGTTAGATTTCATTCTTCGAACCATTCAGTCAAATCAGACACTAGTCACGTTCTACTGTACTCTGCAGTTGCAGCGGACACATTTTTGGGGTTCTCATTTATGAGTCTTTGATGAATATACAGGCCAGACCACATCATTAATATCCTTGTAAACTGGGCCATAAAAAGAAAACAAAAGCAAAAATGCTTTACCGTTCTTTTCCATTGGCACGTTTGGTTATTAGGTTCTAATACCAGGACCCATGGAAGGTTTGATGTTCGTGGACACAAAAAAAATGATCTAATCATCTAAACACACATGTTTAATAAAAAATAGCAACCAAATGTACTCAACTAACATCCTTGAAAACCTTGTTTGACAAGAGTGGATTTTGTGCACACATGGTTAGGTATCACCCATATATATGATTGGCCATCAGATGGCTGAATGTAAAATATTAACACTATCTAACAGCAGAGTAGTACCTGAACTAAAGTACTCCCTCCGTTTCTTTTTTAATTGTCATTCTCATTTCTCAAGAAACCAAAAGTACTCCGTTTGACCAGATATACAAAAAATATTATTTATGGTACATAATTAGTATAATTAGATAAATTATTGAATCTAGTTTCGTAATAAACTTATATAGAGAAACAAATATTACTAATATTTTCTACAAACCTATAGTTAAACTTAAGAAAGTTTGACTATCACGAGTATGGTTTAGTATTTCTCAAATGGGCCACCCATGCATAGCATGTCCAATATTCTTTGCTGAGATTCTTTCCTATGTGATATTCCATGGCTACACAACACTGCACAAATCTATGAGGCATGTCAATGACCAGCGTGTTCACTGCTCTCTCAAAATATTTATCCTTATAATATTTAATTTTGGTCCCAAAATACTTGAAACTCTTGCTTCCGAAACACCTCTCTTCTCAATGCACTTTTTTTTAATTTCCCAATACAACTCTATCTCTCTCCTTGTTTTGTGTGCTCCACACATTTTCACTATTTGTTGATTGGGCCATTATCAGTGGGAGATTTATTAGAGTTTTATTTCTATTTAATAAGCTGACACATAAGCATTTGGATGATGTGGCAATGTTTTTAAGAAGACAGAAGAAATGAGTTTCACAGGTGATGAAACTCTCTTAGAACGATTGCCACCTCTCTATGAACCATGAAATTAATTGTCCATGAAACCATAGAATGAAACTTTTCTTAAGAGTGGGTGTTTTATCCCCGTTTAATTTTATTCTATGTGAAATTCTACAGCACTTGGAAAAAAATAGAGCCATTCATTTGGATAGATCGGATGGTTATAAAATGAGAATCAATGTGGAGGAACTTAAGTAATGGGCCAGAACCTAAACTATGTGGATCCAGAACCAAAATTATATAGGTCACAAATTATTTACAAAATAAATTTAAATGGTAGAATAGTACTTTCTGCCCCTTGTCTCCATGTGTGAGCTCTATCTTCTTCACGCGAACCTGCCGCTTCAAACCTGCGTGCTCCTCTCGACACTACGTGAAAAACGCTTTGTAGCAACGACGCAAATTTTTTGTAGGGGCGGCTGGTGATGGAGCCGCCCCTACAGTGGTGTGCTCGGGAGCCCAGAGACCAGCCGTCTCTACAAATAGAACAGCAGGGGCGGCTGATGATATGAGCCGCCCCTACAAATGGGTCGGATTTATAGAGGCGGCTGATAATACCAGCCGCCCCTGCTGTGTCCATTTGTAGGGGCAGTTGAATCACCGGCCGCCCCTACAAATACCGAACCGACAATAAAATAAGCCGGTTTGCCTCGCCCGTCGCCCTCTCTTTCTCTCCTCTTCGCTCCCTCTCCCTCTCGACGCGACCTCCCGAAGTGAACAGGGGAGCCTAGGGTTTCGCCTCCCCGCCGCCGGCCGTCCCCATGGCCGCACCCCCCCGTGGCGGCGTCAGATCAGCGGCCGTCCCCACGGGCTCCCCTCCGGCGGCGGCGCCCCCCTGCACGGCCGAACCCGGCGCACCGGCCCTTGGCCGCGGCCAGCCCACCAGCCCTCGCGCCACGGGCGCCCGACCGTGGCAGCCCTGTCACAGGCGCTCCCCCTCCCGGCGTGGTGGCCTGGCCAAGCCCCAGCGGCTGTCCTGAGGCGACGGGCCCTACACCGTACGCCGGCGGCCTCTCTCCCCCTGTCCCTCCAAACGCCGTCGCAAGAACTGCCTCCCACATCAGCCTCAGGTACCACGATCCAGATCCCAAGTCGCTACTGCACCACCATGCCTAATCCCATGACGCTACTGCACCACCATGCCTAATCCAGATCCCAAGCTCATCTCCCGGCGGCTGATGATGCATCCCCCTTGACCTTGCTCCTCATCCCACGTCGATGGCGGCAGGCCGGCCCCACGAGCAGATCCGGCCTAGTGACACATCTACGGCTCATCCCCGTACCGGTGTCCTCCATTTGTCCCCAAGAGTCCCAAGACCCCAAGGTATAATCCTAACACCTCTGGTGATGGACATAACCAACAACTTGTTGCATGCCATGTACTTCCATTCCTTGGTATTCTTTGCATTGCTATCTTGTTCATTTGCTGATTGATGAGAAGTGATTTAGCTACTGCCACTCATGTTATATCATCTATCCCCCCAATCATTACCTGATCTCCAGTTTCCTTTTCCTACTTATAAGTTCTCCTTTTGTGTATGGCTCAAATTGCTCTGTTTCATGGTTCGTGGAGTTGGAAACAAATTCAGGCATTGAACCACTAATGGAATATAGCAACTCATGAGACATTTGAGGTATACTTGTCAGTTGTCACATATGTGATGGGATTGATCCGCAAAAGGTTTCATGTAGTGTTAACTAGTACCAATTGCACTCTCCACTGCATACTGATGGGATCTATCATTTGTTTATTCACTCACATCTTTCTTGAACATGCATATATATCTCAGTATTTAATAGTTTGGCATCTGCATAGCTGTCCATACTTAGTCTGAAATTTGACATATTATAAATAAAAATCCAGTTGAAAACTGTAGTCAACTTCCTTGGCATCAATGGCATGAGCATGCAAAGTAGGCTATGCTAATAAACTATTTAGTAGCAAAAAACATGTGTACTAATATTTGAGAGACTGATTTCAGATTTGTAAACTAGATGAGTAAGAATTGATGAAGTAGTACAGTTTAAATGGAGCAACTCCATGAGTTTTCTGAACTTTCTGTTACAATTTCATTGTGTTCAAGATGTTTTGCCCAAGCTATTATGTACTTAGGTTGTTCTTTTCTTTTATCTTATCTTCATTGGTAAATAGATTTTTTTTGTTTATGTAGGCATTAATCATAGTCTCACTTTGTCTTCTAGCTATCTAGAGCTTGTCTAATATTCCTCATTGATTTGCTGGGGCCTGGAGCTCAGTGAAATTTTAAGGTCTGGGAATCTCTCAACTTTTACAAACAAAAAGGCATATTGTTTCCTTGTATTGCGTTTGTACTGTTATCTATGCAGTAGCGAATAGAAATATTTTTTATGCCACATACTCTTATGTATCCTCATAGTAACTTATCGAGCTGAGCTCTGATTCTTGCTTTGTTCCTCATTGTCTTGCACTCTTATGTATCCAATGATTACTGCTCTGATTCTTTCTTTTCATTCATATGCTTAATTCCTCGCTGCTACCAACTAAAGGTGTCTATGTTCTATACTGGGATCAACAGTGACCCCTCAGCTCTGAACTGCTGCTACCAACTAAAGTTGTC
This sequence comes from Miscanthus lutarioriparius, assembly GCA_904845875.1. Taxonomy (NCBI): domain Eukaryota; kingdom Viridiplantae; phylum Streptophyta; class Magnoliopsida; order Poales; family Poaceae; genus Miscanthus; species Miscanthus lutarioriparius. Next base: position 37,974,941 of record CAJGYO010000010.1, on the reverse strand, counting down.
TGTTTTCCAGTTCTCATGTGATCACTTTGTTTAATTCCATATAGAAATAGACAGGTTAATGACAAGTTTCTTTTAAGACAGAGAAAACTGATCACTGTCTCCTTGGTTAATCAATCAAATCAAATCTCGATTTTTCTATGGCTGCCATGCTTTTGAGAGTTGAATGAAAATATTCTAATTCATCTTGGTTTATTTAGTTGGCATGATTTTATCATATCTGAAATGTCAGTTTTGCATGGGCCTTGGTTGTTAAGTTAGAAGGGTAAAAGATACCAAAATATTATTTCTCTGTAGGATGTCAATGTTGATATCTGTCTTGTCTTGGAGTTTTTGGTCATAAGATAGATGTATGACATAACACTGCTCTGAATATTTCTGCATGCCCAAATCCTGTTATGTTTGTTTTCTAGATATCTCGATGCTACAGTAATCTGTTATAGTGCCCACCTTTGCTCCGTAGAATAGAAACCTTTCCATTTCTGAACCAATACTGCTCTCGCTTTTTCTTTTTCTTTTTTGTGCAGAACATAAAATCTTTACTTGAGTGAGATGATGCAGTATTGCAGTAGCCAAATAAATGAATAGAACTTTGCTTTTTCCCTAAAGTTTACTCATGCAACCGGTTTCTTCTGATGTGAACTCATCTGTCTTTGGTCTTGTAACCTGAGAGTCTGACTGAGAGACATTTGTTAAGCATGAAGTCCATATAATCAGGCCTGAAAAGTTAAACTACAAATTCTAAGTTACCTGAAAATTGATTGTTAGGATAGTGTACTGAAAGGCAACCATCAATCTTGTTGACACAATGCCTATCCTCTGATCATATTTCTAATATCGTCTTAACAATATCTGTTATTAAAAAGAAAAGGAAGTCCTAGTTTCAAAGTTTTACTTGTTAGACACTCAAAAATATTAGTTGACATCTATAGCATGCTATATTTATTGGGAAACTAAGAAAATTGTGCACTAAACAACATATTGCTTCTGTATTTTCAATTTGTCCTCATTGTGCAGGCACCATGTAAGAGGAGCCAGAAGCTGGGGGACAAAATCACGGCGCTTTAGCAGCTCGTCTCCCCGTATGGCAAGGTAAAGCTCCAGCAGTTCGTCAACCTTTGCTGCCCATGCTGTGTGTGTATTCCTATTTGTGATCTGCATGCATAGCATGCGCCAATCTGAAGAGCGTTTGTGTCTCTGAAACCTGAGTAAGATCTACCCGCGTGTGCAGACCGATACGGCATCAGTGCTCCACGAGGCAGCTACCTGCATCAAGCATCTCCACGAGCAGATCCAGGTGAGCCAGATGTTGCATTGCATCAGCTTCTTACTGAATGGTCACGCGACGCTTGTACACGAGCAGTAACAAATTTGCAGAAACTCACGGTTTTTTTCCATCACCGTTTCGCTATAATTTTTTTCTGCAGATTCTGACCGCCTCCTACCCTGAATTTAGTTCTTCAGCGTCACAGCAGGTATCCGATTACGGGATCATATAGCATATAAAGCGACTTTTTGTCTAAATTCTCAATGTGCTTCACACGAAATATCTGCGCTGAAACTGAAAGCCTTGAATCGCTTCTGTGGTTGGCAGGACACGGGCGAGGAAGATGGCAGCGCGATGGATCTGCGCAGGCGAGGCCTGTGCGTGGCGCCGCTGTCCCCGGCCGTTGTGCAGCTCGTGTCTACCGAGGCTGTGTTCCACCACCGCGACGCGGCCTTCACGGAGGATCACTGGCGCTGCCTCGGCACTCTCTAGCCAGCTGGAGGATGCTGCCATGGTTCAGTTGGTAGACGGTAGGAGTACGAGACATCAGACATGGCATCGACGGTTGCCGGCTAGTGTCATCAGGCCTTCAGTTACAGCGTTAGAACTCAATTTCACTTGGAAAAATAAAAATTACTCACGCGCTTTTTGAGGTTATTATTATAGTATGCCTGATTTGAATTATATAACAAGTTGTGACTGCACTTGTAGATTGTCAGTATGCCTGATTTGAATTATATATATATATATATATATATGTATGTTCAGGTCGAATTTGAATTGTAAATTTAATTTTTAGCGGAAAAATGTACTGTAGGGGCGGTTGGTACCGTAGCCGCCCATACAAATCGATTTGCAGGGGCGGCTGGTGTTATCAGCCGCCCCTACAAATCGATTTGTAGGGGCGGCTACAGTATCAACCGCCCCTACAAATAGATTTGTAGGGGCGGCTAGTAACACCAGCCGCCCCTACAAATCGATTTGTAAGGATGGTCTGGAAACCGCCCCTACAAATGCATGATTTGTAGAGACGGTATGGTAGGAGCGGCTGGCTGAGCCGTCTCTACAAACGATCTGCAGCCGCCCCTACAAAGCGTTTTTCATGTAGTGTGGCGTACGTGTGCCTCGGACGCTTAGACAAGTTTCCTCCCCACCATCACTAGTAGAGAAACGACCTTTGATCCCGCCTCGAAATTTGGCTTTAGTCCCGGTATTTCTTGCGCCCGGGAGTAGAGAGACCTTTAGTCCCGGTTTGTAGCTCCAACCGGGACTAAAGGTCCCTGCCCAACGACTACTGCGGCAGGCTTTTGCTGCAGGAGACCTTTAGTCCCGGTTGGAGCTACCAACCGGGACTAAATGTTAACTTTTACTCCCGGTTGGTGCCTTCAATCGGGAGTAAAAGTCTACTCCCGGCTGGAGGCACCGTCCGGGACTAGAAAGGGACCATTAGTCCCGGTTTCTGTCTCCAACCGGGACTATAGGTACCCTCCTATATAGCCCTTGTTCCTCCCCGAGCCCGAGCCACTTCGAGCTCAGTGTTCTCGGCCTCTCTTCTTCCTCATCATCGGTGTATCACAAGATTTCTTCCATTCCTCCATCGGTTCTAAAGGTTACCAACTTTATACTCTCGTGTTTCATCTGTAGCTTATTTCATTTTATGGACTAGATATATGTGGTTTTTTATGGTAGATTTTTTTTATTTGTAAGCCATTTAAGCTCAAAATCACTTTAAAGTTTGCGTATTTGGATGAAGAAAGGTTAAAGTAGTTATTCAAAACTAGTATTGAGCTTTCATTTCTAGCATGCATAGCACACTTCATGCTTTAGAGATATAGAGAATTTTAGAGTTTTTTAATTTTATTTGTTTATAAAATGAGAAATTTATATTATATTAAAAATGAGTATAGAGAGTAGATGGCAACTGCTTTCGGGTCCTCGGCCTCTCATCGAGTTACAAAGCGACTGAGACTGGACCTTCCTCTCATTGCATGCGGCAAGTGTGAGGAGAAGATTGTGATGGAGTACCGGGTGAGGAAGGAGTGTCCCAACAAGGGCCGTATCTTCTACAAGTGTCCGGATCACAATGTGAGTTATTTTGTCACATTTGATGATTATGGTTAATTTATACTTATTTTCATGATGATTGTAATTAAAGTTCTAATTTTTTATTTTAATTTCAGTGGGATGGCATTGGATGTTCAGGCTAGTACTGGGAGGAAGAGTATGTTGAACACGTGCAAAACTCTCTTGCACAGGCGGCTACGGCGGCTGATGAGGCAGTGATCTTGCGGAAGAAGCCCATAGATGTTGAACAAACGCATGATCTGTCAGTTTTAGTTGGGATTGGTCGCGAAATCCTTATGCTGCTGAAGTGCATTTTAGCTTTAGTTTTTTAGTGGTAGTTGGGATTGTCTACATTGTAGCGAGACTTTCATAAATTAATACCTTGTGTGGTGGCATGTATGTCGTATAATTAACTAATTATGTTCTAGGTTTTAATATGGTGTGTATGTCATGTAATGCAGATGAGCCGGCATTGGATGTACAATGCTGATTGCCGCTCCGCTCCCAAGAGTTCATTGAGGGCGTGCATTCTTTCTTACGTGTGGCCGAGGCAAACAAACGTGATGATTTCATGTGCTGCCCATGTGTCATATGTAAGAATTTGAAGGAATATGCTAGCTCAAGGAGTCTTCATTCACACTTGTTGAAGTCGGGTTTCATACCAAACTTTATTTGTTGGACGAAGCACGGAGAAACCGGGGTTGTAATCGAAGAAGGTGAAGAAGACCAATGGGACGATGATGACATTATTGCTGAATATGGTGCCTTCAATGATACTGCAATGGGGGAATCTGAAGAAGTGGTAGTGGCAGAAGATGAGCCCGCTGATGATCTTGGTCAGTCCATTCGTGATGCACAAAGAGAATGCGAAAGTGAAAAGGCGAAGATCAAGTTCGAGCGCATGCTAGAGGATCACAAGAAATTGCTATACCCAACTTGTGATGCGGGACAGAAAAAGTTGGGTACCACACTGGAATTACTGCAATGGAAGGCAAAGAATGGTGTATCTGACAAGGGATTTGGAGAGTTACTGAAAATCCAAAAGAAGATGCTTCCAAAGGATAATGAATTGCCCGTCACTACGTATGAAGCAAAACAGGTGAAGCGACCCCGATTTCCGTGAAGGGAAATCGACAGTGTCGAAGTGTAATAAGACCGTTGTAGATTAGATTACCCAAATTCCAGTCGAATATCACATCCATACAACGATAATATCAGAGTACAAATAGTGCGGAATTACATAAATTTATTACATCGCCGCATTGGCAGAATCAAAAGTAGCATTCATTCAGAACAGCTTGAAGATAAGATCGCCAAACTCGAGCGTAGGAAGAAACCCCTCAACCGTCAAACTCCTCGGATCTATACTCCTCAGCAGAACCTGTGTGCCAAAATTTATCAGTACGATTTGTACTGGCCACTCCCACCCTATGAGCATTGCTTTGTGGAAATTGGATGCAAGTTGGATATAATAAAAAGGAACCTATAAGACTGGGGTTTCCTATGTATTAGCTTATCAAGTACATATTAATAGTTGGTCAAGTTTTAACACCATTTCCACACATTCCACCCCATTCCCACTCCAGAGCCAGGTTTCAATCCTGGGATCGATATACCACCATCTCCACACCATCATTATACCACACCCATACCATCGCTCAGTCGACAGGCCAACTCCCTCTCGGCACTGTCTCAAGGCCCGTAGCCCCTGGCTACGTCCGAACACTCACTCCCAGGGGGAGAAGAGAAGGACTCATCTCACTATCTAGTTTAAGCGAAACCCAGGAAAGGTCCATAGCCGATAAGTCGGCATATGTATCGATCGATCAACCATACACTCTGTAGAGGTTTTACATAACCACAAGATCCGCCTTCCTCGCTGACCGTCGTCAACTGGGCTGATTTTGGTCGCTCGCTAGCCTAGGATAATGTCACTCTACCATTCAGCCCTGGTACACCCCAAGTCCAGTATGGGGTGGCTGAAACTATGAGTCATGAGCCAGGTCCACAAGGTCTCCATGAAGTCTTGGAAGGGTGTGGGGGAAATCCTCCACGCCCCGTACCTCCCTCACACTGTCCGCTATCAACCTAGCAGTAGTGGCAATATCCTACCCAGTAGTCCGGCCGTCCCGCACCATATAGGGCGAGTGGTACGTAAGGCTTCCCGGTGAATCTGAGTACTAGTAAGTCCTTAGGGATGACCAAGCCAGAATGTCTTCATCAGGGTTTCCATTTACCGTGCCACCACAGCACCTCCACCCTGGGCTCCTCCCATCACAGGATCACACCCAGGGCCACCTCATATACCATTTACTCACCATAGGTATCCATTCCAGGGGTGCCCAGGTAGCACCCCACGGCAAGACTTGCCCCAGGCTCGTCGTATACTCCAACTTGGTTGACACAACCCTCACTCTCCACGCACCCAAGTCACACATGCAGCACTCTCCCCAAGGTCCAGATAACACCAGTTTCCACCACGCATCAATGTAGTGCAAGCGTAGTAGAAGTAATAAGCAAGGAAATACAATAGCAAGCGTGTGACTAGCCTAACAGCAGGGTGAGCAGGGGTAAGGTTGCGTCAAGGTAAAGGCCATCAAGAAAGCATACTACCATGCAAGTCCTACCATAGTGTGATCATGACAATAAAGTAAGCACTAGCATTTCTATTTTAGCCATGCGTAATAGGTGCTACGAGATTGGGTGGGATGTGGCACCTTCAGTGTAGTCGTCTCCGTACTCCTCACGGTACTCATGATCCTCATCTGTCTGGTTCTCCTCCGAGTCTGCAAACGATCGTGTTATAGTCGCGTTAGCGACGTCTATAGAATAGCACAAAGAAGCAATGAAAATTCAAAAGAGCCAAATGCACTCAAACATGAGTTCATTACGTAGAACTCGATTTTAGATGAATTTTGGTCCTGGTTTCATATTTTTCTGAGGTCATATGAATTAGTTATGAATTTTCGAAGTTTAAATCATTTCTGAAAATGGAAAAAGGCTGAATTAATCCTGGGCTGACACGTGTCACGCTGTGACTGGTCCACGTGGCATGATGACGTCAGCATGACATCATCATGATGTCATCGTCTCGGTTCCGAGCTGACAGGTGGGGTTCAGCTGACATCAGCATGACGTCAGCAACGTCATCAATTCTGACAGGTGGGTCCAAGGGCCCTGGGGTCACTGACATGTGGGTCCGGTCAAAGTCAACATCAGTCAATGGCGAGTCAGCGGTCAACGGTCAGGGTCACTGACGTGTGGGGCCAGGGCTGCTGACGTTAGCAGCTGATATCACCGTGATGTCAGCATGACGTCACCCCGACTACGTTGGCTTCTAACGTGTGGGTCCCGTGTGACGTCATCATGACGTCAGCGTCTGACGTGTGGGTCCAGAGTGTCTGTGCCACTGAGATGTGAGGCTAGGTCAACAGTCGACGTTGACCGGTCAACGGTCAACATGGGCCGGGTCTCAAACGGGCTCTGGTGGGCTCGGGTTGGGCCGGTCTGGGTCGGACTGACCTGGACACGTGGCATGCTGTGGCGCTGCCACATCGTTGCCATGGGCCTCTACTGGGCTGTGGTCTACGGCTCGCGGTCCACGGTGGACGCATGCACCGGTCTACGGTGGACCGCCTCTCCTTCCGGTGAACCGCGTCCACACTTCTCCTCTCACTCTGTGGCCCACGTGCGCCGGGTGCGGCGCGTGTGGCCGGCGAGGGGAACTCCCCTGCCTCCTCTCCCGCCGTGCTTCCGTCGGCGGTGAGCGCCCGGTAAGCCTCCGTGGCGGCGCTGGTGTCCAATTGGGGAGGGGAAAAGCTTCCCCAGGCCACGGTAATCATGATGCTGGGGTCTAAGTGTTGGCTGGGGCCTTCCAGAGCGTCGGCCACGGTGGTTGGTGGCTTGGCGTGGCGGTGCTTTTCGGTGTGGCATGGTCCGGCTATGGTGGTGGTCAAGAGCATGTTTGGTAGGGCGCGTGAGTTTCCCGTGGCTCCAGCGAATAGGGCGGGCGAGTCAAGGAGGCGCCAGGCGCTCCCAGCGGTGCTGGCCACGGTGGTCTGGTGCTCTGGCCGGTGGTGGCGGTGCTCTGGCCGATGGTCTGGTGCTCTGGCCAAGGGGCTGCGGCTGACTATCATCGACTTGGTCCACGCGGCTATCTTGCGGTCATCACGGTGATGCTCTACGGCTACGTTCTCGTCTAGTGAGGTGGTCGGGTGCGCCGGTGGTGGCCACGCCACGACGGTGGCGTTGCGAGCGCGGTGAGCGGGTGCTTTGCTTCGGCGTCTGTGGGGCTTGGAGGGGTCTACAGCATCCAAGGGCTTGGAGGTGGTCACGGTGTGCACGTGAGTGTGCTGTGCTTGTGTGCCTAGAGACCGGAGATGGCCTTGGCCTACACGCTCCCGGTGTGGAGCGTCATGGTCGAACAGCGAGGTCCGACGGCGAGCAGGGGAAAAGACCGGGGCTCACTTTTGGTGTCGTGGGAGATAGGATGGCAGTGTAGTGGAGGGTTGTGGCCATGTCAAGATGAAGCCGTGCAGTGCCGAGCAGCGTCGACGTGGTGGATCGAGGCGTCGTCCTCCGCTGCGGCAACTTCGGCGACGTCGGGCGCTCCTTCTTCTTCCTCTATCCCCTTTCTCTCTTGGCTCTCTCTGTTGGCTCGGGTGAGCGGTCGACGGCCACAAGGTGGCGGTAGGGCACAGGAGAGCGCTTGGGCATCCGAGGCCGGGGTTTTTATAGCTGAGCTCATCAATGGAGCTCGATGGACGGCGGATGGAGAACTAGGGGCGATCGTAGGGCTTCTAGCGAGGCTGGGCTAGGGTTCTAGGGCCGTGGCGTGGTCGTGGGCGCGGCGCCAAGGGGGAGACAGGGTCATGCTCCCGGCGTGACCCCTGGCCCTCTCCTGCCATCGCTGTTGGGACTTGGTCGGAGAAGAATCGGCGTGGGGAGGAAGAAAGCACTGTTGTCGGAGGTGGCTGACGGGTGGGGTCCGTTGGTAGCGGCTGCGGGCGAAGCAAAATGAGCGCGCGGGTGGGCAGCACGTGGGGCTAGTCACTGGGCTGGCCACGTGAGTCGGGCTGGCTGGCTTGGCCGGCTGCTGCGTGTGCTAACGGGCCGGCTGGCTGCTACTGCGTGCTAGCGGGCCGAGCGGGCCGAGCCAGCTGCGGGCCTTCTTCCTTTCTCTTCCCTTTTCTGTTTTATTCTTTGTTTGTTTGCTTAAGGCATTTGCTCTTCAAAGGATCAATTAGCAAGCTTAATAGTTGTTTGGTGATTTTTTTTAAGTAGCATATCATAAGGCAAAGGAGGAATCCAACTCACAAGTGGTATTAATATGCATGCAATGTTCATTTATTTAGGGAACTTAATCACATGTTTATGCCAAATGACATGCCATGCTTATGTGTTGACTTGGGTTGGGGTTAGACCTAATGCATCTCTTAGGTTGGGTTTCTATACATGTCACTCATCAACACATGGGAGTTTTGAGAAATTTTTTTGTAGTTGGTATTTTTGGTGTATGGATTTTTGGGTTGTTACAACAGGTAGTCTGCCCTTTGGGATAAGAAATCTAGAAGATACATGCATGTCCTAATGACTGCATCCTCTACCGTGGCGAGGAGTACAAGAAGTTAGATGCATGCCCGGTATGTCATGCATCGCGGTATAAGATCAGGCGAGATGACCCTGGTGATGTTGAGGGCGAACGTCCCACGAAGAAAATCCCTGCCAAGATTATGTGGTATGCTCCTATAATACCACGCTTGAAACATCTGTTCAGAAACAAAGACCATGCAAAGTTATTACGATGGCACAAAGAAGACCGTAAGGTAGACAATATGTTGAGACACCCTACTGATGGGTCCCAGTGGAGAGCAATCGATAGAGAATTCCCGGAGTTTGCAAATGACGCAAGAAACTTAAGGTTTGCTTTAAGTACGGATGGTATGAATCCTTTCGGGGAGCAGAGCAGTAGTCATAGCACTTGGCCTGTTACTCTATGTATCTACAACCTGCCTCCCTGGTTATGCATGAAGCGTAAGTTTATTATGATGCCAGTGCTCATCCAAGGTCCAAGGCAACCTGGCAACGACATCGATGTGTACCTGAGGCCCCTAGTTGAAGAACTTCTACTTTTGTGGAACATACTAGGTGTACGTGTGTGGGATGAGCACAAACAGGAGCACTTTGACCTACGAGCATTGTTGTTCATAACAATCAATGATTGGCCTGGTTTAAGTAATCTTTCAGGACAATCAAACAAGGGATATAATGCATGCACGCACTGTTTCGATGACATTAAAGGTATATTCTTGAAAAAATGTCGAAAGGTCATGTACCTTGGCCATCATTGATTTCTTCCTGTGAATCACCCCCTAAGAAAGAAAGGCAAGCATTTTAAAGGTAAGGCAGACCACTAGTCCAAGCTGGGCAACCGAACTGATGAGGATGTACTCAATATAGTCAAGGATGTGAAAGTAGTATTTGGAGAGGCACATGGCAGCGAACCTATTCCGAACGACGCTGACGGTCACGCACCCATGTGGAAGAAGAAGTCCATATTTTGGGAGCTACCCTATTGGCAAGTCCTAGAGGTTCGTAGCGCGATCGACGTGATGCACCTGACGAAGAATCTTTGTGTGAACCCGCTAGGCTTCATCGGTGTGTATGGGAAGCCTAAGGACACACTTGAAACACGACAGGACCTGCGATGTTTGAAAGAATGAGATAACCTACATCCAGAGAAGACAGATGATGGACGCCATTACTTAAGTCCTGCCAGCTACACTCTTAGCAAAGAAGAGAAGGAAAGTATGTTTGAATGCCTAGCAAGCATCAAGGTACCATCTAGATTCTCCTCAAATATAAAGGGTATAATAAATATGACAGAGAAGAAATTCCTAAACTTAAAGTCCCATGAATGCCACGTGCTCATGACGCAATTGCTTCTAGTTGCATTAAGAGAAATTCTACCTCCAAATGTATGTCTAGCCACCGTGAAGCTATGTGCATTCCTCAATGCAATTTCTCAGAAGGCAATCGATCCAATGGATCTAGCTAAACTATAGAATGGTGTGGTTCAATGTCTTGTCAGCTTTGAGTTGGTGTTCCCTACTTCCTTCTTTAATATCATGACACACCTCCTAGTTCACCTGGTCAAGGAGATTAGCATTCTCGGTCCTGTGTTCCTGCACAACATGTTCCCCTTTGAGAGGTTCATGGGAGTCCTAAAGAAATATGTTCACAATTGTGCTCAGCCAGAAGGAAGCATTGCCAAGGGCTATGGAACAGAGGAGGTCATTGAATTTTGTGTTGACTTTATTCCCGACCTTGACCCGGTTGGTGTTCCTGAATCGCGACACGAGGGGAGACTAAGTGGAAAGGGGACACTAGGGAAGAAAACATATATTGGTACGTAGGACAATTATTTTAATAAAGCACACTACACAGTTCTACAAAACTCCTCCTTGGTGGATCCGTATATCGAGACACATAAAGAGTTGCTCCAATCCGAGTTTCTAGGGAAGTCTGAAGCTTGGATTACGCATCTGCATATGGAAACTTTCAGCGACTGGTTGCGAAAAGAATGTTAGGGTGATGAGAGTATTGATGAGCAACTGTATTTGTTGGCTAGGCAGCCATCGTGGCATATCCTCACATACAAAGGGTACGAGATAAATGAGAATATATTTTATACAGTAGCCCAAGATAAAAGGAGCACCAACCAAAACAGTGGTGTCCACATAGATGCCACTGACCCTAATAGAAATAAGCAAACATATTATGGCCGCATAGAGGAGATATGGGAACTAAACTATGCACCTACTTTTAAGGTACCTTTGTTCAAGTGCCAATGGGTAAAGGCGACTGGAGGCGGGGTAGTCTTCGATAACCAGTATGGAATGACAACCGTGGACCTCAACAATATTGGGTACAAAGACGAACCGTTCGTCCTTTCCAAGGATGTGAATCAGGTGTTTTATGTCAAGGACATGTCTACAAAACCGAAGAGATGAAAAAACAACAACGACCCAATCTATGAGCCAAAGTGCCACATAGTTCTTTCAGGGAAAAGAAACATCGTTGGAATTGAAGACAAGTTAGACATATCAGAAGATTATGAAAAGGATGACCGAATTCCACCCTTCACAGTGAACAAAGACCCAAGCATCCAGCTAAATGATGAGGACACTCCTTGGTTATGACGCGATCATAACCAAGGGATATACGTTAAGAAGAAGTTCACTACTGTGCCCGCTTGATATATTTAGTGATGTATTAGACCTATTATGTAATAATTGTGACTTCAGATTTTTTTTGTCGTGTTTTCATATTTTCTACGGTTTAAATTAATTTTCTGCTAGACGGTGGATTTCCCGTGGAGAATGTGTGATGAAAAACCAAATGATCAACGTTAATAATGCAAAACCAAGTCTAGGATTTTTTTTATAATTTTTTTGGTAATATTTTATTTATTAGGCAATTAATAACTCTATGCATTTTTATATAAAAGAAATATATAAAAAAGGAAAAAACTTATGGAAACCGGAGAAAGCCAACTGCAGACCACCTTTACTCCCGGGCCTAAAATGCCCTTTACTCCCGGGCCGTGGCTACACCCAGGACTAAAGGTGGGATGCGTTTTCGCAGCCCGCCAAAATGACCTTTACTCCCGGGCCGTGGCTACACCCGGGACTAAAGATCAGACCTTTAGTCCCGGTTCTCATCATCACCCGGGACTAAAGGGTATTTAGTCCCGGTTCGTAGCAGCAACCGGGACTAAAGGTCTTCCTTTATAAAACCTCTCTGTCTCCGCCAAGCCTCATCTTCTCCACCAGATCGATCTAGCAGCGCCGCCGCCCCTAGGCCACCCTAGCCTCACCTCACGCGCGCACGCTGTCACCGGCCGGCCAGCACACGCCTCGCATTGTCCTCGTCCCCGGCCCACCATGCCCCCAAGTAGTCTTCTCCAAGATCTGCAGCAGGCCACAACTACGGCACATCTTCTCCAGGTTTGGCCTTGTCTCCCTCTTCCTCTGCACTTCCCTTGATGATGCCGTCATTAGAGTTCCGACGACGATGGAGATCGCCGGGCTAGGTTGGGGCGGGGCGCCCATGGCCTTGGCGGTGGTAGGAGCGGGAGGGGAAGAAGGAGGCCGCCGCCGTGGCCATGGAGCTCCGGCATGACAAATCCTTTAATTAAAAGCTCTACTAGATGATCATGTTTATTAGAATTATGATTTTATACATTTGTACATACCTCATGGAATGGAGCTCTTGGGACAAGTTCACGTGCTATAATAGGTCCTGAACCTGAAGCAGCCTTGGTAGAACTAAGAGCAGAGGACTTTCAAATTGTTGCATCTTTTTCATTTTCTGTGCTGATTTCCTAGAGACTACTTTCTGGAAATCACCATCATTACTAGCATAATTGGTGCAAAGCAAGACTTCTTGGCTACAACCTAGACCGATTGTTAAACTGAAGCTTTCAGCATAATCATTCACAGATGAACTAGAAGCAGTGGCATATGAAGTAGTGCTTTTAAAACTTTTGAAGTCATCATTACTACTGCTAGAAGCTGATAGTTCCTTCTCATTACCAGAAGATGCACTGTTGACTTGTTGCAAATGAGCTTTTGTATGAATCTAGAATCTGGGCAGGAGCTAACTTTGATCTGGTAGGAGTTATGGCTGATATCATGAGCTTTTGCAATTTCTACAGGTCATAAAAAAAAGATGCTTCTGTATGAATCTAGAATCTGTGCATGATCTTTGAAGTTTGGATTGGAACCTGAGTGGTAGAAACTTTTTGCGACAAAATCTCTATGCTGATGAGAGCAGCATTGACAATGGAAGCATTTTTGAAGATATAGTGAGATGCTTGCTTTTGCATTTGTTTTGTACATTTTGCTGTTATAAACAATAGTCTGTTGATTTCCATTAGTATCAATTTGGCTCATCAATTTGGTGCATACTTCTGTAACATGTTTTTTTAGTAAAGTCTAAGTCTCTAACATGTTTTTTTGCCGGCAGGAGCTGGACCTCGCGTTTGACACCTTGGATGTGAGCCACCGCCGCCACCATATATAATCCGTTTATGATGGATTATTTGCTCCAATCTTTTATAATTGGATGGATGCGTGTGCCGAGCCCTCGTGCCGGCAATCTTGTAATGCGATTTTGCGCTGAGCCATCGAGCTCAGTGGAGCACGAGCGCGCCCGGTGTCTCGTTGTTTCCTCCTTTTTGCACGGTAGCTTATGACGACTAGTTAGAAAATTGTAGAAAATCCGTACCAGTTGAACTTGCGGACCGTGTTCATCTCGGCGAGCATGTTCTCTGCCGAGCGGTAACGGATGTCAAGGAGGAGCTTTGATTCTACGAGGGAGAGCGGCAACGGTCGTGGAAGACCGTGTTCCCTTCCTCGTAGAATCGGAGCTCTTCCGTGGCCAAGTACACTGCCGTCCGGTGGAGAAATGCTCGCCGAGATGATCACATAAGCGAGGTCAACTAGTACGGATGGTTATTTATTCACACGTACCCAAACGTAGTATATATATAAATATAAACGATAATCGATTGTTATATGTGTACACTCCCATTCTTCTGTTAATTTGCGGAAATATCATGTGAATTACTTACCTGCCGCAGTAAAAGACGAGAACACATTGACCATGGCCACGACCATGAAAAATGCCAATGACACAACACTAGCAACTTTCTCGGCAAGCAGAGTAGTGTTAAACGCTCTGGAAACCTTTAAACTTTGTCAGTTAAGATTTCCCCTTCAAACAAGCTAGGCACTTAAATAAGGCTTATGCTAGATTCTATCACTAGTATAGATACATAAATGATTTTTACAAATGTTATTATCCTTGAGGTGGCACGTCTTGCAGGAGTTCATTTTATAGATATAGTTTTTATTTTTTATAGATATATCGGGTGGTGTAAAAGCTAGATGGCTGCCCCGAGAGACAACATGGATGAAGAAATGATGAATATTATCAACACTGGCACTCAATTTGCCGATGGTGACCAGCAGGATGTAGATGACAGGAGTCAATACCTGGCTCTTGAAGATAACCAAGAAAATATTGTGCAAGAAAATACAGGCGAGGTATATATATTTATATATATATATTTGAATATTATATATATATATATATTTGAATATCTATCATCTATTATACGTAGCCCTCTGGATCGACGACAACAACGGTGAAAAGCAAAAAAAATCGAGGCCTGAAAAAGCCATTGGAGGGGCGCTACATAATATCGGAATTCAATATCGAGACAGGCGAACCACTTGGTCCATACGCAAGGAAATTCGTGCAACACTATGGGTGCCTTGTAAGGGACAAACTTTCGATCAGTGCCCGTGAATGGAAGCAAAAGATCAACGAGCCTCATGTTAGTTTTGTCTCTGATCTTGATAAGAATTTAATTTGGGATGATATTCTTCAACATTTCATGTTGCAAGCGGATGATTATGATGCTATCAACGATGATGAATTGAAGGAACTAATTCGAAAGTGGGCTATGAAGAAGATGGCCACACAATTTCAGACTTGGAAGAAATCCCTATACACGAAATACGTCAAGAAGAACGTAACGCCCAATTTCAATACTAGTGGCCCGCTCGCGAAGTTGAGGCCCTACTGGAATGATTTTGTACAGTACAAGACATTGGAAGAGGGTGAGGAACGGGTGAGAAGGAACCAAGAGAATGCCCGACAGAAGGTATACCACCATGGCATGGGATCTGGTAGCTACGCGACTGCCATTCCCAAGTGGGAAAAAATGGAAGTGGACATTCTTGCCAAGGGTATCACACCAGAATCACTCAATTGGCCCAAACGCGCGAAGAATTGGTTTTTCGCTCATGGGGGAAGACTGGACCTAGAGACCGGGAAGCTGGTTCATGGCTCAAAACTCGAAAGAGCAACACAAAGATTATCTTATGCTCTACAAGCTAAAACTATTGGTGCGTTTAGGCCCAATAGAGAGAAGGATGAACTGACGTATGCCCTCGGGACGGCTGAACACAGTGGCCGAACGAGAGGTTTAGGACGGAATATTTCTTGGGAGCATGGTTTCCCTGATGACAGAGATACCTACAGAAGCCGGCAGAGAAGAAAGGATGAGGATGCAGCGCGGATCAGCAGGTTGGAGGAATTGGTTCATGAGTCACGGGAGGCGTTGCTTCAAGCACAGGAGCGCGAAAAAGACATGCAAGCTAGAATGTAGGACGAAATCATAAAGCAAGTGCAAATAGCAATGAGTGCCCAAAGGCAGGCATCAGATCCAGGAATGAACATTAATATTAGCCTCCTTGATCAGTTGAAAAGCAGCTGCGCTTCCACGGAGTTGCCAAATCAAGATGACTCAATGCTACGTTTCCCCGTGGATGACATCACTACACCGTTTACATCATGTGAGCTACATATTCCAAAAGAGAATGCCACAATCATGGTGGCTCTTGGGGTTTTTTCTCCTCCAGATCCTACCAAGACACCAAGAATCCATGGGGCAATAATACCACCTGGATATGTTAGCGTCTCAGTGGATAGAGTTAACAAAGGTTTTAGTGACCTGCCTCTTGACATTCCAGGAGGTGATGGGGAGAAGACTCTAGGAGAAGCAGAGAAAACATTCATACTATGGCGCAAACGCTACATCATTATTCCCGGGGTCTCTAGTCCACCGCCGCTTCCTCAACTACCAGACAATAGGTGCGGACAAAAGTGAACGAAACAATTTTTTCACAAACTTTCTATTGACATGCATGATTAATAATAACAATTTCTTATACCTAATTATTCTTTTTTGTAATCACACAGCAGGGCCTCCGCCAACCTAAGTCCAATTATTCAATCTCCAGATCATCATAGTGCTCCGGGCAATCAAGTGGCAACGCCGCCACCGCCGCCACCTCCAAGGAGGTCTCCAACGCCTCCAAGTAGGTCTCCAACGCCTCCAACGGCTGCCCCGCCTCCCTTGATGACTAAGAGGAAGCCAGGTCCTAAGAGGTCCGCCCCGCAAACAAAGTCGTTGTCCCACCAGCCGACAAAGAAGAAAGCCTCATCTAATCCAGTTATTCCCCAAAACTGTCTTTCGAGAAAAGTGAAAAGAAATTAAAAGCTCCAGTAAAAAAAGATGTGGACAATTTCTTCGAAAAAGTAAAAAAACAACGAGAAGAGAGGGAGAACCCGGAGAAATCATACTTCTACCTACCTCCAGATCTTCTAAGAAAGAAGGTGGACCAGAAAAAGCGGGAATCTCAAAAGACCCGGCCAAAATCATACTACGACCGCTCTCTCACCAAGTCATTTGAGGCGGCGCAGAAAAAGACTAGACCAGGGAAAGATGTTGCACAACTCAGACAACAATCGCAAGAATCAGTCCCCCCTCTTGTCGTTCGTAATGAATATGGTTCAAACTTAGACTTAGACGTCGATTTTGAGGAGCTGGCTCGGTTTTACGAGGAAACTGGATTGGACCTTGTCCAAGTGCTCGCTGAAGGACCATCTGCTCCGAAAGTGGATCCTTGGAAGAAATTTAAACGTGGAAAGAGTCTATACAACCCTGAGGCCTTAGGTGAATTGGGTACGCAAATGTACCTGCTAAACAAGTGGTACATGGCGGCGTGTGAACGGGGAGAGGCCTTTGTTACTGTCAGAGTTAGAAACCAACATTACTTCCGTGGCGATGACGTTATATATGTCGAGTTTGAAGAATTACACCAACTATGCCACCTAGACTCTCTCGACAAAAGTCTCATTAGCTGCTATTGTCTGTAAGTGTGATTATTTTCTACTATTAAAGTGTGTATATATAAAGCTACATGTATATATATACATTATATATCCTCACACTATATTTTTATATATGCAGATATGAGATGACATAACTCAGAAAGAGAAAGGATAATGATGTTGGTTTCGTTGATCCAAATGTCGTATTCAAACACCCTAATCCCCCGCCTCAATGGAAAGCTGAACTCGAGAAAAATCTCATGAGGTTCTTAGTGAACCAACAAAACAAGGACATACTCTTCCCCTACAACTTCAAGTGAGTGTTAAATAATTAATGTCGATCATATGGATATTTGTTCAATTATTTGCTTACTAGCTAAGCTATCTCCCATATATATACATATATGTTGACTCTAGTTAATGTCGATCATATTTGTGTATAAAAACATATGCAGCAATTACTAGATATTGATGGTCATCGATATGGCCAATAGTCGGTTGAGAATCTTAGACTCATTAAGAAAAGAGCAAACAGAGTACCAAAACATGATAGATATTATCTAAGGGTAATATGGTCTCTCTAGCAACTATATATACCCTGATCTCTTAACTGCAACAATTATTAAAGACCAAATTAATGTTTTATTTTATTGGGCGCAGTGTTTGGAAAAATTTCTTTGAGAATCACCACATGAAACATTGCAAAGCGCCACTGGATGTAATCGCACACAAAGTAAGTACTATCTACATTTATATATATATATAATTCAATTAACACCATGCATAGCTTTCAATTCACCGGATCTTTTTTCTCGTAAAAGTGGGTTCTGAGGCAAGAACAGGGGAACAACTACTGCGGATACTATGTTTGCGAGTTTATCGGGGCGTACACAAAAAGAACTTCTGAAGAGATCCTCAAAGTATGTTATATAAATATGTTCATATATTCACAATTTCTTTCGTTGCTCATATATATAAGTAATCAAGTGACCAACACATATATATATATATATTAATACTTTTCCTTTAACTTTTATTGAAGACTCTATGGTTGAAGGAAAAAGTCATACGACGTGACCAAAGCAATTCAAAAGATCATAGCAGGATTTCTTAAAGACCAGGTCCTCAACCCCGCCGACGAGTTCTACAATGACGTCAACGAAACATGGAAGCCAAACTAGATGGAGTGATTTTGTTATCCCAAGGATATGATAGAATATAAAATGCAACCTTTATTTGTAATATATATATATATACACACACATACGTACATACATATTATGTGTACATAAAATAACGTACAATATATATATATGCATGTATATATATATATGCATGTATAATACACACACATACATAATATATATATATATGCATGCATATATATATATATATATATATATATGCATGCATATATATATATATGCATGTATAAAATAATGTACATTATAAACGTGTAGAATACGTATATTATTAGTAGCGTAGAATGCGTATTCGAAAATCTATTCGAAAACCAAAACGAATCATCAATTGAAAATAGAAACAAAAAAAAAGAAAAAAAAAGAAACTTTTAGTTCCGGTTGGTAATACCAACCAGGACTAAAGGGCCGCCCCACGTGGCCTGGCCAGGAGGCCCTTTAGTCCCGGGCGCGAAACCGGAACTAAAGGAGGGAACCTTTAGTCCCGATTTCGTACTCCCAGTTCCAAAATCGAGACTGAAGACGGTTGAGAACCGGCAGTACAGCCTGTTTCTCCACTAGTGCGTGTGGCACGCAGGCCACGCAGCAGCTGAGCCACCAGGCCGGCGAGGCCGTGGGCCACGCGCAGCAGCGTAAGGAGGACGTGGCGCACGCAGCCATGGGGCATGCTGACCAATGCCGGTGCACAGGTGCAGCATGTTGCGCAGCAAGCTGACGTCGAGGCTGTCAAGAACGTCGTCACCGGCATGAGGGGCCAAGAGAACAACCATGCATGCACCTCCGGCTAGCCAGCTATGTGCATTCGTTTCCAGGCCTCGTTTAGATTGCAAGTTTTTTCACTCTCTCTCCATCACATCAAATCTTTGGACACATGCATGGAGTATTAAATGTAGATAAAAAAATAACTAATTACACA
Organism: Miscanthus lutarioriparius; assembly: GCA_904845875.1. Lineage (NCBI taxonomy): Eukaryota > Viridiplantae > Streptophyta > Magnoliopsida > Poales > Poaceae > Miscanthus > Miscanthus lutarioriparius. Next base: position 37,955,749 of record CAJGYO010000010.1, on the reverse strand, counting down.
GTTTGATTGTAAATTACGAGACGAATCTTTTGAGCCTAGTTAGGCCATGATTGGACAATAATTGTCAAATACAAACGAAAATGCTACAGTGCCCAATACTGATTTCTAACCCCAATCTAAACAAGCCCCAGTCATATTCCTTCACAAATTTGCTTGACGTCATGGCTCAACAGCAGAGCACATTGTACAGTTCAGGCCAGCATTCGGCACGCTTTTACGAGACGCAACAGAACTGGCTGCTGGCGGGGCCTGGGGACCAGAGTCACCAGAAGAAGTACGTCGACATCGGCTGCCTCGTCGTCGGCCGCAAGCTCTTTGTGTGGAAACTCAGGGTGCTCCTCGCCATCGCCGTGCTTGCCATGCTCAACCTCGTACGCGGCCGCCGCATTTTGTCCAGGCTCCGTGCGCTCTCTGCCGCGCGACGCTATCTTCGCCCTTGCGGCCACTAGACACTACGGGAGACGCGCTATTTGCCGAGTGCTCGGCGCTTTGCCGAGTGTCAAAACACGGGCACTCGACAAAGAGGCAATTTGCCGAGTGCCGCACTCGGCAAAGCCGGCACTCGGCAAAGGCCCTCTTTGCCGAGTGCCAAATTTCTGGCACTCGGCAAAGGCCGTCTTTGTCGAGTGCCAAATTTCTGGCACTCGGCAAAGATGTATTTTACCGAGTGTTATTTTTCGACACACGGCAAAATGTGTCTTTGCCGATTGCTTTTTTTCTGGCACTCGGCAAAGATGTATTTTGTCGAGTGCTATTTTTCGGCACACGGCATAATGCGTCTTTGCCGAGTGCCTTTTTTCTGGCATTCGGCAAAGATGTATTTTGCCGAGTGCCTTTGTTTTGGCACCCGGCAAAGAGGCATTTTGCCGTGTGCATTTTTTTGGCCTTCGGCAAATCAGTTTTTCAAAGCAATTTTTGAGGCCCTAAATGAATTCAAATGAAAAACTTTTCAACTACAAAGTTGTATAACTTCTCAAGATCTACAAAGTTTATTTTGGTCATTTGTTCATTTGACAAAGCGACAATAACATTATTCATAAAATCTACATCTCTCATATCTCTTATATTAGTTTCATGAAAGTAGAAGAGAGATATATAAGATTTGTGAACAATGTTACTACCACTATGTCAGATTAACAAATGACCAAAATAAACTTTGTAGATCTTGAGAAGTTATGAAATTTTGTAGTTGGCAACATTTTGATTTAAAATTTTCTTGTCATGCAAAAACGACGTTGGAATTTGAAAATTTTAAAATTTGAATTTTTCAAAAGACCTCGGATGGAAAAACTTCCTAAATGAAAATTGTAGATCTCCAAAAGTTATGAAACTATGTAGTTGACAACTTTTTGATTTGAAATCATCTTATCATGCAAAACTACGTTTGAATCTCTCAAATTTGAAATTCGAATTTTTCAAACGACCTCGGATGGAAAATCTTCCTAAATGAAAATTGTAGATCTCGAAAAGTTATGAAACTTTGTAGTTGACCACTTTTTTATTTGAATTCGTTTAGGGACTCAAACAAGCAATTTACTCTCGGTTTAGTATAATATATGAGGATAGATAACGGAATCTAGACATAAGTGACAGTGTAGTGCGGTGGTAGAGCAGCAGACACGCGAGGGAGAGGTCGTGAGTTCGAATCCCGCCGGCCATGTTAGCCACGAATGTAGCGCAAAAAATGCAGCAACTTCGATGGAGACGAGCGGGCGTTGGCCGGTGGCGGCGTCCCCCGAAAAAAAAATTGAAAAATTTTGCTATTATTTTTGGGTTTTTTCTCCATTTTTATTTTGCCGAGTGTATCTTTGCCGAGTGCCATCGTGGCACTCGACAAAGGCTTTGCCGAGTGCCTGACATGCGGCACTCGGCAAAGCAGCCTTTACCGGAAGGGGATTCGACGGAGGCTCTTTGCCGAGTGTTGCACTCGGCAAAGGCTTTGCCGAGTGCAAAGCTGCCTTTGCCGAGTGCAACAGGCACTCGGCAAAGAGCCCGCCTCCCGTAGTGAGAGGCAAGCTCCCTCCCGGCCATGGCACTGTGCTCCTCGACTCCCCGATGTTCCTCTCCTTCCTGGGGCGGCGACGCAGGGAGCAGCGTTCGTGGAATTGGGTTAGGGAGTTAGAGATTGTGTACTATGAGAAAAGTACTAAACTACCCTTAATTATAATTAATTATTTTTAATTAACACCTGCAGTAAATAATTTTGATAAGCTCCCAAGCACCGTAACAAAGCTCTTAGGTTCTATATGATATGACAGTCTTAGAAATAAGGCTACAAAACTCCTCACTGAGATTGACCTTATTCGCATGTCCAAACCTAAAAGGTCACATTTGAGACTGAGGGAGTACATGTCTAGGGGATGGTTGGAGCTGTATACAGTAGGGAAGAAAGAATGAGACAGTAGCATGTGTCAAGAAATACTGTACACTCACCCATCCATTAATTTTTTTTTGATAAAGGAAGTATTTTTATTAATTCACAATCCTTATTGAGTTGATAAAAAAATGTGAATCCCCTTATAACTAGTGAATAAAGCACATGGTAGGAAGATTGTGGCACTCTAATGGCTATCAATCTTAAGACTAGATTCCCACCTAATGACCATCAATCCTAAGACTAGATCGTCAACCATGTGTTTCAAGAGAAAAACACCACAACTGTTTGCGCCAACTGTTGTGATGCCTTTGCAATCAAAGGTACCCCTATTTACCACATGCTGTCCGTTTCACTGTACGAGGCTTCTTGCTTCTTAGCGAAGGATGACACCGAAGAGAACGTCTGCGTTATTTAGAAGTATCCCTGTGTGCAATGTGCGAAATTACAAGCTGAAGACATGTTTAATGATGACAAACACCTGAGATGGGATCTGTCGGGGCTAAGCATTCCAACACTCATAAATTTTCCATCCAAAAGGTGAACAGGGATGTAGAAATTTGACATTTGAATCGAAACCTGAAGCATTAAACAGGCAGTAATATTTTTACAATTCACAAGTCACAATGCATATTGTGTTTCTCAGAATCTCTGACCTAACCGTCCTGAAGCAAATATTCGTGCTACATTCCAATGGAACTCTATGGATATGTGTAGCACTAGATGTGGCGGCGTCGCAAATTTCTTGGGAGGATTTGGATAATGTGTGAAATGTAGCAATGTTGTTGACCTTGCTGCCACAGGTGCCCATTGTTTCTATATACATTATGAGTTTGTGGTTGGGAGGTATTATGTTAGATCGCATGTTCGAGTCCAACTCAGATGGCTTCTCCATCATATCACACATTGACTTGTGACTAGGTAAATCACACACTGTTTACTTCTCTATCAAGGTCCACAAACACTATCTGCTGCCTGTAATACATTGATTGATCATGTCTAAGGTAGCTATGGGGCCTTACAAATGATTCACTAATCCAAATGTAGTTAAATCACACACTGCTTACTTCTACATTGATTGATCACGTCTAAGGTTGCTATGGGACTGAACAAATGATTCACTAATCCAAATGTCTATGCCTATTCTATGTCTACTCCCGTTCACCGTAGGGGCTGGCAAATGATATTGAAACATGTCCAATGATGAATGCTCTTCAGTTTCCACCACCATCTTAAGTATCTTATCTAACTCTACATAAAAACATTAGCTTTTGTGTACTAAGATTTATAGGAAGAAATGAAACATGAAATTGTGGCATTCATACTTATCATCTCCTCTCCTGTCTCATGCCTTGTCAATTGACATACTCATGAGGGGGCAAATCACAATAATGTTATTTCTCTGTCATGCAAAGTTAGCCAAACCTTCGATGGTCAGATTTCATTCTTCAAACCATTTATTAGTTCAGACATCACTCATGTTCTATTGTGCTCCACAGTTGCAGCTGAAACATTCTGGGTTTTGATTTACGAGTCACTGAAGACAGGCCAGCCCATATTAGTAATATCTATGTAAACTGGCCCATAAAAGGAAAACGGAAGCATAAACTGGCCCAGATGATAGGAAAATTCTGGAAGTCACTCGGGAGACCACGGAACTGTACCCAAACTTTAGGAATTTCATACTTGTACACATTTGTATCTTTTTTCGCTGAAATTGTCAATTTTGCTTTTGCACTCCTTTCTTCCACAGGACCCCAAATATCCATCCGTTTTAGCTCTGCACTGGATGGAAAAGTTGTGGCAAAGGAGTTTTCATTAATTTCATCCACAACCCATTTCCAGTCTGGGATGAGTCTTTCCAGCTCTACTGTGACTTGTTTCACAGTAAGAAGACCACCAGAAACCTTCACTATTTCTTCTGTAGGATAAATTTTTGCCTTTTGGTTTCCTGAAAAAGGGATATAATAAAAATCCAAACCTGGAACCACATAGCTCTACCGTAGGTTTTTCACCCTTCATGGAAGGGCATGTTAGATAATCTGCTGCATCCCTGTGTGAACACACGGCAGGGGAAGGCGGCGCCGAAAAGATACCCTGCTGTGGTACTGTAGCCACAGCAGGGGCAGGCGCCGAACGGCTCACCTGCCACACTGTAGCCACAGCGGGGGCAGGCGCCAAAGTCAGCCCTGCTGTCACATCTAGTCACTGTAGCAGCATGACAGCCTAACATGTCTGTACTAGTGTTAGATGGATAGAGTTGTATATATAGTTTGCCACTGCAATTCAGTAAAGAGAGCGAGTTCAGTTTGCCATCTTCTCTGTAGAGCTCCGGCCAACGCTGGTGTTTGTATTGTGTGTGTGCTCTGTTCTCCCTCCCTTCTCCTACCTCTAGCCATAGTGTGTGGTCGGCAACGACAGTTCATGGTCGGCATCGCTAGTGTGTGCTCGGCAACACTAGTGAGTGGTCGGATATCTCCGTACCGAAGATCGAGGGGATAACAAGTGGTATCGGAGACGTAAAAGCGCCGTTGCCGGACTAACCGCTGGCGATGACGGACGGTTCGGACATGGGCGACAGCAGCGGAGCTGCTGTGGCTACCCAGCCATGACAGGAGGTCGTTGTGCACATGGTGCGGGAGGTCAGCGGCACCAGTTGCCCGACGCTAACTCGCACCAACTATGGTGAGTGGTCGGTGACCATGAAGGTTAAGCTCAGAGCCCGACAGCTCTGGAATGCTATTGACAAGGGCACCGACAATGAAGAAGACGACATGTCAGCGTTGGAGGCTATCCTCACTGCTATACCATCAGAGTACAGGGAGCCGTTGGGGGTGAAAAGCTCTACTAAGGAGACATGGGAGACCATTGCGGCGATGCGCGTCGGTTCTGACTGCGCAAAGAAGGCGACGGCCCAGATGCTGAAGCAGGAGTACGCCAACCTCAAGTTCAAGGATGGTGAATCAGTGGAGGACTTCTCCCTCCGCCTGTAGACGCTCATCAGCAAGCTGAAGAGCTACGGTGTCACCATCGATGAAGAAGAGGCGGTCTCCAAGTACCTCCACTCCATGCCGATGAAGTACATCCAGATCGCTCTCTCCATAGAGACGATGCTGGACCTATCCACCCTCACCATTGAGGATGTGACTAGTCAGCTGCGGGCGTTGGACGAGCGTCTGGAACAGGCGACAGCAACGAAGGACAGCGGGAAGCTCCTACTGATAGAGGAGCAGTTGGCTTCCCAGAGGAACTCTGGGGTAGCCTCCTCCAGCTGTGGTGGCGATGGCAAGCGCCGCGGTAGGGCTTCTTCAGAGAAGAAGAAGCGGGTCGACCCCAACGCCTACCGGCGTTGCGGGAAGACAGGCCATTGGGCATGGGAGTGCCCAAATCGCAAGCAGGAGAAGAATGCTGAGGCTCATCTGGCGCAAGCTGATGATGATGATGAGGCCACTATCCTGATGGCGATGTTCTATGCACTACATGACGTTGATGCCGAGGAGAAGGAAGAGGTGATGGCAGTGAAAGGATCTAGGAAGGCCTAGAAGGTTGTCAACCTTGATGAACCACGTGCCCAAGTCCACCTCGGACGTGTGGGCGGAGAGCAGAAGCTGTGGTGGTATCTAGACTCTGGCGCCAGCAACCACATGATGGGCTCCAAGGCAGCCTTCTTCGAGCTCAACGACGATGTGACCGGTACGGTGAAGTTCGGTGATGGCTCAAGGGTGGCAATCTGAGGGCGTGACACCATCATCTTTAGGTGCCAGAACAGCGAGCACTGCGCGCTAACGGATGTATATTACATCCCGTAGCTGCGTTCAAGCATCATCAGCATTAGCTAGCTGGATGAGCACGGTAGCGAGGTACTGATCAAGGACGGAGTCCTCAGGATCAGGGACTGGGAACAATGACTTCTTGCCAAGGTGAAGAGGTCCCTGAATCGGTTGTACCTGCTCGACTTAAAGGTAGAGCAGCTGGTATGCCTGGTGGCAAGGCACACCGAGGAGCCGTGGTTGTGGCATGCCCGGTTCGGCCATCTCAGCTTCGACGCGCTTGGTCGGCTGGAAAAGATGGTCCGAGGGCTGCCTCACATTGAGCACAGAGGCGAGCTGTGTGACAGCTGCCTGGTCAGGAAGCAGAGGATGCTGCCGTTCCCAAAGGCAGCCAAGTATCGCGTGGCGGACGCTCTCGAGCTAGTCCACGGCGATCTCTGCGGGCCAATCGCGCCAGCCACAAACGGTGGTCGGCGGTACTTCCTCCTGCTCGTAGATGATTGCAGTCGCTAGATGTGGCTGCAACTCTTGACGAGCAAGGACAAAGCGGCGATGATGATCAAGAAGTTCAAGATGCGCGCAGAGGCGGAGAGCGGCAAGAAGCTACGCGTGCTGAGGACTGATCGCGGCGGCGAATTCACTTCGGTGGAGTTTGCTGCATACTGTGCGGATCAGGGTGTGGTGCGACACCACACCGTGCCGTACTCGCCACAACAGAATGGCGTGGTGGAGTGACGGAACCAGACGGTGGTCGGTATGGCTCGATCCATGATGAAGGCCAAGGGCATGCCGGCAAGGTTCTGGGGTGAGGCGGTGACACAACGGTGTTCATCCTCAATCGCGCGCCAAACAAGGCCCTAAAGGGCAAGACGCTATTCGAAGCTTGGTATGGGCGCAAGCTGAGCGTGTCCTTCCTCCGGACATTCGACTGCATCGGCCACGTTAGGAAGACAAAGCCGATCCTCACCAAGCTAGAGGACAGGAGCACACCAATGGTGTTCCTAGGCTACGCGGAAGGTACCAAGGCGTGCTGGCTCTATGACCCATGCGGAGACAAGGTGCTTGTCTCACACGACGTCGTGTTCGACAAGAAGGTGACTTGGGACTGGAACAATCCGAGCACAGGGGAAGCTGGCGGCTTCACTAGCACCTTCGTCGTCGAGCACTTGATCATCCATGGTGGTGGAGACGCTGGGGAAGAAGTGCCGAGCACTCTGGGACGGGTGCCGAGCACTCCAGCGATAGAGCCGAGCACTCCAGGAGGGATGTCGAGCACTCCGAAAGGGGTGCCAAGCACTCCAAGAGTGGTGCCAAGAGGTCTTGCAGTGGTGGCGACCACTCCAGGATGGGTGCCGAACACTCCTGTAGCAGAGCCAAGAGATCTTGTAGTGGTTCCGATCACTTCAAGACTGAGGCTGAGCACTCCTGTAGTGGTGCCGAGCACTATAGGAGCGATGACAAGCTATCCAGAAGTAGTGCCGAGCACTACAACTGGGGTGCCGAGCATTCTAGGTGCTATGCCGAGCACTCTGGTGGAACAGGGAACTCCATCAACGTCGATCGAGTTCGCCTCACCTCCAAGTGACATCACTGAGTTCGTGGATGCTTTCCACGACGGTGAGGAGGTATGGTTCCGTAGGCTGGACGACATCGTCGGCGGCACAGGGCCCTCAGGCCTAGTGGGACAGCTGCTCAATGACCTAGAGCTGCTTCTCATCAGTGTAGATGAACCACCCACGTTCGCGCTGGCTGAGCATGATGGAAACTGGCGACATGCGATGCTGGAGGAGATGAAGGCGATCGAGGAAAATGAGACTTGGGAGCTCGTTGATCCACCTCCAGGATGCCATCCAATTGGCCTGAAAGTGGGTGTACAAGATCAAGCAGGATGAGCACGGCGCCATTGTTAAGCACAAGGCGCGCCTCATCGCCCGAGGCTTTGTTCAGCGCGAGGGCATCGACTTCGAGAAAGTCTTTGCGCCGGTAGCGCGCATGGAGTCTATTCGACAATTTCTGACTTTGGCAGCAGCGAAGGACTGGCGTGTCCATCATCTAGACATAAAATCGGCCTTCCTCAATGGCGAGCTGGCAGAGACGGTCTTCGTCAGGCAACCTCCGGGTTTCGCCATCAAGGGAGCGGAGCACAGGGTGCTCCGACTGCACAAAGCGCTCTACGGGCTACGGTAGGCCCCACGAGCGTGGAACGCCAAGCTTGACGGCACGCTGGGCGAGCTTGGGTTCTAGCGGTGCGCAACTGAGCACGCGCTCTACACGCGGTGATGGGAGAAGTAAGAGCTTGTCGTCGGTGTGTATGTGGGTGACTTGATCATCACCGACGCACGTGCGGAGGACATCGGCAGTTTCAAGCGCGAGATGGCGGCTCATTTTCGAATGAGCGATCTCAGCGTGTTCTCCTACTACCTCAGCATCGAGGTAAGACAGGGAAGGAGGCGCTTATGCTCGGTCAGAGCGCGTACGCCTCGAAGCTATTGGAGAGGAGCGGCATGGCTGAGTGCAAGCCATGCGTGACTCCGATGGAGGAGTAGCTGAAGCTGACAAAAGCCAGTACTATGGCAAAGGTAGATGCAACACTCTACCAGAGCATCGTTGGCGGTCTACGCTACCTAGTCCACATGAGGCTGGACATTGCGTTCACCATGGGCTATGTCAGTTGCTTCATGGAAGACCCCAGAGAGGATCACTGGACTGCGGTGAAGCGGCTACTGCGCTACATCAAGGGGACGGTGGATCAGGGGATCGTCTTCCCCAAGACTGGCAGAAGTACCCTGCAGCTCACTGTGTTCAGCGATGCGGACATGGCGGGGGACTTCGACGGACGACGAAGCACCTCTGGCGTGCTCATCTTCCTCGGGTCAGCTCCAATCTCATGGTTGTCGCTGAAACAGAAGGTAGTGGCTCTGTCTACATGCGAGGCAGAGTACGTGGCGGTAGCCACAGCGGCGTGCCAAGCTGTGTGGCTGCGCCAGCAGCTGGGCGAGTTGACCGGTTTGGAATCTCACCCACCAACACTGATGGTGGACAACCAGCCCGCCATCGCCCTCGTGAAGAATCCGGTTCTCCACGACCAGAGCAAGCATATCGACGTGAAGTTCCACTTCCTTAGGGACTGTGTCGATGGAGGGTAGATCATCATCGAGTTTGTCGAAACTGGTCGGCAACTCGCGGACGTCCTCACCAAGTCACTCAGCCGTCTTCGACTCACGAAGCTGAAGAAGATGATCGGCATGGAGGGGGTTCTAGGGTTAGCAGCAGGATTAGAGAAGAATTGTTAGATAATCTGCTGTATCCCTGTGGGAGATATACCCCCCGGTATCCAAAAGATAAGTTATGGGCCGCACCATTAGAAGTGGCCTAGCCCACAAGATCAATGCGTGCACGACACTAGTCGACGTGCACCGCAAGATATTGTATAATACTAAATAGGATACTTTCCTTGTAACCCTACCCCTCCAGAGCATATAAGGAGAGGCAGGGGTCCCCTAGTCGACATCTCCATATATCTCATATTCAATACAATACACCAAAGACACAGGACGTAGGGTATTACGTCGATCAGACGGCCCGAACCTGTCTAAATCGCTGTCTCTGCTCCTTGTGTCACCATCTAGTTCCTGATCACGCGCACCTCTACCAAACAAACTACCATCGTGGGTACCCCCTCGGTGGACTGCCAAGCATCTTTTGTCGACAGTTGGCGCACCAGGTAGGGGGTGTGCGTGCTGATTCCATGGCGAACCAGATGGGATCTCAAGACTTATGTCCTAGCGAGAACGACTTTCATCTTGACTGCGACGTCAACACGGAGATTTACCACCGAACTCAAGTCATCTTGCGAAGACCAACAGCCCAGATCGAAGACTCGCATGGTCATGCAACAATCTAACCCGACGTCTACTCCGATTAAGGTGGGGCCAGCAGGTTTCCATTAACTTGGTGAAGGCATCGGACGAGTACAAGAAGGCACCAGATCTAGCCAACAAGCAGCCACAAGCAGACAAGGACTACATGATCAACATGGCTACGCAAGCTAATTAGGCCTGCATGTATGTGCGTGAACCGCATACACTTGTACGGCGACATACAAGCCAAACCAATCTTCGTTTCTTGCATACGTACATCATACGAGCACAGCAACTATGCCTCTATGCATGATCTGACGATCTGACTCAACACGAGGTCCTGCAACAACGACGACAACCTACAAGACGACCAAGAACTATTTCGGTAACTGCTCGGCTTGATTAAGAACCTACCAGGAGGCAGTTTCGATTGCTCGGCCACCGATTACGTCCGTTCTACTACGGCTCCACTCTCCCACCACAGCCGCTAAGCGAGCCGCCCGGACTACTTACTCCGACCACCTGCTGCGTCGCAACGATGATCTCCGCATAGAACTGTGCCATGACGACCGCGACCGCCGCCATGACCACAGTTCAGAAAGCTCGAGCGCCGGGCAACTTCGTCAACGCCGACCAGATAATGCCATATGCCGCCGCCCAGACTTTTTGTCTAAAGCTAAGTCATGGTTTAATATTTTTCTAAATATTCTCCAATCTTCGTATATCGCCATAATGTTTCTCTGAGCTATTTTCTCCATGTTTGCTCTCCAAATGATTTTCTTTCATGTATACCATCTTAAAGATGACATACAGCTAAGTCTAAGGCGAACCCCCGAACAGTGATGTTGACGCTCGGATCTCCCTAGAGACGGCCCTATCTCCGGCTCCTCCCTATACGTGCACGAGTGTCTGCCCTCTGCGTTATGGGTGGTCGGCAGCGGCTCCTTAGCGACGCTTTGTTCTTCCTACACGCACACGGGCTCCACGCTCAGTGTTATGGTTAACAGGCTAGCTAGGTCTGGAGACTCAGCTACACACTAACTGGTTGGGTGGTTTGTATTAAATATAAATACATCTTCACACCAAATAATCACTGAGCGCATACGTTATTTCATCACCATTGCTGATTTTTCTCCGGAGTTCATATATTTTTGTATCATGTACTACCCGTTCTACATATTTGTATTGCAGGATCATCGTCCAGGTGATTGGACCACTTGGTGCTCGGACTTCTCCACTGATCAACTGGTCAGACCGCTAGGTTCATGGACTTTGTCGCCGACCAGTTGATCAAACTATTCGCTGGTCACTTCTACTCAATGCTCACTTCACCGCCGACCAGTTGACCGAACTGTTCGTCGCTCATGCTTCATCATCAGCTACGCTGGGGGCTTACCGGTTACGTCGGGGACTCCTCGGTGCTCGGATTCTCTGTGCAAGCATCGCCAGCTACGCCGGGGACTCCTCGGTGCTCGGACATTGCCAGCTACGCCGGGGACTCCTTGGTGCTTGGACATGGCCAGCTGCGCCGGGGACTCCTCGGTGCTCGGGCATCGCCAGTTGCGCCGGGCACTCCTTGGTGCTCGGACATGGCCAGCTGCGCCGGGGACTCCTCGATGCTCGGATTCTTCGTCCAAGCGTCGCCAGCTAACCTGGGGACTCCCTTGGTGGTCGGATTTTGCTACGTCTCATCGGTGTGCTATCAAGCTGCTCCATGCTGTTCGGATCAGGGTGCTGATCTTGGGCAGCAAGTTTGGGGTCTTGATACGCACATGTCAGATGACGTCGGCAAGCTTTCAGACTTTCTTTCTTTGACCCTGCTACAAGATTCATTCTTCATCTTCTAGCAGACTCGGGGACTAAGTGGCTACACTTCACCTAGCGGTGAATGTAGTGCTTATTTCTTGATTTACCCTCCTTATTGATGGAGTCTAAGTGGCTAAACTTCTCCTAAGGGGAAGAATTTTTAAATTTTATCTTGAGCCCCTTACATCCTTCTGCAAGCCTTATTTGGCTAAGTCCGAGGTCTCCTAACCAGTTAAATTGGTCAGCATTGACTTTCACCGCCCAGGTCACCAGTTAAACTGGTCGGCTTTGATTTTCACCGCCTAGGTCACCAGTTAAACTGGTTGGTTTCGACTTCCACTGCTCAGATCACCGGTTAAGCTGATCAGCTTCACGTCAAAGTGCTCGGACTTGTTCAAGACAGCGTTGCTCAAAGGATACAAGGCACTCGGGGACTAGCTATGGGCGATATACCCCCCGGTATCCATAAGACAAGACATGGGCCGCACCATCAGAAGTGGCCCAGCCCACAAGATCAAGACGTGCACGACACTGGTCGACGTGCACCGCAAGATATTGTATAATACCAAATAGGATACTTTCCTTGTAACCCTACCCTTCCAGAGCATATAAGGAGAGGCAGGGGTCCCCTAGCCGACATCTCCATATATCTCATATTCAATACAATACACCAAAGACACAGGACATAGGGTATTACGTCGATCAGACGGCCCAAACCTGTCTAAATCGCTGTCTCTGCTCCTTGTGTCACCATTTAGTTCCTGATCACGCGCACCTCTACTAAATAATCTACCATCGTGGGTACCACCTCGGTGGACTGCCGAGCATCTTTTATCGACAATCCCTGTGTGAACACACGGCAGGGGAAGGCGGCGCCAAAAAGGTACCCTGTTGTGGTACTGTAGCCACAGCAGGGGCAGTCACCGAACGGCTCACCTGCCACACTGTAGCCACAGCAGAGACGTGCGCCAAAGTCAGCCCTGCTATCACATCTAGTCACTGTAGTAGCATGGCAACCTGACATGTCTGTACTAGTGTTGGATGGATAGAGTTGTATATATAGTTTACCACTGCAACTCAGTAAAGAGAGCGAGTTCAGTTTGCCATCTCCTCTCTAGAGCTCTGGCTAATGCTGGTGTTTGTACTGTGTGTGTGCTCTGTTCTCCCTCTCTTTTTCTACCTCTAGCCATAGTGTGTGGTCGGCAACGACAGTTCGTGGTCGGTATCGCTAGTGTGTGTTCGGCAACACTAGTGAGTGGTCGGATATCTCCGTACCGGAGATCGAGGGGATAACATGGCAAGCTTTGGTGATGTGAGTATCACTGTCACACATGTCACAGCAGATTGGTGTTTTGCAGTGATTCATTACATGCCCTTCAGTTAGGCAACGAAAGCAGAAGGGTTTATTCTTTCCACTCCAGTTCTTTGGAGCAATAGCACCTACTTCATTATCAATTTGCATAGCTGCAACATCTGCATTTACAGATACCTCATCTCCTGCATTTGCCCCTCCATGAATAATACCTGAACTCCTAACCTTTGATGAGAACCGAGACCAAATTAAGGAGGTAAAAAGTTTTCTGCAGTGCTGCCTGACATCGGGTCTGGTACGACACCGCCGAGATCGCTGCCGCTTCCTTGTTACCTGTTACGGCTCGGGCTTCCTTGTTACCTGTTACGGCTCGGGCTTGGTAGATGCAGCTCGTTCGCTATAATTATTACTGCAGCTCTCTTCGGCTGAACACGGGGGACGCAATCTGTGCGTGGTTCCTATTGATCATCTGGGCGGTGTCGCACAGAGGCAGCAGCCGGCCAGCCGCAATGTGCGACACAGCTGCAGAGAATTTCCAAATTAGCAGGGACCGAAAACATGAGCATCACAAATGTGTCCTCAACATTGACATGAACCAACCACAAATATGTCCAGTTTAAACCAAAGATAAAGCAAATTAAGGTCCCCAAGCGAATGATGAGTTGACCACACACAGGTTCCAAAAACCTACTATAATAACAGCATCCGGAACAGACTATAATAAGAACATCCGAAATTCCTGAACTACTGAAACTAACGAGACCACTGAATACTGAAACTGCCAAGAGGTAGCACTGAATGAAACCATTGCATTACTCAGCCTTGCGCACCTTGATCTCAGTGAACTCACCAAGATCCACCTTCACCCTGGGAACGGTGACCGTGAGCACCCCATCCTTCATCTCAGCCTGGGCCTGGTCCACCTCGAAGGCGTCCGGGGAGGGGCCGATTCGGCCGGTGTACAGCGTGTGGTTCTGGTCCTGGACCTGGGCAGCATCCCCCTCCCCCTTGATCAGCAGGCCTTTCGGGTATGCCCACATTTTGACGTGCTCCGCCGCGATCCCGGGCATCTCCATCTTCACCTGCAAGGCGTTCTTGTCCTGCTTCGACACCCACCCCTGGCACGCTGCATGCATTCATCCAGATCAACCATCCCAAAATATAATACGATGGAAGCACCATCAGGAAGCAATCCAACGAGCGGACCGGAGAAGCCGAAAAGGAACATGCGTCCAGCGCGAATCTATCTTGCTCGGTCGTACCTTCGGTGGAGAACATGGGATGGGCCCCTTGGTGGAATCGGTGGTAGAAGCCAAACTCATCGCCGAGGGTATCCTCGTAGCAGTCCTCACGGCTGAAAGGCGTGCCCCCGGCGGCGGTGTTGAAGAGCTGGCGGCCGGCGGTGACAGACGCAGGGAGGTGCGCGGCGAGGAGGAGGTTCTTGAGGAAACCGGCAAAAGGGGCTCCCTTGGAGGCGACGGCAAAAGCCATGGATTTTTCGTGGGAAAGCGGCGGCTAGCAGGGGATATGATAGATGGGGATTCGGGTGGGGGCTACTGATTCATCCATATACTCATATATATATATAGTACTACTAGGTAGTGTGTCCATGCGTTGTTACGGGACAACTAAACTTTTGTACTAAAACACATGGATCGCACGATAAGATAACGATACTGTGAAATTAAATACCGATGTTAAAGTGGCATTTAATCCAAAAGGCAAAGTTCGTGAAATTAACACAGTCACGGAGAGCGCGGCGTCGTAGGCTCACCAACTCTACTGTATAGACCTTTCCGTGCGTTGCAACGGGAACAAATAATGTCATGATAATTTGAGCATGAACGTGTTGTGTTGTTACAAAAAAACGATAATGCGGGCGTGATGTTCGGAATGTCAATATTACAATTTGAATTTTGTGCATGGCTAAAATTCTCATTGACGATTTGCAATCATCAAGGTATGCATTTATAGTATTGTACATTTGTGCATACGCACATAAAAGTTCATATCACTATAACAAGATCAATTGATTCATCAACCTTTTACTAAAAACACACAGATCGCACGATAAGATAACAATATTGTGAAATTAAATACCGATATTAAAGTGACATTTAATTCAAAAAGCAAAGTTCGTGAAATTAACAGTCACCGAGAGCGAGGCCTTTCCGTGCGTTGTAATGGGAACAAACAATGTCTTATATTTTGAGTTTAAAAGTGTGACATCCGAGGAAAAATAAATACTTAAGTGTGATATTTGCAACATTTTATTTGTAGCCGATCATTAATATTACATGGGTTTTTAGTTCACATGTACATCTATATTAGTGCAAAAAAAATCTTAGATGCATAAACAAAAATACACATCAATCTTCTTCTATTTGTATCATTCCATCTGCTTGTGGTACTACTTCAATTTTCTCTGATCTTCTATCATGTACTCACGTTGTTTCACACCTTCATGGTAGTCTTGCCAGTCTACAAGAAATCAATATTAGAAAAACAAAACACACCCATCGACACTACCTGAAAAGAAAATTATCACATGACACATTATGCCCATGCTAACGCTATGGCGGCTACATTAAAAATATTTCACAAACAATGGTAACCTCTAAAAGTTTGTAGCCAACCTTTTCATTCCAATTGTTTTCTTTTTCAACAATTACATTGCAACTCCACTGATCACAATACAACAAAACATTTGACGGGAAATATAGATTCTATAACCTCTAAATGGCAACCCAAGATATGTGCTTCATAAGAACACACTAAATGCCTCACTGAGATTGAGCCCTGGACCTAGGTCCCACTTGATATACTCAGCAATCAGCACATGGGATTCTTCTGAATCACAAAGGTTTGGGTGATATCTACCTGAAAATTCCTAGGAAATGCAATCCAAATATTTTTAAGTTATTTTTTGCTTGGTATGAATTTTGTTGTCAGTACCAAACAACAGGGCAAATAAATGGGAGAACTAAACTATCAATTTTAGAACAATAATAGATGACTTAAAAAATCTGGAGAATTATATTTGACATGAGGGAGACTAACGGATTTATTTAAACTGAAGAGTCTCTGATATAGTTTGGAATTAAACTCCTGAACCTTTCCTGACCAGCTGTATCCCTGCAAAGAAAACAAAACATGCATAAGGTCAACAGTCTGTAGATCTCAAAGGGGCATACAGGCTAAATCTCTCCTACCAGCTATCCCTCTCCCTGATTTATAAGGGTTCCCTCTCCCTGATTTATAAGGGTGCAACAGCTGCAAAGAGAAAACTGTGCTAGTGATGCTCTTCAAATAGAAAAGCGAAGAACTGAAAGAAACACAACAGAAATCGAAGTATCTGATATTTTGATTTTCTGAATTCCTTAACGCCAAACCAACTTTCATCAGATGTTAGATTGGAATAACCTGTTAAGCCCTTTCTTGAAGCTGCAACATGAGGTACCAGCTACAAACTAACCAAAGAAACTATAAATCTGGGCCATACAGTATATAAAGGATTTTATCCATATCAGCTTCGCCAAAGGATAGCTCTTGAAGTAGGTCTGCCTTCTGCTTTGAAGTCTGATTCACTTTTTGCCTGTAAACATTGAGACAATCCACCTCCAGTTGCAGTATCATCCTACCTTTCCATTTCATTCTGACCAATTTCTCCCCATATTTGAATGCACACAAAATATAAAATAGCACAAAGGCAACATATTAGTGATCATCTGTTGAGTTCACATAGTGGACATGCCAAAATCCCATGGTGACAGTGTGGGTGAGTGGAGTCAACCAGCCCAGGGTCGACCACACAGGTTGGGACAAAATCAAATGAGGGCATTTGAGATGGTAAACAGGCAATCACTTTAACCATATTTGGGCTCACAGCACAATGACCATACATGAACAGGAAGCTGAAGAAAATAGCAGGGCATGAAAATTAAAGCACATGACAGGCAATATTCAATCAAATGGGAGATGTAATCGAGCACTATTAGGCAAGTAGATCAATGGACTATACAATGGCACTATATATGGATTGAGAGCTGGATTGTTTTTTAAGTCGGAATCCTATAGTGAAACAACTTGATGATGACAGTCAAATAGTTGTCAGAAAGCATATAACAGCAACCTATAGTGTTCTACAACTATGCTGATTCAGGTTCCCTGCAAAACTCTAAGTTTACTGTTCGGAACTACATACAAGTTTGTGATATTATGATATATAATTGCCATGTACAGTTTAGCTGTTGCACTGCGTTTTAGTGTGGCTGAACTGGACCATGTGTATTGAAAATTCAGTTTGTGAGTATGAATTATAGGCCCTGTTTGCTTTTCTTATAATCCGTCTTTTTTAGCTTGTTTTTTAGCCGGAACAGTATTTTTCTCTCACAACAAATCAGCCGGAACAGTGTTTTGGCTTGTTTTTTCAGCGAAGCGAACGGGGCCATAAATTCAGTGCGTTGAAACAGCTACCAGGATAACTTTGATCATTTAAAAAAGTTGACCAGGATAGTCTTGAGAAATTAGTGCATAGAATTAGAGAGGACAAATCAGATTTAGGTAAATAACACAAAAGTCAATGGATGTCAACACTGAATTAGCATTTTTATGGTGGCTGACTAATTCTATAATTCATCATAACAAATATATTGATTGAGAAACAGTAGTGTGAGCCATGTGTGCGACCATCATCCCTGATGCCGACGTCAAGATCGGGGAGATGACCGAGTAGGAAGTGGGAGAAACGGGACACGGTGAAAGCAATTCGCATCTAACTGAATCCTCTCTACTTCTGAATCCAATTGCTGGACCATGAATGATTAAGAAATTACCTGGTGAGGCAGACTCTGATTTCAGGCATTGCTTGGTTGAAGCCCTACAATCATGCTTGTGTGAATTAAAGGAGCAGGCAGTGGTTTGATTTTTTTTAGTTCATGCGAGTCCTAGTAAAGAACAGAAGCATGTGTCTTTATTTATATAAGAGAAGTTTTAAAATATATGTTGGACAGTTGTGCAGTTCAGTTATTCTATCTTAAAGATAATAATATCAGCATGGCTTGCGGTCTCACGAGAAAGGAGTATAGGACTGATTTATATTTATAAAAATTCTGAGATATTGACAACACCAACATACTAACAACATCAGATTGTGATGGCTACTGACCTATTGTCATAGGCATAATTACTAAATAATTGTTGCACTTACGGTGATTGGGGAGATACACCAAAACGTGTTAGCATTTTAGTAGTCTATTAAATTATTTGACTGAAAACTTCATGACTTAGCTGCCTTCTTTTCCTGACAATTTGGACATGAAATTTAGTGAACATTGACAATGTCTGTTGTTACCTTATTCTCACCGGAGCTCCAAATCATTGCCGTTGGTACAGTTTCAACTGTCTCCGGCCCTACTGTTAACAAATTGCGAGCACCTACAAATGCAAGCAGAAATGCAGATGCTAAACCAAGAATAACAGAACAAATGGAAGCAAGAAGAACACCAGATTGATGCAATCATGATTCATGAAAGAGCATGATGAGTCCTAGCTTAATATAAAACAAGGCACAAATTATTTAGCACATTGTGATTGCCAAAAAAAAACAGAAAAACATGCTTGTACCTCAATCAATCTATAAAGAACTCGTGGTACTCGGCCCTGCATTCATAAGAAAAAAAATTCATCACCTGCTCATCCATCGCAGGCACGGGGTGCCTGTCGTCACTGTCCACAGCGTCAGCGAGCCCCACGTGTGCTCCCGTGCGTGCGTGCGTGCTTCGCCAAAGGCGAACCGGCAGTGCGGGGACAGGCACAGGCTGGTGCAAGCACCCGTACGCTCATCGTGCGTGTGGTGTGCATAATCCCAATGAACCTGGCCGTAGCAACACCAGATCCAACGACCCCGACGCACAGCCAAGACGACAACCCGATCCCACTGCAGTAGAAAGGGAAGAAAGGGAGGGACGGGGGGCAGCAGTACCTGTGGCATGGCAGGGGCAGGGCCACCAAGAGGAGTAGGAGAGGAGTACGGGAGCTTCCTTCTGCCGACGCGCCCAGCCTGCCCGTGTTGGGGCTGCCGCTCTGGGGTCGCCTTCCACGACGACGAGTAGGCGGGACGGCGTGCACATCGCGAGCGCACGGCGAGGACGACGGCACTGCTGCGAGGCTAACGATGAGGGCGATGGCACTGCTGCGAGGCTGAGGGCGAGGGCAGAGCAAGGACTACGGGCGAGAGGGATTGATCTGGCATTCCCAGGGCCAAGCGTGATTTGGGGGCGGGACCGGCGCCTTTCATCTAGAGTCGCGGGATCGCACCGTGTGGGCAGAGCGACGACCCCAACAATTGTCGCACCATTCCGATGTCTTAGTTTTGTTCTTTTTAGTTGTAGGAGATAGGAGATAATAATATCTTGGTCTTCTCTGATGATTTCCTGCGACACCTGCCGTAATCCGAGCGAGACGCATATCAGGTTTGGGCTGGGCTCTACACCTCTACGCCAATTCCTCCGGTGCCGACTTTTTATACTCAATGAGTTATTAGCCCATGTGTTGCTACTGTGTCATTAAATTTACAAACAGATTGAAGTTTACTTTACAAACAATGCAAATCATCTGGCGAACTGATCATAGATCAGTTGGTTGGGTTCCTTGTTGTGGAACCTGCCAACACGGGTTCAAGTCCTCGACTTGACACGGGTGCTGGCATTTTCTTAGATTTATTCCAGGATGGAAACCGTGTTTCATGCATGTAATAAATTCCAAAACAAATCACGGGTGAAAACAAAATGTAGGTTACAGTATAGGGTACTCAAGATGTTGAGATGTTGAAAAAAATGAACAAATAATAGATTATTCTGAGTTGAACAAAAGAATTAAGTTCTAGTCATCAGTCAATTTGATTGTGCATGGAGAAAAATGATACTCAAGATGTTGAGATGTTGAAAAAAATGAACAAATAATAGATTATTCTGAGTTGAACAAAACAATTAAGTTCTAGTCATCAGTCAATTTGATTGTGCATGGAGAAAAATGATGTCCATTAACGTTAACAGTTTCTAAGAGCAATTGTAAAGTCGTGGATTTTCACAATAAAATACTATGTGGAAAAATCTCAAGTGACCAACCATAACATGTCAATAGACTAGTGGTAGTTACGATCCACGATTACCATCGGTGCCCATAGCGAGAGGTGTATATAACCCTTCACTGATTACAAAAAATGTGAAGCGTAAATGTAGCACCTATCACCTATCTTTTCACTCAAAGTGTCAATCACTACCCTACTAGTAAGTTATGCGAGTCAAAAGTCACACTTGTAGTGCTAACACACCACTTCTTAGTCAAAGGTGATGTGTGATGTGGTGCATTTTCCTCCACCACTTTAACATGTTCTTTGCCATTACTTATTTCCTCTACTTTAGAAAACCCAATATAAAGTTTACCCACTGTACTAATTATGCTTGAAACCCAATAGAACATATTCTTGAGAACCATTTATTTCATTTCTCTTAAAAATGACTAGTTTTGATAGATAACGATATGAAAAAGTGACACATTTGAAATTCTAAAGGGGAAAGACATTGGAATAGAACAGTATGCACGAATAATGGTACAATGGTAGTGATGACCAACACTGCGATAAACATAGTTATATTGCACCATGCTAGTTCAATTGGTACTAAGAAATTACAACTCAACAGCGCAACAATCTCTGCATGATGTCACTTCCAAAGGAAACGTGAGTTACTCCATGTGTACAGTTCTGAATATTGTCTTTAGATGGAGAAAAACACCATAATGTGTCTATATATTGATGTGTCTTAGCATTGCAGTGACTGAATACTTTCTTCAACTCAAGGTGATTTGTAAGGATGTGTCTATATATTGATGTGCTAGACAAAGCACATCAGTACCTGGACTACGAGCTCAAGCCTTTCAGATTCCACCAACATCTTAGCTTATCACCTAACGGCCTAGCCCAAGATTTTTCATTTACCCTCACCCATCACTTATGATTCTCAAACAATATATTGTGCATACACCAACCACACCACCCATTGGTTTATAGGAAGCTATTACGGTCCCTGTGGGAGGAAAAATAATTGAACTAAAAAATAATTTCTGATCCAAACTGTGGCTCACTGTTTTGTAACATAGATTTGACACAGCTCTAGCATGCAGTGGTCACCATTTGCATTTCAATCATTCATATTGGGTTGTTCGACGGACCCGTAGTGAGACTTGAGATGTCATTTCCATGCTGTGGCATGATGTGACAGTGGAAGGTTGGACATGTCTGCCGGTTCGGTGCCTAGAATAGGCAGCGAGAGCTAAGATATCTCTCTTGGTTACTGATATGAACTAGCAGTGAAGGGCAAATGAGCACCGCTGGTCAGGGCCTCGAAGCGGTAGTAATAGGTAGCTACGCTCTAATGCGGAAAAAACTATAACTGCATCCCAGAAATTTGTGATGCCAGTCACATGCAACTGCTCTTTGCAAAGGCACCAAAGAAGATTGAATCAAATGTGCCAGCATTATTCAAGGTGACCCATATTGTTTTGCTATATAAATTGACCCTAATTCACTTGGCCTTTTCAGCTGTCTCCAATATCTCAACAATCTCTAGTCTCTCTCTCTCTCTCTACACACACACTACTGGAAACTGCCAGATATGTGTAAACTCATAGTTCATACTACTTGGACTTAATCCTCTAGTTCCATATACTCCGTGTAAATAAACCAAAAAAAAAGCCTCAAAAATATTGCCATAAAACCTAGTATAAAGTGTTCTATCACAGATCTTTCTCCTCTGTTTTCTGTCACTTCTTTGTAATGTACCTGCACAAATTACTCACGGCGCCGATAAGTCTCATCTATAATATATTGCCTGAAGTCAAAGTACATCATTGGTTTGGCAGCACCATCCCTAGACCAAAAACATGACTACCATGCAACTTTGATTGCAGTATGACCTGGACCCATTTCTCTATCATCTGTCAACATTTACAATTTGGATGCTTTGTTCTATGCAAATTTTATATGTTTTCTATAAAGTAGGATATCATTTTTGGAAAAAGAAACTATTTGGATGCAATCCAAAAGGCACTCAAGTCTGATGCATAGTAAAAAATCAGTGTGCCCAATGTTTTCAGTCAATGATTGTCCTATTGTTCACTGTAGTTAGCGATTCATATAGTGAAAGCCAAGTAGCATTCTAATTGTTTTTGCATTTCCACAATAAACAGCGCCTTCCTCATAGTTTACTAAAAAAATAGTTTATTTCCCATACACACTCAACGCTGCAAACAAAAAATATATTATTTTGAGTGGAACAAAACAATTAAGTTCTACTTCATCTGTCAATTTGATTGTGCATGGAGAAATATGACGTCCATTAATGTTAACAGTTTCTTTGAGCAATGGCAAAGTCATGAATTTGCACAATAAAATACTACATGGAAAAATCCCAAGTGACCAACCTTAACATGTCAATTGACTAGTGACAGTTACGAACCATGATTGCTGTGGGTTGACCATAGCCTAGCAAGAGGAGTTTAACCCTTCACTGATTACAAAAAAAAGTGAAACGTGAATGTTGCATCTATCACCTATCTTACCACTTAAAGTGTCAATCACTACCCTACTAGTAACTTATGTGAGTCAAAAGTGACACTTGTAGTGCTGACACACCACTTTTTAGTCAAAAGTGACGTGACGTGTTGCATTTTCCTCCACCAATTTAACATGTTCTTACCCCTCACTTATTTCCTCCGCCTTAGAAAACCCAATATAAAGCTTGCCCAATGTACAAATTAATGCTTGAAAACCATATAGAACATATGCTTGAGAACTAGATATTTCATGTCTCTTAGAGGTGACAAGCTTTGACAGATAACGATATGAAAAATGACACATTTGATGTTCTAAAGGGAGAGACATCAGAATAGAACAATATGTACTAATAGCGGGAAAATGGTGGTGCCGATAGAGACTACAGCAAACTTAATTCTATTGCTCCACACTAATTCAACTGGCAACAGGTCAGCAATCTCTACATGATGTGACTTCCATTGGAAACATGCCACAGTTCACACATTGCCATTTGTCTTTGTGTAACAGAGATTAGCATCAAGAGTTACTACTTGGGTTAA
This sequence comes from Miscanthus lutarioriparius, assembly GCA_904845875.1. NCBI lineage: Eukaryota > Viridiplantae > Streptophyta > Magnoliopsida > Poales > Poaceae > Miscanthus > Miscanthus lutarioriparius. Next base: position 37,932,472 of record CAJGYO010000010.1, on the reverse strand, counting down.
GCTCTGAATACTGTCTTTAGATGGAGAAAAACACCATAATGTGTCTATGTACTTATGTGTCTTATGATTGCAGAGACTGAAAAAATTGCTCAACTCAAGCTGATTTGTAAGGATGGACCTTGGTGCTAGACAAAGCACATAAGTACCTAGACTACGATCACAAGCATTTCAGATTCCACCAACACCTTAGCTTATTACCTGTTGGCATAGCCCAAGATTTTTCATTTATCCTCACCCATGACTTATGATTCTCAAACAATATATTGTGCATACACCAACCACACCACCCATTGGTTTATAGGAAACTATTAGGGTGCCTGCGGGAGGAAAAATAATTGAACTAAAAAGGAACTTATGATCCAAACTGTGGGTTCACTGTTTTGTTGACAGGACTTGTCACAGCTCTAGCGTGCAGTGGTCTCCATTTGCATTTCAATCATGTATATTGTACCTCGACGTGTGAAGCTAGGTCGCACAAAGTTGCAGTCAATCAACAGTAATGGACTCACATGGTGCCCTGTCACACACTTACCATTTATTGAGCCCTGACACGTTTCCATTCCACAACGTAACTAATTTGCTATGAAGTAAAGCTATATACGCGTTGCTGAAACTTCTCAGTTTACAATGACGACAAAACAGACGTGGGCGAAACATGGCTTGAACTCGTAGATACATCACTATTATCTAGTGACTCTCATATATAGACTAGAGATGATGAGATGTATCGCTCTGCTTTGCGTGCAAGAAAGTGCAGCCGATAGACCTACCATGTCAGAAGTCCTGGCAATGCTAATCACCGACAGTGTGACCCAACCTGAGCCGAAGCACCGAGCATTTTTCAACCTCAGGGTGACAAACAAAGAGTTGTCAACTGTTGTTGTGGCATCCAGTGTTAATGGAATGACAATGTCCGCTGTTTTTTTCTCGAATAAACAAAAGATTGGTGCATAATTCTAGTTAAGGTAGAGAGTTTAACATTACAAACGACAGGTAGAGAGTTTAACATTACAAACGACGCCTGCTGATGGGGACGGGATTCCCGATCTTCCATCAGGTTCAAGATAACTACTGTTTTGGCGGAGCACGACACACCGATCCGGCTTCCAGATCAAAAGACCTGAACCTATAACCTTAGCACCATGCCTCCTCTGATTATCAACCGTGTCACTAATCCAGTTGACCTCACTAAGAAGGCTAATCCCTGCCTTCAAAATGAAGAACACAAGCAAGAACTTGAAAGTACGCAGCTCAATGAAAGTGACAATTGTAGATATATGATTAAGATCTCAATGTGGGGTTTCACAAAACAATAATGGCAACTGTTCAAAGACATATTGATCTAAAGAAAAACTCAATCCCTAACGTGGGTGGTGGCTATTGATTATATAGTCTAAGGGGTGTCCAAGGACCCCCCCCCCTATTCATGTCTATATGGTGCCCAACCCGTTACAAGGCCCAACGGCTCAAAAGATGGCGATGCGGTGCGCTGACTTGCTTCGATGATTCCTGTTGATTCCAGTGGAATTTGGACCTAAAACCAAATCAATTGATTATCTCAAAAAATTATCTTTCCATCCATAGGTGGATCATCGAAAATGGAGTATGTATGTGTCCAGGGCGTCCGTTTCACCGCAAGCTTCTCGATTTCGAGATGGACACAAACTTGATATGGATTGGGCATCCAACTTGACTTTCTTGCTGGCCTCCTAAGGATACAGCCAAGGTGGAGGACGTCCTTGTACATATTTAAGGTGCTCCCCACATATTTGGGGCATGCTCCAACTTGGGCCAGGGTCCCAATTTTGCATGACAAGCAAAGATGATGCCGCAGCACCCAGCAGAAATAGTAGCAGATTATCATGATTATTTGAAGACCTTGCCAATGTGATCTTAAGGTGCGACCAGATCTAGATGAAAGCTTGTCAAAAAACCTTTCCATCATGTGCCCATTGACCTCAATCGCACTCCGGATGGATGAGCTATGGCCTTTGCAATGAAGCACTATCAGGCTGCTGACAAACCGAATGTTGGGCTTCGATGAGCTTGCACTCCAAGATTGGTCTTGTACATGTTGTATCCATGTCCCATCTGCTGTAGAGGCCATAGAAAGCATCTTTTTAAGTTGACATCATCATCATTGTTGTTCCTAAGTATATTTAAACCAACATTAGGTAGGAACAAATTCTTATTTATGTCGTTGTGCAAACATAGTGTAACACCCGAAAAATTGCTCTTTCTGAAATAAAGTTAGAATGATTTAATTTTGTATTTTTGTGCTCATAAAAAAACATAGGAAAAATAATATCTTTCATTAAATTAAAATTTATCATAAGGCTTAGCAACATTTTTGTGCATTCATGCCATTGCATTTGTATTTTTGTAACGAGTGGCTTTGATTCAGAATCAAAATTTATTTAAAATAGTTTTGAAATAAAAGGAAAAAAACCTCACCCTCTCTCTCTCCACTCGGCCAATCGGCCCAGCTCTTCAACCCCGCACGGCCTGCTTCCACTTTCTCCCGCTCGGCCCGTCTCCCCTCACAGGCCCATCTCTTTTCCCCTTTTGTGCAGCCCAGCAAGTCAGACTAGCGCGCTCACACCGCCGGCCCACTGCGCGCACCGGCCAAGTTAAGCCTGCGCCGCGGTTCCCCTCTCCCCACGCACAGCCGCTGACGTCAGGGACTCACCGGTCAGGGCTGTCTTCTTCCTCTCGTCCCAGAACCGGACTCTACTGCCACCGCCGATGGAGTCCGCGTCCGCCCCGCGTCGCCTTGTCTTGTGCTCCAAGCAGCTTCCCAGCCTTAAATACTGATGCCCGCACCACGCCGCCCTCCCTATCGCGTTCCAGAGTAACCGCCACCTCGTAGCACTGCCGCGCCGAGCCAAAAACCTAGCACTGCCGTCCGCCGTCGCCCCGCCAAGCCACGCGTCGTCTCCGTGCCTCCTCTGCCATCGAGAATACCATAGGTGAGCTCGCCATCATCCCCTCGCTCGCCCAGTGCCCTCGTTTCGTGCAATCGTGACCAGTAGGCCATGTTCCCCGTGCGCCGCTCATCGCCGTCAATGGCGCCACCGCCAAGCTCGCCGCCGGCCATGCCAGCCGTTTCCCTTCCCCTTCCATCTGATCTGCACTGTCCAATCTCGATCTGATGGCTTAGATCCAACCGTACCCCTTCGCTGCGATTTTTACAAAAGAAACCCTAAAGTTTTTAGGTTTATAACCCGCCGTCCCTACACTTATTCTAAAGAGCCCCTGCCTTTTTTTTAAAATAGTATCCAAGGTCCTTGGGCAGATTTAAAATTGGATTTTATTTATTTTTAAATTCGAAAATCGAGTTCCATCTATTTACAAAATTGCCACTACCTTCGGTAGGCCATAAAATCTCCGTTTTAACTCCGATTTGACCCGTTCAAGTTGCGTTAGATTCACGATCATGTAATCTACATGGTTATACTACTCTTAAATATATTTTCAACTTTTGAAATTCGATGTTTGATTTAATCTATTATTTTATTAAAGGAAATCTTGTTTAATTCATAACATCTTCGTTATAGCTCCGATTAGCATGCTTTTTACGTCTGTGTGTTCGTAATAACGTGTAGAACCTCTTTAAAACCTTTTTACTTGTTGTTTCATATGTTTGGTGTACTATTCTAATTGAGTTCTATTGTTTGCTTCGTGTATGATTGCATGGATGTTTGTGTGGTGCTTTATGAACATGTCCAGTCGGTGAGCTATACGTGGTGAATCAAGAAGCAGATCTTTGAAGATTTGGACTAGAAGAAGATTAGAGTTTTAAGGCAAGTATAGCATGGGTACTTGTTGTCCTATTTACCATAATATCATTTAATCATATGCATGTGTCTACCTTGACAACCGTAGTATTTTTCCTAGCTATTTGATGTCCTATTTACTTGTTGTCCTATTTACCTTAATATCATTTTAAGCATATGCATGTGTCTAGCAGAGGTTATACCTATGTGGTATTGCATTGGGTAGTATAATGCTAGTGCTGAACTAGAACCATGATCTTGTAACTTGACTAATTGTATATGCAATAAACACTAATAGATGCTTTTTAGCAACATAGAATCAGGGGGCTAGAGCATTGGGTTGTTTGTATGGTGCTCTAGATTCCTCTCCCTAAGGACTTATCTATAAGCGAACATCCAGGACTTACAGTACAGCTGTGAGAGCTACATGGCTCTGACTTTAGCTCAGTATGAGGACCTTTTCTAGCTTATTCGTGGTTACCTTTATGGCACAAGAGGGGCTCCGATAGGTATGATCTCGGCCTACTAAGAGGGTGCACTTTGGTTTCTTGGTAATTTGTTAGCCAGTCCTTGGAGGGGGGTTCATGCTTATCGATGGGGAAACCTTAGCGGCCCTAACTTGTTAGACGAACTTTTGAAAGGCTTCATAGTGAACCCTGCCGACCTTCCTTGGTAGTGGGTCAAGAGGTTGGCCACCTAGGGCGAAAGGGTAAATCATGACTCACAGTGAAAGTGTATAACCTCTGCAGAGTGTAAAACTGGTACATCAGCCGTGCTAACGGTCACGAGCAGCCTTGGACCCTTACGGAATAGATGATCATTAATGGTTAATGATGATGAACACCGATGATACTGATGATAAAGATACTCACTAATGATTACTGTTTATGCTATTCATTATTCATGTTTACCTGATCATGTGTTTATGTGGGCTTATGATAAACTTGTTGCTACTCAATTGCTAAAATCATGACTCATTAAAAGCTAATCGCAGTTAAACCAGTGTCAGCCTTTTGAGCCTCACGAACCCCATGTTATATTTGTTGAGTATGACATGTACTTACGCTTGCTTTACTTTTTAAATCTTTGGAAAAATCCTGGATGGGTACCAGATTGCTAGAGTTTGAAGAAATTAGGCTTGTGATCAACCAGTCAGTTGTCCCTATGGAATTGGAGTCTTCACCCGGAGATCAGAGTTGTCTGCCCACTATTTGGCATCTAAGGTTATGTCCTTTATACTAAGTATGTTATATATTAAGCATTGTCTATTGATATTACCTTTATTTGTAGCTATATGTGAGAATTGACTTCCTGGGCTCACATATGGTGCGTATCTGATTTTATTCTTAAAACCGGGTGCTATAAAGTGGTATTAGAGCAATGCTGACTGTATGACGCAAGCCTAAATAGAACTGGATGTTTTAGCATGCTTTCATCTTTGCTTAGTTCTTGCTTTCTCTCCAACCTCGTTATTTTCTAAAAGTTATGCTCACTTCGGTCTGTGTTCTGTTATGAAAATCTTGTCTATTTTCTAAATCCTCTCTTTGTCTAAATAGACGGGTTGTAATGAGGAGACCACCGGAATCAAAGGTCAGGAGGACCAGGCTACGTTGTCCTTGATTGCATTCGACAAGGATAAGCTTTTAGTTATGCAACAACAAGTATTAGAAGGAATGACTCAACATGGGAGTTCTCAACAGTGCTTGCCATGGGGTCAAACCAACATACCAAAGGGACTAGTGAAGAGACAAGTGGTAGAAGCTTGGAAGAAAATGAAGTCCAATGAAGGTGCTGGTAGTAATACGCTCGGAAGTTAGTATCAATGTCATTGTTGTGAACATTATGGTTTTTCTTGTCTTTGAAACAAGCCAACTAAGAAGGAAGTCAAGGTGAACCCGAGTTGTGAGGCCAATGTGGATAAGAAGAGGAAGGCAAACTCACTAGAGCTAGTATTGGGAAGTGACCAACATTTGAGTTCTACTACATTGTCACATCCAGCTCTAATCCCTGGTCAGATAAATTCAGACTTTAAAGAGTTAGAGGCTTCTCAAGCTAAGACTGCTTCACATGAGGTATGCATAGATGGGTGGACAATCACCTATAAGGAGTTTCAACCCCGAAAGATCAAGCGAGCTAGAAAAGTGGTCCAGTTAAACAAAGATGAACCTTCAGAGTTAGCAAGCTGACAACACACTAAGCAACAATTCTATGGAGTATGACATCACAAAAGATCTAGCTAAGATCGTGTGTTATTGTTGCCAACAAGGACATTATGCTCAATTTTGACCACAGAAGAATCAACAAATACACCATGGAAGTGGCCAGAGTCAGATCACTATAGGGTTGCCACCAGTAACTGTTAGTGATGCTCAACCCGAAAGAAGCATTTGATGAGGATGACAAATGAAGGAGTCATGACGGACTATCTAAGATAAACAAAGTGGTAGATGTGTTGCCCTCACGGTCATGCAAGAGATACTACCTTTGATGCCCTCGCAACCACACCGTGGTTAAGGAATAGGAGTTGGTGCCCCTTTATGTAATAAAAATGTTAGTATCGTAAGTTGAGTCAATAATTGAGATGTGCACCTTTATTGCTTTGTTGAATTGTCATTATGTTTATGCTTGTTTTGGATCTTTGTAATGATTGCAATGATCTTGTTGGGTGTTCCCAAAATTTTATTTAGTTTATAGGCCTAAGGTATAAGGATTAATGGAATAAATAGTTGGGTTATGGTTTTCTTCTGTTATCCCTATTCTGGACAATAGTAGACTTCGATATCTCTGATTTTGGATGATCAGAAATCATGAGAAAATTCTGGACAATAGTAGACTTTGATATCTTTCTGTGACCGTAAGAATCACCTTGATAGCTATTTTGGTTATGGAGTTATGAAAAATCACAAAATTATGCAACCGCGTTGTCTAAAATCTAGAGTAGTTTCTGTTGTGCACTATTTTTTACTACCGGAACTATAGAATTTGGAAAAGTGTTCTATAAGGAAGTTGTAGAGAATTTCATCAGCTTTCCAATTATATAAGCTACAACTTCATTGGATTAACAGAATGGGAGTTACAGCTGTTTTACTGCACTGCTGTTTTTTTGCTTGTGAGGAATTTCAGATTTCTTGTTCTTGTCCATACACGAGAGTATCATTGGGATGTCAGAACATCTTGATACTAATTAGATCATCTAGAAGAAGGTGCAAGCTACCCTTTTTGTGTCCCCTAGCTGATCTTTTCTTAAGGGGGTAGCCAAATTGAAGAATTTGCAAGATGAAGTTTCATATATTCTAGTTATTCATTTGGAAGCATCGATTATCTCTGTGGTGGGGTCTTGTCTTGTCTCTCATACTATCAATCCTATCTTGCCATCTCTTGAAGCTACATTTAAGAATGCTACGAATGACTAAGTCCTAATTCATACATATTGAAAATAGATGGTTGCTACTAGGAGAAGTGCTTCACAAGGTGCTGGAAGGAATACTGCCAATTCTAATCCACCACCATCCAATTTCCCATCTATAGGGCAAGCTTTGATGATGCAGACTCAGTTATTACAGACTATTGCTCAAAGTGTGTTGAACAACCCACATCAAGTGCCACCTATTGACAATCGTGGTGAATTTATGAAGGGACACCCATCGACATTCTCTCATACAAGCAAACCACTAGAAGCCGATGACTGGCTTAGAGCTGTGGAGCGACAATTGGACATAGCTCAGTGTGACGACCATGAAAAGGTGCTTTTATGCTTCTGGTCAGCTTCAAGGAACTGCCCAAGCTTGGTGGGAGTCATTTGAGTATGGGCGTCCCAACAATGCTCATGCTATCACCTGGCAGGAATTCAAGGAGAATTTTAGGTCCTACCATATCCCATTAGGTGAGGTAGAACTTAAGCAAGAAGAGTTCCTCAACTTGAAGCAAGCATCTATGTCAGTGTGCGAGTATCATAATCGGTTCACTCAATTGTCATGCTATGCTCCAAAAGAGGTGGATAGTGATGCTAAGAAGCAAAAACGCTTTTTGAAAGGACTGAATGATGATTTGCAACTATAGCTGATGACTGTGGTGTATGCCGACTATGAAACATTGGTGGACAAAGCAATTGTAATTGAGAATAAGCGTCAAGAGATGGAAGGGAAAAAGAGAAAGCGTGACCTTCAACGCTAGTTAAGAAATACTCATGTCCGTTTCGCTACACAACCAGAATATCAGTCACACCCTATGAATCTGCTTGAAAGTAATGATCAAGATCAGTATCATCAACCTAATTATGAAGTGCAGTTTTTTAGCTCTCAATAGCCATGTCTGTCATCTCCCACTATCACCTTAATAACGACAAATACTTCTACTAGTAAGGAAGGTTATGATTGCGGGGAGATGAAACCCTATAAGAATGATTGTCTTGAGAAGTTTGCTGAGAGTAATCAAAGCCAGAATCAATAGCAGCAGGAGCCAGGACAGAATGTCCATAAGGAGCAGGTGCAAGGCAATAAGTTAAAGTGAAACTACATTCAAGGCAGGTTGAACAATGTGGATCTGATTACCACTCATGGAGCTAAGGAGGTCATTTATGGTTTGATTGCAGTAAGCTCAGACACTACTATGGTGTTGTTTGACCCCAGTGCGTCACATTCATTCATCTCTAGGGAATATGTGGAAGAACATAAGATAACTATGCTTCCAATGAGGAAACCCCTAATAGTTAACTCTCTAGGAGGAGAAAAGAAGGCAAACCGCATATGCCCAAAAGTTAGACTTAACATAAAAGGGAAGAACTTCTAGGCAAACCTTATAGTTTTGGAGTTAATGGATATTGATGTTATCCTTGGAAAGGGATTGTTATCTGCTTGTAAAGGAGTGATTAAGTATGCCCAACGTTCGGTGCTTGTAACAACACCATTAGAAGAAAGAATTGAGTATGAGGGTATTCAACCTGCACCTGAGGAAGACGAGAATGACCTACTAGAAGGTGTGTCCTATGAGGATAGTAAGGTAGACTGTGAGTTTTCATATGGCAATGTAGAGGAGCAAACACCATGGGAAGGAGATATGAGACATTTATAGTTGATTCTATGTGGACTAAGAATAGTCGTTTGAGAGTTGAGCAACTTGATCTGAGCATCTGAAGTCATTAATGTTTTAAAGTTGGCAATAGAATCTACTTTAGACCAAGAAAGTAAGGAAGCTCCGTTGAAAGGTGAACATATGAAGAAAGAGGTCTAATAAGTATGAACTAAAAAGGAAAGGTGGCCTAGTGATTGGAGATACCTGAGAGTTGTTCAAGGTGCCTGTTAAAATCTTGGAATTAGTTGAGCAAGTTGCTTGAGTAGGGTTATCAGGGCATGCAAAGTAAAGCTGAAGGTTTACCAAGAAGGTGGAATTACTCAAGGATGTGAAGAAGATCCAAAGGCAAAATACCCGTATCTCTTTTGTCACCATCTCCACGAATCTCGGGGACGAGATTGTACTTAAGGGGGTAGAATTGGAACACCCAAAAATTTTTATGCATATAAAGTTAGAATGATTTAATTTTGTATTTTTGTGCTCATAAAAAAACATAGGAAAAATAATATCTTTAAGTAAATTAAAATTTATCATAAGGCTTAGCAACATTTTTATGCATTCATGCCATTGCATTTGTATTTTTGAATGAGTGGCTTTGATTCAGAATCAAAATTTATGGTGTTTTAGATTTCTCTCCCTAAGGAATTATTTGTAAGCGAACATTCCGGGACTTACAGTACAGCTATGAGGGCTACATGGCTCTGGCTTTAGCTCAGTATGAGGACATTTTCTAGCTTGTTAGTGGTTTCCTTTATGGTGCAAGAGGGGCTCCGACAGGTATGATCTCGACCTACCAAGAGGGTGCACTTTGGTTTCTTGGTAATTTGTTAGTCAGTCCTTGGAGGGGGGTTCATGCTTATTGATGGGAAAACCTTAGAGGCTCTAACTTATTAGACGAACCTTTGAAAGGCTTCATAGTGAACCCTGCTGACCTTCCTTGGTATTGGGTCAAGAGGTTGGCCGCCTCGGGTGAAAGGGTAAATCACGACTCATAGTGAAAGTGTACAACCTCTGCAGAGTGTAAAACTAGTATATCAACCGTGCTCACAGTCACTAGCGGCCTTGGATCCTTACAGAATAGATGATCATTAATGGTTAATGATGATGAACACCGATGATACTGATGATAAAGATGCTCACTAATGATTACTGTTTATGCTATTCATTATTCATGTTTACCTGATCATGTGTTTATGTGGGCTTATGATAAACTTGTTGCTACTCAATTGCTAAAATCATGACTCATTAAAAGCTAATCGCAGTTAAACCAGTGTCAGCCTTTTGAGCCTCATGAACCCCATGTTATATTTGTTGAGTACGACATGTACTTACGCTTGCTTTACTTTTTAAATCTTTGGAAAAATCCCGGATGGGTACCAGATTGCTAGAGTTTGGAGAAATTAGGCTTGTGATCAACCAGTCAGTTGTCCCTGTGGAATTGGAGTCTTCATCCGAAGATCGGAGTAGTCTTCCCGCTGTTTGCCATTTAAGGTTATGTTCTTTATACTAAGTATGTTATATATTAAGCATTTTCTATTGATATTACCTTTATTTGTAGCTATATGTGAGAATTGACTTCCTAGGCTCATATATGGTGCATATCTGGTTTTGTTCTTAAAACCGGGTGCTACACATAGGAACGAGCTCACCTTATGTTTAACTTTCATGGGTGTATCCCAAGTACATGTTGCCATCACTTACACTTTTGTCAATAATGTAAGTGTATTATTATTCCTATTCTGTCCATTGTCAGAGATGGCAAAAGAAATTTTGACTTAAATTTTGATGAATTGATTCATGTGTGCTCTTGCTATAATACTCTCCTCTGGTATGCCCTTATTAAATGTACCAAGCTCCAAGAGCACACTTTATTAATGGATGGAAGCATAAATTTCTCGTTATAGATTTTATCACCAAATCAATTATAAGTATTGTTTCCCGTAGCATTAGCACAGGCAGTATGCTAGTACGTTGTAACAATTGAAATCATACGTTTACTGGTATTCTGAATTATTATCTTGTTCTTTCGACTGAAGAGATGTTTATATTACAGACAGATGTTTGGATTCCTCATTATTATTTATGGAACCATGACATCTTGGGTATGTATTTTCAGCTGCAATACGTGATTTCTTAAAACAGAGGGTTACATGTTGAAATCTGTCATTGAGAGCACCTACCAGACCAAAGCTAATAAGGAATACTGAAATGCAAAAGGTGCCACTCATGGCAGATTGGCAGTTACCAGTTATCGATGAAATCATCAACAGACTTCAACTTCCTGTCCCAAACAAATCATCATTATATATCCTTTGATCGCTAAATATCAGTCCAGATTCTGGAACACTAGATCCCTCTGCACATAGATCTGTTCCCTTATTGAAACATAGTCGTCATCACTCATCACAGGTCCCAACACCCTCTCTTACAAAAGATCTAACATACTAATATACTACTATGTACATTTTGGGTGAAGGGATGCTTAGTTAATCACGTCTGTTGCCATGCGTAATACTGCTTCATTCGCCTCCATACGACATGCAAATTTTTTTACACAGCTCGGCCATCCTTGTGTTCAAGGATTCAGGACAACAAAAAAGACCGCTTCGGGCCCGTCCGCCCCCTCCCCTAGGGGCAAGTCCACTGCCGCTGCCGCCTTCGGCCCCCGTTCTCCTCACCTCCGGCCTCTCTGCCGGTGGTGAAGAGGAGCGGGGTCCGTCCTTTTAGCAGATCTACTGTTTTCTTAGGTTTTTCTCCATTTATTTTTGTTTCCTCCATAATAATTTGGGCTAGGTTTTGGTTGGCCGTTTCGATGTTTTCGATCCGGCTTTCTGTTTCATACCGGATCGCTGGTGGATGCGTCGTTGTCTTCGGTGATGGCATGCTCTTCCTGGACAGATCGAGGTATGCTGGCATAGTCCTTGAGGAGGGATTGGATCTATTTTTCCCCTTCTACGGGATCATCTTTCCGGCCGTCGGTGATGCTATTAGCATCAGCGGATCTGCCCTTCTGGTTGCTGGTGGTGATGCTAGCGGCATCGGATCTTATGTTCGGTTCAACCTTCAAAAGATATGGCCGATGTGCTCTCGGCGCCCTTTACGCCCCATAGTGGTTGAGCTTACCATGCCTCTTTTGCGGTCTCCTTGTATGTGGAGTCTTCTGATGGTAGGGATTGTGGTTCTCGGGTCCAGATCTGTTGTACTTCCATGGTCGCGATGGAGCTTCCTGAAGGGGTGTATGCCGCCGGACGCGAGGAAGATGAAGTATAGAGACCTAGTGGTGTGCTTCAATGTAATTTTATTTTATGTTGAGGTCTCAGTTGTAAAAGGGGTTTTAATTTAATGAAATCCAGTCCCTTTCTTAAAAAAAAAAAGGATTCAGGACAACAAAGACTTACGACAACATACATGTTCCACATTGAAAGTGTGCAACAATGCACGTTCCAGCAACTATGCCCAGAGTAGGAATCATATATTCATACAACAAACTGTCTCCGTTCTGGATTTATGCAAAACAACTCCACTTATGTGTGTTTTGATGATCCCTACATCCATATAGCCCTCTCGCATCGTATCCTCGAGCATATTTAGGTTGGTCGTGAATCATGAGATGGAAGTGCGAACCGATAAAGCTTTGCCGGAATGTGTTGGTGATCAGGTAGAACATATAATAATGTAGAGAGAAGCTCCAAAACTTGTAATCCCGCTCTATTATTCCAAATCCAAATTATTAGATGTTTTGACTGTTCTAGATACATAGTTGTTGCAGTGTATACAGACATTGTGTATAAGAGCATAGCAAAACTGCAAAAGCTATGTATCTAGAACAACCAAAACGTTTTAATATTGGAGATGGAGGTAGTATTCAGATAGTGTTGAGGAACCTAAAATCCTTGTCAACCCAATAAATAGGGGTTGTGATGAGAACCAAGAGCAAATTAACGGGGACAAGAAAAACATACGAGGATCACAAATGTGTCCTCATCATTAACCAGACATAAACAAATTCAGCTTAAACCAAGGATAACACACAAGTTCCTGAACAACGATCAGACCTGCAAAAAAACCCATAATAACAGCATCCTAAAACTCGTAAACTACTGAAAGTTTGAAACTGCCAACACCACTGAATCCCTTGCAGCCTAGCTTGCTTTACTCAGCCTAGCGCACCTTGATCTCAGTGCAGTCACCAAGATCCTCCTTCACCTTGGGCACGGTGACCTTGAGCACCCCATCCTTCATCTCTGCCTTGGCCGGGTCCACCCTGAAGGAGTCAGCCGAGAAGTCGATGCGGTAGCTGTACCGCACGGGCTCCTGGATGTCATTGGGGTCCTTGACGCCCTCCCCCTTGATGAACAGGCCTCTACTCCGCCGCCAGCCCTGGCATCTGTATCTTCACCTGCACAGCGTTCTCATCCTGCTTCGACACCCACCACCCGCACGCTGCATGCATATAGATCAAGTGATCAACCAACCAACCACAAAATACGAAGCACCATCAGCAAGCAAACGATCGAGCGGATCGGAAACGCCGAAAAGGAACGTGCGTACGTCCAGCGAGAATCTTACTCGTACCTCCGGTGGAGAACATGGGATGGGAGAAGACGCGCGCGTGGAGTTGGTGGTAGAAGAACAAGTCGTCGCTGATGTACTCCACGTAGTAGTTGCCGCGGATGAAAGGATCGCCGTGGGTGCTGAAGAGGCGGCGGGCGGCGGCGACGGATGCAGGGTGGAGCGCGGAGGAGGATGGCGTGGCGAGGAGGAGATTCTTCAGGAGGCCGGCCAAAGGGGCTCGCTTGGAGGCGACGGCGAAAGCCATGAATTTTTGCGTGCGAAAGCGGCGGCTAGCAGGGGATATGATAGATGGGGATTCGGATGGGGCTACGGTTTCATCAGGTATATATCAAGTACTAGTTAAATGCCCGTGCGTTGCAACGGGTACACATAATACCATGATAACATATGTACGAGCGCGTGTTATACTATATCTAAAATAGATATTGCAATCGTGATGTTTTACAAGTTGCAATACACGAGCATTCACCTTAATCATAACAAGTTTGTGTTTTACAATACATGTTTTACAATATATTGTACAATTAAGAATCTAATCTCTCAATGTTTCGACCAAGAGAACGTGCTTTGCACGAATACCAAGCTGCAGCTGGTCACCAATCAAAGATAATCCAGAAGATTTTCAAGTCCAAGATGCGGCATCTAACCTAATCTACGTCATCGGGCAAAGAAACGACACCTATCAGACAAGCAACCGAAGCCAAAGTTGCCACCGAAGGCGGAGAGGACCAACATTCTCGCCGACCGGAGAGCACACTCACCTTAGTCGGCTCCATTTCACTGTAGTTGGCACCCTTTCTCGGAACAATCTTTTGATTTGACATGGTGTTTGCATTGGTTTGGGGTTCGTGGCCCGTTATCAGTTCAAAATGTAATCTGAACTATTATATTGCCCGTGCTAACGCTATGATGGCGTTAGAAAAAATAAATTATAAAGCTAAAATAAATCATAACTAAAAAAATCAACGGATGAAAGAAACAGAGAGCATCATAAAAAAGAATAGCAAAATCCCACTAATATCTTGTTTCATTGCCTCAAAGGCTAATTTTATTATATAAAAAACATGAAACTACATATACATATCAAAAGAAAAGTGTCCCATGAAACTACATTCCTACAGCTCGTCGGGGCAAAGCTGTTTCTCCATGAGTGCACACACAGTTCAGCACTCAGAACAATTAACCTTGTCCTGAATTCAGTTCAGACTCAAGTAGATTGTCATAAGAACACACTACAAAAAGAAACAGGTGTGATCTGATCCACCATCGGAGTGAGTCTGAAGGTGAAGATGGACAGGGGAGCTGGTCCATCAGACGGCCACACCTGTAGGTCACGCGCACCACCACCTTGGCACCACTACAGGTCACGCTGGACACTTCCACATCTCGCTCCTTAGCATTCAGCTCTCAACAATACAGATAGGTTGTCAAGTACAAGCCAAAGAAGCTAAAGAAATGAACAGCGGCAGTAACAGTTATATGGAGTAATACAAGAAATGTTCTGCATGCAGTTAAGATTTCTGGATTGGAATTGGAGTTAACAACCTTTGCACTTAAAGTTTCATGAAAGAAATTTGGCACAGGTTTATCACTTATTTCACACAAAGGAGATCATCAGCTTCAGAAAATTTAGCACAGGATAAAAGAAACAGCGGCGAGGAGAGAAATCAAGAAATGCGGGGTGCATTGTTGGAGGAGTTATTGTCTTCCTTCACCTGCATCGATGAATTTTCTGAACCAAGATACAAACCTCTACCTGGAGATGATGACTTAAAAGAATCACACAGCATATGCAAAGAATGGATCACAACATATCTTAACGGAATGAACACAATCTGTTTGAGATGCAAGACCAAGGGCAAGGTCCCGAGGAAGCCCAGCAGCAACTCCACCATCAGTCATGGCCTCTATTTTCAGTTTCACATACAAAAAGAGGTGCATACCTCAAGCCAGTTTAGCATCAAAATATTTATCTTTAGGAGATCAAAACTTTTCCAATGGCACTGAATAATCTTCTTACACAGTTTTCATCATTATGAGTAGTCATATCTCCCAAACACATGACTGAGAAGTAACCACATTGACCAGCAACCAAAGCTTCTTTTGAGAAGTAACCATATGGCAACAGATGATGATTGCAACAGCCAATTAGACGCACGTAAACATTCATCCAAAATGGAAATTTAACCATTGAAAACTTGAGATGACAGTGCATTGAGGATAACTACCTTGAGAAACTCCCCAATCAGTTGAGCAGCACCGTGTCCGTGCGCTCGTCATCCCCCACCAGCGATCACGTACAATCTATTTACTGAACCAAATCTAACATGCAGGGAAGAGATCAAAACAACGACACTATGTTTTGCTAAAGACATATTTTTAATACGTTGGACATGTCACCATAAGATAATTCCAGCAACCTAAGAGACTGAGGATGACTGAATGAGAAATTAAAACGTTCAGTAAATAGATAGTATAGGATGTACTGTTTGACTTTCCAACAGTATTTTGGTTAGCTAATAAGGGAGTCGTTACAATACTTATCACGTCAATGGATATTGTGAGGAAAAATGACAAGCTGTACTGCTATTGAGCCCAATTGATATGTCTTGTTGTCTGGTTACAATCAAAATGTGCTCTCAAACAAGCATATGAATTCAAATTTGAGGAATCAAAATTCTTCTTGAATGTACCAATGCAGCAGCTCGCACTCAGCGATGCCTTCCCCAGCCTGCGCCAGTGGAGGCCAGCGCAACAGCAGCATCAATCAACGAGATATATAGAGAGAGAAAATCAACCTGCAGAAAAGGAGCACACGAACCTTTGGCATGGAGCCGCGACGACCGAATCCAGATGCAGGAGGTCGACCTCTGGGTTGACTGCGCCGCCAGGTGCGGCATCACCGAGATCATTCTGCGCCGAGGTCACCCTACAGAGCGAGACGGGGAAGAGCAGGGTGGCGGCAGCGTGGCCACGGCGCCAGCGCGGGGTCAGTCGGGACAAGGCGGCAAGTCGGTTCCGCTCCAGATGCGGGAGGTCGACCTCCGCGTCGACTGCGCCACCGGGTGCACCACCGCCGAGGTCTCCATGCTACGGCGCCGGCATGGGATGATCCGGGGCAGGGCAGGGTGGGCGCTAGGACGAGGGTTGCGGGATTTGGAGCAGAGGACTGATTGTGGAGCCAGACATGGGGGATCAAGGGAGGGAGACCGAGGAAACCACGTGCACCCCCGGCGGCGAGATTAGGGCTGTCTCGCGTGCGAAAGGTTTTGTTTCGCACAAAGGGAGCGGGGGCGAGCGATATTTGTTTCGCACGCCTATCAATGATTCTCTTATGAATATTTTAGTTGTAGAGATAGGTTGGTCGTTCTATGCGATTGAGGCATGCTGTATTTGCGTCGTCCCAGGGGCCGAGCAAGACGGATATATCATGTTTGGGCCGGGCTGTAGGCCAATTATCCTACGGGCTCCGGCGACGATTTTTTATTGGCGTCGCACATGCACCATGCCCTATCGCATGAGCACCCCACCCTCCATGCTGAGCCCGCTGCTCCTCGTGTCCGGATGGACAGCCGTGCAGCCCACCCCCGCCTCGCACGCACTTCCTACCTCCAGCTGCGCCCCACTCTTTCCCCGTGACCCCCTCCTCTCTCTCTGCATGTGTGGGACCTAGGAGCTGGCCTGCAGCTCGCTACGCCCCGTCTACTTGTCCCCAACGCTGTCACCCGCTCCTTCCCCTGGTGTCTAGGCCGTGCACCCGTCACTCACCGTGCCCCCGTGAAACAGTAACATGAAACACTTAGATGCAACATACGTCGGACAAACATATGCAACATCCAGATAAAATACTTGCAACATGTGTCAAACATATGCAACATCCAGATAAAATACATGCAACATGTGTGTCAAACATATGCAACATCTAGATAAAAACACTTTCTACAACATACATTTGGAACAGGTGAATTTTTTTTCAAAATGCTTGCGACATACCACTGAAAACACTTGTAAAATATATGCAACATGTGCAACATCATGATCTACATTTGCAACATCCATATGTAACAATTGCAACAAACCTCATGAAACATACATTTGCAACACAAGGGAGGGGATGGCCGGGGCCAATCGTGGGGGTGCGATCCAGTGGCGGCGCGCGAGCACCACCACACTGGCCATGCTCGTGGGTGCCCTTTGCTCTGGGGCGCCTAGGTGCCGACCCCAGTGTCAGGACCGCTAGCGCCGAAACCACCCTCCCTTCTCCCAAAAAATAATTTCCTCCCTCACTTCCTTCACCAAATTAGGCCCAATTCAATTGTCTTCTTGGGTTAGGCCCAATTCAATTGTCTTCTTGGGTCAGACTCAGTTTGGGCATTCAGTTAACCGAAACAGATCGGTTTGGTTTCTCGGTTATTTACAAATTCGGTTAGTCAGATATTGGGAACCGATCGGTTAGTTACGAAACTTGGAATGCGAAACTCGGAACTGAGGAATTTCGGGTTCGGTTAGTTCGGTTATAACTAACCGAGACATATATTACAGCGTCGAAACAGAGCAAGAAAAAAACAAAAATCACGGTCACGGACGGCTGTCGCCCCTCACTCTAGAATAGGTCTCAAGATCTAGCTCGAGCAAGAGGCGGCTCTACTCGGCGTCCAAGCACGGAGTGGCGGTGGTGGATATCCTAGGCAGGCATAGGCGCCGACGGCTTGACTCTAGGCACCGGCGGCTTGGATTCTAGGTGCCGTGATGGAGAGGGAGTGAAGACTGGGGAAGAGTACGACGGTGGCTGCTGGCTGGAGAGGGAGCGGAGACTAGGGAGAGCGGCGGCGCATGAGGGAGCAAGAGCAGCAACCCGGAACTAGGCACGACGCGGGGAGGGAGACAGAGAAGTTGCCTCGGTGGGGGTGGCTGCTGGGAGGGAGGAGCTGGGGAGTGGTACTAGGCTTTAGAGAGGTTATATAACTACCTATGTCTATTGGGCTGGGTCTTCATTTTCTTCTTTATTACTGGGCCTTCTCAATTATTTTGGTTTTTCAGTTAACCGAGCTCGAGAACTGATTTAACCTTAGTTATTTCGGTTACCTAGAACTAAGGGCCAAACTAGGAACCGAAATATTTGATTTCGGTTAGTTCGGTTTTGGTTCCGGTTATTTCGGTTTGTTTCTCGGTTATTTTTGCTTAGGGTTAGGTCAGACAGTAGGCCACGCAGCAGTCATGCACTAAAATCCAAAATTACTGACATCATCACATATCCCATGCTTTTTGAAGTAAAAAAGTCATAGCTCCTAAACCAAGTATCATAATTAAAATTCTATTGCACCATTGTGTTCCTTGCAATAATCTCTTCAAAACAAGACCCCACATTGATACATTTCGATAAATTTTTTTGCCGAACATTATGATGAACATGTATTTGATGATAATCATCGAACATCACATTAACACTATACGAACATCGCAGAAAATAGCATAGAACATCATATATATATCATGAAATTTAAAAAATAAAAAAATAAAAACTAAAATTAGTGAAGTAATTAATTATAGTCAAATAAAAAGAAGAAAAATGCTATCGAACATCACAAATACATCGTAGAACATCAAATTAACACTACATGAACATCAATAAATATAACATTATATATACTACGTGAACATCACAAATATCATTTAAATATAAAATTAAATAATAAAATCAGTGAAGTAATTAACTAAAGTCAAATAAGAAAAAAGAAAAATGCTACCGAACATCACAAAATATATACTAGAACATCAATATATGCTTAGTGAACATTAAAAAATACATCATAGAACATCATATTTGTACTCGCAGATATCAAAAAATATATCATAAAACATTACATGTATACTATATGAACATCGCATGTCTGTAAAAACAAAAGTGAAACATAAAATTATAAATAGAAGAAAACAAAGGAAAATAAAAAAGAATATAATAAGAAAGATAAACAATGCTCTAAACAAAATTTTTAATTCTACCAAAAAAGAAATAAAAATATATGATTGTTAAAAAATAAAAAGATAAGAAAACAAAAAAGAATGAAAAATAAAAAAAACTAAATAGAAGCAAAGAAAGGAAACAAAAAAAAGAAAATAATAAAATAAAATATAAATTAATAGTGTAAAAAATAATAAAAGAATAAAGAAAATGAAAAGAATGACAAAAGTCCAGAAAAAAGAAAATAAAAATTAATGAATGAAATGAAAGGAAAGAAAAAAAGCAAACATACAATAAAAAAAGAAAATAGAAAAAGGAAACAAAAAGAATAACAAAAGTCCAGTGAAAAAGAAAAATAAAAAAGAAGGGAAAGGAAAAGAGAAATAGAAGAAAAGAAAAGAAAATAAAAAAGGAATAAAAGATGAAAAGAAAGTAAAATAAAAAAAGAATAAAAGATGACCAGAACAATAGAAAGAAAAATGAATACAAGAAAGATAAAAAATATAAAGAATCTAAAGAAGAATAAAAGACACAAAAAATAAAAAAAGTCAAAAGGAAAAAGAAATGAACGAGGTAACGAAACAAAAAAGAAAAGGAAATACGCACTACCTGATGGATGGCGTGTGCACCGACTAATAAAACGGCAAACAAAAGGAAAAGAAAAAAGATCACGTAACCGAAAATGTTATAAATAAAAACACCACCTATAAATAAGTAAACGAAAAAAAAAACACAAAAGCTACGTACCTGCAACGTAACGTGAACGCCCTCCGCGTCTGGCTCCTGGGCAGTCGTGTGGGCTTCCTGTGGGCCGCTACTTAACCATGGCGCTAATTTTACTGGTGGTCGGTTTCCGCTGGGAGGGGGGTCGGCACGCGGCTGCTATCCGACTGTTCGCCAGCGATGTGTTCCGCCTTGGCTCGGCCGGTGTCGCCGGGTTCGCGAAAGACCTGAGGCGCCACGGCACATGCGCCCCAGCGGCCATGGTGGGGTTAGCGGTGCGCCCGACGGCGATGGGCTATGGACGGACGACGAGGGAGCGAGCGGCGCAGGTAGGGATGAAAACGGATCGGATACGAACGGATATCACTCATATTATATTTGTTTTCATATTTCTGTTCGGATTCGGATTCGGACACGGATAACGTTCGGATACATATACGAATACGGATTGACTCGGTTACGGATACGAATAATGAGTATTGAATACGGTATGAATCGGATTCGGAGAAGGTCGGATACAAATATCTATTCGGATATTGAGTAAAAGCAAATATATATATATATATATATATATATATATATATATATATATATATATATATATATATATATATATATCATCATACGCATGCAAAACCATTACACCACTCTATGAGTCCATAATACATCTAGATTAAGCCGAAAGACTAAAGAGTAAAGCAACAAATAAGATAAAGATACGAGATACATCATACATCAAACATCATATAAGCACCAATCTTTATGGCATGAGTAGAAATAGCCAAGCACACATTGCTTCATGGGTCTCATGGAGTCATGGTCATGGATTCAAGATCTACAATCCTTATATAGGCCATTTTTTCATTTTGAGAAAGTTTGAACAAAATGTAGTTCAAATTTCACAAGTGTGTGACATAGTTTTAGAAAGTCCTCATATGAGATTTAAGAATTTATGACTAGTGTTTGATAAAACTTTCTCAAATGGGAAAATGAGCTATGTAACAATTGTATATCTTGCTGAGATGATCAAACTTGGTATTCAGAGTTTTTTTCATCTGAGGTCATTTAGTGTCTCATTTGAGCAAGTTTGACCAAGTCAAATTTGGTCAAATGAAAAACAACACTTTGACTCTAGTATTATGAACTCTAAATGACTTCAAATTGAAAAGTTTTGAATACCAAGTTTGTTCAACTCATCCAGATCTACAATTTTGTTTTGGTCAACTTTCCATTTGAGATAGTTTGGACGGTTCAAATTTGTGATTTTTTAAATTTCAACGCTTACAAACTAGTTTTCGAAAACCTAGATTGTCTCAAATTGAAAAGTTTTGAATACCAAATTTGTTCATCTCATCAAGATATACAATCCTTATATAGGCCATTTTTTCATTTGAGAAAGTTTGAACAAAATATAGTTCAAATTTCACAAGTGTGTGACATAGTTTCAGAAAGTCTATATGAGATTCAAGAATTTATGACTAGTGTTTGATAAAACTTTCTCAAATGGAAAAATGAGCTATGTAACAATTGTAGATCTTGCTGAGATGATCAAACTTGGTATTCAGAGTTTTTTCATCTGAGGTCATTTAGTGTCTCATTTGAGCAAGTTTGACCAAGTCAAATTTGATCAAATGAAAAAACAACACTTTGACTCTAGTATTATGAACTCTAAATGACTTCAAATTGAAAAGTTTTGAATACCAAGTTTGTTCAACTCATCAAGATCTACAATTGTTGTTTTGGTCAACTTTCCATTTGAGATAGTTTGGATGGTTCAAATTTGTGATTTTTAAATTTTGAATAAATATCCGGATAATATCCGTTTTTAAATATCTGGATATATCCGATACTTATCCGGATTATCCGATATCCGCCGGATATCGATGATATTACATCCGTATTTGATATCCGCCTAAGATATCCGTTTTAGTATGCGTATCCGAAAAAAAAAACGGATATCCGAGTAAATATCCAGATAAGTGTTCATATTTGTTCGGTCGAACGGACGGTTGAATAAATATCCGTACCGTTTTCATCCATAGGCGCAGGTGATTGGGACGCAGGTGAGCGGCTCAGGGAGCGAGGGTGCGCGGCGTAGCCAGCAATGGGGGAAGGGCACGGCGCGATAGCCCGAGGAGGGCGTGGTGGGGGAAAGGGACGGAAGGTCCAAGCGGCCACGCTGCTTTGGGGCTGGACGGATAAACATATTAGGGAGTGCGAATTTGTTTTTTTTTCTAAGAGAGATGGAGCCCGCTCCTATAGAGCCGTGTCCGGACAGGAGTCACGAATGGACGCCCGTGTTAGATCATTATCAATTTTTTTATACTCGGCAAGTTATTAGCTCAATAATATTCATTTGTTTGTATATTAATATATTGCAAAGTCCAACATTGTCATTCTTCCGTTGCATATATATGGATTTCTTTATACTCGGCAAAGTCCAACTTTGTCACCTCAAGGAAAATTTTCATCCACTACAATTTTTTTAGATCTTCTCGAGTTACAATTTTTATATAAATTTTGTCTTCGTCCAACTTAATCTGAAAACTTATGAATTTATTTGTGTTGCTGCAACTTTTAGGGATTATTGACTTAGTAATTCGCCATTGAAAATCAATTTCTAAGGATGGTTGAATAAGCAAACCATCTTTAGAAATCACATATTTTCTTGGGCGGTTGACACAAGCAATCCTCCCTAAAAATCCTATTTTTAGGTGTGATTATCTTAAACTGGCCGTCCCTGAAAAAATATATATTTTACTTAACATAATTTGTCTTGAAAATGCATTTCAATGGACGGTTTATAAGCTACAATGCTTCCAGAGCTGGTTAGAGACTCTTTCCTAAGTAATCAACCCTTTGAAAAAATATGAAGCACTTGAAAAGTCATTTCTGTACTACTAGTGGTCATCTTAGTTCAACTTCCATATGCGATGCTGAGTTGTAAGTACGGGTGGAACTAGATATCTATAAATTTTAAATATTTGAATTCATATTAGATAAATCTTGTAATATGGATATTTGTATTAGCATTTATTTCTAATATATGGATAGTAAATGGATGCATCCAAATCCATTTTCTGTTATATTTCTCTGTCCGTTTCAGGACCCGTATTTGAAAATATCTGAAAACATTTGTATCCATGAATAATATAGTTGTAGGTGAAACTATCTAAAAGTTATTTAGGTGACTAGATAGTTAGATTCAAATTGAAGCCAAAAATTTTGAAGCAGAAAAATCCTGAGATTGATATTTGGAAAACTATCAAAGCCAAAGGCCATAACAAGTATTAAAATGAAAAGTCGAAAGACGGAATTCCAAACAACCCAATTCATCTCCCAGAAAGAAAAATTTGTAGCCAAAATCAAGGACGAATAATTCTCATTCATCAATGTCGTTTTCTGAACATGTATCATATATGACTATGCCATGTATGCCTTATTTCAACATACCTTTTTCCGCCCACTATGGACTCTCATAATTCTTTGATGTCATCATTTCCTAGATAATTTTGCACAGATCACATTACATATAGAGAGGTGGCAATTCGTAAGCCATCACCTAGAAGTAGTATGCTCATTTTGATAAAAAAAAAATCTATGGAGAAAACAGAAGCGCAAGGTGATTAGACAAGTCTATCATGTTAACAAGGATTGGAATTTTAGTAGGAATTCAAAACTGACACTGTATGAAGAAAAGCTGGTAATCGAAGAGACATCGTCTAGATCTATTTATCAAATTGTCCCCAATGATGAGCATGTTTCAGAAAACATAGCATAACAACAATCTAGTTTGGCTGGAGGGTGAGACAAATGTGATACTAGTACAAAAGCAACCGGTCAAATATGGTTTTCAGAGACGGATGCAAAAACCGATACTATGGCCTCGATTGTAAAAATAGTTTATTTCCAGTGTCGGATTATTAATTGTTCCTAGAAATATATTTCTAGAATTGGTTGGGTTAAGTGAACCGATCCAAAAAAGATCTCCAAGGACGTCGTACAGCCACCGCTACCCAAAGTGTATTTGCAGTGCCGGTTAGCTTAAGCAACTTGACTTTAAAAATGACTTTTGAGCACAAAAAAAAATAAAAAAGCAGGAGCTGCTGCCAGCCAGACTGGCGTTGCCACGCCGGTCGGCGGCTCGTCTAGTCGTCGTTGCTCAACCATGACCCAGCTCTCCATTGCCGCGCTGCGCTGTGCTCACCGGAGTTGCTTGCGCCACCCGCGCAGCCACTCCATCCCGCGCTGTCGCACCACGCCGCGCGCGGACCCGCCCACACAGCCGCTCCATCCGTCACGCCAGCCGAAGGTGCTCGCGCCACGCAGCGCTCGCACCAGCCCATGCAGCCGTGGTGCTGCTCCAGGCAACGGTGCTGCCCGCTCGCACCACTCGAGCCGCGCTCGACCGGAGTTGCGTGTGCCTTGCATGTTGAGCCGCGTTGCGTTTTCTCCTCCACGGCTGCTTGAAGGAGAAAGAGAAAGGAAGGAAAGAAAGGAGAGAGAGAGACTGAGGAGAGAAATAACGGAGGAGATATAAGATAGAAGAGGAGTACCAGCACACAGCACACCAGAGCACTGCAAGAGATAAGCCCTGTTTGTTTGGCGCCCTGATTGTTTGGGCTTGTTTGGCTTATAAGTCATGGCTGAAAGTACTGTTGGCTGATTTGGTGTGAAAGAAAAATATTGTTCGTTGGCTGATAAGCCATGGCTTATAAGCCGAATACGACCAAGCGAACAGACCGGTGGTTATCGCTCATCAATTTTTACAGGTGGATATAAGTACAACCGGATCTAAAAATAGCATTTTTTTTGGTGCGGTGCTCTTAAAACAACTGTCCAAAAAATAGTCCTATTTCTAGGTGCGGTGAGCTTAAGATAGTCGCTTTTGATAATTATATTTTCAGGTACGGCTCTCTTAATGCATCCTTTTTGAAAATAGTTGTATTTATAGGGGTGGTCCACTTAACAAATTTGTCTATGAAACTATATTTGTAGGAGCAGTTCGTTAGCTACAGTGCTCCCCATTCCTATTAGAATCGGTTTCTTGGACTTGTGAAATCACCACAGCTTCTCTATCAAGTGTACCCAAAAACACATAAAACACAATCTGCTGGCTGTAATACATTGACATTGATTACATCTAAGGCAGCTATGGGGAAGTGACTCACTCCTCCAAATGTGTACGCCTATCCTACGTCACCCCAACCACGGCAGCGATTGGCAAATGATATTGAAACATGTCCAACGATTAATGCTCTTCAGTTTGCACCACCATCTTAAGTGTTTTAACTAACTCTACAAAGACATTAGCCTTTTTCATCTAATTTAATTTTCTGGAAAATCTCAAGCTAGATATATAAAAATTCTGCACTCATATTTATAGGAAGAAAAGGAACACGGAATTGACTTCAGTCATACTTATCTTCTCCACTCCTGTATCATGTATCATGCCATGTCAATTATCACGCTTATGTTATTTCACTATCATGCAAAGTTGGCCAAACCTTTGCTGATCAGATTTTATTCTTCAAACCAACTTCAGACATCACCCATGTTCTACTGTGCTCTGAAGTTGCAGCTGAAACATGCTGGATTTTGATTTACGAGTCGTTGAAGACAGGCCAGCCCACATCAGTAATGTATCCATGTAAACAGGCCCATAAAAGGAAAACAGAAGCAGAAATGCTTTTCCGATCTTTTCCATTGCTCCATTCAGTTTGGTTCTAACACCAGGATCCATGAAAGGTTTTTATGGGAAATTCAAATGAGAGATTTAATTATACTGTGCTTCTCTTCTATTTAATACCTTTCAACTTCCCGGAACCTTGCTCTACCAATCCTGATGTGGATTGACCAATGCACGTACGTGCACCTAGAGCCAAGGTGCAATCACACGTATGGCTTACATTGCCATTGAACTAACATTAATTCTCTCGTTTTTATCCTGATATACAATTTCAGAGATGAAACAGAGAAACGCCTAAAACAGATGAAACACTTGGAACATAAGCTTGTAACATATGTGTGTAGCCACTGCAATATTTGCAACATTCAGATAAAACACTTGTAACATACATCTGAAACAGCTGAAACATTTGATACATACACATGCAACATGCTTCTAAAAATAGCTAAAACATTTGGAACATACACTTGTAACATACATGTATAGCCATTGCAACATGTGCAACATCCCGATGAAACACGTGCAACATCAAGATGTGAAAACACTTAAAACATATGCTTACAATATTCGCTATCAGCGCAAATGTCACCCTACTGCTTCGACGAATGGAGGTTGGTCGTTGCAGAGCTCGACGCCGGTGCGGAGGTCGGCGGCGGCGCATGGAGCTCGCGGTGCCCCAGCGGAGTGGTGAGCACTGCGTGACCCTGGGCTACCACCTTCTCGGTGGCCTGGAAGAGCACCGGCACGAGGCCGCAGTAGCCCACCTGGCATGCACCTGCAACCGCGGCCTGGCCGAGCGCCTGCTCGACAAGCACCCCAACGAGGACCCCTGGCAAGCACCCGCGAGCGCTCCTGTTGGGCGACTTGCTAGGCGAGTACCCCTATCAAGCACCCCTAGGGAGCCCCTACTAGGCGAGCACCCCTTGGAAGAGAGTTTTTTTAGATTAGAAGGCGTGTGGATGGGAATGAGTTGACGGCGTGGCAGCTAGTGGGAATCCGTGTCCATCCGTTCGTATGAACGTCCTCAAGAGAGCAACATCATTTTTTTTAGACTAAAGAAAAATTATATTATATAATAGCTAGGTACATCAACACGTTACAAGCAATCTGGAATACACTACATGTATCCAGAAACTGATCTTCATCTAAATTGTACCCACGCTGTGAATAGTTCCAAATCTCAAAACCAAACTAGCACGACGCTTTGTATGGATGACCGCACAGGTGCACAAGCAAAAAGCCTAAGAATAGATGTCCAACAAACAACGGCCAACATTCCTGCAGACGAAGTCGAGAAAACCGAACTGAGCCGACACTGACCAACGAAAATCTCGGTTTTGTCGGTGGTTAGTTTTTTTTTTTTTTAGTGGATTGTCGGTGGTCAGTTGTGGGTTAGGTTATTGTTTTTGTGCACTTGGGTGTTTCGGCTCGGTTTGGATTTGCAAGCCTCTTTGTAGAGCCCGCCGTATTGATGTTCACACCACCCAGCATCAGCCCCCGCACCACCTGGTGAGTCCACAACGGCCCACCTCGCTGCCTTGGCCCAAATCACACACAACCAGCACAACCAGCACTTCTTCTATAAGGCCCTACTAGTGTTGGCCCAAATCAACGCCAACGGGATGGTCGCTCGTCCAAGGTCTCTCTCCTCACATCCTACGGTGGCAGCGCTCGGCAACTAGGGCGATGACCGACGAGCCAACAGGCGGTGGTGGCGATGGCTGCAGCTAGGAGAAGTGCTGCACTGCGGCTAGCCGGCTAGTGGTACGCGAGGGTCGAGGCGTGGGCCATCACCTACGGCTGCAGCGAGGCAGTGAACGACGCATAAAGTGGCGGGATCCGATCCGGTGAGTTCTCCATTGCCGTCTGTGCGTGGGTACTAGGCTACTAGTTTTTTTACAGGAGAGGGGTCGAAGACCCCTACTGGAATATTACTGCCAAAAAAAACTTACAGAGAAAAAAAAACAGAAAGGAACAATTAAAAGATTATAGGTATACAGCTGCACACTTAGATTTTTAGACAGAAAAAATGTTAAATTTCCTAGTAACACTTAGATGACCTGTGGCACATTAACTCATGAGTAGTAAATCATACACTGCATGCAGTCAAAAACACATATAAAACACAATCTGGTTGTAATACATTACATCTAAGGCAGCTATGTGGCAAGTAAATCACACACTACACCAAATGCATACGCTTATCTTATATATGTACTCCGCGTCACCGCGACTAGCAAATGATATTGAAACATGTCCAATGATTAGCACTCTTCAGTTTGCACAGTGTCTTATCTAACTCTACAGAAGCATTAGCTTTTTTCACGTAATTTAATATTCTGGAAAATCTCAAGCTAGATATAAAAAAAACTCTGCACTCATATTTATAGGAAGAAAAGGAACACAAAATTGACTTCAGTCATACTTCCTGTATCATGCCTTGTGCGCTTGTCGTCTATCATACTCATGAGGGGGCAAATCACGCTCATGTTATTTCACTATCATGCAAAGTTGGCCAAACCATTGATGATCAGATTTCATTCTTCAAACCACTAGTTCAGACATCACCCATGTTCCACTGTGCTCTGAAGTTGCAGCTGAAAGATGCCGGATTCTGATTTACGAGTCGTTGAAGACAGGCCAGCCCACATCAGTAATGTATCCATGTAAACAGGCCCATAAAAGGAAAACAGAAGCAAAAATGCTTTTCCGATCTTTTCCATTGCCCCATTCAGTTTGGTTCTAACACCAGGATCCATGGAAGGTTTTTATGGGAAATTCAGATAAGAGATTTAATTATACTGAGCTTCTCTTCTATTTAATACCTTTCAACTTCCCGGAACCTTGCTCTACCAATCCTGATGTGGATTGAGCAATGCACGTACGTACACCTAGAGCCAAGGTGCAATCACACGTATGGCTTACACTGCCATTGAACTAACATTAATTCTCTCGTTTTTATACTGATATACAATTTCAGAGATGAAACAGAGAAAACTCTTGAATGGATAACCACAACCATTGAAAACTATCTGCCATCTACAGCGGAAATTGTCATTCCATTAACACTGGATGCCACAACAACTGTTGACGGCTCTTCATTTGTCACCCTGATGTTGAAAAATGCTGGGTGCTTCGGCGCAGGTAGGGTCACACTGTCGTTGCTAAGCATTGCAACAACCTCTGACATGGTGGGTCGATCAGCTGCACTCTCTTGCACACAAAGCAGAGCTATGTTGATGCATCTCATCATCTCTAGTGTATGAGACTCAATGGCTAGTAGTGATGTATCAACGAGTTGAAGCCATGTTTCATCATTCCACATCTGCCATGCCTGCAAAGTGTATTGTCGTTAATGATTTCAAAATATGTAGACAATCTTAATGATTTCAGCTGCTTGCTTCCAATGATCTCCAGAAGAAGGGGGAGAGAAAAAGACTTTGAGCACAACTGTCGTTAGTGTAGTGGATGGTCTAAGACAATGACTTTGATGCCACAAAAAACTTTATTCTTTCCATTTATGGGAGATAATTGGAATCACAAATCACTACATACATTTTTATATAGTAAACATACTTACGTGTCCAAGAAGGTTAATGAATTCTCCATATCGATGAAAACTTGATGTTCTCTTTCCACTGACAATCTCAAGCATTAGCACACCAAAGCTGAATACATCGGATTTGATTGAAAAGAGACCCTCACAGGCGTACTCTGGAGCCATATAACCGCTGAAAGGACATGTATCAGAAACATTGAAGTGGCATAACAGCATTTGCTTTTTTACAACTAGCATGGATCGCACTAATTCATTTGAAAATCTTACTATGTCCCAGCGATTGTTTTTGTATTCCCTTCAGTATCATTTGTGCTAAATGTTTTTGCAAGCCCAAAATCTGAAATTTTAGGGTTCATTTCATAGTCCAAAAGAATGTTGCTTGCTTTGAGATCTCTGTGGATGACACGCAGCCAAGAGTGCTTATGTAAATAAAGAAGTCCTTGTGCTATCCCATCTATTATTGCTAGGCGTTTATTCCAATCTAATAAAACTCTCCTTGTTTCATCTGCAAACCAATATAACATAAATATATATGTTAAAGTAAATACCTTTCGCACATAACGAACGAAGAATTTGTTTGTACTGTGGTACTGTGAGAAGTAATACCAAAAATGAAGAAATCCAAGCTTTTATTTGGCAAATATTCGTATATTAGTATTTTCTCTTGTCCCTGGTAACAGCATCCCAAGAGCCTAACCAGATTTGTGTGCTGGAGCCTAGCTATGAGTTGAATTTCGTTTTTGAACTCTGTTAGACCTTGCCCTGACTGAGAAGCAAGTCTTTTAACTGCTATCTGCACCCCATCAGGAAATTGGCCCTAGACACAAGTGCAAAAGAGATGGGATTAGTGACACAATTTTGCAATTTGAATTGTCCTTTGACACTCTGACCGAGATAATAGGCTAATGCAGAGTGAATTGCACAATATATAAATCTGTTTCTCAGCATTATTCAGTTATTGACACATTTTGTGTCTTCCTGTAAGCTTATATATATACATGTGTTTTCTTTACACTACTAGAGAACAGACTTTAGAACGATATCCCAATTTGACATTAGTCTCGACATTTTTTGCCCCCGGGACTAAAGGAACCTTTAGTCCCGGTTGGTAATACCAACCGGGACTAAAGGTTCCTTTACTCCCGGTTGGAACCACCAACCGGGACTAAAAGTCCTCCAACCTTTAGTCCCGGTTGGTAATACCAACCGGGACTAAAGGTAGACCCTTTAGTCCCGGTTAGTAACACCAACCGGGACTAAAGGTCCCCCGATGGGTTAGTTCAAAAGAAAAGCATCCCATCCATTGTTAGATGTGTTGTGTAGGTGGGGTAATAAGCTCGCGCGAGGCAGTGCATGAGGTCTTCGGTTCGAATCTCATAGGGCGCAGCGGTGGGAGGCATTATTTTTTTTAAGCTGGGAGGATCTTTAGTCCCGGTTGTGGCAAACCGGGACTAAAGAACACCACATTTAGTCTCGGAATGCTAGTCTCGGTTGGGAAACCGGGACTAAAACCAGTTCCCAACCGGGACTAGATCACTACTAGAGAACAGACTTTAGAACGATGTCCCAATTTGGCATTAGCCTCGGCATTTTTTGCCGCCGGGACTAAAGGACCCTTTAGTCCTGGTTCGTAATACCAACCGGGACTAAAGGTCCACTGCTTAACGGATCGTCCGAGTGGCGGGATCTTTAGTCCCGCTGGTATTACCAACCGGGACTAAAGGTAAACCTTTAGTCCCGGTTGGTAATCTCAACCCGGGGCTAAAGGTTTTAGTCCCGGTTTGGGTGATATCCCGGGAATAAATATTAATCTTTAGTCCCGGTTTGGTCACCTAACCGGGACTAATTATGCGGGCCTATACAACGGCTCATTTCTTCCTCCCCGAGCCCGAGCCATTCCATTCAAACTCACTGCCTCTGTTCTTCAGCTTGCTGTTGTTCTTGCTCTCTCCCCCTCCATTGGTGTTGCTCTTCGATTTTGGAGGTAACAAACTTAATCCTCTTATGTTTTATCAGTAGCTTATCTCATTTTGCGATGTAGATGCATGTGTAACTTTATATGTTGAACTTTATTATGATTTTATATGTCATTTTTAGCTCAAAATCACATGATGATTTGCATATATGTTTGGATAAACAAAAGTTAAATTAGTTCATCAAAATCACGCCTCGGCTTCGTCCTCATTTGGAGCACGCGCCATCCTCGTCCCCGGCCACTTACGTGATCTTAGAATTAATTTTTCCATGAAATGAAAAACTTAGAAAATAGTTAGAAAATTGTAGAAAATCCAGATTAGTTGAACTTGCGGACCGTGATCATCTCGGTGAGCATTTTCTCTGCCGAAGCGGTAACGGACGTCAAAGAGGAGCTTTGATTCTCTGAGGGAGAGCGGCAACGGTCGTGGAAGACCGTGTTCCCTTTCTCGTAGAATCGGAGCTCTTCCTTGGCCAAATGCACGTGCCGTCCGGTGGAGAAATGCTCACGAGATGATCACGTAAGCAAGGTCAACTAATACGGATGGTTATTTATTGAAACATGTTTTTGAGCTATAATTTGATGGATATTTGAAAATATGAAATTTACACTAGTTTGCAAAAATAAGTATAGAAAGTAGATGACAATCATTCTTTGGATCCTCGGCCTCTCGCTCGGTTTGAAGCTTGATGAGGCCAGAACTCCCTCTCATTATCTGCGGCAAGTGTAAGCGGAAGATTGTGATGGAGTACCGAGTCAAGAGACAGGGGACCCAACAAGGGTCGTGTTTTCTACAAGTGCCTCGGATCGCGATGTGAGTTTCTTACGCATTTTATAATTATGACTAATTGACCTGCTTTTCTTGAATATTTTTGACTAAATATTTTTTGGCTTTAATTTCATTGGGAGGCAATGGATGCGATGGTTGGTACTTGGGAGGAAGATTATGCTACATACGTGCGTAAATTTGGGTGCGCTTGAGGTAGCGGTACTGCTGGCGATGAGGCGATGAGCCAATGAGGAGAAGCTTATTGATATTCAACGTAAGAATGATTTGTCTGTTTTAGTTAAATGCGATCACAAAAATAATTATATTCTTGAAGTGCATTGTAGTTTTAGTTTGTTTAGTGATAGTTGGGATTGCTTACGTTGTAGCCAGGCTTAGTTAATTAATCAACCGTGTGTGTCATTTATGTTGTGTAATAAAATACTTAATTATGTTCAAGGTTTTCATAATTTGTCGTGTAATACAGATTATGTCACGCCATTGGATGTACAATGCCGATCGCCGCTCCCAAGACTTTATAGAGGGCTTGCACTATTTCTTAGGTGTGGCCGAGGCAAATAAGAGGGATGGTTTCATATGCTGTCCATGTGCCCTATGTAAGAATTTAAAGGAATATTCAAGGTCAATGAGTCTTCATTCACATTTGCTTAAGTTAGGTTTCATGTCAAACTATATATGTTGGACTAAGCATGGAGAAAGCGGGGTCATGATGGAAGAAGGTGAAGGAGAAGATTTAGACATTGATGACATTATTGCTCAAGATGGTGCCTTTGATGATACTACAATGGGGGAGATGAAGAAGAGGTAGCGGTAGAAGATGATCTCGATGATGATGTTCTTGGCGATGCCATTCGTGATGCACAACAAGAATGGAAAAGTGAAAAGAGAAAGTTAAGTTGGAGCGCATGCTTGAGGATCATAGGAAGTTGCTATACCCGACGCCAGTACCAAGAGGGGCAAAAAAAGCTGGGTACAACACTTGGAATTGCTACGATTGGAAGGCAAAGAATGGTGTATCCGATAAGGCATTTGGGAATTTATTAAACCTTATAAAGAAGATGCTTCCGAAGCCAAATGAATTGCCCACCACTACGCATCTGAAGCAAAAAGGTTGTACGCCCTTTGGGATTAAAAATCCGTAAGATACATGCATGTCCTAATGATCTGTATCCTCTACCATGGCAATGAATACGAGAATTTGGATGAATGCCCTTATGTAAAGCATCGCGGTATAAGATCGGCGCGATGATCCGGTGACATCGAGGGTGAACAACGTCCTAGAAAGAAAATCCTCGCCAAGGTTATGTGGTATGCTCCTATAATACCACGCTTAAAACGCGTTGTTCAGAAATAAAGACCACGCAAAGTTGTTGCGGTGGTATAAAGAAGACCGTAAGGTAGACAATATCTTTGAGACACCCAAATGATGGGTCCCAATGGAGAGCGATAGAGCGAGAGAATTTTCGAGTTTGCAAATGAGGCTAGAAACTTAAGGTTCGCCTTAACTACAGATGGTATGAATCCTTTTGGACAGCAGAGCACTAGTCATAGCACTTGGCCGGTTATTCTATGTATCTACAACCTTCCTCCATGGTTATGCATGAAGCGGAAGTTCATTATGATGCCGATCCTCATCCAAGGTCCGAGGCAACTCGGCAACGATATTGATGTATATCTGAAGCCATTAGTTGAAGAACTTCTAGTTTTATGGAACAAACCAGGTGTGCGGTTCCGATGAGTACAAACAAGAACACTTTGACCTACGAGCAATGTTGTTCATAACCATCAATGATTGGCTGCTTTAAGTAATCTTTCGTGTCGGACAAACAAAGGATATAATGCATGCACACATTGTTTTGATGACCTTGACAAGTATATATTTGAAAAGATGTCGAAAGGTCGTGTACCTTGGCCATCGTCGATTCCTTCCTTTGAATCACCAAGTAAGAAAAAAGGAAGCATTTTAAAGGTAAGCGGACCACCGGAAGAAGCCTCATAACCGAACCGGGGAAGATGTACTCGCAATGGTCAAGGATGTGAAAGTAGTATTTGGAAAGGGACAAGGCAGTGAATCTGTTCCCAAAGATGCTAATGGACATGCACCCATGTGGAAGAAGAAGTCCATCTTTTGGGAGCTACCCTATTGGCAAGTCCTAGAGGTCCGCAACGCAATCGACGTGATGCACCTGACAAAGAATCTTTGTGTGAACCTGTTAGGATTCATGGGTGTGTACGGGAAGCCAAAGGATTCACTTGAAGCACGCCAGGACTTGCAGTGCATGAAAGAACGAGACAACCTTCATCCAGAGAAGACAGGTGATGGACATCATTACTTAAGTCCTGCTAGCTACATGCTTAGCAAAGAAGAGAGGGACAGCATGTTCGAATGTCTAAGCAGCATCAAGGTCCCATCGGGATTCTCCTCCAATATAAAGGGTATAATAAATGTGCCAGATAAAAAATTCCTAAACTTAAAGTCCCACGACTGCCACGTGCTTATGACGCAATTGCTTCTAGTTGCTTTAAGAGGAATTCTACCTCCACATGTACGTCTAGCCACCGTGAAGCTATGTGCATTTCTCAATGCAATTTCTCAGAAGGCAATCAATCCTGTGGAACTAGCTACTCTACAGAATGATGTGGTTCAATGTCTTGTCAGCTTTGAGTTGGTGTTCCCTCCATCCTTCTTTAATATCATGACACACATCCTAGTTCATTTGGTGAAGGAGATTAGTATTCTTGGACCTGTTCTTCTTACATAACATGTTCCCCTTCGAGAGGTTTATGGGAGTCTTGAAGAAATATGTGAAAGTCCGTTCTAAGCTTTGAAGGAAGCATCGCCCGGGGCTATGGAGCAGAGGAGGTCATTGAGTTCTGTGTTGACTTTATTCTGACATTGCCCGATTGGCGTTCCCGAATCACGACATGAGGGGAGACTCGATGGTAAAGGAACTTTAGGAAGAAAACATATATCGGCATGGAAGACGATTATTTCAATAAAGCACATTACATACGCTTCTTGAACTCGTCATTGGTGCATCCGTACATCGAGATACATAAGGAGTTCTTACGATCCAAGTTTCGAGGAAGACTGAAGCTTGGATTAGGCGTCGACACATGGAAAGTTTCATGGTTGGTTGCGAAAAGAATGTCAAGGCGATGACAATATTGATGAGCAATCTGTATTTGTTGGCTAGGCAGACCATCGTGGCATATCCTCACGTACCAAAGGGTACGAGATAAATGGGAATACATTTTACACAGCTGCCCAAGATAAAAGGAGCACCAATCAAAATAGTGGTGTTCGCATAGATGCCACAGATCCAAATGGGAATATACAAACATATTATGGCATATAGAAGAGATATGGGAACTAGACTACGCACCTAATTTTAAAGTCCCTTTGTTCCGGTGCCAATGGGTGAAGTTCGACCGGAGGAGGGGGTACAATCGACAAAGAGTATGGAATGACAACAAAGGACCTCAACAATATTGGATACAAGAGGAACCATTCGTCCTTCTTGCCGATGTGAGTCGGTGTTCTATGTGAAAGACATGTCTACAAAATCAAAGAGAGGAAAAAACGAAGACATCAACTCAATGATCAATGAGCCAAAGCGCCACATAATTCTTTCTGGGAAAATAAATATAGTAGGAATTGAAGACAAGTCAGACATGTCAGAAGATTACGAAAGAAATGTCCGAATTCCACCCTTCATAGTGAAGAAAGATCCAAGCATCATGTTAAATGATGAAGACACTCCATGGTTACGACAAGATCATAACCAAGGGTCATACGTCAAGAAGAAATTCACTGTTGTGCCTGCATGATACAACGATGCATGTTTAATATATTATGTTTTAGAGACGGATATTATGTAATATGTTATGACTTCACAATCCTTATATAGGCCATTTTTTCATTTGAGATCTACAATTGTTGTTTTGGTCAACTTTCCATCAACTTTCCATTTGATAAAGTTTGGACGGTTCAAATTTGTGATTTTTAAATTTCGACGCCTACAAACTAGTTTTCGGAATCCTAGATTGTCTAAAATTGAAAAGTTTTGAATACCAAGTTTGTTTATATCATCAATATCTACAATCCTTATATAGGCCATTTTTTCATTTGAGAAAGCTTGAATAAAATGTAGTTCAATTTTCACAAGTGTGTGACAGTTTTAGAAAGTCTATATGAGATTCAAGAAGTTGTGACTAGTGTTTGATAAAAATTTCTCAAATGGGAAAATGAGCTATGTAACAATTGTAGATCTTGCTGAGATGATCAAACTTGGTATTCAGAGTTTTTTCATCTGAGGTCATTTAGTGTCTCATTTGAGCAAGTTTGACCAAGTCAAATTTGGTCAAATGAAAAAACAACACTTTGACTCTAGTATTATGGACTCTAAATGACTTCGAATTGAAAAGTTTTGAATACCAAGTTTGTTAAACTCAAAAAGATCTACAATTGTTGTTTTGGTCAACTTTCCATTTGATAAAGTTTGGACGGTTCAAATTTGTGATTTTTAAATTTCGACGCCTACAAACTAGTTTTCGGAACCCTAGATTGTCTAAAATTGAAAAGTTTTGAATACCAAGTTTGTTCATATCATCAATATCTACAATCCTTATGTAGGCCATTTTTTCATTTGAGAAAGCTTGAACAAAATGTAGTTCAATTTTCACAAGTGTGTGCCATAGTTTTAGATAGTCCATATGAGATTCAAGAAGTTGTGACTAGTGTTTGATAAAAATTTCTCAAATGGGAAAATGAGCTATGTAACAATTGTAGATCTTGCTGAGATGATCAAACTTGGTATTCAGAGTTTTTTCATCTGAGGTCATTTAGTGTCTCATTTGAGCAAGTTTGACCAAGTCAAATTTGGTCAAATGAAAAAACAACACTTTGACTCTAGTATTATGGACTCTAAATGACTTCGAATT
This sequence comes from Miscanthus lutarioriparius, assembly GCA_904845875.1. Classification (NCBI taxonomy): domain Eukaryota; kingdom Viridiplantae; phylum Streptophyta; class Magnoliopsida; order Poales; family Poaceae; genus Miscanthus; species Miscanthus lutarioriparius. The sequence continues at coordinate 37,895,412 of CAJGYO010000010.1, read as the reverse complement.
GAAAAGTTTTGAATACCAAGTTTGTTAAACTCAAAAAGATCTACAATTGTTGTTTTGGTCAACTTTCCATTTGAGAAAGTTTGGATGGTTCAAATTTGTGATTTTTAAATTTCGACGCCTACAAACTAGTTTTCGGAACCCTAGATTATCTAAAATTTAAAAGTTTTGAATACCAAGTTTGTTCATATCATCAATATCTACAATCCTTATATAGACCATTTTTTCATTTGAAAAAGTTGTAGAACAAAAAATACTATATTTTCTTTATTTTTATGGGTTCAACAAAAATTTCCTGTCAATTTTGGTCAAAAACCGAGAAAAAATTGAAACATTGACGTTACAATAATGTGATAATAAATTTCCTATCGAATAATATTAGTTTTATTAATTTTAAGTTATAAATATATTTTTGCATTAATAAAATACTTAGTATTAGTCACATTTATATTCTATATTCATAAAAGAAATTAAAAACTTTAGGTTACAAAATTTTCCTATTTACAATAAATAATTAGTTAATCAATAGAATTTTTTAAAATAAATATTGCAAAGTATTGAAGTTGCTATGGAATTAATTGATTAACCTAGTATTAAACAAAATCAAAATCCTGTCTTTCTTTCCAAGTACGTCAGGTTGGCAAAATTTTGAGCCTTGATCCCGCCCGGACCAAGAACCGGACTAAAGGGTGGGCGGCAATTCGGTGCCGCATTAAAATACTTTTTAGTCCCGGCTAGTAACACCAACCGGGACTAAAACCCTTTAGTCCCGGCTTGTAAGGCGAGCCGGGACTAAAGGGTTGGGCCTTTAGTCTCGGTTGAGATTACCAGCCGGTACTAAATGACCTTTAGTCCCGGCTGGTGTTACCAGCCGGAACTAAAGGGTACCGGCCTATATATATCGACTTGTTCTGTTCATCTTCGATCTCGCGCGTCGTCTCTCCGATCCCGTCTCCGCCGCCGCACCCGAGCTCGTCCTCGTCGTCGCCGAGCCCCGCCTCGTCGTCGATCCGGCCTCGTCTGCCGTCGTCCGAGCACCGCCTCGGCACCATCGAGCTCATCTCAAGCCTCGGCCTCGTCTGCCCGTTGTCGCCGAGCCCGCCTACCCTCCTCGTCGAGCTCTCGCCCGCCCTTGCCCACGCCTCGTGATCTCAGCTGCGTCGTCGAGCCCTTGCTCGACCTCGTCTGCTGTCTGTCGTCGAGCCCACTTGCCCGCCTCGCCTCGTCGAACTTCGCCGCCCGCTTCGGCCCTCATTGCCGTCGTCGATTATAATGTTGGATTTTTAATTGTTTTTAGATAATACTAATAAATAATATTTAGTAGTTTAGTTAGTTTTTAGATAGTTTTGATATATGTTAGTTAGATTTTTAGTTAGTTAGATTTATTAGATAATTGATATATGTTACTTAGATTTTTAGTTAGTTAGATTTATTAGATAATTGATATATGTTAGTTAGATTGTTAGTTGATATATGTTAGTTTTTAGATAATTTTTTAGTTAGTTAGAATTTTTAAAATGTATTATCTATTACTAGTTTATCTAATTTCATGTTAGATTTATTTAATTGGATTTAGTAATTATATATTCTATCTCTCTCTATATATATATATCTAGAGAGAGATTCTATATGTATACATATGTACTTAATTATTTCTATATGTATATATACATGTACTTATTTTCATAAGTTGAGAGAGAGAAAAATTGCATCTAGAGAGACATTCTATGTGTTATCACATGCATATCTAGAGATATAGACATATGCACTTATTTCTATGTGTTGAGAGAGAGAAAATATATTGTATCATTCTATGTGTATATATATACATGTACTTATTTTCATGTTTTTGGATCGAAAGTGTTTTTGATTCGATTCCAAAGCCTATACCTTATGTAATTCTTATGTTTATCCTTATGAAATATTATGTGTTATTATATTTAATTGGATTTAGTAATTCTATATGTGTTATCACATGTACTTATGTTATGTACCATAATAATTCTATCTATGTGTTATCTTGAAGATACAAATGGTCTGCTCCGGATGATAACTTGAGTGATGACATAATGGCGGATATTATCAACGCCGCACCAATGTGGATGTAGATGACACGAGTCGAAGATTTTGCTGATTATGAGGATATCCCGAATATGCGGTGGTTGAAGATCAACAAATTGTCGCGCAAGAAAATATCGCGGGTATATTCGATTATCTATCATCTCTTATAGATGCATGCGTATGTATATTTGTTGTTAATCGTTGTGTTTCTACTCATGTAGCCGGTCTCTCGGATCTACATCAACCACCGACAAAAAGTAGGAAAGTCCGAGGCCAAAAAAAGCCATTAGAGGGTCGTTTCATAATATCGAAATTCGACACCGACACCGCAAACCATTGGGACCACATGCTCGGACATATGTCAATCAATGTGGGTTCATTGTGAGGATAGGATCCCGCTTAGTGCTCGTGAATGGAAGCGAAAGATATCCGCTCCTAATGTTAGTTTTGTATCGATCGTGATAAGAACCTAGCTTGGAGAGATATCACTCAAAGATTTCACATTACAAGCGTATGATGCTTTGAAGGAGCTAGTGAGGATTGGACAATGAAGAAGATGGCAACATTGTTCCAGAGTTGGAAGAAGACATTGTATAAAAAGTTTATCTTGAAGAATGCTACGCCAATTTCAATGCTAAGGCGTTTGTCAAGTTGAGTCCCATTGGGATGCCTTTGTAGAATACAAGACATCTCAAGACAATGAGGAACGTGTGATGAGGAATCGGCGAGAATGCCCGATGTAAGCAATACCATCATCGCATGGGATCGGTGGTTATAGGAGTGCTATTCCCAAGTGGCGTAACCTAGAAGCGAGAGATTATTGCCAAGGAATCATACCAAACAATAGAAAAGAAGAACCCTCAACAACGCGAAGAATTGGTTCTACGCTCATGGGGAAGCCTAGACCCGATACATCGGCAAGCTAATTTTCGGCCAAAAAATTGAGAGAGCAACACAGAGACTAGCTCGTGCTAGGGAAGAAGGCGATAGTGGTGTTTTCAAGCCCAACAGAGAGAAGGATGAATTGACATATGCCCTAGAGAATCCCGAACACGGTGGTCGAACAAGAGGCTATGGGGGCGGTTCCGTGGCTACACGCATTCCAAAGCAGACAAGGATACCTCTGAAGCCGCCAGAGAAAGAAGGATGAGGAGGCGAGCGAATTTGTGCATTGGAGCAATTTGTTGATGAGTCACGACAAGCATTGCTTGAATCACGTGAACGAGAAAAATCTCTTGAGGCAAGAATGCGAGGAGGAGATCAAGAGGCAAGTGCAACTAGCAATGAGTCAAATGCAATCGCAATCAACGCCGGAGTCACCATTAGCCCGTTGGTCGATGAAAAGCGATTGTGCTTCTACGGAGCTACCAGATTATTCAAGGCGACGCTGGTTGCGCTTCCTGTTGATGACATTACCGAGCCTCTAACAAAATGTGAGCTGCACATTCCGGATGGTAATGCATCAATCATGGTGGTATTTGCCGGGTTGTATCTCCAATAGACCGAACGAAGACACCAAGAATCCATGGGTCGATTATTCAACTTTGGATATGCTAGCGTCTCGGTCGATAGAGTGCTCAAAGGTTACAGCAATGTTCCTCTTGACATTGAAGGCGGTGATGGGGAGAAGACACTAGGAGAAACAGAGAAGACATTTATTCAATGGCGCAAACGCTTCATCATCATTCTTGGGGCGCCACCGCTTCCCCTACCTCACCCTAGGTACGAATGAAAGTGAATGAAATATTATTTTCCATTAATTTTCTATTGGCTTCAAAAATAATTGACACACAAATTGTTTTTATAGCAGGTCTCTCCCACCCTAGCCTAATCATTCATTCCCATCTCATCACAGTGTCGCTGGGGCGAGACGACTTCATCCCCACGGCGATCGCCAACTCCTACACCGGCCCCATCGCCTCCACAACGATCTCCAACTCCTACACCGGCCCCACCGCCTCCACAACGATCTCCAACATCTCCACGCCGGTCTCCACCAACACCGGCCTCATCGCCTCCACGCCGATCTCCAACACCGCCCCCACCCCCTCCACAGCGACGCACTACAAAGACGTCTAAGGTCCCGACGGCAAAGAAGACCCCGAGAAAAAGAGTTATTTCTCAAGAAATACTTCACAAAAAGACCGATGAGCAAATAACAATTGAAGAAGACAAAAAAGTAAAAGATTTTTTATAGATATCAAAAACAAGAGTCAAGCAAAGCTTAAGGAGAAGCCGTACTTTTACATACCACGAGATGTCTTTGAAAGGTAAGGTCGATGCTCACAAGAAAAAGATGATTGAACTTAAGTAAGCCTTCGCCACTATCGGACTATGATCGCTCCCTCGTAAAGTCACATGATGCGATAAGAAAAGGAAAAGAGCATCGGAAGGATGTCCCACAACTCGGACAACAGAAGCAACCAATGCAAAATCTTGTTGTTGTTGCTAATGAATATGGTTCCAACATAGAAGTCTATCGACCGGACATAACTCTGAGAAGAAGTGTCGGTTCAAGCCCTTAATGCTTTTTTAAAGATACTGGTTTAACCTTGGATCAATTGACGGCAAAGCTCCAATCCGAACACGGAAGTTGATACGGAAGACTTATAAATATGGCAAAGTCCTGTACAACCTCGCTGCTCTGAATGAATTGGAGTACGCAAATGTACTTGCTCAACAAGTGGTACATGCAAAGCGCAGGTGGCGGGGTGAGCAAAGTGGATCTTTGTCGATTTAGAGACCATCATTACTTCCGTGGCGATGACATCTTACATATTAGTTTCAAGAATTGCATCAACTATTCCACATGGACGCCCTGGACAAATCAATCATTAGCTCCTTTTGTTTGTAAGTGATTCTTACTTTTATTTAATAAACTCACTTCCATGCGTGCGTGTATATAATTATCCTCACATGTAACTTATATTTATATCTGATTCCGGATGTCGAGCTCCAAAGAATACAAGACACCAAAGTTGGCTTCATTGATCCTTATATCGTATTCAAAACCGGTATTATTGTCAAGGAGCGATGGGTATCCGAGCACGGGAGAATATCATGATGTTCTTCGTGAAGCAAACGACGACAAGACAACAATACTTTTCCCATACAACTTTGAGTAAGTGTTAATAATAATGTAGTCTACACATTTTATGTAATATCAATACAACTTATATGCATGTACGTGTGTGTATAAACCAATGCGTTTTCACTTGGATACTCATTGTCATTGAGTTAAACTCAAGTCGGTTACTAATCTTTGACTCGTTGAGAAAAGAACGGGCACTATACCAAGATATGATAGACATTATCCAGGGGTAATTTCGATCTCTCGCTAACTATTATTGAATAGACTTTGCCATAATTTATTAACGATCGTACATTATTGGTCGCATACGAGGTTTGAAAAGAGTTTATTCGGCAACATCGCAAGGATTGCAAGGCACCACTTAATGTAGTTGAAATACCAGTAAGTTGTACTATATACACTTCCCCATGTGTTTAATTACTATATCGTACTTCAATTTACGTGTGAGATGATGAGAATAATCTTCTTCTCGTACATTGGTGTTTGCGGCAGGAACCAGGTAATAACTTGTGTGGATACTACGTTTGTGAATTTATCACTGCGCACATAAGAAGAACTCCTGAAGATGTCCTCAGAGTACGTATATATCAATTTTTATTTATTTTTAAATGAATATATATACATATCTGTGTATTAATACTTTTCCTTTTATTTCAAATGCAAGACTGAATGGTTGAAACGAAGGGTCATGCAAAAAGACCATCTGAAAGCAGTTCAAGAGTCAATAGCAGGATATCTTCTAGAAAAAGTGCTAAATCCCAACGGCGAGTTCTACTTTGATCTTAAGGAATAAATGATGTAAATTAAATGTTTATTGATATCGTTATTTTCGAGAACAAGATTATGAAAGTGTTGTATATATACATATATATATATATCTATAATATATATAGTTTCATACTTTATTCGAATATAATAATGCTCAAGATGAGAATTAGATGTAATTATATGCATGCGTGTATTTATATTAGCAACGTAGAATACGTACATAAAAACATATTATATATTAAACAAATACGTGTAACTGAACTGAAAACAAAGTAAACAAAAGAAAAAGAAAAAGAAAAGGAACCTTTAGTCCCGGTTGGGGTTACCAACCGGGACTAAAGGGTGAACCATTAGTCCCGGTTGGTAACCCCAACCGGACCATTAGTCCCGGTTGGTAACCCCAACCGGGACTAAAGGGTGCGCCAGGTTCGCTCGGCTGGAGGGCCTTTAGTCCCGGTTGGTGTTACCAACCGGGACTAAAGGTCCCTCTTTAATCCCGGCTCGATGACCCGGGACTGAAGGATCCACCTTTAGTCCCGGGATCGTTGTCCCGGCGCGGTAACCGGGACTAAAGGCTGTTACCGCCCGGGACAACAAGTCCATTCTGTAGTAGTGGATGTCAGTTCTGTAGTAGTGTTACCATCTTACCTTGTATACAGGACCAAAGCCTCCTTGCCCAAGTTTGTTTTCTTCTGAGAAATTACCTGTGGCTTCTGCTACTTGCGAGAATTCAAATACTGTAAATTCTGAATTCCTTCCATCTAGTCCCAAAATTAGTGCTTCGTCTTCATTCATGTTCATGTTACCTAATTAAGACTCGATGTGATACTACGAGTTAATTTAGTTTATAAACTCATAAATATAACATATATATTTCTGTAGATTTGCTTACCTTTATTGTGCCTTCTAAATCTGAACGAAACGATGATGCAGACAAACAATGCCAGTAGTGGAGCAACCAAGGCAATGGCCAAAACTTTGCCTATGGGCTCTATTGAGTGCAAATAGTATATTGATTGCAAAGCATGATATGGTGACAACAATGAAAGTAATATGGAAAGAAAGGAAAAGTGTGCATACTCTTGGGTTTTGGTGAAGGTAGTTGCAGGACAAGCTGTGGCGATGGTGATGGACTTGGAACAAGCGCATTTGACGACCCGGAGATCCATGTCGGCTCACCGGCGAAGAACTTACTCGTATCGTACCTCAAATTACACGGCAGACCAAGAACACGCCCCCCTTGCCGCCCGGCGAAGTTGGCTGTGGCCAGGTCGCTGAAATTTTGGATGCAGTCGTAGCAGATATCTTCAACCAGGTCAGGAGCGCACTGTGCCAAGCAGTAGAGTTGTGGAACGGTGGTGCTCCCATCATTCGTGTCCACACGGATTGCAGCGTAGTACTTCGTCGTGGAGAGAACTTGCGCTATCGTGTCACTCAGCATCTTCTTGAAGAATCTTGTGAAGTTTCCGGTCGCCTGCTGGTTTTTGGCGTCCCAACCGGGAAACATGGGCTCTGAGCTGATATTCATCAGGATGAGCGCTCCATCGACAATAGCAGAAGTATTCACACGGTTGGAGGAATCCATGTCAAGGATGTACACGTCCGAGAAGCGGATGGTGCACTCATCATAGAAGATGGTCGCGTCCTTGCTCAGCCCGCACAGCTGTCTTGCGTCCTTGAACGCGGCATCGACACAGGCGCTGCAGGAGGAAGTGTTCAAGTCGCCGCGGCAGAGCGCGACGGCGTACACGGTGTTTGGGGGCTCACCAGTGGAGCCTTTGGCGAATAGAGGGTGACGGCCTGTTCTAAGGGACGAGTATGACAGACCGTAGTCGATGTTGAATTGGTATGTGGTGTTGGCCGTGTAGTTGCGGGTGCCGCAGATCTGCCAGGGCTGAGCGGCGATCATCGGCAGGAAGCAAAGGATAAGCAAGAGCATGAGAACCATGGCTGTCTCGCGCGAAAGGGGAAGCTTGCACTGATGGCTAACGAGGGGCATCTTATATTAATTCTTAAGCAAGGATCTTCGTGGAAAAGTCACAGATCACAGGGTCACAGCTGTCATCGTCAAGACGCAGTCCAATGGAAATGGTCGAACTGAATATTAATGCATGGGCCCTCGTGGAAATTTAGTGGGTGCGGCTGGTATGAGACAAATCATGAATAGAGTGTGAAAGAAACGTCATTCTATAAGGGTTGACTTAGGCTCAATAGAATCTTGGTACGGCCAGCTTTAATTACACGTACAGAAACTTACAAAAATATCTAACTATATGAGCACTAGATTTTTATGTGTGTTGCTATCTCTAGTTCTCAGTTTAGCACCCTAGCAGCTACCCTATCAAAATTGTCTATGAAAGTAAAGCACTCAACTAACACATATATATACAAGGCGCAAAAATGTAATGCCAAACGTAGGGCATGTTTGGATTGGCTAGAGCTAATTTTTAGCCAGTTAAAAGTTGAGCTAATTAATAGATGGCTAATAATAAGCCAGCCCAAATTAGCCCAATGTTGTTTGGATCAATGGCTTCTTCTTCATCCCAAACACCTGATGGACATCGCAAAATGTCAGAAACATTCAGATAGTCAAGTTGGTAAAAAATGATCTGGTGACGACTGTAGTATCTATATAACTTTACATGGCACGTATAATAATCCTCAAAAGTTCCGTTCAGCTATTTTGAAAGCCATACTAATGTGAACATAGGGAAAGTAGGGTGATCTCTTCAAACTCATGTACGTTCGGCAGGGCATGCTGACGTAGACAAGGCCTGATCTTTCGAAAGGTATGATAGCGTCGATTGGTAGAGACTCGACGTTCACGATCTAGGCTTCGAACCAAGACTGATTCGGACCCTCGCAATCGTTACACCACAGCTCCGTTGGTTATCAACCACGCGAACGCGATTGACCTCGCCGAGAAGGCTTTTCTGCAAGCGAATCGAGAATACAAGCAAGAACGGGATGAATGCAATCTGAAATTTCAAATAAATATGAGGCTTATGATAACGAGAAGGAGTTCAAGTCTTTACTCGAAAGGGATAATCGCCACAGGCGAACAAGATCAAGAACTGGGGCCCTGGTTCACAGTAAGCGGCCTTGGCGGCACAGTTGCAGCAAAACGACGTCTGTTTCACGAGGAAATCAAGAACTAAACAAAACCCCAAACCCTAAAGAGAGTGACGGCTGCTAATTATAGAGCCCCGGACGTCACCCTCCCTGGACGTGCCCCCTAATGGGCTCTAAGACGATACACGGCCCAACGGACTAAAAGACAGTGTCGCAGCACCCTAACAGATTCTGGACACTGACTTGTTTCAACGATTCCTGTTGATTCCGAAGGGATTTTGATGTGAGACCACTTGCATTGTCTTCCTTATCTAATTAGCTTTCCATCCATATGTGGATCGTCGAAAACGGAGTCCGGATGCGCCCGTGTGACCAGTTTTATGACAAACTGATCCTGGAACCCGGTATGGGCTTAAACTTGATTTGGGCCTCCACCTTGGTGACTCGAACCTGATGAGTTTCGGCCCTCCTTCTTGGTTAGGACACCCTCGCTGATCTCCTCATCCTCTATCTCCAAGCATGGTCGTATGCATGGAGCTCATGTCCTTATCACATGCTACATGATAAGCTGACACATTGCATTAGAGGAATATCAGAAGAAGATGACTCACCATAGTGCTAAACAGGACGACAGTGTGTTGACACGCAAAAATGTCCGGGCATGAAATTGGGCTACACCATCAAGTTCATGACATCATGGACGTGCTAGAAAATATTTGGAGCAACACAATTCAAAGCACAAAGCAAGAAGGGAGAAGGAGATGGCGTTGTCCTGCCTACACCGGTGTTGCTATTGGTTAACGCAAACAGATAAATCCGTAAGTGCACGGATACCGCTGTAGTTTTCACCCGGAGTATTCCTAGCTATCGATTTCCTCGGGGAACAAGAAGTGAACTAGAAAAGATCAAGGTCGTCAAGGAAGAAGTGTTTTTGTGGGTAGATAGGGGTTTCCTAAGGTTTTCCCAAGATAAACTAGATAACCAATGTTTAGGCTTACTATACTAACTTACTTCGGAGTAACAGTACCTTTCTGATCCTCGAAAAGACTGGGAAGAGGTGATCGGGGTCAGGCTGCCAAAAAACTCTACGGAAACACCAATCCGAACATGGTGGACTACAAAGGCTTGGTCAGAGCTGTCAGCTCTGGGGCCACCACAACTATCCGTGGGATTGGATGTCATGTCTATGCAAATGACTACTACTCTAGCCCGAATTCTTAGACTAGACCACTGGGTCGAGCGGAATTCCCATAAGTGAAGCAAAGTAAGGACTAAACTTAGTCAAGTAGAAAGCTTAGAAATACCAAAAGAAAAACCTCGATATAACTCTAGAGTTGAGTCAGCTCCGTAGAGGTACAAAGACGAGGAGGATCCGACAGACCCGGCTCCTCCACCACTCTATTTCTATCCTCTCTCCCTATTTTCTTTACTACAACTAGGTGAGAGCTTGATAGAGTTTTTATGGGAGTTTCATATAGTTTCATGAGCATTAAATACGCTGACATGACACTGCATTTGATGAAGAGAGAGACGATGAAAGTTTCATAGAAGTAGAGAGAGTTTTATGGGAGATAAAACTCTTTTGCACTGTTTCAAAATATGGGTGTGTTAGAAACTAGGCCATAAAACCCCCACTGAGACTAGCCTAAATGCGTGCCACGTGTTACCGCGTTCCAGGTGCCCGCATGCCACATCGTTCCTAAAACCCACATGCTGCCAACGCCCTCATGAAGATGGAGGATGAACAGATGCAAAAAGCAAGCGTGCAGACCGCCCCTGGATGCGACGTGCAGGCGCCCCAGGAACAGGCCATCACCAGCAGCAAGTCAAGGTACTATTTTTTCTATGGCAGGACCCCTAGAACGGAGGAGGGAGTGCAATGATCCAAGACCATCATGTGGCCGGCAGCACCTTTCGCGCCTTGCTGGCTTGGCAGCAACAGCGTGCACGCCTCCCTGGGACGGCCAGAGAAAGAGGCATGCAATCAGTGCAAGCGTGCACCATGCATGCAAACCGCTCAGGCATCCAACCAGAGGCAGCAACTGGATCAATGTGAGCATGGTCAAGGTAATAATTTTTCTTTGGCAGGATAAGTGATTGAAAAGGAGTGCAAGTGATGCAGCTGAACACACCACCAGCCTTCAGCATCGGCTCTACTAGGTCCACCTCTTTACACAGTGTCACAGCCGGCACTTTTGCCAGCTATACGGACGCATCAATATCACCAGACTCATCAATGCAGGTACCAAGACGCGCTGGCCTGGGAATGTTCATCCTCAACAACCAATCAACCAATAAAACCATGCTTATGGACTCAACCTCTGTGATAATGGCGGAAGCTGCGGCTCTGGCACTTGCTGCTCAAATTGTCTCAGAAATTGGAGTCCAGTGCCCGATATTCCTATCGGACAATCAACAGCTTGTAACCTTCCTCAATGGAAGCGATCACGTCAATCCACCACAATGGGAAATCAAGCGTTTCACACAGAGTTTCATCAACCATTCGTCATGTAGCAATGCTAAGATTTTCAAGGTCCAAAGATTGCGGCACACTACGGCACATGTCCTAGCTACTCAGGCTTTCAACTCTTCGTATAGGACTTTAGTTGAAATGCAGTTTTCCTGTACCAATGCAACTCATGTAATCAGCTGTCCCTATGTGATGGCTCTAAACTCTGTAAATGGTGATATCTTCACCATCATCGCAGTATCTTGCTGCTAATAAAATTGTTGATTATCAAAAAAAAAAAAACAATTGTAGGTGTATGGCTAAGTTCACCAATTGTAGGTGCTTCTAAAATCCAGTTGTGTAGCAGCCATCCAATCTGCTTGGCAACCACCAGCCCTATGATATCTTGCGTGTCATACTTTCTATGTGTTTGAAGTCCTCTTTAGTATTTTTTCAAAACCAACATCTTATTAGGCCTTTTAGAAAACGGCTCAATGTACAAATAGTTGGGACATTTTTTTTCCCAACGTGTATCGTTGCTTTTGTCTGAGGCCTACAAACTTGTTAGCCTGCATTGGTGAAGCCACTGGATTGGTGGCGGTAGTGATGATATTCACTTTTGCGAGGATCAGGGCAGACAGCCTTTATTAGATTTGCATGTCTTGTATCGGCAGCAAAGCAACTTGGAAGTGTGAATCAGCTGGTAGGTGACCATTGGCACAGTGGGCATCGAAGACCTGCGGTCTTCGTCGTCGTCAACGCTGGCTTCCCTTCCTAGGTGACCGCTGGCACAGTGGGAGGGAGTGGGCATCCAGTGGAACCTGTGGTGCCCGGCCTGTCCTTTTACCCAACATGGACCACACAGTACACGTGAGCTCGTGAGGAACCTGGTAACTAATTAAAACTTGTTAAATTCGACGCACACTGTTGCAGAGTTGGGCAGCCACATTGGGTGACTTACTATAAGCTAGCTCTAAGCATTTATTATATTTTAATAAAAAAAAGAAAAGCTAGCTCTCGGCTCATACACACATTCTAATATCACGTTAGAGTGTCACGTGAGACTATATATGTTACAAACTATTTGAACAAGAGCTATCGATTCCTCTGCAAGAGCCACCGTCAAGCAAGGCTACTGCATATACGATGATATGGACTTGAGGAGCTGACGTAGAGGTTGAGGCAGTAGTAGACGTTGGCGCGTTGGGAAGCCCTAATAAAGGTTGTCTGCCCTGATACTCTGATAGACACAGAATGATAAATTATGGAGCCAGCCCTACCAGTCCCACCATCAGTACGGGTCTTCGACGGTCCATGGACTACTCAATTGCAGAACAGGGTGAATATCATCACTACCGCCACACAGTGAGTAGACCACAACAGCCCACCATCAGTATGCACAATGAGTGGACCACAACAGCCCTAACAACCCACTTCCTCACTTCACTGAGAAGATTTAACTCGGGTTGGTACTAAACCCACATAATCCCAAATCAATACACAACAAATAAAGGCTACTATGGGCCCAATTTTAATCTAGACTGAATGTCAAATACACACCCTCCAAGCGCTCGGCATGCAGCAACATACACAAAAACTGGCTGGGAACGTTCCTTCTTGTGTAGAGAGACGTGTGACGTGCCGCGGACTGTGCAGGGCCCATAAGCATCATGCACTCATGTCCATGATCCGACCCTAACCTGCACGTAATAGTGTATGCAAAAGGTCGGCTCTAGTACCATTTGTAGTGGTCATATTCAGGTCCACTCTGCACACTGATTTTTATTTACCACACACTCCCACCAATTAGTGTACGCTTTTATCCTTGCTTTATGTAAATGATTAATACGGGTTGGTGGTATGAACTCTACAACGTACAAGCCCTTGGTCTACAATCAAGACGGACTAAACCCTCATAACCTCAAATCAATACACAACATTGGCCATTATGGGCTAAATTCAAATGTTGCGGGGTGTTATACAACGAAACAATGGAGTGGTTGAGCTACCAGCGGTTTAAGTTGGTCAATGCAATGGTGTAGTGTTGTCCATGTTGGGTAATAGGACAGGACACTGGCATCGGCTGCTCATGTAAAAAAATAAGAATTAGGCTTTGTTTGATGCGCGTCTCAATTCATATATGTTGAAGTGGATTAAAGTGAAATTAAACTAAGCTCTATTTTATTTTACTCTAACCCATGTGAAATAAAGTACGCATGCTTCGTCTTAGTGGGCATAAAAAGGACGCCGTCCGGTAGGTAGGTCACAGCGTCGCACGTGGTCCTGTCTCCTGTGTGGAGCGCGAGGAACATTGCTGGGGGTTTCTTCTTCCTCCCCGTGACTTGCTAACTGTGAGCCTGTGAGCATTGGCTGGCTGCGCACCTGCTGCGTGCTGGTTCTGGTACAAACACTAGCAGCAGGACGGCCCAGGTCGTCATCTAAGGGCGCGTTTAGTTCGCGAAATTTTTTGGCTTCGGCTATAGTAGCATTTTCGTTTGTATTTAGCAATTAGTGTCTAATTATGGACTAATTAGATTAGAAAGTTTCGTCTCGCGATTTCTCACTCAATTGTGCAATTAATTTTTTTTCGTCTACATTTAGTACGCCATGCATGTGCCGCAAGATTCAATGTGACACTTTGGGGTGAAATTTTTTAAGAACTAAACATGGCCTAAGCCGATAATAATGTCGCAATCGCTCCTGCTCCTCTCCTCCTTGCAGCAACGGTGGCTGCCAGCAGCGTGTCCAAGATGCCCGGCTGCCACGGTTTCACAATTTCACCCGGTTTTCACTGAAAATCGGTGATTTTCATTTCTATCGGTCCCCTCTGGTAAATACACGTACCGGTAATTTCTGTTCTATTTCGTTTAGGTTTTTCAAATTTCAGTTAAAATTTCATGAAGATTTGAAAAAAATCACTACGTAAAAAATAATTTTTAGCAACAGTTCGAATTTTTTGTATGGGCGGCTGGTGATGGAGCCGCCCCTACAGTGACGTGCTCGGGTGCCCAGACATCAGCCGCCCCTACAAATAGAACAGCAGGGGCGGCTGGTGTTACGAGCTACCCCTACAAATGGGTCTGATTTGTAGGGGTGGCTCAATCACCACCCGTCCCTGAAGTTGCTATTTGTAGGGGCGGCTGGTGATTGAGCCGCCCCTACAAATGGCCCCGTATAAATGGCTCCAATTTGTAGGGGCGGCTCAATCACTAGCCACCCCTACAAATGCCCCACATATATAACAACATCAGCATCTTCTTCCTCCTCGGGTCACTCACTCCAACCCATGAAAGAAAGGTGGGGAGGCCTTGGGCACCTTCCAAAAATTGCTCTACTACGGGGGGAAGGTTTTGGTCTCAAATCTTTCGGTGGAGAGGTCGTAGAAGGTAAGAAAATGCTATTCCACACTTTTTTTGAAGTTTTAATGGTTGGTTAGTGAGTAATTAGAGTTTTGTTTTTCTCTCTTCTATGATGTTTGAGCTACTTATGAAGCAAATTAGACCCAAGTTTTAAATGTACTAGGGTAAATTGGGGAGGGGAACAAGATCATACCCTTATTTGGTCAATGTTTCTTAATTTTAGTGAACAATTAGTTAGTTTTATGGATGTTTTATGTACATGTGGATCTAAATCTAGGGTTTGGTTTTTTTATTAATTTTGTTTCTGTAAATTTATGTTTGATGAAATTGGACTAGGGTTTGTATGAAAGATATTGGGTAAAGTATAATTGTTGCTAATTGTTGTCTTTGAAATTGTTTATTGTAATCAATAAATATGTATTTTAATTATTTATGGATAAATGGGCCATTAATTAATTTTCCTCTACCATGCTGTGTTTGTATGCTTCATGTAATAATATTAGATTTATATTCATATATATCTGAAGTATATACAATTATTCTCAAGTAATTATTAATTTGATTCATTTTTATATATATCTGAATAAGTAGTCCTTTAATGTTTGTTTTGTTGTTGTTGTAAAAGATGGAGTACAGGAACTCTTGGATGTATGGTTCGTTAAGGTTCAAGGCAGGTTTCCGTGAAGAGGTGAATAAATTTATTGAAGCCGCAAAGAAGCATGCAACGACATTGAAAGAGAATATGGATACAATTATTTGCCCCTGTAAAGATTGCAAGAACCGTATGGTATGGATAGATGTAACTATCATCAGATCACATTTGATTATGCGAGGATTTGTTGAGGACTACACAGTGTGGATTCATCATGGTGAAACGGTTATTGTTAATGACGAGGATGAGGAGGAATACGACGACGAAACCATAGAATCCCTGTCCCAATATTCAGCAGAGCTTGATGCACGAATGGATTTCGAGTTTGATAATGAACAAGGTGGTGATGCTGGTGGTTGGAATGGTAACGACGAAGGTGGTGCCAATAATGATGGTGGAGCAAGTGTCGGGGATGAAGATGAGTTGGAGGACATGATTCGAACCCTTGGACCAGAGATTTTACTAAATAGCCCGAAAGGTCTAGAAAATTTAGAAAGGGTGACAAAAGCATCGAAGGAGACTGTGTATGGTGTTGAAAAGGGTTGTCCGACACATTGGACATTGCTACATTTTGTGCTTGAGCAGCTCATCCTGAAGGCTAAGTACGGCTGGTCAGACTGTAGTTTCAATGATCTATTGCATCTCCTGTCATGGGTGCTGCCACAACCAAACTCAGTTCCCGCCAACACATACCAACCGAAGAAGGTCATAAGTCCATTGACAATGGGGGTTGAAAAAATTCATGCATGCCCCAACCACTGTATACTTTTTTGTGGCGAAACGTTCAAGTCACTGGATAAATGTCCCCGGTGTGGGGCCAGCCGGTACAAGAACAATGACCTTTATGGTGGGGACGAAGCCTCCACAGGGAAAAAGAGGAATAAGAAGGGTACAAAAAAGGTGGTACAAGAATCTCAGCCCTCAGAGGACACTCCATTAGGCAACAATGCAAAGCAAAGAAGAATTCCTATCTTGGTAATATGGTACCTGCCAGTGACCGGCCGCTTGAGACGTATCTTCCTAAACCCTAAAGAAGCCGCACTCATGACATGGTGGGATGATGAGCGCAATGTGGTTGATGATAAGATTGCACACCCGGCTGATTGTAGTCAGTGGCAAAGGTTTGATGAGAAGCACAAATAATTCAGCGATGACCCAAGGAATGTATGGTATGGCTTGAGCACCGATGGAATGAATCCCTTCAATAAGAGGATGAGCGACCACAGCACATGGCCAGTGATCTTGACCATGTACAACATCCCAACATGGTTGTGTCAGAAGAGAAAGTACCTTCTCCTCACTATTCTTATTTCTGGCCCTAAACAACCAGGCATTGATATAGACGTGTTCCTCGAGCCTTTGATGCAAGAAATGGAGAGGCTATGGAGGCATGGGGAGCAGATGTACGATGCGTTCCGAAAGGAGGACTTCATATGTAGAGCAATAATATTTGTTACTACCAATGATTACCCCGCGCTGTTTGCTTTGTCTGGACAGATCAAAGCAAAGACAGGATGCTTGGTTTGCTTGGATGGTACTACATGGGTGTACCTGGATGCATCCAAGAAGATAGTTTACCTAAGGAACCGACGCTTCTTAAAGATAAGTCACAACTACCGCAGCAAATTGTTCTTTAGATTTTATGACAACGCCCCGGAGATTGAACCCCCTCCGGAGAGACGTCATAACAGAGAACACATGTACAGAATGGTGAAAAACATACACGTCGTCTATGGAAAGAAGAATCCGGATGGGACGAACAGAGATAGAAGCACACCTCCTGTCGAAGGAGTACCTTTCAAGAAACAATCCATCTTCTTTCAGTATCTGTCTTATTGGCCAGACTTGGAGGTCCCCCATGCCATTGATGATATGCACGTGCAGAAGAATGTCTTTGAGAGTCTCACTGCTACCTTGATGGACACAGGCAAGTCAAAGGATGGTCTGAAAGCATGGAAAGACATGGTGCAGCTAAACGTGATGCCACAGCTTCACCCGGTACCTAAGGCAAATGGGAAATACACTCTGCCCGCAGCGTGCTTCAACCTAACACTAGACGAGAAGAGAGCTATATGCACTTTCCTGAGAGGGATCAAAGCCCCGACTGGGTTTTCAGCAAATGTGAAGAAGCTAGTGTCGATAAAGGACTTGTCAATAACACACTGCAAGGCTCACAATTGCCATGTGATACTGAAAGTATTTCTACCTATTGCAATCAGGGCTATAAAGTCAGAGTTCTTGAAAATGGCCATCACCCGCATGTGCTACTTCTTTTCGAAGATCTCACAGAAGACGATTGGCAAGCAAGAGCTGAGTGACCTACATAAATTTATGGTGGAGACACAAAATTAACTAGAGATGTGTTTACCTCATGCTTTTTTTGATATAATGCCACATCTCATGATTCACATGGTTCATCAGATACAAGCGTTGGGCCCTTGCTACTTGCATGAAATGTGGTCCTACGAGCGGTTCATGTCGGTTCTAAGTCGATATGTGCATAATCGAGCATACCCAAAGGGCTCCATGATAGAGGGTTACAGTACTAAAGAAGTCATCGAGTGCTGTCAAGAGTACCTAAAAGTACAGAAAGAGATTGGTAAACCCGATTCTTATCATAAGGGTAGGCTGGCTGGGAAGGGCACCAGTGGTAGAAAAGTCTTCATCGACCATGATTACAAAGAGGTGAGTCGGGCGCATTACACTGTCTTACAGAGTACACAACTGATGCAACCGTACATTGATGAACACTTGGCTATCATTATGTAGAGAGAAATAGCCGTTCGGATGATTGGGTCATGAAACAACACAAGCAACGATTAACTACATGGTTGAAGGACCAAAACATGCCGCCTGGAGAAACCATAGACTCTATTACCATCAGTAGGTTAGCGGAGGGGCCATCGAGACAAGTGACATCTTGGAATGCTTATGACATCAATGGGTATACGTAATATACCCACGCAAAGGATAGTAAATATGTGAACCAAAACAGCGGCGTTCGAATAGAGGCTCTCGATGGAGTGGGGCGAAAGATCCAATACTTTGGTATCATTGAAGAGATATGGGAACTTGACTATGGAAGGGATATAACGGTGGCCCTGTTTCGATGCCGCTGGATCAAACAACACCAACTGAACGAGATCGGATTAAGAGTCCTAGATCTCGAGAATCTAGGCTACCAAGATGACCCTTGGGTGCTGGCTTCACGTGTCTCACAAGTTTTCTATATGTCTGACCCACAAAGTAACCTCCCCCGAAGAAGAAGACAAAGCACGTGGTTGCCTCCGGGAAACATCACATTATTGGAGTTGATGGCGTGGACGATGTTGAAGCTTACAATAACTACAATGAGATGCCGCTATTCACAGACTTTCCTAAGAAGATTAGTGTTGTGGAAAAGAACCTCCCCAAAGACATATTGCCATGGGAACGAAAAGGTGTCAAGGGGAAAGTCGTTACAGCGGGCTAGCTAGTTGTTGAACGTGGAGTGTTTATGTAAGTGTGTGTTTGTAAGACTTCATTTATGGATGCATGTGAGACTATATAGTTATGTACGTGTGTAAGACTACATATTTTTGTATGTGTGTGAGACTACATTTATGCATGTGTGTGAGACTACCCTTTGCAACATCCAGATGACTCTATTTGAACATCCACTCTATTACTACTAAAACTTTATGAAATCACTTCTATTAATTTGATCATTTCTTCATCTGACAAAGTGATATAACTCATCAAGATCTATAACTTTTATTTTGATCATTTCTTCATCTGATAATGTGATATTAAACATTGTTCACATATCAACATGTTTCTCGTATAGTTTAGGAAACTCTGAGTCATATGTGAATTTATGAACAATGTTTACTAATACTTTATTATATAAAGAAGTGACCAAAATAAAAGTTGTATATAGTGATGAGTTCAACAACTCTTATGTTCACGACTTTTATTGTTGAAATCATTTAAGGTTTCAAAATCTTGTTTGAAGTTACCAATTATTGAAATTCAAAATTTCAACTGTTCAAATTTGGTCAAATGAAAATATGATCAAAATAAAAGTTGTACATATTGATGAGTTCTACAACTTTGGTATTCATGAGTTTTTCATCTGAAATCATTTACTCCTTCAAAATATTATTTCAAGTTGAAATTGTTTGAATTTTAAAATTTGAATCGTTCAAACAAAGTCACATGACAAGATGACCAAAATAAAAGTTATACATGTTGATGAGTTATACAACTTTTATGTTTACAACATTTTCATTTTATTTCATTTAATGTCATAAAATTATAGTCGAAGTTTTAAAATTCAAATTTTTAATTTTTGTTTTTTTTTTGTTTTCTATATTGTTTTGACTACAATTGTTTATATATATATTTCTTCTTATATAGAATAATACAAAATATTATATTTGTGCATATACACAATTGTTTTATATATACACAATTGTTTTTTATAATACAGAATTAATAATTTAGAAAAATAAAAATATATTTGTAGGGGCGGGTGGATCAGGAACCGCCCCTACTAGGGGCGGCTGGATCATGAACTGCCCCTAAAAATTCATTTGTAGGGGCGGCTGGATCAGAAACCGCCCCTACAAATCATCCGGACTATAAAAGCAAGGGCGCACGGGTGTTGTCTGCAGTTGGACGTTCTCTTCTCCTTCGACGCCGTCAGGCTGCCCCGCCGACGCCGGCTCGCGCCCCTTCCCCGCCGACGCCGTCCCGCGCCCCTTCCCCGCACCCGCGCGCCCCATCCCCTCGCCCCCTCCCGCACCCCCTCCCGCGCACACGCCCTAGGGTTTCCAGAGGAGCGGCGACGCCGCCGGCGAGCGAGGAGCCTTCAGCCTCCAGCGGTCCCGCACCTGGCCCCCGGTGCCCGCCCCTGCGCGACGACGACGCAGGCTCCCGGCGCCCCGCGCCCATTCACATCGCCTGCCCCAGGACTGGATTCGGCCGGCTGAACACGGGCTTGCCGACCGCCGCCGCCCTACTCCCAGTTGCCCAGGTCTTCGCCGGACCCTTTGTCGGCAACGAGCATCCACCTGTCACACACCAGGTATGCCCGCCCCCCTCTCTTCCCTTCCTTCTGGGCAAAATTGAGCACCCCTTCCATCAAATCCTCTTGTGTCGGACAGTATGGAAAACAAGAAATGATCTCCCCTTCCACCAAATCCAACCATGTATCATGAGGCCGTTTGGTAGTGTGTTTTTTCTATGGAGTTTCTATATATAAGAATTACTTCTCCTTGTAACATCGTATTACAGTAAGAATAGGAAGCTAAATTTTTTCACTGTTCACTATTTAATTTAATCCCACATCCAGCACAGTACTAATAAAAAAATTACAAAACTACTGATACATGAATAGTTTCTTGCTTTTTCGCTCCATGGTTCATATTCCAGGAACAGAAGTTTAAGGTACAGATACACCCATTGGCCTATAGTATCAGGCTGCATATAACACCTTCTTTTGGTTGCGATACAATTCCATGCATACTCCTTGTCTAGAGAGGCTTTCAAACATCTGGAACAACTCCTTGGCCTTGCCTTCAGTGATTGATGGATCTAAAAATACTGTCATCCTGTTCAGTGCTGTTGCCCAATTGATTACTCGCTTCACAAAAGAAACTTCATGTTCAGATCATGATTGCAGCTGCAGTATTATGATTGCATTGTGTACTTGCAAGTGGACATTCCTCTCAATTGTACAATGACAATTTTTTTAAGGTTAATCAGCGAAAGTTCCTCAAGTTCACCTATAAATTGATTGGACTGCAGCTGCAGTATTATGATTGCATTGTGGTAAATCAAATTGGTGGAATGAAAGCTGTCTTTTAATAAAACTGTGAAAAACCATGAGCCACTGTTCTAGCAATAGCCCATAGTCAGGGAGGCTACAGTTTACCTCAGGGCATCAGGTTATCAAATGAAAGTGAGGAAGCTTTGACAAAATACATACCAAAACTTACAATTTCCTAACTCTTATTGTTATATCTGATTGAGTTTGCCTACTAAAACTCAATCAACTTGCTGTCCACTGCCATATATTTCAAACTGACCAACCAACTATAGAAAGACGCATATTTTTCCGGCCCTGGTACTCGAAAATAAGTGCTTTGCTAATGAGATGCATACACTGTATATTTACCACGGTTAAACTTTGAAACAAACAAGTATAAAACCAGTGCCTAGAGCAACTAATAACTCATTGGCATGATAGGAAATGCAAAGAGCATATTTCTTTCCATTATTCCCCTAGCAATTCCGTAGTCCCTCTACTACCAAAAAAGTGACATGTTACTTATTATAGCGTGCAGTCTACCAATCATATCTTTGACTATTGTCTTAGATTTGTCTCCAAAAATGCTTTTGTAATAATACCCATAATTTAAGTAGGCTATCTACAAGCATATATATATTCTATTTCAAACGAATGGCCAGATTTTGTACTATGGGTGCTGCATCCATGTACAAAACACTTCCTTTTATTTTTTTAAGTAGAGAGAGTACAAGATAAATAAAACATAGCTTTACCTCTGATCCGAGATTATCAAGTAATGTCTTCTCAATCATAGTATCATATAATCTCAGCACCTGCATTCTTATTCCATCACACATCGTGAGAACATGGTATGAGCTGGCCCCAAAGGAATGTCCACTTGCAAGTACATTCAGGTACAAAACTTCATGCTCCGGGAGAACTTTCATGTCTTCCATCACATATTCATAGTTGCTTATTAGCAATATGAAATATTTCTAAAAGAGTAGATAATGAAAAAACATCTTATTAGCAATATGAAATATTTCTAAAAGAGTAGATAATGAACAATCTGTGAAACTATTTCTATTTTCATCCTCTTGTTAGCACCAGGTTCAATCGGTGCTTCGGTTGAATGTCTTAGTGCCAAAGGCATGGATGATTCAAGATTACCATCTAGAGAACATTTGGCCAAGTCTTATATCATCACTACACATACTTACATATATAGTGATTTGTATTGAGGTCTTTGGTCAGTACCAATGTTGTTAGAGCTGAGTGTTACCCTTAGTGAACTGCACAAATAGTTTTTGTTAGTCAAGGAGTTGACAGCTGCTCCTTTGTCTGTCTCTCTGTTTTTCTCTTTTGTTAAGTTTTTTGGGGATCTCTTTTGTGCAGACCTCTATTCTCTCTTCTCTCACGTCTCTTCTTCTCTCTTCTATCTTCTCCTCTCTTCTCTCTTGTTTGGTAGTAGCAGCTGCTCCTTTGCTGAGTTAAATGATATGCAGACCTCTCTTCTCTCTTCTCCCTTCTACTACTTTCTACTTACTACTACTACTTGCTACTTCTAGCTACTAACTGTTGGCTGCTGTTGCTTTTTTTGCCAAATCTCCCAGGACTCGCCCAGGACTTGTTGTCTTGTCTTTTGCCATTAGCTGTTGCACTATGTTTGTTAAGCAGCTGTTGCTTTTTTTTTTGCCAAATCTCCCCTCTCCTCTCCTCTCCTTTGTCTTGCCGATGATGAAATTGTCCAAGTCCATACATTATATGGAATATGAGCTGATGATCAAGAACTTGTGAGGAACTTGGCATCATTAGCAGCCGCCCCTACATTACCTTCTCCTCTCTTCTCTGTTATGATGCCTTGATACTCCAAGTTCAAGATCAGATGATGATTGACATGTTTCTAAGGCCTCTACTACTGCTACTTCTCGTTTTTTTGACATATTGTTGTTTTATAGGACTACTTTGTTTTATAGACCTTTTTTATTTCTTATGCCTTCACGCGTACCTAAAGCACTTTCTTGCATCTATTAGAACAAAGCGCGAAATAATGTCGCGGACACCAAACAGTGCAGCCCGATGCCCCGAGCATGATGAGCAGTCAACCCTTGAGGAGCAAGCACTAGAGGACCAGCTTACTCAGGAACAGTTCGATAACGAGATAGAAAAGGATCTAGAAGTGATGCTTACTCAGGAGCAGTGTGACGAGGATGAAGGCCCCGAAGGAGAGGTTGCTGAAGGCAAAGAAGAAGAGGATGATGATGATGATGACTCAGAAGAGGGATATGTAAGTCCTGAGGATCCTTTCCCACGTGAAGCCATACGGAGGCCAACGGAGGAAGATTTGGACAAGGACTTTGACCTGAACGAGGAGGTAGGGAAAAAGCCTTAGCTTGTAAATTTTGCTAAAGCTTTGGCTGTGTTACCTCTGCTAACACTTTGACCTATCGTATATACAGGTCCCTCCTGAAACTCAGAAAAGACGACGTCGACGTCCGTGACATCTCGCTGGACAAGACGGAGTAGAGGAAAGGAGAGCAGAGGCAACAGCCACAGAGACAGATCACGATGCCTCTGCTCCACAACCTGAAGACACAACCACGACTACCAAGCCTAAGAGGAAACGAGGGGATAGAAAAGGAAATCTATATCTAGA
Organism: Miscanthus lutarioriparius; assembly: GCA_904845875.1. Classification (NCBI taxonomy): domain Eukaryota; kingdom Viridiplantae; phylum Streptophyta; class Magnoliopsida; order Poales; family Poaceae; genus Miscanthus; species Miscanthus lutarioriparius. The sequence goes on along the minus strand of CAJGYO010000010.1, from coordinate 37,871,534 downwards.
TAAGTCATGCTATGTGATAACGGAGGTCGGGCCAGCAGGGAAGGTCCTTGAGCCGAAGGAATTAAGAGGACGATTCCGTAATGTGATCGGGGCCCTAGTAAGAGATAAATTGAACCCAACGATCCCTAACTGGAAAGAGGTACCAGTAAACAAAAAGAATGAACTATGGGATAGGCACCTGAGGGTCAATTTTAGATTTTCGGAGGGTAAGCACGAACTAGTAAAAAAATGCTTTCAGGATGATGAGAGAGGTATTCCGACGTTGGAGGTCGGAGCTCAACACGAAGTATATCCAAAAGGGGTTAACTCCCTTCAACGAGTTCGGCAAAATAACTCCTAGTCAATGGGAAGAGCTCTTGGCTCAAAAGACTTCACCGGAGGCATTGGAGCTCAGTGCCCGTAACACCGAGCTGGCGAAGAGGAACAAACACCACCATCATCTAGGCCCCGGTGGCTACTTTGCCAAGGAAGAGCAGTTTAGGAAGATGGACGAAGAAGCCACAGCTACTAGGAATATCAATGTGACGAATCTGAAGGTACGCTCAAGGAACTGGATATATGCGAGGAGTACAGAATCATCCGATAGTAATCTTAAGTTTGATAAGCCGGAGACCCAAGAGGCGGTATCAAAGATACTGAAATATGCTGAAGACAAGGAGAAGGTCTCATTCAATCCTTCTAGAGAGAGGGACGAGCTTAGCTTTGGCTTGGGAAACAAGAAGCACACAGGCCGCACCAGGGGGCTAGGGAAAAGGACGACCTGGAAGCAAGGATTCGAAGAGGACAGGTAGATGTACAAGAAACATGGCCGAGACCGGGACACTAGTCTTGAGCTCCAAGTGAAGGCTCTAGCTGCGAAGGCGCTGGAGGAGTAAGGACTGTCTACGAAGCCACATATATTAGTGACGCCGCCGGTAGAACTGGCATTAGTTGGTAGCCCTTCGAAAGTTCCTAGCAGCCAAGGTTCCACTGCAGCCACAACCCCCGTCGATCGCATACGGGAACCAACTAGTTGCACCTTGGTGTTTCTCAGCGGCCGGCAGAACACTATGATGGAGGTGGCAACGGGTGTGGCACATCCTCCCGGTGGCTTACACCACAGTAATAAGATACCGCTGGACTACACTAGGGTCGAGATGCATACCGTGAAGCCCGAGTTCATGCAGTGGAGGATAGACTACGCAACTCCTAAGGGGTTGGTGTTACTTGGAGACGTTATTGGGCAGTTCATCCTCTGGCACAAACGGGACATTATATTGACTGCTTCTTCGCCGCCTCCCCCTCTCCCAAATTTGGAGCGAGTTGTTGAGGTTGGGGAGATATTTTCACCGTCTTGTGACCACCACATACCTGAGATGCCACATTCTTCCCCGCCTCCTAGCGAGCATGTGCCTGATGAGATGCCACAACCTTCTCTAGCTCGTACCAAGCAAGTGCATGATGAGATGCCACAGTCTTCTCAACAAGCACAGCCGATACATGAACAACGAGTGCCTCCTGAAGAAGGTGATGCACAAGAAGACGAGGACGTGCCTGAATGGGAAGTTCGAAAGAAGATTCCAATCAACATAAGGCCAGTTTATGTTCCGGTGAAAGACGTCTCGTCGGTGTCCAAGTGGTATTCCCATGACCAGTTCAAGCCTGAGAACCAAGTTAAAAAAGTCCCATCACGGGGTTCTGAGGAGGCCGTAACTAGCAAACTCCACCAAATTGCAAAGCAGTATACAAATGTTGATGACATCAAATGGTCAAAGGATTGCCCGAAAACATATGAAAGAGGCAAGCCCTTCATACCAAACCGGGACATCCAACGCCTACCACTTGGAATGAGAAGGTTCCATGATTGGTACTTGCGTGTTCTCCCAACGAGCATAGATCTCGTACAAGCATGCTTCCCCACCGGCATATTTGGAAGCCCAGCCGGGAAAATTGTCTTTGACTTCAATGACATGCACACATGCTTTCACCTGGGAGAAATGGAGATGAATCTAATTCGTACATGGTGCTTGTAAGTCTTTGTCCTCCCGATATGATATGAATGTAATCTTTGAATTTTGTTGTAACTAACCCACGCCGTGATTTGTAGAATGCAAGTGCACATTGTCAAACAAATGCCAAGTCTGAAAACCGGGTATGTAGACCCTCAAGCTATAGCCCAAACAAATTTTAATTACCCTAAACAGTGGACACTAGATGCCAAAGAGCCAGCTGCTGCAAAGACTCTTCGGGAGAAAGAGCGCATCCGTACGGTGAAACTAAAGGAAGAGTCCCTTAATGTTGCGGCATACATTGCTCTGGCTTTCAAAAATCTACAACAACACTCTACTATATTTCTACCATATAACTTCGAGTAAGTTCAACTATATACTTAAAGCTTTGTTCGATATATTTTATTCGATGCAAAAGAGCTTATCTAGTTCTATGATTAAATCCATGCAGCAACCACTGGATTTGTATAGCCGTCGATGTCGGAAGGAGCATGGCATGGGTCTTTGATTCAATAGATAAGGACCCAGCGACATACAAAGACTTCATATCGATTCTCAAGACGTATACATATCGACAATCCTCATTAGCTTATATGTTTGTATACATACTTGTAACGTTCACTTATGGATACTAACAGGTTGTATTTGCTAAAATAATTCGAATAGGGCATTTAGGTTCTATGTCACTCATCATCACGGAAGGTATGATCCAGTAAGGAAGGAAAAGCTGGCTATAAAAACACTATGTGCGGTAAGTGTAACTTACTTCTTCAGTACTCCGTTACATGGCTGTCAAAAGCATTACTTAACATTTTCACATGCAAAACGCACAGTGCCCTAAGCCGAGGCCTGGGAGTGTACATTGTGGATACTATATATGTTCTATGATGAGTAACACCAGTGCCTACAGGAGACACCCCTTAAGGGTAAGTTTAAACATCTTCATCAGTAGTATAAAAACTTCGTACATGGTATAAAATACTAAACCCAAACTTGTTCTCTTGTAGTGGAGAGAAGAGAAAGGAATGAAAAAAGACCCATACAAGGATGATCAACTCTTAGAGCTCATCGGCGACCTTTGCAACTTCATATTGGACCAGATTGTACACGTCAAAGGCGCCTACCATGACCGAGAGTCTGACTTAGGTAGAAATCTTCAGTACCAACACCTTCGTGAAACTAAAAGGCTAGCTCTAGGACGTTGATAACAATGTGTATGGAATTTGTATATTTAATAATGGATTGTATATATCCTTATGAATTGGACTTATAATTGTAGTTTATATAATACTATTGTGCTTGTAGTTGCGTTCGGAACGTTGGTCGCGGGGCGTTCGACAACGCGAACGCGGTTCGGAACGTTGGTCGCGCGGCGTTCAGCAACGCAAACGCTGGATGGAATACGCGGAAACAAACAGTTCTAGTCGAATTAGAATTGTAAATTTGAATTTTTTTTATGGGAAATCATACTGTAGGGGCGGTTCTAGATTGAACCGCCCCTATAAACAGGTATTATAGAGGCGGCTGGCACTACAACCGCCCCTACAAATCTATTTATAGGGGCGGCTAGTGATTGAGCCACCCCTACAAATAACAAATCGATTTGTAGGGGTGGCTGGTAATACGAACCGCCCCTACAAATCGATTTGTAGAGGCGGCTCAATCACCAGCCGCCTGGAAACCGCCCCTACAAATACATGATTTATAGAGACGGTTCAGTAGGCCAAACCGCCCCAACAAAAGGTTACCGGCCGTCCCTAAAAATACTTTTTTATAGTGAATTTGACTGAAATTTCAACCGATATTCACGATTTTCGTTTCTATCGGACCCCTCCGATATTCATGTCTCAACTGGTAAGCTGAACTAGCCAGCGGAGCTGCGGAGGCGTAGGCATACCTTACCCGTTTGGCATCAGCGATGACGCCTGCTTCCGCCAAGGGATTGAGATCCGCTGCACGAACAACGGCCCCAGCACCGCCGGTGAAATTCCAGTGCTAGCGGGAACCAACCCGACCATCCCAGTGCTGAGCCTGTCCGTGGCGCCATTGCCAGAGGCCCGGGTGCTCCTGCCGGTGGCCTGGCAGTGCTCAACTCCATCGGTGGCAGAACTGGGGAATACACGGCAACGTCAACTTCAATCAGGCAGGCGTGTACCGCATCTCCAACGTCTACAACGAGCTCTACGTGCTCGGCTGCAACACCTTGATCTATGTCAAGGGCGTAAAGGACGAGGGCAGCGCCGGCCGCTTCAACTACAAGTTCTACTCGGGATGCGTGTCCGTCACCAACAACCCAGACGATCCGCAGGACGGAGCCTGCGAGGGCCTCGGCTGCTGCCACGTCGACATCCCGCCGGGGCTCACGGACACCACCATGACCATGTTCGATCGCACAGAAGGGCAGCTACAACTTCTTGGCATCCGACCTGACGACGCGCGTGCCGAGATCGAGTAACCAGACCACGCCGCTGCGCGTGGACTGGACCATGCCGCTGCGCCTGGACTGGGCCATCCGCGACAGCGACAACGCCTCCATCTCCTGCGCTCAGCCAGGAACCAAGCCAGGGTACGCCTGCCGGAGCAACCACAGCGAGTGCGTCAACTCATCCGACGGCCCTGGGTACTTCTGCAAGTGTACCAAAGGCTACGAGGGTAACCCCTACGTCGATGATGCTGGAGGTGGAGGATGCACCAGTAAGTAATTAATATCTACCTCCTTACAAGGATCTTGTAACACTTTTTGGTTGATGCTGCTCCTTATGCTGATTTGTTGTGAGAGGAAAACACTGTTTCTTCGCTGAAAAGTACCACTGAAGTAGTGCTCAAGAAAAGACCGAAGTTAGATAAGGACAGACTTTCTTGTATCTAAATTATATAGCCTGACAAGATCTATAACTTTGGAGTAGATAACTTTTATATTTGACATTTGTTTAGGTACCTAAACATTCGTTATAATTTCTCTGATTCTCAAACTAAAAATTTTGGTCTTTTTAGCAATGGTTAGCTAGTTACTAGTTGGGCCTGTTTGGATTCATATAGCTAGTTATTAGTTGGGCTAAAAATTCGTCCAAATTAGCAATGATTAGCTAGCTAGTTGGCTAACAATTAGTTAAAAACTTGGCAAAAAAATTAACCATATATCATCTATCTTATTTGGATGCACTAGAGCTAATTTGAGCTAAAATTAGCTAGCTAACAATTAGCCCATGGTATCCTAACGTACAAGCCCTAAATGCAGACATTTAATTAATAAACAGTGAAAAGAGGAGAGGGCCTGGCTAGACTAGTAAAAAGAGGAGAGGGCCAGGCTAGACTAGTATATCATGCAGCCCTGTTTGTCTCGTTGAAATTTGGCTTATGCTCATGCTTGTGTTGATTTGTTATGAGAGGAAAACACTGTTAATTCGCTGCAGGTACTGATGTTTATGTTGATTTAGTTGAAAACACTGATAAGTATTGTTGACTTGCACTTTTTGCAGATATAAATGAGTGTATACGGCCGGATGAGTTTCCTTGCCATGGGGAGTGCAAGGACACTGACGGGTCTTATGAATGCAAGTGTCGTCCTGGGTATGAGAGCGATGGCGGCAATCCAAAGGAAAAGCCCTGCCGTCCAAAACTTCCTGGTTCAGCAAAGCTTGTCGTAGGTATTTATACATTAATCTTTAAACTTTTTCTACAATATGACAATTGCTATATAACATGACAACACTATAAATGTTTGCTTGAAAAAAAGTTGTTTTATTCGTTTGTTTATTTTATTAATTGAACTTCATTCAGAGAAATCATCTAGAATGAAATAGGTTCTCGCATCCTTTACAGGTCTCCAAGGCCAAGTTATTAGTAGAAACATTAATTATACTTATCATTTTTGTTAACAACACTAGATATGTGTCACTATATATCCTTGCTTTTTTTCGAATGTCCCATAGCTAGGTTTCTAATATATTTATTAAACATTTACGGAGTGCAATTTACTTACAAGGCTATGTTATGGTTGGCAAAGTATACCAGCGCAGGAAGTGGACACGTGGCTGAGCCACGACGTGGTCACCGCCAGGTGCACCACCATAGTCAGTTATTTTGGTCCTAGTAAATTCCTAACGTATGATTCATGTTTAAGATTTTGGGAAGCCACGGTGGGGGATGTTTTGGTATTTTCTTTGCTCTACCAGGTAGCATCCTTTTGGAAACACTACCAATCTAAGTATGAAGCAGCAGGCATACATCTGAGTCCGTGTAAGATATGTGGAAAAGAATTATCATCAGTTATTATATGGTGCAGAGGCTTTTGGTCAAGAGATATTTTGTGGAGGCGGCATCTGAGCGAGTGGCTGGTTTCGAGAGGCCAACATATGGGCCTTGTGCCTACATTTACGCAGCCTGTAGTTTTACATGGCTCACTCTAAAAAGGATTTTTAGGGGATGATCTATGACCCTATATGTAAATAAAAACACAAGTCTCCTAAAATTAATTCTATATTAGTGTTGACCGATTAAACACAAATGAGGTGGATCCACACAAAAAACACAAATGAGCTGACTCTTTTCTACTTGAACGAGTCTCCACTTTATATAACCAATCTTGTGGTTGGGATTGAAATCATAAGCAGCTCTGTCATTGTGCTTTATGCAATTCATGGAACTTTCATATGCATATATATGTACACTTGAGATATTTCAATTACAACACATTGATGATGTCCATTTCATCTAGATTTCTTCTTCCAAAAATGCTAATTTAAAAATCAGGGACTAGCATATAGCAAAACTCTTTGAAGATGTGTTTTACAGAACCTTATGCAAAGTTCCATGTGCCATTTTTATTGAAGTGAAATGTGGTTTCCGCAGGCAATGTTTATTCAGCTTCCTCCAACATCTATAGTATGGAACATCAATGATGCTTGGTGGAAGAATGAAGGGTGCATCAATGAATAGAAAATTGCCTTCTATAAGCTATAACTTCTCACTATTCGCTCTCTTGAATTTTTATGTAAGCAGAGATTGAGCAAAGAAAGCTTCAAGTCTTTATGTAATGGTGACTAGAATGCCTCGAGCCTTTTCCTTAGTTCTATAATAATATATAACCGTTCTTATAGGGTGCGTTTTGTGTGCTACATCATGAATTGTACATGTGACCTTGAAAACAGAAATGATGAGTAGCTCTTGTACTATGTGTTCAGCAATACGAAGGTAAGCTGGCATGTCCTTTAGTTGATATAGCAGCCGTAGTTTTTTATTTATATCAATCATCTAGCACAAAATATGATGCTTAAAAATTTTATCAAACTATAAAGTTTTGTGGCAATCGTTCTTAGGACATTGAAAAACATGAAATTATTTCAATACTACTATATAGAGATAATTTTTACAGGCACCATGATTTTATTAAAAATGATTGTCATTTCAACTATAAAGTTTTAGATCTCGTCTAGTATAATTTTAGTAGGACATGCCTCCATCCGAGGCCACTAAACCATATCAAATTCAATACTATCAACTACAACGTTTTAGAACTGGTCTAGATATATTACAATGTTTATATAAAATTTGTCTCCATCTGAATTCTTATGAAAAAGTATGATTCTTTGTGTGAACCGCCCCTAAAATTTTTTTAAGGGTTGTCCATCTCTAGAACAACTTATAGGAGTGGTAGGTATTACAACCATGTCCCCTAGACTATGAAGGACTCAATTTTTCAAATTACACAGTACAACACAGACGCTCACAACGCACACGCACACTCACCCCAATAAATGCATGCACAAACCCTACCCCTATCAGCTTATTCGAAGACTAGGCCGACAAAAACCTCAAGATTGCCGAAGTAACCACAGACGTCTTGCTGTCGATGGGAATATCGCCTACCACTAAACCCATAATGCCAAGATAGGAACAATGCCTACCAATAATCCTAGAATATTCGCTCCTAATGGGAATCGAAACCCAGGAACTGAAGTGTTACCAAGGCTCTTGTAACCACTAGGTTACAAACCCTTTCGCGACTATAAAGTACTCGTTAACTAAAAATTAATCGCTCTATTCGGAAATGCAAGTTATTTTGGTTGTCATTTGTTAAATTTCTCTAGCTTTGTCAAGATATAAAAATAATATGTGCATATACAATATCAAATTAGTTTCGCAAAACCCACCATGAAATATATATATCGTGATAGCCCATTTGTTTGGTATCGTATATGTTAATATATTTTCATTAAACTACATCAAACTTAGAGAAATTTTACTTAGGACAAAAGTAAAACATGTAACACATGGAAAAGGAAGGAGTATTGTTTTATATACTAAGCCAATCTCTATCTAGAATTTGTTTCTAAAGAGCAGAAAGGGAAGCTCTACTTAACATGGCACAATTTCTGCTAGAGAATATATACACGCCAAATATATTCCTCATTTCATTGCATTTTTTAGGATATCAAAATGCAATAAATAACCACAGCAAACAAGGAATGGTTGCCATGCCACAGGTGCTAAGCCATATCCTACAGTGTCAGGTAAGTCATTCATTAATCCCACAATTTTGCTTGCTTGATCTGATAATATGATTTGCCTAGAGCAGAGAAGTAAAAGATGATATGATTCATGTCGAGCAAAGATTTAAAAGATCATCTTAGTAATGGTCAGATGCTTGGAAGGTTTATGACTCGCTTGCTAATTTTGAGACAATGTGGGATTTTATTTTATCATTTGACACCATAATTGCTACATGTGAAAGACATCCTCAAAAAGAGGGTTATGTGCCCAGTCGGCTAGCAGCACTATGTGACTTGCATATTTTCATCTGCTGTGTTGCCAAACTGAAGTGATTTGTGAGCTTAGACCATTTGCCTACACTACACACTACCGGTTCAAAACACCCCATCACTGTTAGATTTTAAACCGGCACAACCATACCGGCAGTGATGAGAGTTAGCTATCACTGTCGGTTCCTACAAACCGGCAGTGTTCTGCAACTTCACTGCCGGTCCTTTACACAACCCGGCAGAGTTCAGTTCCACCAACACTGCCGGCTCATAAGACCACCCGGCAGTGCAACCTCGAACATCATTGTCGGTTTGTGTCTTTAGCCAGCAGTGTTGTCGTAACTAGCACTGCTAGTTTCTGACAAGACCCAACAGTGATGTCTAAGCAAACGCTGCCGATTTGTGGCTCAAGCCGGCAGTACCATCTTGGCCATCACTGCCGGTTTGTTGCTAATCGGCAGTGATGGCCCGTTCTCATTTTATTGTTTTATCATTTATTTTAATTTATATTTTTTCGAGGAATCGGGTTTCCCTTTAGACGATAGGTCCATCAATATTAAACATTACAAATGTTACAGTTACGGTTCAAATGTTCTTATCAACATCTCGATCCCTCAAAATAAAAAAAATTATTCGATAAGATGAAGCATGCTTCTCAGATTTCTTACAATAATCTAGCGAGTCGCTCTGGGCCATACTGGTCCTTGAACTTCACGGATTGTGCAATGGAAAATACTCCATCTTTTTTTAATACCTCGGCTAAGATGAATTTTGCCAGCTCCGATTGCAGTGCGACGATCTCCATGTCTAACAACCTTTCGTGGTTATATTTCTTGCGCTGTCGTTCAAAAAAGATGATATCCAAAGAGGAATCAATAAATTATTTTGTTGAATTATTAACAGACATAAATGAAATGGGGATTATACACACCAACTTATCGGCTTCTTCTGATTTCCCGCCGATGTAGCGAAGCATTGCCCACATTATATAAAACCCGCATTCATTATTTCCCGCCGGCTGTTTTAGGTACTTCCCCTCCATTTTGACAACCTTGAATGGGACCTGCGTCCCACCGATATGTCTTCTTCGGACACTGTGCAACATTAAAAGGAGACACATTAGAAAGCGATATGTGTGATTAGAAAATAATATGTTATTAAGATCGCTTACTAATTCACCACTGCCACCGGTGCATCCAGATGATGAAATGGTTTTTTCTTCGAGTCCCACACCTTGATCAGAGTTTTAGCAAGATTGACACAAATGAAGACGAAATGATTGCTGCAATCACAGAATCCTAAGTATCGAATAATCTTAACGAAAAAAGAAGCATAAAATTAAAAGCCGAGAACACATACTCGCAGTTGTAGGCTAGAAGTATGTGGGTTTTGTTCTTCATCTTAAATTCATCGAAAACACAATCAATCTCTCTTTCAGGTCTTCCATGTCACATCCATGGAGGCCTAAACATGTCTTCTCATTGACTCGTCCGGGGTCCAAGAAGCCTATGTTATCCCATTTTCTTTTTAGTATGCAAAATTTTGCTATACACCTACATAAAATCATAGAAAGTGCTCAAAAGTTAACAATTTGTGTCTTGAGAGAGTAGTTAATTGTAATATCGTGCGTGTAGGGTACTTACATAGTCCACATCGTCAACATTTATGAATCGAGAGAGCGTTTCTGGTATAGTTGGAACAAGCACTCCCACTCGACATCGAACTTCTCTTCTTCAGGATAATGAAAAACATGTGGCGAACGAATAATAACCTCAAAACCAAAGTCCTCCATCTATGTTGCTTGAGCCATCTAATATTCATGCAAATGGCGTATATATGTTGTCAAATTTTTATACTCGTCATCGGGAACCAAACAATTGCCCCTTTCATACTTCATTGCCGGTGTTCCCGTCCCTTGTACATCATAATAGATGTTCGCGACCTCTTCCATGGTTAATTCAGGGTTGTCTTCGACGTACTTTTGTATCTTCCTTAAATCTTCATTGTGTATTTCTTCAGCTCTTATTGTAGCATACTTATTCTGTGTTTGCCTTTCGAATTCAGACTTCAACAAACACTGAGGCAGTGAGGCATAAAGATTAAAGAAACTAACACAATCTTCCTTCGAGATGTGTGCTATAAATTTTTCTTTCATCAAGTTTGTAATGCTGCCACTGAATGGCCTTTTGTTTTTTTGTTGGTCCACTTTGGGAGCATTAGCGACCGAATCCAAGGACCTTTTCTGCGACTACAAGGATGCCTTTGATCTTGTTTTGGGCTAAGCTGGAGGAGGAGGAGGATGATGACGACGAGAATTCTGTTTTCCTGGGGCAGATGAAGATGGAGGAGGAGGAGGAGTCTTCTCTTTTCTTAGGGCTGATGAAGATGGAGTCGGATGAGGAGGAATAGAAGGAGACCTCTGTCTTCTCGGGGATGATGGCAAGGGATGAGGAGGGGAGTGATCTCTGTTGGGAGATGGTGAGTGATCATCACGGGTGGGCGAAGACTCACAGTCATCCTCATCATCAGAGGACAATTGGTGGTCAAGCTTAATGAAGCACTTGCGTCAGGCCACTTGAGAGCCCTTGTTATGACCAAGTTTCGGCCTGTCTTCCGCTACGGGGTACTCAATATGTATCTTGTTATACTTCTTATCAAGTATTATATCAATGGTGACGTGAGCATACCCCTGTGGAATTGGGCAGACATTAATGGTCCCATCTCCCGCAGGCTAGGCTTGGCCGAGTGCCACCTTGTCCTTTGTCCATTCTTAACAGATGTGCAACTTGACATTGATGGGTTCAGTGATGTCGTCCACTGGATGAGGCACATTCGTATCTTTTTTGTCGAGCGGGGTCGATCCACAGCTGTTGCGACCCCTCAACTATGAGCTAAAGGCAGTAGGAGTAGGGTTTTGTGGTACTACTGACCCCTTGGACAGCAAAATTTGCTGGACTCATGATTCAACAGTCGTCTCAATTCGTGCATCCATTCTGTCTTCCATCTCTTTTAGTCGCCTCAAACACTCTGCCTCCTGTTCCGCTCTACCCCTCGAGTAGCTTCGGTAAGTGTGAGATTCTTCGGGGAATGCTAGTTTCCAAGGAACAACACCGGTTCCTCTAGTGCGACCAGGATGCTCCTTGGTTCCAAGTGCTTGGGTGAGCATGTCTTTCTCCCTATTAGAAGTGCGAGTCCCTTGCCTCACCTCCTCAGTTACCTAGGAGATCCTCTGGATGAGTTCGCTCATGGGTGGATTTGTGGAGCTAAAGCTCCTGTCCTCGGTGTGGCGTACATTCCTCCCCATACAGTATATTACCGATCTTGGCTCCCAATGGGTGGTCTCGACCTGAACGTCTTCCTCAGCAAGGCGATCCATCTTTTCAAGTTCTGCTTCAAATTGTGGCATCTTTTTGGTGTAGCCACGAGAGCCGAGATGATGAGGATTCGTCGCTTTCTGTGAATTCTCCTTATTCTTCCTACTCAGTTCTAAGTACTCCTTGGATAATCTGTATTCCTTGAAATCCTACCAGAAGTCCTTCTGCTTGCTAAACTGTCCACCATCAAAATCTGGCTCTTTATTTTGGAGGACAAAATGCTTGTACAATGTCCCCTTGAAATTCTTGAAGCATGTCCCCATGATTTCTTTTGCTTTTTTCTTGACTACCTTCTTGTCATACTCCGTTGGGAAAGTGAAATACTCTGGGATCTTGATATCCCATATGTAATCCTTCTCACTTTCTGGAACACTCCACGGGTCATTATCTTTCCTAATCCACTTCCTGTACCTAATCGGGATGAAGTCCCTTACAAGTAACCCGAGGATAGTCTTGTATTTGGTCAAAGCTATAGGCGGTGAGAGTGGATCCCCAAATTCATCGAACTCAGTGATGTGCCAGTGTGCATTACTACCAACAGGAATCTTTGGCACGCCTCGCTTGGATATGGCCTTCCTGCTACCCGAACCCTTTGGCTCCTTGGCCGGCGGAGGCTTCTGTTGGAGACACCAAGTAAGCTATGACCCTCTCAATTAATTAGCGTGTGTGGCTACAAAGTCACATGATACCAAAGTTACCTGGCCATCTTGGTCATTTTGACCTAGCTCGAGTAGGTCAGACGGGGTCCATGGCTGCTCGTTCTCACCATCCTGATTGACACCATCACAGTTTGTTGGATCATGCGGCTCTCCTGTCCTAGCAATATCAGCCGCTTCTTGTTGCCGATCTGTTCTTCGGTGATGGGGTAATAGGCGACGACGAGTCATGGCTGTGACACGATCGTGGTTAGTTTTGGCTACGGACAACTACTAATAGCATATGTTCATATTATATATATAATATGTTTAATGCGAAGTCTAATAATAAGTCCACATACAATAAAGTCTAATAATAGCATATGTTCACCGAGAACAAATTCATTGTTTGATTGACCACATACAACAAAGTCCAGCTACTATTCTACGAAACTATGCCTACATCAACATTCAAATAAGAAAAACAATGACCATAGCCATAAATAAAAGCATGACATCTTTCCAAGACCAAGGAGCAATTCTCCTAATCTTCACATCTCCGGCGGGTGGCTTCTCTTCAATCTCCAGTGCCGGTGAATGGCCATGGTTTGCATTCATTGGACCATAGTAGACCGGTTGTCCATGGTTTGCAAGGTAGGCCGGATGACTATAGTAGGCCCTCAAAGCTTTAGCTTCTATGTTGTATTTTTTGTGCAAATTACAGGGTAGCAATTGACTTGAGCATAGAAATCTTCCTAGGTTCGATAAATCCCAGGCACATGACCAACATGCACTACATATCATGCCATGGTTGCCTATACATTTAAGTAAATTAGGTTGTCATTCAAACATGATGTATCAGAATATTAAGTTCACATACAGCTAATGAACAAATATTATCTAGATAAAGAGGCATGGAGCAAGCTACATTGTGAGAGGAGGTACTTGCAGCATCTAACAAATTAAATTGTTCTTCATGATTTTAGCATGAAAAAGCTTGTCCAACACCAGTTGAGATGGTTTCGACATGTCCAACGAAGACCTCCAGAGGCACCGGTGCGTAGTGGAATCCTAAGCCAGGATAGTAACGTGAAGAGAGGTAGAGGAACACCAAAGTTGACTTAGGTAGAGGCAATAAAAGGAGACTTGAAAGGATGGAATATACCCAAAGACTTAGCCTTAGATAGGAGTGCTTGGAAAACAGCTAGTCACGTGCCTGAACCTTGATTGCTTCTGCTGGGTTTCAACTCTAGCTTACCCCAACTTGTTTGGAACTTAAAGGCTTTGTTGTTGTTGTAACAAAGACTTTCTTGTCTCAAAAGTTAAAATAGTTGTTTAAAATGCCAACATTCAGCACATAACATGATTCATGAACATAAGGGGCAACTGTCGTAGCAAGTTAGCAAATACTAAAAAAATCAGAGATCATATATGACCAATTATGATTCACCCACCAATATGATTAAGTATGATTTCTAACAATGCAACCATGGCAGGCTACTAAATGGAAGCATAAATGCAGATACCAACATCTGGTTAAGCTCATTCTAATTGCAAGCCTTTATAGGTTGTATACTGATGCACAATACCAAAATTATATAGGAACCATAGAGTGGACCATGCTACCATGGCATCGCCTGTGATTATGAATTCCAGCCAAAACATTTTGTGGGTCAACATTAGTTGGTTAGTAATTAGTATCGTAGAGAGCTGATTTGACTTCATTGTTTATCTAGCAATAGCCTTTCATTTATTAGAGTATCACAAAATGCATAGTTCCAGCAAATATCACACTAAAAGTGGAGTTACCAAATACCAACCACATACCACTCAACATGGCCAATTTAAATAGTTGCTTCCTAAAGGCTAGATCATGCCATCAAGTTAAGTTGCCAAGCAAAAACTGGCACTCTTAAATATTGCAATACCACAAAAAGAACGGAGTTTATGTGCGGAGTAATTGTGCCATCTTATTGAACCCTCATATCTGAATGATAAATTATACAACATAATTATAAGTATATGACAGTGAATGTACAGAGTTTAACCACATTAGGTACTTTTGCTAGTACTCCTGCAATGGATTGGCCTAACATTTTTCCCCGCTAAGTAACTGCAGTTCTTCTCATAAGTTGGCTCTCAAAAAAATTTAATACTAGCAGGTATTGATCAATGCTTAGAAAGTCCTATAAAGTAACTGCAGGTATTGATCAAGCTTCCAGATAATTTTATACAGGATTGACATTCCCATACTTTATAGGACTCTCTAAGCATTTTTTGGCCCCTGCCGTTCTAAACTTAAACTTTTCTAATGCATCCAAATTTACTTCAACTACAAATAAGTTATGGTCACTACACCACTAGCCACAGCTGCAGTGCTTGTTCAGTAGCTCATTACTAACAAACTGAATAGAGCTAACAAAAAACAGTAATGAGAGTGACATTGCCAAAATTTGGACGATGTACAATAAGGTCAGTGGTACAGATAAATAGATCACACCGGCACGCTCAGTTCCACACTAGTAAACCATGACACTATCATTTTGCCTTGAAAACCTCCCAATGCCCACCCCTAAAGTCCCATTGGCCCCAACATGCCAAATGCCACACGGATCACGAGCCAATGCAGGAGAGGACCTACCAAATCCTGGCCACCGCAGCCACGCACTCATCGTGGGGCATTTCATCAAACACATAGTGGGCAGTGAGCCACGCACTCACCGTGGGGGTGGGGAAGCAGCTATCCGCGCGCTCCTGAAGGCCTCGACGGTGGGAGTGCAGGCGTGGAGGAGGAGGGGCACGGTCGGTGTCGTGTACGAGGAATGAGGGCACGGACGGCGTGGTCCTCTAGCGTGGGGCGTTGGACGGCGTCGCAGGCGCTGGCACGGGACTACCGGGGATGCATCGAAGGGACGCACGGGCGTCGACATCGAAGAAGAGGAGTGCGGGCTGGGAATGGCGGCGCAGGGGGCAATGGACGGGTGCGTGGGGGGTGGTGGTGCCCATCGACGCGGGGTGGTGCTCCAACGGCGTGGGGGGAGGGGTTGGCGCTGGGTTGAAATGACTTTGGAAAATTTCACCCCGCGCCTTGCTTTTATCCCAATAGTTCATCACCGCCGGTTGCAAGGTCTAAACCGACAGTGATGGGGCAACATCGCTGCCGGGCCATGCCTGGACCCGATAGTGATGGGGGTGCAGCGGTTACGGGTTAAGTAGCATATCTTTTCCCTTTCTTTCGAAATCCTCCAACTGGCTCAACGGTTAAGACTGCGCAATATAGCCCCCGAGACTCGTGTTCAAGTCCCAGGCGACCCAATTTTTTTGGTTTAATTTTATAAATTATTAAGCATTCTAAAAGGTCAAAAAAAATTAGCCTTGACACCTCCTATACTAGCGTAGTGGTTAAGACTCAGAACTCTGGTCCCCGAGACTCGAGCTTAAACGCGAGAGCTGGCACAATTTTTTTTAATTTTTTATAAATCACTGCCGTTTTTCAAAATGAACGAATAGTGATAACCAGCATCACTGTCGATTTTGTCTCATCACTGCCGGTTTTTTGAAACCGACAGTGAGGTTTATATAGATAAAAAAATTCCTTTTATATACTGAATAAATAGAAGCATGTGTATTCCTATGTCGAAATGGCTTAAAATTTTTTTGTCAAGCATGTACACCTAAATTAAGACCCCACATGGGATCTTAGGTTTTTCTGATCAGTTTTTTTATTTATTATATTTTTCTATGTGCTGAATGAGACAAAAGAGGGTGAATTTCATCTTGGACCCAATAGATTTTTTCATCGACCTCAGCAAAATTCTTGTCCCTAGGGCACATGAGAGTCTGTGTAAAAGTTTGGCATCATTCCGTATCTTTTCGTGGGTAGACTCCGTTCAACCTATAATTAATCGGTGACGTCATGCGGAAATTCAATTAAACCTCAGAAAGTAGCAAACCATCTCTAAAAAATCCAAAACTTGGTGTTTCCTTCACCCGTGGCATGTGCAAGCCTAAGAAAAAGTTTGAGACCAATACGATACCAGAATGCATATGAACCACAAAAACCTTGATAACCTATGTATATAGTTATGGTTCGATGAAGGGGCTCATGTACCTCTATGAAGCATGTATACTCCACCTATGTTGAAATGATTTGAATTTTTTTTTGGCAAGCATGTATACTCAAATTAAGGCCCCACATAAGGTCTTAGGTTTTTTTATCAGTTTTTTATTAATATATTTTTCTCTGTGCTGAATGAGACAAAAGAGGGTGAATTACATCTTGGGCCCAATAGATTTTTTCATTGACCTCCACAAAATTATTATCCCTAGGGCATAAGAGAGCCTGTGTAAAAGTTTGGCATCATTCTGGATCTTTTTGGGGTAGACTCAGTTCAACCTATAATTACTCGGTGACGTCATGCGGAAATTTAATTAAACTGCAGAAAGTAGCAAACCATCTTCGGAAAATCCCAAACTTGGTGTTTCCTTCACCTGTGGCACGTGGAAGCCTAAGAAAAAATTTGAGACCAATGCGACACCAAAATGCATACGAACCACAGAAACCTTGAGAACCTATGTGTATAGTCATGGTTCGATGAAAGGGCTCATGTACCTCTGTGAAGCATGTATACTCCGCCTATGTTGAAATGGCTTAAAAAAATTTTGGCAAGCATGTATACCCAAATTAAGGCCCCATACAAGATCTTAGGTTTTTCAGATCATTTTTTATTAATACATTTTTCTTTGTGCTGAATGAGACAAAAGAGGGTGAATTACATCATGGACCCAATAGATTTTTTCATCGACCTCCACAAAATTCTGATCCCTAGGGCACATAAGACCCTATGTAAAAGTTTGGCACCATTCCGGATCTTTTCATGGGTAGACTCAGTTCAACCTATAATTAATCGGTGTCGTCGTGCGGATATTCAATTCAACCTCAGAAAGTAGCAAACCATCTCCGAAAAATCCCAAACTTAGTGTTTCCTTCACCCGTGGCACGTGCAAGCCTGAGAATAATTTTGAGACCAAGGTGACACCAAAATGTAGATTTCTAGTTGCCCAACAAATGTTACACGAATGACATGCATGACAATAATGAAACACACAAGCCATACAAATTAAAATTAGAACCCAATTAAACTACAACCTTGCAAACCTAGATAAATAAACATTAATTACTATCAGAATCATTATCGGGATCGATCGGGCCACGCACACTACCATGCCTATGTAGTCATATATGGTAATTAATGTCACGGATTATGTATCTGCTTATATCGATGAAGGTGAATGCCCGCATGAGTGCACTCTCTCGTGCCTCACAATACCGAAAGAATGGTCGGCCATAGATGTAACCTACTGAACGACCACTGCCCCTGTTGGTAATCCTTATGCAGTACTGGCGTCCTTCTATAGTGAGCTGGGTGAGGTTTCCATTATAGAAATCCCAATCGTACCCGAATTGCTCTGTAGCTTGGTCTAGAACGGCCCACAAGCCACATGCAGCATAGGTAAGGTCCTAGAGCGCAATCTACATGTGGAGAAAAAGAAAAAAAATTAGAGAATATTATTACAATAATAAACAACAGATAACCACGACTCAGGTATAAATGACCATTTTACCACATCCGCACGGTTGTAGCTCGCAAACCATTCGCTTGCTTACGGAACGGGGATATCACCAGCATTCAAAGCAAGTGCCTTGAAGTGCGAGAAATCAGGCACGTCATAGCAAACACGTCGAAGTGCCTCTAAACAGAAGCACATGGCACTAAATTGGGCGCTTATCATGTCCGGGCTCTATCTTCACATCTCGTGGATAAGGTTCCGATGATTTGGAGCCCTCAAAGGGATGGAAAAACTGAGTTCACACGTCCATAGCCGACCACTTGCATTAGATGCCGTGTTCTCGACGATGTCTGAGATAAAGAACCAGCTAAGTGCTGTTCGTAGCCAATCTATTGGGGATATAGTCTGCGACATATATATATATATGCAACAATAATTTTAAACTAATTACACTTATTTGTTAGCATCAAAAAACAAAAGATGTTGAAAAATATTTCATACAATAGCTGGAATAGGGAATCGCGGAATGGCCACATTAGGAGCGAATGGCTCATCGCCAGTGTGGAAACCTGATTCTTGTGGTGGGGGAGGTCCGTTGTTCATACCACCTGATCGATAAAATGCAAAAAAATATGAACATAAAATATATGCACAAAAAATTCTTCTAAGTAAAATGTGGCAACGTAATTAAATATAGATCGAATGCAAGGAATAAGAATATATATAAATGTAGAATGCAAAGAAACATGAATATAAATATAGATCAAATGAATATAGATAGAATATTCGAGAAGACAACATATCAATACCAATGAAAAATGCAGGAGCCATGACCAAATCATGTAGAGAGAGTGGATTTCTTGAGAAGTGAGAGTCAAACGTGAGAAATAAGACTGCGAGAGTTCATGGATGGGTGGGATCGATGTATGTGGCCCGCGGTTTGTTTTATATAGGGGGCATGGACAACACTGTCGGTTTTTAGTTACAACCGACAGTGAAAGTGAATATCACTATCGGTTTTTAAATAGAACCAACAGTAAAGGTGCATATATGTAAAGGACCGTGGAAAAGTTTTAACAACAACGATATATTTATTTAGATAGAGTATAGAAATACATAAAAAATAACAAAAATATTAGAAATAAATTACATATACGATAATAAAGACCTTACACTAAAATTACATATACAATAACAAAGACCTATTTGCGTACAGGTCAATGTTGCAATCAATGTGTATCAACACATTATAATTTAACCACCTCAGTAACATTTTTCTAGCACCAACTAGGGTCAAACAGTAGCGCCGAGGTGGTCTATGAGCTATAACGGTTGGAGATGACAAGGTGACATCGATGAATCCATGCCTTTGCTGTACATGGCTTTTTTCTCGGTACAGTCCTAAGCAGAGCACATCGGATTCAGCTCGACACCGCACCGATGAACCAATGCCGCTCCGAGACAGGAAATTACCTAGAGCACACCAGGTAGGCCGAGCACGGAGGATGCCAGGTCTCTCTGGACATACAGTCCAGAGCGCACCACAACGGATGGCTCTATGAACCTCGTGGCATCTCCAATCTTCGGTGTTGCTCTATCTTCAGTAGCATTCTTCTAGTACCTTTTGTGTGCACTATTTTGGTGGACTACGATGCATAATGATATCTGTACGTGGAGGGCTTTCTCCCACAGAGAGGCCATGTATGTGGAAACTAGCAAGCTGAGAACGATCTGGAGAAATAAACAACAAACAAACAAACAGCCTGTTCGCTGATTGATTTCTGGGTTGATAAGCCCAGCTAGTGCTGGTTTGTCGTGAGAGAAAAATACTGTATTATGGCTGATAAGCCCTGGCTAAAACCAACAAGCCGTGGAGAGGCTCCCTAGCAGGGCGCCATTTTATAGGCTAGCTGTCGTGGTAGGTGGGAGCAGTGCTCCTGCTGTGGTGATCAGCGGGAGCACTGCTGGTCCATGGAGGGAATATTGTTATCACTGTCAGTTTTAATAAAAAACTAGTAGTGATAGGGGTCATAGTGCCGATTTTTAGAACTGGCAGTGATTCCAAGTATCACTGTCGGTTTTTACAAAAAAACCGACAGTGATAGGCCTGGCAAAGCATCTGCCGCTGCCGCGGGCACTTAGCTTTTATTTTTTTTAAAGCAGAGCCACTGCCGCGGGCTCTGGATAAAAAATAAATAAAAATTCCCGCCTGGGTTTCGAACCAAGGGAGCAAGAAACAAGGATTAGTGGCTTAACCGCTGCGTTAAAGGAGGATTTACGTTACAAAACGTTTTGTTATCATTTTATAGTTTAAGTTGAGGTTCATTTAATTCTGTAAAATAAAAAAAGTTTGCCGCACCTAGGATTCGAACCAAGGGCACAGGCTTCACAGTAGCTAGCTTTTACCGCTGCGCTATGATAGGGAGTACGTCAAGGTTGGTTTTCTTTTTTGTTTTATCCTCTGAACGGGAGTTAATTAATTCGAGGTCCAGATTATAGGGCCTTAACCGTTGCGCTAGCATTAGGGATTACGTTAGTTTAGGTTATGTTTTTTTCTTTTATCCGTTTAGTGCATGTAAATACATATAATTTATTGTAAAATAATACAAATATTTGTGTCTCGATTATTTAATTCTATGATAATTAATTAATGGTCTATATTTATCAAATAATTATGTTTCTTAACATCATCTCAATATTTGATTGCATAGTCAATTATTT
The DNA here is from genome assembly GCA_904845875.1 of Miscanthus lutarioriparius. Taxonomy (NCBI): domain Eukaryota; kingdom Viridiplantae; phylum Streptophyta; class Magnoliopsida; order Poales; family Poaceae; genus Miscanthus; species Miscanthus lutarioriparius. The sequence continues at coordinate 37,850,484 of CAJGYO010000010.1, read as the reverse complement.
AATTTTAGAGAAGCGCACAAAATATAAATAAGATTACATAGTTGGTGAACAACGTCCGAATAATGATTACATAGTTAACAATAATCTAACTATCTTTAGGTGCATCAACAATGAGGGCCTCATTGTGATCAAGCCATACGTAAGCACGTTTGTTACCCTCTTGAAGGATAGGTAGGCGTACGTTCGCCCCGAATGGAGGTATTTCCTGATAGTCCCTGTAGTCTTCTTCGTCCGTCATTCCATCGACATCGACAATCTTCCTTTTCCCTTCTAGGACTACTTTTAGCCTTCCTTTTGTCTTGTTGTCCCTTGCATAGAAGACTTGCATAACATCTCTTGCAAGGACGAAGGGGTCGTCTCTATATGCGGTCTTAATGAGATCAACGGTAGTGAACCCTTCGCTGTCAGTGTTGATTTCCTCGAGTCGAACCCACTGGCAGCGAAAAAGAGCTGCCTTCAATGGACCGTAGCCTAGCTCCCATATCTCCTCTATGAAACCATAGTATGTCGCCTGCACGTTGCTATTTTCGTGGCGAGCATCAAAACGAACACCACAATTTTGGTATGTGCTCTTTCTATCTTGCTTTTTTGTGTAAAATGTGAATCCATTGATCTCATACCCTTGGTACTTAAGATATGTACTCGAAGGTCCCTTGGCTAAGGCATCTAGTTGATTACCTAACTTTATTCTAAGCAAGCGGTGTCGCAACCAGTTGACAAATTCCTCCTTATGTTGTTTATCCAGCCAAGCCTGTGACCTGCTCGAATATAGAGTTTGTAGTGATAGCCTATGCTTGTCAATGTATGGCATCACACCCTTGACTTGCTAAAAAATAGTGAACTGTGCCTATCTAAAAGAAACAGGGTCGTCTACCACAACAGATTTCTCCCTAATCGTTCCTGTGCCACGTAGTCTTCCCTCATGACGAGATTATGGAACTCCAACCCTTTTGATGTCCAGATAATATGTGCAGAACTCAATCGCCTCCTTCGTTGACCATCCTTCAATCATGCCCCCTTCTAGCCTGAATCTGTTTCTAACATACCTCCTGAAAACTTTCATCAATCTTTCAAAAGGGAACATCTGATGCAGGTATATTGGCCCAAGGGCTCTAATTTGGTCAACAAGATGAATGAGCAGATGCAATGAGATATCAAAGTAAGTCAGCGGGAAATGCATCTCAAGCCTAACGAGAGTTTCGGCTATGTCCCGCTGCAGCTGCTCTAGCGTGGACACATCAATGACCTTTTTTGAGATCGCGTGAAGAACGAGCACAACTTTATGATTGGGGAGCATACCTTTGGGGGGAGGATACCACGCAGGGCAACAGGGAGCAGCTAAGTCATAATGACATGACAGTCATGGGCCTTCATAGGGCCATAGTTGAACTTGAGTTCTCTCATGTTCACTAGCCTCTTCGGGTTCACACAGTAGCCCGTTGAAACTTTGAGTTCATTGAAGAAAGAAATAAGTGCATGCTTTTCTTCCTTCTTCAATGTTCATGATGCCACCGGAAGTTCGAACTGGCCATTCTCTAGCTCCATGGGATGCAGCTCCTTCCTGATTCCCATGTGTTGCATATCCAAGCATGTGGCTAGTGAATGCTTTGATGTTCCCCCGGTGTCCATCAAGGTGTTAAGCGTGTTAGTGCACACGTTTTTAGTGATGTGCATGGGATCAAGACAGTGGCATACACTCAGAAATGACCAGTAAGATAGTTTCTAGAAAATCGATTTTTTCTTCCAAACGCTCCCATCAGGTGCAGCTACTGCATTGTCCCCTTCCCAAGGACAACCTCCGGTTTGTTGAGTTCTCGAAGTATCATAGGCCCGTCTCGATATTTTAGAGCTAAGCGTTTCTCAATAGTATCATTGAAATCTTTTCTGTTCCTGCGGTAAGAGTGATCCTTAGGTAGGAACCTATGGTGTCCCATACAAAATATCTTTGATTTATTTGGTAGATTTACCGCATCGGTGTCGTCCAAGCACTCGACACATCCAGTATAGCCTTTTGTCTTCTCTTCGGGCAACGAACCTCGACCTGGCAGGTCGATGATTGTAGCGATAAGTACTCCCTTGATTGTGACATGATCCTTTTTGTACTCGTTCCAAACATCCGGAACACCCTTTTCAAACATCTCCACTAGTTCATCGATCACTGGTTCCAGAAACACATCGATGTCATTCCCAGGTTGTCTTGGCCCTTGGATCAGTTGTGGCATCTAAATGTACGACCGCTTCATACAGACCCAAGATGGAAGGTTGTATATACAGAGTGTCACTGGCCAGGTGCTATGATTGCTTCTAACCTGGTCAAAAGGATTCATCCCATCAGTGCTCAAAGCAAACCAAAGGTGCCTTACCTCTCCACCGACGTCCTTATAGAACATAGTACTGATAGTCCTCTAGTCATGCTCATCGGCAGGGTGCCTCATCATTGTATCTTTCTTACGCTCTTTGCCATGCCAGCGCAACAGCTTGGCTGACTTTGCACATGCAAACAGCTTATGCACCCGGGGAGCTATAGAAAAATACCAAACGACCTTTACGGGACCTCCTCTGGTCTTAGTACCCTCATCCGACAGCCCTTCCTTGTATCATGGAGCTTCACACTTAGGACACTTGTCCAAGTCTTTGTATTTTTCTCCACAATATAATATATAATCATTGGAACACGCGTGGATTTTTTCAACCTCGAAGCCGATGGGCAGATCATTTGCTTGGCCAAGTATGTCTTTTCTAGCAACTCATTTTTTCTGGGAGCATTTTCCTTATTATACCTAACAACTGATCGAAGCCTTTATCGCTCAATCCGTTTGTTGATTTGAACTCTAATAGCATGATGTTGGCTTCCAGTTTGCTCATTGGACAATTCTTATACAATGGTGTTTTGTCATGTTGTCTCATTTTCTCTAGCTTTCTCAGCTGTCTTTCACTAAGCCATCCGATCTCTACATTACGTAGCAGCTGAGAAATGCCATCGTTATCCTCGGTGTCGTCAGATAGCGTGTTCCTAAACACATTATTAACTGTGGCCATAGGTTCCATGTTGACACCGGATTCCTCATCAGCATCATGGATGACTACGTCAGGCATGTCCACATCATCATTGTTTTCCTATGGAACATTCACACCAACCTCACCATGCATAGTCTATATCGTATAGTTTGGCATGAACCCCCTGGTAATCAAGTGCGATCGTATAGACTCAATTTGATGAAAGTTCCTTTGATTCTTGCAATCTTTGCATGGGCAGAAGACAGAGTTTCCATTCCCAGCATGGGCTTTGGCATCGGTGATAAACTAGCTGACGCCATGCATGTACCGCTTGTCCGTTCGGGATAGATGCATCCACTCTCGATCCATCTCTACACAAAAAATATTGAGACGGTAATTACAAAGAATTAATAAGAAATCGAGCTTCATGAACAACAATTATAGCTCGAAAGTACCATTTTTGAAAAACATTATTGTACACTAATTATTGAAAAATTGAAATTAGTAGCCCCGGCCCTATAAATTGAAAATCGTAGTAAAAAACAATTATTGCACAATAATGAAGAACAACTATTCTACTCCATGCCACATAAAAATGGAGACACTTATTTTAAAAAAGACTAAAATTGGAGACATGATCATGAACAACAAAGTAGCTCCAAACAATGCCCATATAAATTGAAAAACGTAGCCCCATAAAAAAATTATTGCACAATAATGAAGAACAATTATTCTACTCCATGCCACATAAAAATGGAGACATTAATTTTTTTTAAAGTCTAAAATTAGAGACATGATCATGAACAACAATGTAGCTCCAAACAATACGTTGTTATGTGACACATAGATTAATTTTCTCAACAAATTGTAAAAGAATCTACTCTACTTCTAAGAACTAATTATAGCATCACCTACTAACAATGATGATCTTGACCACCATAGAATAATTAGCTAGGAATTTAAATGTGTTCATAGACACCAACCTTTTGGATGATGGATTCACCACAATTTGAGCCTTGTACAAATGTCCAATTAGAAAAATGCTCTCTAGAATGGAGAAAGAACTAGAATGAGAATCAAGAAATGTAGCCATCAAAACGAAGCTAATTAAGCAACAAAATCAAAGGAGTGGGTGTTTGTTACTAATCTTAAAGCAAAAAGATCAAGCCATTCTTCAAAATCCAAGCGCTAGCTTCATGGTGAAGAGCAGCCGCAACAATGGAGGGAAGGGCCCAAACAATGTTCTCGGGATGGAAGAGATGAGGAAGGAGAGGACGGCTGCGGCCTTTTTGTGTTGTAGGCTTATCATCGTCTGTTCTTGGCTAGAACCGACAATGATAAAGCCCAATCACTGTCGGCTCTTGGCTTGAACCGGCAGTGATATGTGGCCGTCAAGCCACTGCCAGTTAGAGACACAAACCGGCAGTGATAGTTGTCATCACTGCCGGTTCGTTCACATCCCAAATCAATTTCTGGTTTTTAGAGCCAAAAACCGGCAGTGAAGGGTCAACACTGTCGGTTCTCCTAATTCCGGCAGTGATGAGGCCAGCAGTGAAGTGTTATTCTGTAGTAGTGCTAGCATCTCTAATCACTGTGGTGATCAGGTACTACAATCTTGGTGATGTGCTGCGCATGGCACAATCTATTGAAACTCGACAAATTATGTGCAATCTTCAATTTCCACAACCATCATGAGTATGTGTCTTTGTTGACGAATCTAACTAAGTCTATGGAGACATTTGTTATTTCTTTATGCTGTCTTTGCACATTTTTGCAATTTGTCGATTTCCTTCTACAGTGCTACCAAGTCGAAGTGATTTGTTAGCCTAGACCATTTGCCTAAAGGATCCCTAGTCATTGTGGTGCTGAGATACTATAATCGTGGTGTTCCAACGGAGCTGGCACAAGGTATTGAAACTCAACAAATTTTGTGCACTCTACAGTTCCACATCACCACTTAAACTACGTGTCTTTGTTGATTAGTACAACTCTATGAAAACAGTTGTTGTTTCTTCATGTAGTGTTTCCGGGGGATCTGAGACTGGATGCAAAGCTACCAATGCTCATTTATTGACAAATGGCCAATTCTATTTTACTATTTCTAGAGAGAGGTGTTTGTCTTTAGGGCTACGGGGTTCTTGCCATCTTGTTTTGCATGGATAGCATCTTGAAGATCTTCATACTACGGATCTAGTATACTCGGCCTTTTGTTATTAGGAGTTGGTGGGGGTTGTGACTATAGGGATCAATAGGGATTGCAAATATGGGTGGCGCACGGGATCTAATACAGTCAGCAAGGTTGTGATTAGGGATCAATAGGGGATGTAGTTAAGGGTTGTGGGTTCTTTGGCCCCACCATTGTAACTTTTATTGGAAAACCAATTTTTAGCACTTTGATGAGACAATGCAAATGAACCATGTAAGCATATCCTGGCTGTTTAGTGTATGATCTTATATATGTTGCGAGCTTTTGAATCTTTTCAGGTGTACTTTGCAGGCGAGTCCATGAAAATTTACTCTCAACACACATATAATGCATAATCCATTGTTTATATGTATTTCAGATTCCTTTAGTCTTTTTTCCTTATTTAATTTGATAGATTCAGTCAAACAGAACCTACCAAAAAGTTATATCACAGTTTTATAAAAAAGAAAGTTACAAAGAGATCCGTACGTCCAAAGGCAACTTTGTTATTTCCTCACTAGAAGAAAAACCATCAATTCAGTTTAAGGTCAACTTAAACCGAGATCAGTACGTCCAAAGGCAACTTTGTTATTTCCTCACTAGAAGAAAAACCATCAATTCAGTTTAAGGTCAACTTAAACCAATATCTATGCTACAGTGATCTAAAATCTGACTCGGTAAAACTGCAGCCGATCTTGAGTGACTCACTTGGTAATTTTTTATACCATATGGTTTTGCTTTACCAATTGACAGCACAACAGTTGTGTGGTGAAAGACATGTACAAATAGATTGTTGTCCCGTTATGCAACCAGAGCACTTTGCTATTTTCTCCTATGTTGCCAACCTGAAGTTATTTGTCAGCTTAGACCATTTGCCCATTGGATCCCCAATCATTGTGGTGATCGGATGCTATAATCTTAGTATTCATGTCGCAGATGGCACAAGCTACTCAAACTCATCAAATTATGTGCACTCTTCAGTTTCCACCAGCATCTTAAGTATGTGTCATTGTTGAGTAGCCTAATTCTATGGAGATATTTGTTGTTTCTTCGTGCAGTCCTTGCAGAAAAACTCAGGTTGGATGCAAAGCTACCAACGCTCATTTATTGACAACTGGATAATACTATTTGACTATTTCTAGAGAGGAGGTGTTTGTCACAAGAAAAGAAATGCGATACATAGAGTATGTGTATTTGATGTCTAGTCTAGCTCTGCCAAAATATTTGTTGTGTTTCTTCATTAATCATTGTGCAGGAGACTTCAGACTGGATACAAAGCTACTGCTGTTCAACTATTGCCAGATGGCGAACAATATTTTACAAAGGAGTTTCCTACAAGAAAGAAATGTGAAACTGACTTGGAGTTCACACTTTTGGGACACGAACTTGTGACTTGTCATCCTTTTTATCAAATCTTGCAATACCAACCAAGTGAAAAATCATGCATCGGTTGCTTCCCTCATTCGAAATTCATGCGAGTTCCTGGAAACCAACAATCCATAAGATCGCTGCTAGCTATCGAAGTGCATACCTGCAGTACGTTGCAGCCCAGTTTTGACATGGGTCAGTCTGCATTGCTTGCAGAACCCGTTTTTCTAGCATGCCATACATGTGCACCACCGGCCGGTGATCTGCAAACAGTTTGGTGTTGACTAGTAAAGGCCCACCAAAAACCACAAATGAGGTGAAGAACCACTTTTTCAAATATGCTTTTATTTCAATACCATCCTTTTTGTAACCTTGTGTTTTTCAAAAAATATCTTTATTTAAAAAATATTTTAAAAACTTGTAACACAAAAACTCATTAGACACTTGTACTAGTTATGATGTTGGCTCATGTGGCCTATGTGAAATATGTAGTTATGGTTGGTGGGTTTAGTATCACATTGGAAGTTTAGGAGCGTCAGAGTCAGCTTATAATCCTAGTCGTTTTAAATGTTATACACCACCAGATTAACCCTTTTACTCGAAGTGAGGACGAAAGTGTAAGAGAGGTCATACGCGTAAGCAGAACTGTTCCACGTGAGGAGCTTGCCATAAGAAAATTTTTGACGCGGAATTATACAAAACGCCACTTCAAAATCCTATTTTACATTCGCTTTGAAAACCCTTCTTCCATATCACATTCATATTTAGAGAACACGTCCCCTTAAATCTTATTATTTTATTCATATTTGGAAAAAAACATTATTTTAAACCTTAGTCCACCAATATTTTGCAAAACTCCTCTTAACCTTGTTTCACTACCATAATCTAGAATTGCCTTGGGGGCTGATAATTTCCTTAAGTGCCAAAATGAAACTGCCAAGGAAATGGTAGTTTCCTTAGCGGTGCTACCAAACTCTCAAGAAAACATATATTCCTTCAAGGTTGAAGTAAACCACCAAGGAATATGGGTGCTTCCTTGGCGGTTTCTAATCACCTCCAAGGAAATGACATATTCCTTGAGTGTTATTATAAACAGTTAAGGAAACTACTATTTCCTTGAGTGTTGTTCTTAACCACCAAGAAAAATACCTATTTCCTTGGGTGTTATTCTAAACTGTCAAGTAAATTATCATTTCCTTGATGGTTATTGAATTTTCTTGGAGGTTGGCAGCCAAGGAAATGTTTATAAGTATTTTGGTGACTCTGGCAGAAAAAAATAATAATATCTTAAAGGTGTCTCAAAATCCTAAAATTTGGCATGAGATCATAACATGGTTGTATTATCTTGCCATAAAATTTTCAAATCATATTAACAAAGTTGGACTATACATTATTCACAAATAGATAAATCTCTCACATAGTTATGTAACTATGTGATTGAGATGTATCCATCGTGAACAATGTATAATGCCACTTTGTTTAAATCATTTGATTTTTTATGCAAAGATTATACACCAAAACAATGTTATCATGCAAGTTTGTAGAATTTTCTAACAAAGTTTGCATATTATTATAATTATCTTAAGGTAATTTGGAGATAGAACTTCCCTAGCAAACAAATGATTTTTTTTATATGGGCTAGAGTGAAATGTATGAGCCAAAATATATTTTATGAACTTTTTTTAATCTATCCGGAGGTACATAAATATAATTGAATTAAAATATTTACTTGACAAGAGATAATCAGTAGAAAATAAAAAAACTAATAAACAGGAAAGAGCTCCTATCTAAAACTCGTTAAAATGTTTAGGCCCAGCGGCTTGGGCCTGGGCCGTGCATTTTCGCGGCAGGCCTCGTGAACCTGCCAGCCTGCTAAGGCTCAGTTGGATGTGAACCGTCCAATGCTGATTGACGGCCATGGTTACAGCAGCACCGACTATAACTACCGTCCGTCAGTTCCCCGAACCCTAATTTCATTTCTTCTCATGAACCCGCCGCCACTCCCCATCGACATGGCCGTCGCGCCGCTTAGGCCCTGTTTGGTGTAGAAAAATAGCCGTGGAAAAGCAATTGTGGGAAAAACAGAATGCCGTTTGCTTAGGTCCTGTTTGGTTGAGCTGTGGCTGTGGAAAAAAGCTGCTGTGGGCTGTGAGTTGTGGAAAAGCTGCTGTGGGCTGTGAGCTGTAGAAAAGCTGACAGCTGTTTGGTTAAACAAGTATAAAATATACCTTTTATCTTTATCTCTCTTGAAACAACTATGGAATAGCTTTTTATTTCACCAATTTCAAAAAGCAGAAAGCCAAAAGCTAAAAGCATGGTCAACCCAGCTTTCAAAAATGAACTACGGAAAAGCAGTTGCTTCTGAAAAAACACCCTCCAAAAATAGCCCCTTTGATTGGGCTTTTGGCTTTTGGGACCAAAAGTCAAAGCCAAAAGCTCAACCAAACAGGACCTTAGATCAGCTGTGACTGTAGACAAAATATCTGTAATACCCATGAAGGACTTGAAGATTATTTATATGCAAATTGCTACTAAAAACTAATATGTTTACTTATTCTCATGTGAGTTTATATTCTATAAAATAAAAATTAAATTTGCATCCATCTTGCCGGCGTGGAGTGCATGGTGATGGGGTAGCTTGCTAGATGATCATGGCCACACATCCAGAGATGGATGGTTCGCGCTTATTGACTGTATAGGATAGGTATAAGTGTATTCTAGGTGTATTTCTTCTTTTATTTTTCTATAGAAAAACGGCAAGCTGACATAGGCGTGGCCTTTCTCGTCCATTACAGAGGAAGCAGAGCACCGCACGCCATGGCGCAGCCCAACCATACGTGGCGGAGAGGAAGCCCGCGTCCGCCACCGGGGCAGAGCCCACACGCGGCGGAAAGGAAGGCCGCGTCCGCCACCGGGGCAGCACTGCTCGCCGGGGCCACGCGGGACGGAGACGAAGCCCGCGGCCGGAGTGGAGCGCGGCGGACATCCTCTGCTTGCCTGCTTGCCGGAGTTGAGCGTGGATCTCGCGCTCGCGCGCTCGCCGGCTTCCTCTGTTGCTGCTCTCGTCCGGGAGGAAGTGGGGCTCGCCGGATGTGTGGAGGCCGTCCGCCGGAGGTCTCTCCCCGCCGGATGTGGGAGGCCGCGCCGCCAGATGTGAGGAGACCGCCGGATGTGGGAGTGGGGATAGGGGCTCGCCGGAGTGGGGAGAGGGGCCGTGCAGCCAGGGCCGGTGACGCTCGCCCGCCTCCGGAGCCGGTGAGGACGGAGTGGCGCGACTGGAGCCGATGCTGCTCGCCGCCGGGCCGTGGGTAGGGAGATGCGAACAGAAGAAGGAAGAAAGGAAAATAACGATTCCATCACATAACCAGGTGGGTTAATATTTTACCTAAAAACAGCTGAATGCTTTCAACTGTTTTTAGCTAAAATAGCTGTAGCAGCTTTTGGTAAAAAAAAAACAGCTGTAGCAGCTTCAAAAGCCCAACGCCTAACGGCCACCCTGCCATGCTCCACCCGCGGAGTCTCCGTGCCGCCCCTCTCATGCGTCCTAGTTCTGGGACCCCTCTGTACCCTTCGTTTGCCCGTCCGCCGTAGAGCAGAGGTGGTCGGGGAAGCGCCGGCTGCGGGAAATTTGGATTAAAAAACTGTGTTTTGGTCAGGACTAATGTCATCAGATGAACGCTCTCCACTCCATTCATTGGATTAAAAAACTGTATTTTGTTCAGGACTAGCGTAATCAGATGAATATAGTATATGTGGCTGCATCAATGGTCTTGAATCCGCTGGAGTAGAATTCCTTCTAGCCCGTCTAATGATGACACGTTTTTTTTCTGTCAGCGATTTCCTTCATGGGATTCTTGTGATGCAGACTACGGTGCTTGAGCCTTTTTTGGATGCAGACAGTGCCCCTTTTTTTTGGCTCGCTGATTTAGGGCCTGTTTAGATTCCAAAAAATTTTACGTAGTATCCGTCACATCGAATCTTGCGGCACATGCATGGAGTACTAAATGTAGATGAAAAAAAAACTAATTGCACAGTTGGGTGAGAAATCGCGAGACGAAACTTTTGAACCTAATTAGTCCATAATTAGACACTAATTGCCAAATACAAACGAAAGTACTACAGTAGCCGAAATCCAAAAAAAAAATTGGATCTAAACGGGGCCTTATATGGAGCGTAGAACTCCTGTGGCAAGTGAGTCCTCAGCTCAGCTTTTCTGTTCAACATACCTGCAATTTGTATTTGTAAACATATGCATATATTTATCCAAAATTTCAAATCAAACTCTGAAAATCGAAGTGTCCTTCTTGTTTGACAGTGCATGGCAATGCCCTCAGGTAATGAAGGAGAAGATTTAGGAACACCACTATCTCGGTTGCTAGGACTTGTGAGTACTCTATCCCTTATTGTCTCCCTGTTGCTCCCAAATGCTGCTGTCTGTAAAAGCTCATTTCTTTCAGTAATTCCCATCAATTGAACATGCTCAAGGCTGCTGTCTGTAAAAGCTCATTTCTTCGGTAATTCCCATCAATTGAACAGATACAAGATGTGTGCATTGCCTAAAGTGGGCCTGTTATGGTGGGCAACATCTACACAAGGAAGAAGAAGGCCAGTGGCTGAGAAGTGGACCGGCCAAGGCGCCAAACCAGGCCGAGGCGCCGGTCACCATCGCCACGCAGCCGCCTAGAGCGTCGCTTGAGCATCAGCTTGCTAGATCCTAGTGTTTATGAGAGTATTCAGGAGTAAGAGTCATTTGGTTGTTATCTCTTTGCATTAGCTGGAAGTTGTTAGGATTGGAGTATAAGTATTGAACATTTATGCTTAATGAAGATTAGCCAGAGATTGAGTTTATCTCTCTCGCTCTTTGGCATTGTTGCTCTCGGTCTCTCTCTCGTTCACGTTCACCATCAGGCGCCGAGCATGGCGCCACCAGTCCTCCCGGGATTCAAACCCAAGCCAGCCATCTCCCACTCCTACGCCCTACATTCCCTAAGCTCCAACAGGGCTGCACTTGGACTCGAGGCATGCATATGTGATTGTCAGGCATGTGAAGTTTGCAAGAAAGAAAGGTGGGAAGAAAGCCAGCCAGTCCATAGATGATGCAGGATAAGGTACCCGCAGTGCTGTTCCTGAGTCACCTGTTGATGGTAGCAATAGTGAAGTGAAGACAGTTGGAGATGGTTTAGGAAAATCTTAGTGCGGTGGAGGGTGTGATACCGGAGTTAGTAATACCCCTACCACTTTGGAAAATATTAGGGACTTGTGTGTTATGATGTATGGAGAGTAAGGATGAATGATAAATGCATTTGTAATATTCGTATGGATATTTTAATGTCAAATGGTTGGGGACCATAATAAAATGTCTATTTGCATGTCATTGTGTGTCAATTGAATATAGTGACTAGAATATTAGAATATATTGATATTGCAATTATTTTTTTATTGCCAACAAAGATTTCCTTGGAGGCCGGCCCTCAAGGAAATTATAATTACCTTGGCGGTTAATGACAGTCAAGGAAAACTATAATTTCCTTGGAGGTGAAGGGTAGTCAAGGAAATAACAATTACCTTGGTGGTCTACAGTGTTTCCTTGGCGGTCTACAGGAAAAAACTACTTTTCTTGGCGGTTGCAACATTTTCTTAGCCCTTTGGCAAATTAAGTATGGTCCAAATTTCTTTGACGGACAGCCTCAAGGAAATAATCCTTGAGTGCCAAAACCGTCAAGGAAATTAATTTCCCTTATCTCCTATCCTTGAGTGAATTTGCTTGACGGTTTGTGGCCAAGGATCATTTCCTTGGCGGTTTAACCCCTTTCCTTGGTGGTTTTTGGCACTCAAGGCAATTCGGGGTTATGGTAGTGTTTAAACTAGTTGAGCCGACATGTAAAGTACAAATTAATACTACTACTTTCAACTGCATTTTTTTATATAGCTACCAATCTCAATGTCCACAGAATGTGACTAAATGCATACAAGTGTTGCATGTGGAATAATAATATTCAACAATATGTTCGTCAAATACATGCCTAGTTTCTTCACCTATTTGTGATCATCACATGTTTCCAGATACATCACATGTTTCCATCGCTAAGCTTGAAACAGAAAATCTCAATGGATATTTTCCTTTTGTGTTCATTCAAGTTAATGGGTCATCCAATTGAGGTTTCGAAATTCAAAGCGATGCAAGGATTAAAGGAGTGTCCATCTGGAATTTATTTGTTTCTCATACTTTTATATGTCAACTTCACTACCGGAAACGTCAAATTTGCCGAGTGTTTTTATGTTTGCCGAGTGTATTCTCTCGGGCACTCGGCAAACAAGCTATTTGCCAAGTGCTGCGCTAAAAACACTTGGCAAAAAAAACACTCGGTAAAGATGAGGTTTCTTTGAGTGTCAAAAAACACTTTCGGAAGAGGGTTTGCTTTGACTGCTTTTTTTTGCACTTTCGGCAAAGAAATAAAAAAAATTCTGGAAAGAAGGAGAAGAAAAAAAATTTAAAAAAAAACTTTGCCGAGTGCCCAGATCTAGAACACTCGGCAAAGAAATAAAAATCTTTTTACGGGAAAGAAGGAGAAGAAAAAATGAAAAAAACTTTGCCGAGTGCCCAGATCTAGGACACTCGGCAAAGGAAAAAACTATTTACTGTGTAAAAAAACCAGAAAAAATAAAAAACAAGCTTTGCCGAGTCCCTCCCATCCGCACTCGGCAAAGCAAAACTCAAATATAACAAGCCGCACCCACAGGCCCCGCCCCTTCTCCCCTTACGCGCCTCCCTTCTCCCACGCCGCACCCACGCGCTCCTCCTTCTCCGCACTGCGCGGGCCGCCCCCCTCTTCTCCCGCTGGCCCTCCCCTTCTTCCCGCGCCCGCCCAAGCCGCCTCCCCTTCTTTGCGCAGCCGCCTTGCTGCACATGCCGCCCTCTTCTTCTCCCTTGGCCTTCTCCCCACCCTTTCCCGGCGGTGGCGCCCTCCCCCTTCCTCTCTAGGCATGGCGGTGCTCCCCCTGCCTCTCCCTGCACGGCGGCGCACCTCCCTCCCTCTCCCTGTGCGAGCGGCGGATCTACCGGCGGCGCCCCTCCACTGCCTCCACCAGATCCGGCCCCAGTGCGGGCGGATCCTGCGACGGTGGCGCACGGGGAGGCCGGATCCGGCCCCGGCGCGGGTGGACGGATCTGGCGCGCGGCCCTCCTCTCGACGCGTGGGCGCTCCTCCACCGCCTCCACCAGATCCGGCCCGGCATGGCGGATCCGGCGACGGTGGCGCACGGGGAGGCCGGATCTGGCCCCGACGTGGGCGGACGGATCTGGCACGCGGCCCTCCTCTCCCGGCGTGGCGGCGCCCTCCCCCCTCCCTTTCCTGGTGGCGGATCTACCGGCGGCGCTCCTCCACCGCCTCCACCAGATCCGGCCACGGCGTGGTGGCGGCACGGCGTGGTGGTGGTGCGGCATGGTGGCGGCACGGCGAGGAGAAGACGACGGCTTGTTTTTTTTTTTTTTCTGAAAATTGTTTGCCGAGTGTTTTTGGGCACTTTCGGCAAAGTCTTCGCCAGTGCCCGACAAAAACACTCGGCAAAGTTAGTTTGCCAATAGAATTTTTACCGTGCTTTCGCAAAGGGTTCGCCGAGTATTTTAGTGGCTTTGCCGTGTGCCGTAGGCACACGGCGAAGCTCCCGTTCCCCGTAGTGCTTCCTTCTTTCACGAACATAAAATGTATATTCAACTTTGAACTCTAATACAGATATGCTCTCTCCATCCCAAATAGAAAATTTTCTAAAGTTCAAAATTTATTCCAAAATAAATAATGTTGTACACAAATGTGGAACATTGTCTCTTAATGTGGAAGCTAATCATGGCGCATGCCAACGATAACTGTCAAATCCACGAGATACCCTTCGGGAAGGGAAAGGAGACGAGGATACATGCGTCATTTGCCAACATCCTTAATCTTCTTAAAATTTTCAAAAACATATTTATTATGGTACGGAGGGAGTATTTAATATCGTCCCAACAACTCATTTAGTTTGTAAATGTAAAATACAGAACTTATTATTTATCTTTCCTGAACACCAACACTTCATTGGTTGTTGAGATTGAGTTCAAGTTTTGTGTTAAGCCTATAGAAAGAATGGGTACTTTTACATTAAAACCAGGAAACTAAAATCAAGCAAAACTAAAACTATGAATCAAGAAGACATGACTAGTGCTACCATCATGAACATGCTCAACAATAGTGTAGACAACTCAAACTACGAATCAAGTTGAAAAAAAGAGTAGTGCTACCATCACGAATCTGCTCAGCAATGACCTCCAAGGACTTCCATTTTATATCAGTGGCAAAACACAAATCCGTTTCGAAAGGCTTTGCTTCTCCACAGGTCAATGATGGCAGAACTCATGACAGTATACATATGGAGAACCAAACAACGCAAAATTTTCTGAGGAATTCCCCACATTCTTCTCGGTTTCCTCCAACATCTCAAATTTCTGTCTCAACAATGTTAATCTTGACATTGTATAAAGTTGGAACACTAGTGGTCTCAACTAAAAACCCTTTTATACACCTACCAATCTCAAAATGTGCTCCTGCTGTGATCAGATGCATACAAATGTTGTTGCATGTTCATCCATGCATACTAGACATGAGAAATATCAACACTCAGCAATTAGTTCAGATCTTTCTAGCCCTAAGCTTGAAACACTCATTGTGTCTTTTTCTTCAGCAATCATTTGAGGCAATGTTATTAGGTCCGATGACTTGTGGTTAGTCATGATTAGTCATCTTTATCGCAACATGGGACTCCATAAGACCCCTGAATACAATTAACTTGACTACAAAACTAGTCATCCAATTAATGCACAACTAATCATGACTAATCATCTCATCAATCAATCTAGACGACTAGTTAGGCTAGCCCAAGAAATTTTTATTATGGGCAGAATTTGCTGACCTTTAGTAGGTCAAAAACCACCATGATCATTGATTCGTTGCATATAGGATTACATCTTGAACTGTGTCTGACTGCTTGCTGTCTTTTGCCTCTTCTATTTGCTAGTTTATGGTCATGTTTGCATATATCTACTATATACATAGCTGTCTGTCCATTTTTTTACCACATGAATGGCTAAATGTCTGACTAACTGACTAGGCACTGACTAATCACCCCAATTATTCCTTGCTACAGTGTATGGAGGAGCCGGAGCCACCCGGAGCTCTACGAAACAGGACCTAAACCATTGCAGACTAGAGAAAATTATAGACGTCCTGTAAACTTTGTCGATGACATTGATCACAATAACACCATGCACGTGCTAGGGTCGTTGATCTTACATGCTTATTAGAGATCATGAATTGTTTTCACTTTATATTACTATCAACATGGAAACATGGCAAATGACACTTTCACTCTAAACAAGATGGCTAGTAATCAAAGATATCATCTTGATCCATAAAGCTTCCAACATTAGTGACTTTCATATTTCTGTTGTTGAGATTGATCTGAATTTGTGTTGGGGACTTGATGTTAACTCTAATAAACAATGTTGGCTTCAACTAGAAAACTTTATAATTTTGTAGACCGAATTTTGAGTTGTCAAAACTTTAAATACAATTGAACTTCAAAGCATTGGTTTCTCCTTCTTCCAAATCCAGTGAGGTATTGATGTCAGGCAACCATTAAAATTTATAGATCATAGGATACTCTGATCACCATACAGTACTATACTATTAGGATAGCAGTGATTTTATTCAGTATCATGTGGATAACCTAATCGATCAGTTCGATTAAACCGGCTCCCCACCCCTACTCATGTTTGAAAGCTTTGCATATTTCTAATCCGCAGTGGAACTGAGACATCAGAAATATTCTGTAGTTTTACTGAATATATGCATGGATCAAACATTCTAATCATTGAACCATTTGTGTACTTTCAAAATGATTGTCTTGTTTCTTGTAAGAGCACACGGTCAAGGTTGTTGTTCCACTGCTTGCATCGTTTATTGGCTTGACCATTTCATACATATTCATGAGACGAAGGCGCATAAAACGTTTGCTATCTACATAGAGAGACTATCTAAATTTGCTATTTTATTTTGTTCTACTACTATGTGCATCGGTTTTAAATGGAAGGCTCACATGAAACATTCAATTTTGGTAAAGGGTCTCAGGATAAGGATAAGATGAATGTGAAGGAAGATGAAGCCATAGTTTGGGCGCTAGAAGGAAGGAGTTTATAATTCACAACTTATGACTTTTTACATGTATTAGAGGCTACAGATAACTTCTCAGAAGAAAACAAACTCGGGCAAGGTGGCTTTGGTCATGTATACAAGGTAACTGTGTAGCCATACCATTATGAGTGCACATAATTTGACAGAAACATGGAACCATAATGATAAATATATATAGTCTACAATCTGATGAAATTGTGCTTTTTCTCGCTGATGCAAAAGATTGAACTTCTCTGTAGGGTTGGTTTCCTGATGGATCAGACATAGCAGTAAAGAGACTTGCTTCACATTCAGGCCAAGGTTTCAACCAGTTTAAAAATGAAGTACAACTCATAGCCAAGCTCCAGCACACTAATCTAGCTAGGCTTCTGGGATGCTGTTCTCAATATGAAGAGAAGATATTTTTGGTACAAAATTGGAACAATACAAAGAAGATTAGCATGGCCCCTACGCAAGGATGGCACGCACAAATCGAGAAATAGTCCAAAAAAAACCATAACATAAATTCTGAGTGCTAAGTCTTCTTTTCTGATACATCTATTCTTTATTAATTTGCAAATGATACAAGAAGTGCTTTACTGTATTGGATCAGACGCCTAGCAATAATAAATGGGATAGCACAAGGACTTCTGTATTTGCATAGGCACTCTCGGTTACGTGCCATCCATAGAGATCTTAAAGCAAATGATATTCTCTTGGCCCATGAAATGAATCCTAAAATTTCAGATTTTGGCCAGGCTTGCAAAAATCTTTAGCACAAATGATACTGAAGTAAACACGGAAAGAATCGTTGGGACATAGTAAGATGTCTTACGAATTGTTCACTCGAATTATATTAGAAAGCTATTTTGTTACAGAACATTTCAGCAAAGTTTGTTACATCCATCTTTTCAGTGGTTATATGTCTCCTGAGTATGCACCAGAGGGCCTCTTCTCAATGAAATCCGATGTATTCAGCTTCGGTGTGCTAACACTTGAGATAGTCAGTGGAAAAAGATCATCAGGCCTTCATAGATATGGAGATTTCATCAACCTTCTTGGACATGTGAGTCTTCTATGTCCAGTTAATTATACTACGTGTAAAAGTAATCTCTCTCTCTCTCTCTCTCTCTCTCTCTCTCTCTCTCTCTAGTCGCTCAACAAAAGTGGTACAACTTTTTAACCACACAGATGTGTTAATGGCATCCACTCACTACACCAGCATATATACTGTTCCATGATTTCTGTATTTTCACTATTTTCACGAGAGTGCAAAAGCACTAGCTGTATTTTTTTTATATGCACATAACTTTATTTGTTAAGTATGCGACATTCTCCATTCTCCATTCAGGCATGGCAGTTGTGGAAAGATGAAAAATGGCTTCAAATTGTGGATACATCATTAACTGTCGAGTGTCATACATTAGGGATATTAACGTCGCCTTGCTGCCTGTGTGTGCAAGAGAATGCAGCTGATCGACCCAACATGTCAGATGTGGTTGCTATGCTAAGCAGTGAAAGCATGACCTTGCCAGAACCTAAGCACCCAGCATATTTCTACATAAGGGTGACAGAGGACGAGACCTCAATAGTCACTGATCTGCCATCTCGTGTTAATGATATCACAACGACTCTTTACATGGCAGATAGCTTCCTAGTTTTCTTTGTCAAAGTTTCTGTATTTGCTGTGTATGCGGACGAATTTTTCTATCTTCTTAAGTCCAAAATTGTGAGTTACTAAACGACAAAAAACAATGTCAGTCGCATGGTTATGATAGGCAGCTGAAATGCAAATAATTAACCATGTCCAGAAGTCGTCATCCACATAAATAAGCAGCAATAGGATCCACTTGTCTTGTTATGAAAAGATAGTGATTCATAAGCTTGCCTCGCTATGTAAGGCTTGACATGGTTGTCATGTGGAATATGTAATTATCTCCCATCAGATGAACTTGTAGGTATTAAGATATTATTACCTATTTCCTTCCAAAATTAGGGAATTGTTTACAATGTTCAATGAATGGAAGACCATGTCGAAGAGTTGTCTCCACGTCTTCAAGACCATATTGCTTCAACCGGTAGTGATATCTGCCTTCACTACCAGTTTAAACCCAATTATTAACCGAATCTTAGCCTCACAACCTAGCAGCGAAGTGTAATCACTGTTTGGCTCCAGCATAACTAGCAGTGATGGTCCGATGGTGATTGTCTGTTCTGTAGTAGCGTGGCAAGCTCATGAGTAAATGATTTGGACCTGCCTAGTTTAGTTTAGAGCACGGATCGACTGTAGTAGCAAAAAAAAAAAAAAAAATGCTTCCCTCTTGTTTCCTAAAGTTGAGGATCTCAATAAGCTTTCACCACTGTGGCTATCAGGCTATGGATGCTCAATAGAGAAATGATGGCATTGAATATATAAGCAATTTGTTCCATGCAACATGAATTTATCCTTGAATTACATATTTCAATGAATTATACCACCTAAAATTATATTATACTAAACCCATACAAGACCATGCAAGGGTTGATATATGGAACAACGACACTACTGAACAGTTATGGCTACCTTGAGCGGCATTTGTCCCGATCGGTTGGCATGACAGTGCCGTTACCGGGGAAGAAGAAGCGGAGGCGGCAGGAGATGCGCATCAAAACCGGAGGTTGGCAAAGACTCCACCTTCCACCGCGTGCGCGCCTTGCCGAACAGGTCGAACGGCACCACGCCGGCCTTGAGCGCCTCGTCCATTGCCTGCATCCCGGCAGCATCCAGCGCCCGCCCCGCCGACACGACACGGTACGGCAGCGGCAGCGAGCTCTCTCGCGGCACCACGAACGGCTGCGCCCGCAGGAGCGCCACGTCGGCGCCGTGGAACCCCAGGACGAGGTCCATGCTGGAGAAGGAGGCGTCGGTCTTGGAGTTGTTGTTCACGGCCATAACGGTGATGGACGCCTGAAGGTAGTCTATGGCGCCGTCCTGGCCGTACTCCAGCCGCTCCAGGTGCGCGTCGGAGACCGCCAGGTACGGCATGCTGGGCCTGTAGAGGAGGTACACGGCGAACACCGCGACGCCGGCCAGGATGACTCCGACGGCCAGCGCCGTGCACGCGAGGACCGTCGCCCACGCCCACCCGGAGCTGCTGCGCTCACGCGACCCCGCCCATATCCTCGAGGTCCCCCGTTGCTCCGGTGACCGTTGCGGCACCCATGTCCTCTTGACCATCTCTGCCTCCGCCTGGACGTCGTCGTCCACCGATGGCGGCGGCTTGTCGGGGTCCTCCTCAAACTTGCTTGCCTGCTCCATGTACCTGTCCATGCGCTCCGTGGCGAATATTCGGACGCTGACGTCGTGCCTCCCCGCGTAGCGCTGGGTAAGGTGCGACCTCACGGACGCCAGCAGGCAGGCGAGGAGCTCCTTCCACACGTTGTCAGCGTGAGGAGCTTCTCCAGCTCGACCTTGAGGAAGGCGAACAAAGGGTGCGACGACGGCTCAGCGTCCAGTGCCACCTGAGCCTCCAGCAACTTGCGGCGAGCGCCGTGCAGGTCCTTGTTCATCCCACTTGCCTCCTCCAATATCTTTGCATGGCGGCGACGGACCAGCTCGGCCTTCACCTCCAGTTTCTTGGCGTCCGGGCTGGCAGATCCGGTGCGGCGTATAAAGCATCTCAGGCCATCGCGAGGGGAGTAGTAGACTCTTCCTTGCGTACTGGAGGCACGGGGTTTACGTTATTCATCATATCATAAACAAAATTTATAGAGGTCACAGATAATCCGGACAAACAGGGTACATGTATCGGAAATATCGAACAAATTAAATTCAAATACAAGTTCAATTCACTTTAAATTACTAGGAGTCGGAACTACTATTACTATTACTAGAGTACTATCCCATCAACCAGTGCTCTGGCACGGGCTAGAATTTTAAAAGATATAAGTGTTACTTAACTTAATACTTAATACATAAGACTAATCAAGAATTATTTATATTAAATCGTATGCTTTTTCTCTTTGTTCATTTGTTCATTTTCTAACATAATAGATACTAAGTAGTCTATATCCAGTTATCATAAGTTTCTTAATATTTTGTTTTCAAGGGCTCATCTATACTTTTTTCATTTATATTCACATTTTTTCTTTGCAAGGTACCTTTGTGTATTTTAAATATGCAATTAGCTGATACCTTACCATCAACTATTGTGGCTCTTGTTGCATTATATATCTTATGAAATCATGAATCTGAATTTTGATTTTTCAAATTTTATTTTTATGGACTGCTACAGATTATTTTTATCCTCAAGTTAAGTTAAAACTCTTGTGCTTATTGTATCTTTTATTAACTCTATGTTTGCACTTTTTAAGAAAAAATTTTAGGTCATATAGTACATTCTTAAATACTACAGTATCATAAGAAATCTTTTCGAACTTGCACCGTGTCACTTAACATAAGTGATAGATCTTGAAGCGAGATCTCAGATGGGAGTAGCAGTGCTAATCTCATTAGAATTTTAATACTGAGGCGTTGTAATAATCATTTTTTTACTCTAAAGTAATCTTAGAGGGCTGGAAAATTATAGAGCCACCAGTGGTCTCCCATGATTCGTAAGACGATTGAATTTTCATATCAAGAAATTATATGTGTAATTATAGTTATATTATCAATTTGACGTGTCAAACATTTTAGTTAAAATATATAAATATATCAAAAGTAACAACCTATATAAATTGTATGTCATAGTTATTAATATGGTTTTAAATAATTTGTATCATTAGTTATGAGTTTTGAAGGAAATATTTTTTATATGATGAAACATAACATATATATTTATCACTTGTGCCTGGTGACATGACGTGTATGCTTACTTTAATCAAATCTTAATATATTAATATTGGTTATTGGTAGAAGTGGGTATATATACTCTATTATTGTTATCTAAACAATAATTGACAATTTAGATGTAGATTTAAGGGGATATTTAATTTTTCTAACAATGAGATGAAGACTAGATTACGTAAACTATCTATGAATCGTAATAGGAGAATATGGGTAACTAGATGCAAATTTAGGTCTACTTTAGATCATATTTCTTAATGACATAGGTAAGTAATTTAAACATAGAGTCATTGGTTACTTTATGTTGTTTTACGCAATAGAAGAGGAGGGTAATTATTTAAAAAATAGAATAGATCCAATAGCTATCATTATCAATGGTGAATAGGTTATACTTCATGGAGTATTAATACAAATTAATGTCAATTGTGAGTGTTATTGCTATGTGGTTTGTTAAAGGAACATTTTTCATGCTTAATAAGCTATTAAAATAAATATTTATCTTAATATATACAAGTTCACTTGGTATGCATGCTGAAACATAGCATTATGGTTATTTAATTTCATATTTGCAGAAGTCTATAATTTCACATATATATATATATATATATATTACTATTTACATGTAGATTTGAGAGATATCTTTGTTTATGTTTATAACGGCCAAGTAGATACAAATATCGAGGTACTACTTCATACTATCTTTTATAATGACATACATGGATAGGTTGAATCCAAATTTAAGAGGTTACTTTGCATTATCCTTTATAATGATAAAGATGGATAATTTGTAAAACAATTAGGAGGTCTTTCAAATTATCATTCATAATGGTAGATTGGGTAATTTAGATGTAAAGTTAGAGGGTTATTTTAAATTATCTTTCATAATGGCAAAATTAAGTAATTTAGATACAATGATGTGGGATTAATTTGAATTATCTTTCATAATGATATATATGTATAATTTGTATAGAAATTTAGGGGTTATTTTGAATTATCTTGCGTAATAGCATAGGCAGTTAATTTAGATGTAAAATTAGGGATTTTTTTTTAATTTTTATAATGATAGTGATGGGTAATTTTTTCTATAAATTACAATAGATTCAATGGCCACTACGAGCGAGACTGGATGTTTCTGATTATGTTATGAAAATTTCTAAAAAAAAATTCTAGCGTATCTAATGAATATTAACGTGTTGCGTCCGTTGGGGCCTCTACCTAGTGATAGAAAGATAGTAAGATAGTATGTGCTACCTGTAGGAGCATTGAGCGATGATGGCGGGCGCGCTGTACTCTCGTTGGACTGCAGGGAGAAGGAGGTCAACCATAACCTTGCGCACTTCCCGCTGTAGAGATAGCCGAATGTTACTGTGACCGAGCGGGCACGGTTGTCGGTGTCCTTGGGGTAGCACCCGGCGTCCACCCTGTTGTCGTCTATCCTGGAGTGGCCTGTGGTTTCCCACACGGTGAGCTGGAGGTCCTGGACCACGACGCTGAGGAGGCCGGCCATGATCTGCGAAAAATGAACGGCAAGGCTCTCCCCGTCCCCGACGTCATAGAACGTTCCTCCATGGCTGTTTCTCGCAATCGCCTCCAGCACCTGAGCGGCCGCAACACGCGTTAGAATAGGCACTACGCAGTCGCAGTCGTGCACGTCAATAAACTTAAATAGTGTGGATGCATGGAGACGGATATATATGCATGCGTGCATGTACCTTGGAGTCCTGGTCTGCACCAAAACCGAACGTGTAGACAGCCCCCACATCGTCGTCAATTGGGACAACAGTAGCATCGCCAGGGCCCTGCTGGCCATCGGACATGAGAACGATGGCGGCCACGCGGCGGCCCCTTTGTGCTGGCGGCCGCCGAGCACCTTGAGGCCGGTCTCGAGGCCGGCCTCCATGTTGGTGGATCCGCTGGCATTCAGACGATTTTCGACCATGTCCGTCAGCTCTGCCTTGGTGGCCTCCGTCATGGAGCGCAGGTGGAACAGCCTCTTGGCCTCGGTGGAGAAGGAGACGATGGAGAGGCGGTCTATGGGGCTGAGCTTGCTGATGACAAACTTCATGGCCGTCTTCAGCTTCTCCAGCTTCCAGCCCCCATGCTTCCACTGACGTCCAGGACAGCCACGAGGTCCAGCCCGGATCGTTCGGCAGTGGAAGATGTGTCGGTGAGCTCCAGCAGCACCTGCTGCCTGTTCTCCTCCAGTGGCGCTTTGTCGTTGCAATGAGCCACCAGCCGCACTCTTTCGGCGTTGCCCAGCCTTGGCGGCCCTGCAGCTGCCCCTGCATGCATTAGACAGACGATTGTCGATCGATACCGGCCAACGATACGTACGGGTTCATCCGAACCTTGTCTTGCATATATATGCATTTCTTAGCTACTAGGGATCAATATGAATGACGAACTGGTTTTCCACATTTTTTTTTACTCATATAAGAATTAATTGAGCGAAATTGTAGGACCTGCTGACGAATTTCCAGGAGGTTGCTCAACATCGTTGTCGGACATTCCGGTTGGACCCAAAGAAGAAGCGCCCCGCCGGCACTTGCTAGCTCGCTGATATAACGATATGTAGATATACTACGAGTTAAATAGATATATATAGAAGGAGCCTCACCTCATCAGCCTAGGGGAACGAAGCGCAAAGGGCATGGAATGTAGAAGGGGGGGGAAGGGGGGGGGGCAACGGTTTGGTATCTTCTTTGCTCTCCCTCGCAGCATCCTATGAAAACAGGACCAAGCAAAGCAAGGGATAAATTAAAAGCAGACTAGCTCCCGTTTCATTATCTTCTGTCTTCTCCACGCAACAGCCCCTGGCTGCTCGCCTCATGCATCTCCTTTAGCGCCGTCGTTGCTCGAGCTCTCGCCGTGCGAGATTGGCACTGCGTAGACACAGTCCAGGGCGGAGCTCGCTGGCCTCCACGGCGTCCCCGCTCGCCATTCACGATGCCACCAACCTACTAACGGTGGAGACGATGAGGATCTTGTGTGACGCCGGCGATGGGTCCTCGCATAGCAGGATTAAGGTGAGCAGTTTCAGTATGGTTGTGGTCTTCGGCGTCCGAGCTCCAGGTCCCCTTCTCGTCACCCTCTCCACCCCCCAGCCAGTGCTTCTAGTAGGCTCCTCTCATGCACGCTGGATCTGGTAGGGGACACCGAGGGTGAGGCCAGAACGGTTGGGCCATGGCACAGATCCATGAGCCAGTGGAACTTTGACATAAACTTTAGGACATGCTGATGAATATGAAAGAGGAGCCTCATCATCATGGATGGACATTCCGATTGACCAAAACATGGCCGGCCTAGAACTTCATAGCTTACTGATATATAGTAATATGTACTAGTAGGTTAATAAGATACACGTGCTACTAATCAAAATGAGCGTAGCTTAATCCATAATTTAACGGTGCCATTTTTAGGGGTAGGCGATGTGTCCATATATAATCAATGAGGTGCCTGTTGTGATTTCGTAAATCTCGAGATCTATGAGTCCAACCCAATCTTTTCAAGGAGCTCATAGAATAGGGTGTGCGCGTGCGCTCATAGCGATAAGTATGCGTATATAGAATAATGGTCCTAGTAAATTCCTAATGTATGATTCATGGTTAAGGTTTTAGGAAGCCACGGTAGGGGATGAGTTTTGGTATCTTCTTTGCTCTACCAGGTAGCATCCTTTTGGAAACACTGCCAAGCAAGGTATGAAGCAGGCATACATCAGACTCCATGTAAGAGATGTGCAAAAGAATTATCATCAGTTATTATGTGGTGCAGAGGATTATAATCAAGAGATATTTTGCAGAGGTAGCGTCTGAGGGAGTGGCTGGTCTGGAGAGGCCAATATATGGGCCTTGGGCCTACATTTACACAGCCTGTTGTTTTACATGGCCCCTCTAAAAATAGATTTTCAGGGGATGTCCATGACTCTATCTGTAAATAAAAATAGAAGTCTCCTAAAATCAATTTTTTATGTGTTGACTGATTAAACACAAATGAGGTGATCCAAAAATACACACAAATGAGGTGACTCTTTTCTACTTGACCCAGTCTCCACTTTATATAACCAATCTTGCTGTTGGAATTGAAACCATAAGCAGCTCTGTCAACGTGCATTATGAAATTGATGCAACTTTCATATGCATGTATAGGCTTGTAAATTTCAATTACAACAGCATTGATGAAGTGCATTTCATCTAGATTTCTTCTTTCAAAGATACTACTTTAAAAATAAGGGACTAGCATACAGCAAAATTCTATGAAGATGTGTTTTACAGACCATTATGCAAAGTTTCATGTGCCATTCTTATTGAAGTGAAATGTGGTTTCCGCAGTTTATTCAGCTTCCTTCAACATCGATAGTTTGGAACATCAATGAAGCTTTCTGGAAGAAGGAAGGGTGTATCAATGAACAGAAAATTGCCTTCTATATGTCAAAACTTCTCAATATTCACTCCCTTCAATTTTCATGTAAGCATAGGTTGAGCAAACAAAGCTTCGAGTCTTTATGTAATGATGAATAGAATGTCTCGAGCCTTTTCCTTAGTTCTGCAATAATATATATATAACAGTTCTTGTAATTAGTGTGCGTTGTGTGCTAAATCATGAATTATACATGTGACCTTGAAAACATAAATGATGAGTACCTCTTGCACTATGTGTTCAACAATCCATAGGTAAGCTGACATGTCCTTTAGTTGATATAGCAGCTGTGGTTGTTTTTTTTTCTATCAATCATCTAGGACAAAATATGTTGCTTAAAAAATTGTATCAAACTACAAAGTTTTATGGCAATCGTTCTTAGGACATTGAAAAAACATGAATCTTTCTCAATACTACTATAGAGATTATTTATAGAGGCACCATAATTTTCTTAAAAAATGATTGTCATTCCGGTCAGCCCTAAAAATAGTTTGTGCAATGGACCGTCCCTGAAAATCAATTTCTACATATAGGATGCTATCCGTTTGTATTCAATTTGCAAATCTTTATTTAGGCCTCCAAATTATCTTAAATAAAAGGGTTTAAACTATAAAGTTTTAGATCTTGTCTAGTATAATTTTCGTAGTGCATGCCGCCATCCGAGGTCCTTTGAACAGGTAAATTTGAATTTAAAATGTACATTTGGGCCATTAAACAATCCCAAATTGAAAACTATCAACTACTATGTTTAAACTGGTCTAGATATACAATGTTGATATAAAATTTGTCTCCATCCAAATTCAAATGAAAAAAGTATGATTTTTTCTGTACGAACCACCCCTAAAATTTGAATTTTAAGGGTTGTCCATCTATAGAACTATTTTAGGAACGGTAGGTATTACAACTGTTTACAAAAAATTAATAGCTCTATTCTGAAATGCAAGTTCTTTTGGTTTTGTCATTTGTTAAATTTCCCTAACTTTGACAAGATTTATAAAAATAATAGGTCCATATACAATATCAATTAGTTTCATCAAACCCACCACGAAATATATCGTAATAGTGCATTTGTTTGGTATTTTATATGTTAATATATTTCCATTAAACTACATCAAAGTTAGAGAAATTTTAATCCCACAATTTTGCTTGCTTGATCTGATAATATGGTTTGCCTATAGTAGAGAAGTAAAAGATAATGTGAGTTCTGTAGAGCAAAGATTTAAAAGATCATCATCTCAAAAATGGCCAGCTGCTAGGAAGTTTTCAGATGATGTGGGATTTTATTTTATCATTTCACAGCACAGCTAATACTTGCGAAAGATATGCACAAAACAAATGGTTATGTGCCCAGCAGGCCTGCAGCACTATGTGATTTGCATATTTTCATCTGTTGTGCTGCCAAATTGAAGTGATTTTTGAGCCTACATTACTGGATTAAGGCGCTTTGCCGGGTGCCGAATGCACCCGGCAAAGCCTACTTTGCACTCGGCAAAGCCTTTGCCCGGTGCAGCACTCGGCAAAGAGCCTCCGGCAAAAAATTAGTCGGCAAAGATTTCTTTGCCGGGTGTTTTTTATCGGGCACTCGGCAAAGACTTTGCCGAGTGCAAACCCGGCACCCGGCAAAGAAAAGTGGTCGTTACGGCGCCGGGCTCCGTCATCCTTGATTTGCCGGGTGCCATGTCGAGGCACCCGCAAAGATTTTTTAATTTTTTTTTCAAATTTTTTGTTGCGGGTGCCGTCTTGAGGCAGGCACCCGCAAACAATTTTTATTTTTTTTAATAATTTCTTTCTTGCGGTGTCGCATCATGGGCACCCGCAAAGAGTTTTTATTTTTTTTATAATTTCTTTGCGGGTGCCGATCATAGGGCACCCGGCAAAGAATTTTTTTTTGCGGGTGCCACAGCCACTGCACTCGCACAAGAAAGCTGGGAATTCCTTTTCAGAGAATTCCCAGCTTTGCCGAAAAGCCGGCTGTGGCACCCAAAAGCCTCAAAAAATAATTTTTTTATTTTATTTTTGATTCTATAATCACAAACACAAACATATAAAAGATATATATCACATCCAAGCATCACAAAGACAATATAGCATATATATATCACATCCATCTCATCACAAACTCAATACCACACATATATATCACATCATGAATACAATACCTCACATACACGACATCACAAACATAATAGGTCCAATTACCATCGAAACAAGTCGATAGTGGATCACAAAGCATCACATGTCCATCAAGCGGTGAAAAAGAGATACAAACTAAAGGTGGGGAGGAAACCGAGTGCACGGTGAAGGAAACTCAACACCGCTTGCTTACCGAGATGGGTCATTCGAACCCACCGACGGAGGCTGCATAAAGGACAAGATATTCAGCGGTTAGAGTGGGTCATCTAATGAAAGCACTAGTCGAAGCAATATGGATTCATACTCACCGGACTAGCTACAATCATGGCGGCGGCTACTGAGCGAACATCGGCACAGTACACCGCTCACTTGCCCAAAGTTCTCGCAGAACATCGTAATCTCCGCCACCGCTTGGCTCGTCTCTCCCTTCCGCCCGCTTTCGGCTTGTCTTTCCCGCTCGGCCACCTCGGTCCTCGCCCGCCAGTCCCGCTCTCTGAGCCATCCTTTCGTTATCGGCCCGCAACATTTCAATCGAATGTTTTAGTAATGTAAAGGTAACTAAGTTATGTAAAGATCAATGTAACGAAGAGTTAAACCGACTAACCTGGAGTGCGTCGACCAATTCTTCTTTGTGAAGGGGCGGCCGTTGGCGTATGGCGGGCCTCCGCTGGGTACTTGCTCGGATCTCGGGAGAGGAGAGGAACAGAGCCGGACTCGAGGGTGCCATCGCCAAGCCAAGACCACCCATGCTTCTTGCCCCGTCCGATCCTCATGACGATCGTGCCATCATCAATGTCGCTCGGTGCTCGGATCCCGGCCGCCCTGGACCGACCTTGCGTCCGACGCGTAGGAGCCGATGCGTGTGGGCGCCGGGTTGTCAGACGACTCGGGTGGGTCATCCGGCTGAAGGTGATAGCTGAAGTCGCCTTTCCCTTGCGGGCCAGTCCATACGCCATGAACGTGGACAAAGGCTGGCCACCATGCGATGCCGACTGCGAGAAAGACAACAAGATGATTAGAAGTAACATGCAGAATGGAGCGTCAGAATACTAAAAATGAATTCACGTACCCAAGCTTGCTTTGTATGCCGCCGAGGCATGCGGCGCCTTGGTGGTGTGTGGGGCTTTGTCATCGCAAAGCCCGCTCCCGGTGGGCTTCGTGTTCCTGGATATAACCCTCTGTGAACCACCTATCCACGATCATCTCCCAGCAGTCGGCAAAGGACTCGCACCACCATGGAATCATCTACATGTCATAAAGAATTTGAGATGTAAGACGACCAAATGAAAGCTACTTAATCTCAAAACGAATTAGTATTATTCTTCTTCATTTACCTCAATGTACTGTTCCCGGGTCAGAGGCATCTGTCTTGCCTGTGTCTTGCTGACTTTTTGACCAAGTCGCGTGGCGTAGTACTTGATGATGCAAGTGAGGCGCTCCTCGTAGTGCATGTCGCTGATGCGTTTCCTGACACTTTTCACCAAGTTCTTCTCCGCCCTCTCCTCCTGTCCCTCTTCACACCTGAAAAAAGTCTGCAGACAGACACAATGTATCAATTCATTATGTCAAAAAGTGCCAAATGAATGCGATGTATTGATCAAAGTTGTGCGAACGAGACTTACCCAGAACTCTCTCCTGACCCGCTCCTGCTTGTCTTCATAATCTGCGTCGGGGGCAGATTTGTAGTGGTCCCACGATTTGGCCGGCCCCACAGTCCCCTTGTGTGTGACAATGCCGGGGTAATAGTGCCTGCACAGAAGCCCCAAGATGTGGTTGGGGTTGCGTGAGTCACCAGGCGACACAACCTCCCAGTGCCTGCACAAGTCATTAACAAACATTATTAGTTTCTCTCACAATTTTCAACAGGTTATATGAAGTAGCTGTGATTAAATCTAAAGTTAGTTACCTGTCCCCCTGGGGGCGGATCACTGGGCGTAGGGGAGGAAGCGGAGGCCCAGGGAGTTTTGAGGGACCTCGCAAGTAGGGGCTAGCCGCAGCAGAGGCAGTGGAACTACTTCCGGCCTCGCCGCCCTCCTGTGCCTCTCCCTCGCTGTCCGTCGCCCGAACCTCGTCCGTCGCCAGAACCTGCTCGTCCTCCGAGGAGTCCGTGGTACGGCGCTCCTCCGACACCTCACGCGGCCTGACTAGAGGAGGCCGGCCCCTCCTGCTGCCGCTCCCGCTGCCGCTGCTCCTGGCCCTCTGCCTCCTCCCGTCCGATGCGTTCTCTCCGGCATCTGTGTCCTGACGTGCTCTCTGGTACCTCGAGTTCACGTTCCTTGGCCCACTGCCGCCCGCCATCTTTGTTCAATCACCTGCAATTAAAAAGAAACAAACAAGACATCATTACATGTATTAGAAATAGATGCTAAGTAAATAAACAAAACACGATTACAAAATAACATAGTATTACATGTATTAGAAGTAATCATCATTATTGGGATTATCTGGATCATATGTCTCGTCATCACTATCAAAATTGTCCAAATAAACAAGACTGTCCGAAGGTTCAATGTTGCCTTCATCGTCATCATCTAAATGTAATCGCTCAAGCATTTCTATGTCCTTGGCATTTTGCACCTCATCTCCTTCCTCATCATCAACCCTTTCATTGTCTACTTCCATTCCAATCGCCTCGGTTAAGTCTATCACCAACCTCCCTTGTAGCCCATCTTCTTGATAGAACTCTCCATCATATGTGTTTGGGTTGAAGTTGTAATCTTCATCGTTTGGGACAGCTAGTCTACCATGTGGCGATACCTGGTGCACAATAGACCAACCTCAAGAGCCTTGTTGCCTTGGCATGTATGACAAATAATAAACTCGCACGGCCCGATCCGCCACAATAAAGACATCTTTTCCTTGATAGATGGAATCGTGTCGAATCTCGACTTGACCAATATTAGGGCTCCGTTTACGTTAGTCGAGGATTGAACCAAAGGCATTTGAACATGACGAGACGAAGAGGTTTCAACCATAAAATTCAAGTTCATAGATATCTTCAATTATGCCATGATACTCGAGGCCATCGGTGCGGAGGAGTACAAACTCCGCTGCTTGTGGTTTTTCGATGGGGCCGAGCTCGCTTCAGTAGCTTCTTGTGTGAAAGCGATATCCATTCACATCATAACCTGAATAAGCTTTCACCTTATCTTGTCAAAGCCATTTGCAACCTGTCTCAACTCCTTACTCATAGTTGCATCGGTTTGGGCTCGCAAGCGCAAGAAGGAAAGATTGCCTGGACTAAGTACGCTGAAACTCGGAATCTCGAACTAGGTACGAGGTAAATTGGACAATACCTTTGTTTTGAACCAAGAAATGAAATCGGGCCTCCCCGCTCCCGGACCCCGTGAAAGAAGGGTGTCGGTTTGCCGTGGGTAGGATCCCTTGGTTGATGCCAGGATACACGAATAAATTCCTCGTGCAAACGAGAAAGAATCGCTTGGATGCGAATAGTGACAACAGATTTAAACAAGTTCTTTGAGAACTTACTCAATGAACGACTTCACCTCGTGTAGGTTGTGGAACACATATAGCATGATCATGCGCCACTCTTCATTTTCCAACCTCTTATTGGACGATCCACTTGACTCCGCCGAGTTGCCCTTGGAAGAGGCTAAGGTTGGATTCATTCTCGCCAACATTGTAGCGAGGGAGTGGATTATGCACGCTAGGAAGGTTCTCCGTGTAGTATAGCCGTGTGAAGTTTGTCACCTCCTCCGAATGGAAGCCTCTGCAATGGAAGCCTCAATTTTGGCTTTATTTCTACATTTTTGCGAACGGCCTTCGAGACATCTCTCGATTGGGTAGCACCAACGGGCCTGCATGGGCCCCCATACGTGCCTCATAAGGGAGGTGCACAATCAAATGTCGCATCGACAAGAAGAAGCCGGGTGGAAATATCTTCTCCAACTTACAAAGCAACTCAAAAAGCACTTTCTCCAAGTTTGCAACCACGGTCCGAGATAGCTCCTTGGCACAAAGTCATGGAAGAAATAGCTCAACTCTGCCAAAGACTAGCCGAGATGCTCAGAACGTAGCCTCGCACTCATCGCCGGAAGAAGCCGCTCAATCCATACGTGGTAGTCATGGCTCTTCATGCCGTTGACTCGCGCATAGTGCCTAAGTTCACTCCCCGCCAGTTCGGGTTCATTGCATACCCATCGTGGAACATTAACGCCTTGATCCATCGTAGTACTTCCCTCCTTTGTTCGGGTTTCAAGATGAAATCGGCCTTAGGCCTTTTCCAGTTCTTGCCGTTTGTAGGAGGCCGCATCACTTGCTGTGGTCTATCGCACAACGTCGCCAGGTCCACTCTAGCCTTAGGGTTGTCCTTAGACTTGTCAGTGTCCATGAGTGTTGCCCAAAGTGCCTCAGCGATATTCTTTTCAGTGTGCATTACATCAATATTATGGGGCAGTAGAAGGTCATCGAAATAGGGGAGCCTCGTCAAGCCGGACTTATGAGTCCACATGTGTTGCTCACCATATCCCACAAAACCACCTTCTTCATTGGGCAAGAGAGCATCTATCTGAGTATGAACCTCGGCACCAGTCTTCAAGTGCGGTCTAGGGTCCGTGACTGCGACACCTTTCCTGAAGTTCTTGGTGTCCTGTCGGAATGGATGGTTGGAATCTAGGAATTGACGATGTTGATCGAACGACGAATACTTACCACCCTTCTTCAACCAAATGAACCTCACAGCTTCCTGGCATATTGGGCACGGGAACTTCCCGTGAACACACCAGGCGCTGAATAACCCATACGCCAGGAAGTCATGCATGGAGTACTGGTACCAGACGTACATTTTGAAGCTTTCCTTTGTAGCTCGGTCGTATGTCCATACCCCTTCATTCCAAGCTTTGATCAACTCATCAATCACAGGCTCCATGAACACACCCATCTTACTCCCTGGGTGCCCGGGAATTATCAACGTCAAGATCACGTTATGTCGTTGAAAGGCGACGCTAGGGGGGAGATTGAGGGGGATAACAAACACGGGCCAACATGTGTAAGGGGCAGACATCATGCCATAAGGATTGAACCCATCTGTTGCCAGCGCGACACGTACATTCACTACCACAATCCTGAAATTTCTTGAGGGCTAGGAATTTTCTTGAAGGCCAAATTGAAACCGCCAAGAAATATGGTATTTCCTTGGCGCTGCTATAAAACAGTCAAGGAAATATATATTTCTTGAAGGTTGGTGAGACCCGCCAAGGAAATATAGATATTTCTTGGCGGTTTCGCAAAACCCTCAAGGAAACTATAAATTTTTTGATCGCCATGCCAAGGAAATGTTTTGGGTGCCAACGCCAAAGTTAGCCAAGTCCCGCCGTCGCTCTCCTTGAAAAAAATTGGCTCCCGCCAGTAACCCTAACCCCCGCCACCCCAAGGCAACTCATCCAACACAGGGGCGTCCCCAACACAGACCAAAATTCCCCCTGCCGCCGCCACCCATCTGCCGCCCACGCCACCTCCTCCCCTCGACGCAACCTCCTCCGTCGTCTCTCCTCGACGCCCTCCGCCTCATCTCAACGCCCTTCTCTTCCACTCCCGACCCCCCTCAGCACCACCCTCTCCATTCTCCACCCCCTCGAACCTTCGTCCCAAGATCTCCATGGCTTAGCTCTGAAATCAGTGTCCTCCACCCTTTGGCTTGACATCGTCAGCTTCTCCACTCATCCCCTCTGTTCCCACGCCCAGACGTGCAAGATCTGTGATGATGTGAAGCCTATCTCTGGCGTCGTGGTGGGGATTCTTCAGCGTGTTGGACTGTGTTGGTGCTGAGTGCCATGGATGCTGCTGCCGTGGTGGGGATTCTGCAGGGTGTTGTCGTGGACGCTGCTGCCGTAGTGGGGATTCTGTAGCAAGTTGGCCTGGACGCTGCTGCCCTGGTGTTCGCACTGGTCCATGGTCTAGACAGCTCCGGAGGTCAATATCCTGTAGATCCAGACAAACACTTCAGAGCCTGGTAAGGATGGCTTTCTTATTTTGTTTTTTTTTTTGTTTTTCTTCATCATTACTAGTACACATACTGTGCGCTAGGACATAGGTCTGAAATTAGTTCTGAGAGACATTGGATATTCTAAACTTTTGAGGCTTTCGATTCAAACAAATTAATTGTTGCTATCTGAAACATCTGGTTGGACTTTAGATAGTTCACATGGAAATTGGTGTTCGTCTTCAGGGAACCCATGTGTTCGTCTTCAGGGAACCCATGTGTAAACTGATCATGCCTTTTTTTACCAGGTTTGATCTCAGTAGATGTGATCTGTTTTCCATTGTTGAGGAGTGCAAGGGAATTCTCTGTGGACAACTCTGAAATACAGTAACAGTAAGTATCATGTTCTTTCTTAACAACTGTGTGTTTGACATTAGTTAGAGTGCATATTTGTAGTAAGTTGGACACAATGTTGATAATTATTGTGTTTCTCTTTCTTTTCTGCCCTACTAGCCATATTTGGTTGATAATTGTGTCAATATTCAAGAACCTGAAATATATATAATTTTTGTCATCTTTTTAAAACAGAATAAAAGTAATGACAGGCCGGGAATGGATGTATAGTGGTTGGTCTCCTGGACAGGCCCCCTCTAATGAGTGGATTGAAAACACAAACATATTTTTGGACCGTGCATTCTCTATGCTTAGTCTGGTTGAAAATGACACCATTAAGTGTCCATGTGCCAAGTGCCGAAACTATGTTAGGCATAAAAGGTTTGATGTGGAGATGCACTTGTGTAAACATGGGTTTAGAGATGACTATAGAATCTGGACATCACATGGAGAGGGTCATATTGAAGCTGGAAGTGATGAGAGTTTAGATGAAGCTGATCGCATGGATGATATGTTGGTTGACCTTGCTAATGCCAACCCACCTACAATTGATGATGAGCCTACAGCCTCAGCCCAGGCTTTCTATAGGATGGTTTCTAGTGCAGACCAACCAGTCCATGAGAGCACAACACACACTACTCTTTCTGCCGTGGCACGTTTGTTAGCATTGAAATCACACTACAATATGTCAATTGCACATTTCGAAGCAAACTTAGAGTTATTGAATGAAATTCTGCCTCCAGAATCTAAGATTCCTAAGGACTTCTACCAGTCAAAGAAATTATTGGAGGGTCTAGGCATGCGATATGTGAAAATCGATGTGTGTTACAATAATTGCATGCTTTACTATAAAGAAAATGAAAAGAAAGACAAATGTGATGTTTGTGAGACCTCACGCTATGAGGAAGGCCCGGGTAGAGTCCCACGTAAGGTATTGCGGTACCTTCCAATTACAGATAGACTACAGAAGTTATATGCATATGAAAAGACAGCAAAGATGATGCAGTCTCACAAACGGTCCAGATCTGGTCAGATGTTACACCCATGTGATGGTGAAGCATGGCAACAATTTGATGAGGACTTTCCAGATTTTGCTAGTGACCCAAGAAATGTTCGCCTTGCTGTGGCAACAGATGGTTTTACACCATTTAGTATAAATGCAGCGCCTTATTCATGCTGGCCAGTTTTTGTTACTCCATTGAATCTCCCTCCTTGTGCTATCATGAAGTCAGAGTACATATTTCTTGCCCTTGTAGTCCCAGGTCCAGAGCATCCTGGAAAGAAATTGAACATACTAATGCAACCTTTAGTGGATGAGCTACTGAGCTTGTGGAGTGGGGTTGAAACATGGGATGCTTCAATCAAAAAGAGATTTAAAATGCAAGCAGCCTATCTATGGTCAATCCATGATTTCCCTGCTTATGGTAATTTTTCTGGATGGAGCACTCATGGTAGGCTTGCTTGCCCAATATGCTTGTGTGATAGTAAAGCCTTCAACCTTCACCATGGTCACAAAGCTTGCTGGTTTGATTGCCATCGTCGTTTCTTACCCAGTGACCATGTTTTTAGATATGAAGCAAATGCATTTAGAAAGAACACAATGATCCATGATGAGCCTCCGAGACATTTAACAGGAGAGGAAATCCTAACCCAAATGAGCACACTTATGTCTAATAGTGCAAACTATGGTGTATTGCACAACTGGACCCATGTAAGTTGCTTTTGGCAACTTCCATACTTCCATAAATTGCTATTGCGACACAACATAGATGTGATGCACAATGAGAGAAATATAGCTGAAGCTATATGGAATACATGCTTTGACATTCCTGAGAAGACTAAAGATAATGCTAAGGCTCGAAAAGATCTAGCTGAAATCTGCAATCGTCCCTCTCAACATTTGAAGCAAAAGTCAAATGGCAAGTGGGACAGGCCTCGGGCTCCATTTTGCATTGACAAGAATGACAAGCCAACAATCCTGAAATGGTTTCAAGAACTCAAGTTCCCTGACGGCTATGCAGCCAACATTAAGAGAGGGGTGAACCTGACTTCAAGGAAGATATTGGGACTAAAAAGTCATGATTACCACATATTTATGGAACGCTTACTTCCTACTGCATTTCGAGGGTTCCTGCCTGAAAATATATGGAAGTGTTTGGCAGAGCTTAGCTTTTTCTATCGGCAATTGTGCGCGAAACATTTGAAAAAGGATACCATATGCTCATTGGAACAACAGATTGTTGTTCTTCTTTGCAAGATGGAGAAGATATTTCCTCCAGCTTTCTTCAATCCTATGCAGCATCTAATTATTCATCTTCCTCAAGAGGCTCGACTAGGAGGTCCTGTTCAAGCCCGTTGGAACTATCCATTTGAGCGGTAAAAATATAACTAAAATCATCTAATAATCTGTTGTTTCTGTATATATTTCTTTTCTGATTTCTGTTTATAATCCGTAGGAAAATTCAGCAACTTAAAAAGAAAGTACGAAATAAGGCACGTGTTGAGGGTTGCATAGTTGAGGCTGAATTGGTTGAGGAGGCTACAAATCAACTATCCCTTTATTTTAGGTCCAATGCCCGATCAGTTAGAAACAAAGCTCCTCGATATGATGATGGTGCCTATACCTTCCAAAGTTCATGCAATCTTCAAATCTTTCAACGCCCTGGACGGTGCACTAGCCCTCGAGGCACTCGTCTTCTCTCAACAAAAGAGTATGAGGCTGCTTTCCTATATGTTTTGACTAACATGGAAGAGATGGATGAACACTTCAAGTAATACACCCATCCTACAAGCTGAATTTGTTTTCTATATGTGTTGACCATATTCTAATTTACTTGTTTCCTTTAGTAAATTTAGGGAAGAACAATGGAAGAGCAGAATTAGTCCAACAGATGAACAACTAAAGGATTTAAGGTTAAATGGGTGGAAGAGTAGCCGAGGAAAACGTGGTCCTAATTTCTTTGAATGGTTCAAAGAAAAAGTAATCCTACTGAAACACTTCGCATTACCTTTTAGCAGCAATCTAATTCAAACAATAACTAACATATCCTACTATCATGAACTTGCAGTGCATGCAAACAGAAGGCATTGATACTGCCTTGTGTGAAATATCTTATGGTTTTCGTAGAAGAGTAGCTACCTATGGGTGTTATGACGTGAATGGTTATAGATTTCGCTCGAAGGAGCATGAGAGAACTAAACCAGGATTAGCTACAATTAATAGTGGCATTTGTGTAACTTGTGTTGATGATGGCAACAATGAGATGGAGTATTATGGTGTTATCAAGGATATCTTTAAAATAAAATGGGAAGGAAGCTTGAGGCTAGAGATGGTTTTGTTTGACTGTGATTGGTTTGATCCAACACCAAGTGGAACTAGGCACACTGAAAGTTTGGGACTAGTGGAAATTAAGCATGCTGCCAGGCTTTCTGTTTTTGAACCATTTGTTATGGCAAGTCAAGTTAAACAAGTCTATTATTTACCTTATGCGTGTCAGAGAAGAGAAGATCTAGCAGAGTGGTGGGTTGCATATCATGTTACTCCATGTGGATATATTCCTCTAGATGAGAGCAACGATGACTCAAATCCTCCTGCTGGTCCAGCACAAGAAGTTTTATTTTTTCAAGAGGAGGGCTTGGAAGGAACATTTGTCGTTGATTTGGGGATGGATCTAGACAACACAACTTCTGTTGTGTCAGATGAGATAACTGATCCTACGGACTTGGAATTTCTCTCCAAACTAACTACTCCAGATGAAGGCCAAGAAGATACAGCTTGTGAAAATACATATGACGAAGATGAAGACAACCAAGATGAAGAGGACCCTGATGATCTGCCTGAACATCTAGCTTATGACCCTGATGATTATTGACTTCTTTTTCTTTACTTAGGGGTTGTGCAAGCAGTTTGTATTCCTTGAAACAAGTGTACCTTTTGCGATAAAACTGTGCACTTGTTATGCCTTATTGCATATCCATGTTTGCGCTCAAAATGTTATTCACATGTGTGGTTGCGTGTTCTTGAAAATATGCTAACTGTCATTTGTGCTTGCGACATACAACTTACTAACTGTTTTACTAATAATGCAGGAGATGTATGCTCTTCGTCACAAAAAGCACAAGAGTAACACTGGAAGTAATCATGGTGCAAACTCCGGAAGCAATCCTCAAGGTGTTGAATCCAATACAAATCAGTCCAGAAGGGTTGGGGCTGATGGTGGCAACTCTGATAGGAGCAGTCCAAATGGTGTTCAGTCCAGCAGAAATAATGCCACAAGTGTTAGAGCTGATAGAGGAGGTTCAAGAAATTTTACAGAGACACAACAATTCCTGGTAGGAGAAATCATTTTTGTCTTACTGAAGTCATTGACCTGCAGTACATTTTTTCATGCATAATTTCTTATTGGTTTTACAGGAATATACTTTTGGGCCTGGGCATCAGAGTGGCACTATAAACACATTTGCTGTAATGAAATCCGAATTAAGAATGTGGATAGCACTGGAAGGAGTGGTCCAATCCTAGCCAAAAAAGCACGAAACGTTTGGTCTGCTCTTCATACTTTTATCTATTATTGATATTTTTTTGCATGATTGTTTACTTCCTGAATGTATTACAACATAATTTATTTCACATGCCCATCTTAATTTCATCTTATCTTCATTTTAGGATGACTACAAAGCACTAGCTCCAGATGAGAATTCAAAAGTACTTGATGGGAAAGCATTGTACACCATGGCACGTGGAATGCCCCATGGCCATGTTCTAATAGGCGATGGTGCTGTGGATAAGGCATGTGTTCTAGTACATGCCAAATCAGCATCGGTTATGCCACCCAATCATGATAAGTATCGAAGTGTGATCGCTGAAAATGAGCGATTGAAAGAAACTAATGGGCTACTCATTGAGGACCTTGTCATGGTAAAAATTGTTTATTATTTACACCGTTTAACTCACCCTATGCATGCATTTTTATGTGGGTGCTTTTTAACTGTAGAGAATTTATGCGGATTTCAAAAAAGAACCACCTGCTGATCTGCTGCAGCGCCTAGCAAACATTGATGCCCGCCGCAACCAGGTTACAACATTCATTTTATTATCTTGCACGTTTCATACTTTGTATTTTCTGGACATTTCATCTAGAGATTTAATAATGTTTGGTGGCAGAATGGCAATGCGAGTTGCAGCAGTGAACAAGTGGCTTCTTGTTGATTAGAAATGCCATTCTTAGTTTTATGTTGATGGTAAGGTAGCCAAGATCAGTTTTGCTTGGCATAAAAATGGACAAAAAGAGAATCTTTATGTAAACAGTAACATTGATATAAGGCCTTAAGATCATCCTTTATCTTGACAACTCATTCTTCTATGCTTTACTGAGTAAACAAAAAGTGTAATGTGAATAAGCAAGAAAAACAGTAATGACACAATTTGTTTGCACATATATTTTTAGGTGTTTATAAAAAAAGATATTTTTTAGGGAATATGTATTGGTTCACTTGAGTTTTGCTAATAATAGGAAACTAGTATATTGAGTACAACTATATTGCTTCTTGCAGACTACAAGTTTATCACTTGGAGGCTCTGAATCTGTTGATAATGGTTGGTACAACTACAACTACAATGATGATGAATTTGATGATGATTACACTGTTGATGGCGCTGATGAGGAGGATTACACTGATGAGGATAGCACTGATGATGAAGCTGATGAGGACATGTCAGGTGATGATGGCATGTACGAGGAAGATGATCATGATGACATTTATGATGAAGCCAATAATCTACAGAATGCTGACTGGGAACTGGATAACGATGGCAATGGCTGCAGAGATATTGAAAATGTCCAAGGTGACGATGAGCACTTAACTGGCCATGCACGCAACAAAAAGATGAGAGTGGCAACAGATGGGAGTGCCACACGACATGGTAACGCCAATGGCTCCAAGTGACTGGTAGGCTGCAGTTTGGATTTCCTTTTGGTCTAATTTGGTAGAAACCAACAGTGTTGTAGTGTATTGGTGCTGGTACCCTCCAAATGCAAGTGCGCACCAACTAACATTTTGCTGATCGATGTAGTAAGCAATGTTAACTTAAGCATGTGTTGCTGACATGTAGGCATGACTGGTGCTGGTGCCAGCTATCCTTTTGCTAATGTAGTGAGCAATGTTGCCTTAAGCATGGCTGCTACATGAAGGCATGAAACAATGTTGCCATATAGATTTTGTATATATCTGCAAAATGGTCTTGTAATGAACCATCGGATGTTGCATGTTATGTATGATTTTCTGATGTTATTATCTATATGACTATTGGATCATTAATGGATATTGTTTGATCCATTCGATTTAATTGTTCTGGTGAAATATTTCTACCTTTTCCTTGGCGAGATCATATTTCCTTGGCTACCATATTTGTGCAAAATGTATTGCCTTGGCTGAGAAGGGAGCAAGGAAAATTAATTTTCTTGGCGGGACAACAGACAAGGAAAACAATGTTTCTTGACGGTTTAAGGCCGCCAAGTAATACACCCTTAACTTGGCGGTAAGTAGCACTCAAGAAAATGCAATTACTTGGCGGTCAAGCACCCCCAAGGAAATATGATTACTTGACGGTGTATGACCCTCAAGAAAATGTATTTACTTGTCGGTTATTCACCCCCAAGAAAATGTATTTACTTGTCGGTCTACTCATTTTCCTGTCCTCTTGTCGGTTGTTACATGTCCATGTTTTTCTTGGCAGGTTGGCAGTCAAGAAAACATTGCTTGAGGGCCAGCCGCCAAGGAAACTCTATTTTCCTTGCAATCCAAACTTGGCGGTTCATGCTTGGCGGTGCACCGCCAAAAAACATTTCCTTGGCGGTTTTCCTATATTCCTTGGCGGTTTTTGGCCGCCAAGAAAATTCCGTTCTGTGGTAGTGATTACGAGCCTCATCGGATTTCAAACGATGCTTGTCATTGAAGCTGGTCCATGCTTCACCATCAGATGGATGCACCATCTTGTCAGGATGGTAGCGTTTGCCATTCTTGTGCCACGTCATCTGTTTCGCGGTTTCCTCGGTCATGAATAGCCTTTGAATCCTCGGCACGAAGGGAAGGTGTCGTAGGACTCGGGCGGGTATCTTAAGCTGGGTCTTCTGGCCACCACTGTCACCAGACTCTACCTCTAGGAACCTGGAGGCTTTACACTTCGGACAGTACTTTGTCTCCTTGAGTTCTTCCCGAAATAGGACACACCCGTTCGGACAAGCATGTATCTGCTCATATGGCATCTTTAGTGCTTTAAGGAGCTTGTGTGCCTCGTACATGGTCTTCGGCAACATGTGGTTTTTTGGAAGCAGGGTGCCAACCACGGCCAACACCTTATCGAAGCCTTCTCGACTCCAGTTTAAATCGGACTTCAACCCCATCAAGCGACTTATGGCATCCAGCTGGGAGACCTCAGAATGAGCGTGAAGGGGTTTCTGTGCCGAGTCCATCATGTACTTGAACGCATCTATGGCTGCCTGCATCTCCGCCTCCTCACGTCCTTCAGCAAACTGTGCTTGGTGAACGTCATCTACCATGTCTCTACCCCCAAAGATCAAAGATCGAAAGCCTCGACGCGTTGTCTCACCACCTCCTCTCTCATACGATCGGCTTCACCATGGTGGACCCACCGGTGTAGTTCGGCGTAAACCCATTCTTGTGCAGATGTGTACCCATGAGTTCCTTGTCTAGCATTCTCCTGTTACCACACTTGTTGCAGGGACACAAAGCCATTTTTGGGAATTTTGCGGCCTTGCCAAATGCACAATTCAAGAAACGATCGGTCTTCTGCATCCATTCATAGTCTGGCATCACCTGACTTGTCCGCCCGTGTACATCCAATCGACGGTCCTCCATCCTCTAGCATATATAACATCACCACAGGTGACCATCAATTGCATCTCGCCGGTGTCCCTACTCTCTAATAGGTGAGGATAGGTCCTAATCCCACCAGCGGATGCGTAGATGAGGTTAGTTTCCATGCTCGCTCCTTTCCCGAGACGAATTTGGCAAGACCTCCCGCCGCTCTCTCCCCGATACACGTCCCGCAAAGGGAGAGTGTGTATCCGGAGAACAACGGAGAGGTGATGCCAAACACCGCCTCGAACCGGAGCGAGCATGAAAATCTAACCTCAACTATGCATTCAAGGGCTGTCCAAAAGCGTGGACAATCCAAAATAGATACGATCGCAGATATGCAAAAGGTCCGCATATCTCCGACCGTATCTCTTCAACGGGAGACACCTAACTAGGTTACGCGACCAAAAACCACATACGGATAGAGGGGTTATACCTAGGGTGGCGGCGAGGTCCGGGTAGCGGGCGGTGGAGAGTCGGTGCGATGGCGAGTCGACGCGGTGCGGAAGACCCGCAGACCGACGAAGACGATCGGGTCGCCGAGTCCCTCCCACAGTCCTCCTGCAAAAAGGGCAAAATGGTTAGTGTCGACTCAAAATTTGGCAAGACCTCCTCCACACAGGAGGTTCCCAAAACTGCAAAAAACATGACACGAAGGCCAACAACCACATATATACCAAACATGGCACGAAGGCCAACAACCACATATATACCAAACATGGACACGAAGGCCAACAACCACCAATATATCAAGAGGAGCCATGTACTTTAGTTCTCTTTCCATGCACATGAAAGTATTGAAGTAGTACAACAACAATTACTACTAACCCTACAACTACTACTAACACTACTACTAACAACTACTTAACTACTAACAATGCTAATAGTAAGAACTACTTAACTATTAACAACAACTACTACTAACCACTACTACTTACTAACTACTACTATTTACTAACCCTACAACTAACACTACTAACTACTACAACTAACACTACAACTAAAACTACTAACTACTACTACTAACACTACAACTAACTACTACTAACACTACTAACTACTACTACTACTAACACTATAAAGGGTAGGGCTTACCTTGGCGGCAAGAACGGCAAGAGCGAGGGCCAGCGGCGACGGCGGGGATGACCATGCAGCAGCATGAGGATCAACGGCCGTCCGAACAGTAGCGCGGGATCGACGGCGGTCGGTCGGCACCTTCCTCTTCTTCCTCCTCCCCCCTCTCTTTCTTCCTCTTCTTCCTCCTCCCTTCTTTTTTCCTCTTCCTCCTCCCCTTTTTTTCTTATTCTTCCTTCCTCCTCCTTCTTCCACCTACCTCCTCTCTCTGCTTGGCCGGCGGGGAGGAGCCCTG
The DNA here is from genome assembly GCA_904845875.1 of Miscanthus lutarioriparius. NCBI lineage: Eukaryota > Viridiplantae > Streptophyta > Magnoliopsida > Poales > Poaceae > Miscanthus > Miscanthus lutarioriparius. Next base: position 37,806,777 of record CAJGYO010000010.1, on the reverse strand, counting down.
GCCAGACCCACGGCAGCCGGCCTCGTCGGGGACGGCCCAGCTAGGTGGGGCAGCGTGGCCATTGTGGCCACGAGCGAGGTTAGGGCGCCGGGGGCAGAGCGAGGGCGCCGCCGCCAGCGCCGCCGGGCCGCCGCCACCGCTGGTCGTCGAGGCGACCACGGCCGTGGGGCCGCCGGATCCGGTGAAGGCGCCCGGCCATCGGGCGAAGCGCCACGGGCGTATGCGTGAAGCTGCTGCAGGTCTTTGAACCGCACGGTGCTGGCGCCAGCGTGGTCGCCGGGATCAAGGGCAGAGCAATGAGGCTCGTTAAAAAATTGAGAAAGTTTCGAGTAAGTTGCGACGTCGGCTGCCTAAAACCCAGACATCTCCACATGTGATAACAAGACACATCGACAAGTTTCGTGATTTTCGGACATCGTTTGGATTTTATATAATTTAAATAAACTTCCCCCGCGAGTACATCGTCATGTTACGACAACATGATGCGCGACATTTCATGCCACTTCCTGCATACGGCCTCAACATAGCCTAAATATCATGAATACTATTTTTTGAATGATGAAATTCCATTATTTCATGTACCTGCAGTTCAAATTTGGAATAGTCGGAAAAATTCAATGCAACGGAAAAAATTAAGGAAATATTGTTAAAGAACTCATAATTGTCCCAAATTTTGAAACAGGGATATATTTACTGTAGCAAGTCCCCACAAAAAAAATGGGGTCAAAGAAACAAAAAAATAATAATAATTTGCCGGGTGCCACCCAGGGCACCCGGCAAAGAATCCTTTGCCGGGTGCCAGGTCATGGGGCACCCGGCAAAGAAATTTAAAAAAAAAATTAAAAAAATTCTTTGCTGGGTGCCTAACGGCGTGGCACCGGCAAAAATAACGACACACCGGCGCCCGTCAAGCCGGCCACCTTTGCTGGCGGCCATATTTTGCCGAGTGGCCGGCACCCGGCAAAGACTAATTTTTGCCGACGGCTGGAATTTGCCGAGTGCCCGGCTCCCGGCAAAGGTTGATTTGCCGGAGGCCTTTCTTTGCCGGGTGTCTCCAGGCCTGGCACCCGGCAAAGAATTCCTTTGCCGGGTGCCCGATAAAAAGCACCCGGCAAATATTTTTGCTCCCGGCAAATCAGCCGTTTCCTGTAGTGCTAGCCATTTTCCTAGCATTTCTAATCATTGTGATGATCAGGTACTGCAATCTTGGTGACTTGCCGTGTGTGGCACAACCTATTGAAACTTGTCAAATAATGTCTTCAGTTTCCACCACCATCTTGACTATGTATCTTTGTTGGCTGGTCTAACTAAATCTATAAAGACGTTTGTTGTTTCATCATGTAGTCTTCGCAGATTTGCAATAGCACCATGCGATTTGCCTATTTCCTTTAGTGCTGCCAAACCAAAGTGATATGTCAGCTTAGACCATTTCCCAATGGACACCTAATCATTGTGGTGATCAGTTACTATAATCATGGTGTTCTATCGTAGATGGCACAAGCTATTGAAAATCATAAAATTATATGCACTCTTCAGTTTTCACCACCATCTTAAACTATGAGTCTTTGTTGAGTCGTCTAATTCTATGGAAACATTTGTTGTTTCTTCGTATGCAATCTTTGCAGAGGATCTGGGGCTAGATGCACAGCTACCAATGCTCATTTATATATTAACAAATGGCCAATGCTATTTAACTATATCTTGGGAGGAGGTATTTGTTACTAGAAAAGAAATGCGATACAGACTTAAGTTCATACTTTCCACCACCATCTTATGACGAAAACATTTGCTGTGTTTCTTCATTCTAGGAGATTTCAGACAGAATACAGAGCTACCGATGCACAATGATTGATAGATGGCCATCAATATTTGTGCAAAGGAGTCTCTTAATAGAAAAGTTACGCGAAACTGACTTGGAGTTCACACTTTTGGGACACGAACATGTGGCTGGTCATCCTTTTTCGTCAAGTTGCAAAACCAATGAACTGAAAAATCATGCATCGGTTGCCTCTCTCACTCGAAATTTCATGCGAGAGTTCTTGAAACCCAACAATCCATAAGATCCATGCTACCTATATTGAGGTGCAGTCTGCTACTGCAGTCCAGTTTTAATTTATGAAGATAGGGACAAGTGGGCCAGTCTGCATTGTTGGCACAACCTGTTTACTGACCGGTGAGCTGCAGCACGTACTCTAACAAAAACAAACTGTGGGCCCCTATCATGGCCAGGCACGCACATATGGGCCCCTATCATGCACCAGAAACTGTGTCATGCCAATTTTATTTGCCAACAAAACTTGGTACTAGAGGTTCTGTTTTGACCACTTAATTTAATAACTCTCGTATAGATCCACGGTACATATGTTCCAGCACCGTTTTTACATATTTGGCAGCTTATGTCATATGTAATTAGCTACTTATGTATTGTCCACATAGCAGTTTATTATGTTGATACTACAACTGCATTTAAGCTAATAAGTCCATGATACATAGTATCTCTATAATTGTTGCAATTTATGTTGATAGTTGCAATATTAACATTCTTCAGTTTGGATGCGGTATAATATAGCCCTTGTATATAGGGGTCATCATGGGTTATGATTAGGGGTTACACAAGTTTTGTGTTTAGGGTTTTGTTGTTCTATCCATTCTTCGCACAACCTTCAACTTTTAGTTTTCTTCACCACCGACCCCGTGTATTAGACCATTTTAATTAGGTGTCATGAAGACTTTGACTTTCGGGTTTGTGGGGTTATTACCTTAATGTTTGTATGGATTGCATCTTGAAGTTTTCATACTATGGACCTCGTATACTTGACCTTTCTGTTTGGGGGTCGGTACGGGTTGTAACTAGGGATCAACATAGAATGTGATCAGGGGTGGTGCATGGGCTTTGAAACCGTCAGCAGGGTTGTGATTAGGCATAGGGGATGTGGTTCAGGATTGTGGGTTCTGACCCCATCATCTACATGCATGGATCGTAACTTTTATTGGAAAATCAATTTTAACACTTTGATGAGACAACGGAGGTGAAACATGTAAGTCAATTTCCTTTTCATAAACATAAAAGGTATATTCAACTTTGAACTCAAATATAAATCAATTTAAGATCCTAACAGCTCATTTAATTTGTAGATGCAAACTATAGCTCTTCTAGAAAAATAAACAATCCATTTTTCTGAGACGTACACCTTGCTGTTAATCAAGTTCAAGTTCAATGAGAATGCAACGGAGAATGGGCATGTTACATCAACCAATTTAAATTAAACAAAACTAAAACTATGACTCAAATAGAACACGAACAAACATGAATAGTGCTATCATCACGAACTTGCTCAATAATGATTGTCAAAGTCTTCCTTTCCATCTTAGCAACAAAACCCTTTACTTCAAAAGGGTTGGGTTCTCCAATAGTAAATGGTGAAAGAATGTATGAAAAACATGTGTAGACCTGTACAATGCAAAGCTTCCTCTGTAATTTGCTACTTTCTTCTTAGTTTCCTCTAACATCTCAATTTTCTATCTTAACAATGTTGTCCCCATATGTGGTCTCAACTATAAAATCTTTTATATAGCTATCAGCCTCAATGTTGTCTCAACTATAAACTCTTTTATATAGCTATCAACCTCAATGTTCACATAATGAGTTTCTATAGATCAGATGCATGCAAATGATGTTTCATGTTCACGCGAATGATGTTTCATGTTCATCCATGCAGACTAGGCATGAGAAATAACAATACTCAGTAGTTAGTTCAACAAATGCATACCTGGTTTCTTCAGCTATTTAAGGCATGAAGCAGATATCACAAGTTTGTAGCCCTAAGTTGGATACATCATACATTCCTAGCCCTGAGATTTCTTTTTTGAGGGAAACAAGAGGGGTTGCCCCCCTACTGAACTTTATTAAAATTTAAATGCCCAAATCTCAAAGTACAGCTCATGACACAAAGAATGAAACAAAGAAAATAAGCAAAATTACACAAAGTTGTTTAGCCATAATTGTAACTGAAGGCCTATATCTCCCTTAGCTCTGAGCTTAACCCAAGCTAACTCCTGCTTGAAAACCAGCTTGCAAGCTTGCACAAAGTGATGATGATTCCTCAAGATGACATCATTACTGGTAGACCAGATGGCCTAGAACATTGCAACAATTACTTCCATGAAGAAGGGCCTCTTGATTTGAGTTTTAAACAAAGGAATTGAGTCTAACATGTTTCCTTGAATTAGATGTGCTAGTCCTAGCAAATTCCAGCAAGTCATGGCAAAAGGACAGTCCATGAAGAGATGATGAAGAGATTCCTCTGCATCTAGGTGACAAAGCACACAGTTGTAACTTTGTAATTCCATATTTTTTCCTTTTCAAAAGCTCTCTAGTACTAATTTTGTCCTTTATGGCTAACCAGAAGAAGACTTTCCTTTTTGGAAAACAATTCGAGTTCCATAGCCAATTCGAGTTCCTAGCCCTAAGATTTAAACAGATAGTCTCAATGGGTCATTTTTTTCAATCATTCGAGGTCATGATTGGTCATGCAATAGAGGCTTCAAAGGGATCCATGGATTATAATGTATTTCTCATCTGGAGTTAATTCATTACCATACTTCTATAAGTCAAACTGCCTTTTTTTTACTAACACAAAAGGTATATTTAGCTTTGAACTCAAGTACAGATCCATTTGTGATCCTAGCAGCTCATCAGATTTGGAAATGAAATACAAACTTGTGGAAAAAACAAGACATGAAGGGATGAACTTATTCTCCATCACTTCTATACACTATGATAAGTTGATAACCCACCTAATTAACAAACTTCTGAACAAGTGTGGAACATGAGAATTTGTGTGCAGCTGGTACCTACATATATATGTCAACACCAGAAGCCAATTGCACATCAACTTAGGAAAATGTCACCTTCCTTTGCCTTTGCATTGTTAGTCATGATGCCTGTTTGCATTTCTCCTTCACCTATCATGACGATGATGATGGTTGGACCAGGCACCGAAAACATGGTGACTGATATGCCTAGCTAGAGGTAGCTGTAAGTAGTGGTCAACTTCAAATTTGTCACTACATGGGATGTAACGAGTCACATATGGCTATATAGGCATTCCTTGCAGGATTCCCGGAAAGACCTGCATGTACAAAATCAAAACCTTATTACTCTAGATATGTGGCATGATGTTTCAGGAAGATATGTAAATTACATGTGAAAAGGAACATCATTCATTAGACTATCTTAACTAGATTGATTGTAATCAAACTCCACATGTTTTGAGCAGTCACATTCATCCTAAAATGACCAGTAATAGGGGACTATATAAGCTGGTAGTGATAATAAATAGAGAATGGAAACAAATGGAGGGAGTAAAACAATTGACCTGATTATATGTCAACATCGAGCAAAGAGTTTGCACGTCTCTTTATTTTGGAGTTTCACCTACAAGGACAACATTGTCTGAAGTGGCCAAGCATTCGATGCACTCCAAGGTATGCATGAGGTTCGTTCACACTTACATAAAGTGCTTCACCATGATTGAGCTTAACAAAACTAAGGAAGAACACTGCCAGAACACCAGCATCTCCTGGGTACTGCTTCTCCAATGACAAAACAAGTTGCTCCTTCTTTGTTAAACTTCTTTTTTTAGATAAAGGATAGTTTATATCCGGCTTCATCTACCGAGGTAGAATCAGGCCCATTATTACAAAGTTCACAGCACACCACTTTCAAGGTTGAGAAGCTCACATCCAGACTTTGGGAAACAAAACATGAAGAGAAGTCTTGACTAAGAAAGACCAAAAAACCTAGTAGATAACCATCCACTGGAACTAAAGAAATGCAGGGCTGAAGTCTCCAAATGCTGCCCAGCAAGGGTCAGCTGGTCCCGTAGATCATCACGCCGCTGCAGTCTTGCCCACTGCCGTAGCCAATGGGTTCCCCTGAAGAGCACCTGCAAAAAAGTTTTTGGTCTGCATTTGTCAAAAACCACTTCATTTCTTGTTAACCAAATTGTCCAACATAAAGCCGCTGCTGTCGTTAATAACAATGAGTTATAAATAACACCACCCATCTTAGACCAAGTAACAAATAAATCGTCTATGTTGAGAGGAGGTGCTATTCCAAATAATAAGTGTACAGCGCGCCACAAAAATTTGGCATAAGCACATTCGAAAAAAATGTGGTGAATAGTCTCTGTAGAGTGACAAAAGCAACAACTTTTTGTCACCATTCCAGTTACGTCTTGCAAGGTTATCTTTGGTTAGGATTACACCTCTTTTTAGGTACCACAAGAATATCTTTATTCTTGTAGGAATCTTGATCTGCCATAAATCTTGTGACACTCTGACACCATTGTTAATTAACTTGGCATACATAGATTTAACCGAGAAGGTACCTAATGAATGTAAAGCCCAAACAAATGTGTCTCTTTCCCCCAGTAAGTTCACATCTTGTATAGAAGCAACAATTCTAAGCCAGTCCCTTAGATTTCTACTCACTAAATTGCGGCGAAAGGAAATGTTAAGTGGGACTGAAGCAAGTACTCTTGCCACCGAATCTTGTTTTCTTCTCACAATATTGAACAACGCAGGAAATCTATCATTTAGTGGCTGGTCACCCAACCAAGCATCAATCCAAAAACGAGTTTGTGATCCGTCTTTTACTCTGAATGAACCCAAACCCATGAAAGTATCTTTAACATTCATCAAGCCTTTCCAGAAATGAGAGTCAGTTGGCTTTTTAGTACAACTCCCTAGAGTCTTATCTTTTATGTATTTATTCCTCAATAATTCTTGCCACATGCCATCCTCATTTAGCAATTTGAAAAGCCATTTACTTAACAGACATCTGTTTTGTAAGTCCAAATTTTGAATACCAAAGCCACCTTGGATTTTTGGTTGGCACAAAATTTCCCATTTAGCTAGCCTATATTTGCGCTTGTGTTGGTCATTTTGCCAGTAGAATCTTGATCTTAAACAGTCAATCTTTTCCAAAACTCCTTTTGGGAGTTCGAAAAATGACATCATAAACATCGGTAAGCTAGAGAGCACCGAGTTTATTAAAACCAAGCGACCTCCTACCGAAAGCAACTTGCCTTTCCAACCACTAAGCTTCTTCTCAATTCTATTTTCGATTGTCTGCCAATCTTTATTACTCAACTTCCTAGTGTGTATAGGTAAACCAAGGTAACGGAAAGGAAACTTACCCACCCCACATCCAAACAGCTGCGAGTAAAACACCTTATGATCCTTTGCCTTACCAAAGCAAAAGATCTCACTCTTGTGAAAATTAATTTTAAGCCCTGAGAGTTGCTCAAAAGTACTTAAAATTAACTTCATGTTTCTCGCTCTTTCAACATCATGGCTCATAAATATTACTGTGTCGTCCGCATATTGGAGGATGGACAAGCCATCTTGGACAAGGTGAGGTAAGACCCCCTTCTACCTAACCTGCTTCCTTTGCTCTAGCAATCAGTATAGCCAGCATATCTACCACTATATTAAATAGTATTGGAGACATTGGGTCACCTTGCCTTAAACCTTTTTTCGTCTGGAAGTATGAACCAAGTTGATCGTTCACCTTAATATTTACATTTCCTCCTTGTGTGAACTGCTTCACCCAAGAGCACCATTTTTGTGAGAAACCTTTCATCCTTAGAGTTTATTGTAGAAAGCTCCATTTTACTTTATCATATGCCTTTTCAAAGTCTATCTTGAAAATTATCCCATCATGTTTTTTCGAGTGAAGTTCATGTATTGTCTCGTGAATTATTACTGCGTCTTCCATAATGTTTCTACCTGGAAGGAATGTTGTTTGTGTTGGTCTAATAATCTTCTAGGCAACAGTAGATAATCTATTAGTTGCAACTTTGGTAAAGATTTTAAAAGAAACATTCAACAAACATATTGGTCTGTATTGTTGAATCACTTTCGCATCTTTCTTTTTTGGTAGCAAAATTATCGTTCCAAAGTTGATACCATTCAAAGGCAAGGTTCCCTCATGGAATTCCATAAACATAGCTATCAGATCATCTTTTAATAAGTCCCAGAAGACCTGATAAAACTCTGGTGGAAAACCATCTGGGCCTGGTGCCTTATTATGTTCCATTTGGAACACTGCTGTCCTTACTTCTGATTCCGAGAAGGCATCTGTCAAGTGCTCATTTTCCAGTTCGGAGACTTGTGGAATGTCATGAACATAGTGTTCATCTAACTCAATAAAAGAATTCTCCGGAGGACCAAAAAGACTCTTGTAATAATTGGTAATATGCTGCTTCAACTGAGCATCACCATCTATTACAGTGTGACCGTCCTCCAACTGGAAAATACGAGTTTTCCGATGTCTTCCGTTAGCCAACAAATGGTAATATTTTGTGTTAGCATCACCCTCCAATAGGTGCTTAACCTTTGCCCTTTGGTACCATTTGAGTTCCTCTTCTCGAAGTATTTCAGCAAGCCTTTCATTTAACACGTGTTTTAAGTTTAGTTCCGACTCATCAAGCAAAGAGTTCTCTGCCTTTTTATCTAGCTCATCGAGTTTGTTTAACAAGGTCTTCTTTTCTTTCTTGTAGGCACCACTCACATTTTTTGCCCATCCTCTGAGGTATTGGCGGAGCTTTCTGATTTTCGCTTGCCACCTCTCTAGGGGGCTGTCCTCGACGAGCACACTATGCCACACATCTCTCACCATGTCACAAAATCCATCCCTGAGCAACCAACCCAATTCGAACTTAAACTGTAGCTGGTAAGCCAGAGATGGGCTATTTGTGCTATAAAACAGTGGAGTGTGATCAGAAATCTCTCTGTTCAATGCTCGGACACTAAAAACAGGGTATTTGGACTCAAAATCCCTACAAACAAGAATTCTATCTAATTTCCCGAAGGTCTAATTTTGTAAATTATTCGCCCAAGTAAACTTCCTTCCTGCCATTTCTAATTCTCTAAGGTTTAAAGTATCTATTACAGAGTTGAACAGAAAAGGCCATCTATCATTATAGTTGTCATTGTTTTTCTCATCCGGTCTACGAATAATGTTAAAATCACCACCTTTAATAAGAGGTAATGTTTCTTTTGAACATACTCGGACTAGTTCGGATAAGAAATGTGATTTAAGATCCGCTTGAGCTGGGCCATACACTGAGATTAAATTGAACTTAAAATCATCCTCCTTGTGTCTCAATTTAAACCGAATTAAAAAGTCCCCCTCTTCTATTTGTTCAATGTCAAAGGTTAAGAGATTTACCCCTAGAATCATGCCACCGGACCGACCCCTTGGAGCCATGCAATGCCAAAGAAAATCTCTGCCAAAGCAGATATTATTCAAAGTGGACTGCAGAAAATTGGCTCTGGCCGGTTTCCGATACAGCTATGAACTCTAGGTTCTTCTCTTTTGTTAAATCAGAAAGAAATTTATATTTTTTTGTGTCAGCAAAACCGTTGCTATTCCAGAAAATTCCTTTCATTGCGATTCTTTTTTTAGTTTTTTCTTATTGTTTTTGGACCTAGACTTCTTGAGATGTGATATGGGGGTCTGTAGACACAAAGGGTCACAGCCGCCATCACCTAGGTCTTCAGAGATTTCGGCACAAATGAGATTTAAAGCATCTAAGTCTAGGTCCTCATCTACTGAACAAACAGTTGAAGCATCCCCTAACAAAGAACTGTTATCTACTTTTAACAAGTTACTCTCAGACATTCTGGTTGATTCTATGTCTCTAAGATGTTGCAAAGACAATGTAACTTCCTGTTCATTAGCCCCAAGTGATATACCTAGTGTGCTAGTATAAGCTAGTAAAGAAGAATCATCAAAAACATCAAAAGAAAGTGGTTGTTCTTTACCTTTGATAGAAGAATCCATGTTCCTACGAGCCTTTAACTTTGTTGCCTTCTCCAACGAGTCTTGCTCTGAAGTAGGCGCGTTTCTTTTACTAGCTCTCACTAGTGACACTACCCCACCACTCAATGCTTTAGTCTTATTCAAAGTGCCAGAGTCAATCTTGGATTGCAACATGCTAGCTTTCCACTTTGCAGATCCATCTGGAGTCATCCCAGTCTGGGTAAGTAGCACCACAGGCTTAACTACATCACTTTTCCTGAGTTGGAACCTTTGCCTTCCTTATCAACATGATGGGGTACCTCTGCAGTACCCATAAAAACCTCCTAGGTCCCCGCGGCTGCAAGGTCTTCCTGCTCAGTAAGAACAACAGTGGTAGCCTTACTCTTGTGTTGTCCACTCGGTGCAACTGAGGCATCAGGCTGCTTTTCAGATGTTTGACCAGCTGGTGGGTCTTCCATCTTTTTACCGTCATGATCCATGTTCTCCGGCCCTTTTTCCTCTGGTGCTTTATCCTCGTCCATGGTAGAGTCCATGTCAATGACTTGTGGCTCACCATCAGACATATCCTTCTCCACTCTTAATTGTAGCTCATAGACAAAGTCCCCAATGACTACATCCACAAGATCTGGATGAGATCGGGATCCAGCACGGCTACTTTCATTCTAGCTCTGCCATACTTCTTTGTAAATTTAGTATCAACTGCTCGAGAGACACCTAGAATGGAGCCAATTGTCCAAATGATAGAGAACACTCGCAGTTCCTTTGGTAGTCCCCGAAATTGTACCCAAACCTTATAAATCTCATATTTGAAGACATCATTTTTAGCCCCTTTCTCAAAACGAATCTTTCCTTTCACTGTTTTGGTGTCCATCGGACCCCAATTCACCATGTGATTGAGCACTTCAGCAGAAGGTAAATTAGTGGTAAAGGCATCATTGCCTTTCTCCTCAATCACCCAACTGTTTCCGGGTAGTAGTTTGTCGAGTTCTACTGCCAATTGATCTGCAGTAAGAGAACCCTCCAGAACACGTACCACAGCTGATTTATCATCTGAAACTACTTTTGGATTTATCATCCAGAACACACTCCATATAAGAGTACTAAATGTAGATGAAAAAAAAACTAATTGCACAGTTGGGTGAGAAATCGCGAGACGAAACTTTTGAACCTAATTAGTCCATAATTAGACACTAATTGCCAAATACAAACGAAAGTACTACAGTAGCCGAAATCCAAAAAAAAAATTGGATCTAAACGGGGCCTTATATGGAGCGTAGAACTCCTGTGGCAAGTGAGTCCTCAGCTCAGCTTTTCTGTTCAACATACCTGCAATTTGTATTTGTAAACATATGCATATATTTATCCAAAATTTCAAATCAAACTCTGAAAATCGAAGTGTCCTTCTTGTTTGACAGTGCATGGCAATGCCCTCAGGTAATGAAGGAGAAGATTTAGGAACACCACTATCTCGGTTGCTAGGACTTGTGAGTACTCTATCCCTTATTGTCTCCCTGTTGCTCCCAAATGCTGCTGTCTGTAAAAGCTCATTTCTTTCAGTAATTCCCATCAATTGAACATGCTCAAGGCTGCTGTCTGTAAAAGCTCATTTCTTTCGGTAATTCCCATCAATTGAACAGATACAAGATGTGTGCATTGCCTAAAGTGGGCCTGTTATGGTGGGCAACATCTACACAAGGAAGAAGAAGGCCAGTGGCTGAGAAGTGGACCGGGCCAAGGCGCCGAAACCAGGCCAGAGCGCGGTCACCATCGCCACGGCGCGCCTAGAGCGTCAGTTGAGCATCAGTTGCTAGATCCTAGTGTTTATGAGAGTATTCAGGAGTAAGAGTCATTTGGTTGTTATCCCTTTGCATTAGCTGGAAGTTGTTAGGATTGGAGTATAAGTATTGAACATTTATGCTTAATGAAGATTAGCCAGAGATTGAGTTTATCTCTCTCGCTCTTTGGCATTGTTGCTCTCGGTCTCTCTCTCGTTCACGTTCACCATCAGGCGCCGAGCATGGCGCCACCAGTCCGCCGCCGGGGATTCAAACCCAAGCCAGCCATCTCCCACTCCTACGCCCTACATTCCCTAAGCTCCAACAGGGCTGCACTTGGACTCGAGGCATGCATATGTGATTGTCAGGCATGTGAAGTTTGCAAGAAAGAAAGGTGGGAAGAAAGCCAGCCAGTCCATAGATGATGCAGGATAAGGTACCCGCAGTGCTGTTCCTGAGTCACCTGTTGATGGTAGCAATAGTGAAGTGAAGACAGTTGGAGATGGTTTAGGAAAAATCTTAGTGCGGTGGAGGGTGTGATACCGGAGTTAGTAATACCCCTACCACTTTGGAAAATATTAGGGACTTGTGTGTTATGATGTATGGAGAGTAAGGATGAATGATAAATGCATTTGTAATATTCGTATGGATATTTTAATGTCAAATGGTTGGGGACCATAATAAAATGTCTATTTGCATGTCATTGTGTGTCAATTGAATATAGTGACTAGAATATTAGAATATATTGATATTGCAATTATTTTTTTATTGCCAACAAAGATTTCCTTGGAGGCCGGCCCTCAAGGAAATTATAATTACCTTGGCGGTTAATGACAGTCAAGGAAAACTATAATTTCCTTGGAGGTGAAGGGTAGTCAAGGAAATAACAATTACCTTGGTGGTCTACAGTGTTTCCTTGGCGGTCTACAGGAAAACTACTTTTCTTGGCGGTTGCAACATTTTCTTAGCCCTTTGGCAAATTAAGTATGGTCCAAATTTCTTTGACGGACAGCCTCGAAGGAAATAATCCTTGAGTGCCAAAACCGTCAAGGAAATTAATTTCCCTTATCTCCTATCCTTGAGTGAATTTGCTTGACGGTTTGTGGCCAAGGATCATTTCCTTGGCGGTTTAACCCCTTTCCTTGGTGGTTTTTGGCACTCAAGGCAATTCGGGGTTATGGTAGTGTTTAAACTAGTTGAGCCGACATGTAAAGTACAAATTAATACTACTACTTTCAACTGCATTTTTTTATATAGCTACCAATCTCAATGTCCACAGAATGTGACTAAATGCATACAAGTGTTGCATGTGGAATAATAATATTCAACAATATGTTCGTCAAATACATGCCTAGTTTCTTCACCTATTTGTGATCATCACATGTTTCCAGATACATCACATGTTTCCATCGCTAAGCTTGAAACAGAAAATCTCAATGGATATTTTCCTTTTGTGTTCATTCAAGTTAATGGGTCATCCAATTGAGGTTTCGAAATTCAAAGCGATGCAAGGATTAAAGGAGTGTCCATCTGGAATTTATTTGTTTCTCATACTTTTATATGTCAACTTCACTACCGGAAACGTCAAATTTGCCGAGTGTTTTTATGTTTGCCGAGTGTATTCTCTCGGGCACTCGGCAAACAAGCTATTTGCCAAGTGCTGCGCTAAAAACACTTGGCAAAAAAAACACTCGGTAAAGATGAGGTTTGCTGAGTGTCAAAAAAACACTCGGAAGAGGGGGTTTGCCGACTGTTTTCTTTTTTGCACTCGGCAAAGAAATAAAAAAAAATTCTGGGAAAGAAGGAGAAGAAAAAAAAATAAAAAAAACTTTGCCGAGTGCCCAGATCTAGAACACTCGGCAAAGAAATAAAAATCTTTTTTCTGGGAAAGAAGGAGAAGAAAAAAATGAAAAAAAACTTTGCCGAGTGCCCAGATCTAGGACACTCGGCAAAGGAAAAAAACTATTTACTGTGTAAAAAAAACCAGAAAAAAATAAAAAAACAAGCTTTGCCGAGTCCCTCCCATCCGGCACTCGGCAAAGCAAAACTCCAAATATAACAAGCCGCACCCACGGGCCCCGCCCCTTCTCCCCCCCGCGCGCCTCCCTTCTCCCACGCGCCGCACCCGCCGCCCTCCCCTTCTCACACACACGCTGGCCGCCCCCTCCCTTCTCCCGCCCGCCCCTCCCCTTCTCCTTCTCCCAGCGCCAGCCGCCGCCCTCCTTTCTTCAAGACGCCAAGACGCCACGCCGCCGCTCCTCCTCTCTCTCGCCGGCCCTCCCCCCCACCCTTTCCCGGCGGTGGCGCCCCCCCTCTCTAGGCATGGCGGTGCTCCCCTCTTCTCCACGGCAATGGCACTCCCTCCCTCTCCCTGTGCGAGCGGCGGATCTACCGGCGGCGCCCCTCCACTGCCTCCACCAGATCCGGCCCTGTGCGGGCGGATCCTGCGACGGTGGCGCACGGGGAGGCCGGATCCGGCCCCGGCGCGGGTGGACGGATCTGGCGCGCGGCCCTCCTCTCCCGACGTGGCGGCGCTCCTCCACCGCCTCCACCAGATCCGGCCCCGGCGCGGGCGGATCCGGCGACGGTGGCGCACGGGGAGGCCGGATCTGGCCCCGACGTGGGCGGACGGATCTGGCACGCGGCCCTCCTCTCCCGGCGTGGCGGCGCCCTCCCCCCTCCCTTTCCTGGTGGCGGATCTACCGGCGGCGCTCCTCCACCGCCTCCACCAGATCCGGCCACGGCGTGGTGGCGGCACGGCGTGGTGGTGGTGCGGCATGGTGGCGGCACGGCGAGGAGAAGACGACGGCTTGTTTTTTTTTATTTTTTCTGAAAATTGTTTGCCGAGTGTTTTTTGGGCACTCGGCAAAGTCTTCGCCGAGTGCCCGACAAAAAACACTCGGCAAAGTTAGTTTGCCAGTAGAATTTTTACCGTGCTCGGCAAAGGGTTCGCCGAGTATTTTAGTGGCTTTGCCGTGTGCCGTAGGCACACGGCGAAGCTCCCGTTCCCCGTAGTGCTTCCTTCTTTCACGAACATAAAATGTATATTCAACTTTGAACTCTAATACAGATATGCTCTCTCCATCCCAAATAGAAAATTTTCTAAAGTTCAAAATTTATTCCAAAATAAATAATGTTGTACACAAATGTGGAACATTGTCTCTTAATGTGGAAGCTAATCATGGCGCATGCCAACGATAACTGTCAAATCCACGAGATACCCTTCGGGAAGGGAAAGGAGACGAGGATACATGCGTCATTTGCCAACATCCTTAATCTTCTTAAAATTTTCAAAAACATATTTATTATGGTACGGAGGGAGTATTTAATATCGTCCCAACAACTCATTTAGTTTGTAAATGTAAAATACAGAACTTATTATTTATCTTTCCTGAACACCAACACTTCATTGGTTGTTGAGATTGAGTTCAAGTTTTGTGTTAAGCCTATAGAAAGAATGGGTACTTTTACATTAAAACCAGGAAACTAAAATCAAGCAAAACTAAAACTATGAATCAAGAAGACATGACTAGTGCTACCATCATGAACATGCTCAACAATAGCGTAGACAACTCAAACTACGAATCAAGTTGAAAAAAAGAGTAGTGCTACCATCACGAATCTGCTCAGCAATGACCTCCAAGGACTTCCATTTTATATCAGTGGCAAAACACAAATCCGTTTCGAAAGGCTTTGCTTCTCCACAGGTCAATGATGGCAGAACTCATGACAGTATACATATGGAGAACCAAACAACGCAAATTTTTCTGAGGAATTCCCCACATTCTTCTCGGTTTCCTCCAACATCTCAAATTTCTGTCTCAACAATGTTAATCTTGACATTGTATAAAGTTGGAACACTAGTGGTCTCAACTAAAAACCCTTTTATACACCTACCAATCTCAAAATGTGCTCCTGCTGTGATCAGATGCATACAAATGTTGTTGCATGTTCATCCATGCATACTAGACATGAGAAATATCAACACTCAGCAATTAGTTCAGATCTTTCTAGCCCTAAGCTTGAAACACTCATTGTGTCTTTTTCTTCAGCAATCATTTGAGGCAATGTTATTAGGTCCGATGACTTGTGGTTAGTCATGATTAGTCATCTTTGTCGCAACATGGGACTCCATAAGACCCCTGAATACAATTAACTTGACTACAAAACTAGTCATCCAATTAATGCACAACTAATCATGACTAATCATCTCATCAATCAATCTAGACGACTAGTTAGGCTAGCCCAAGAAATTTTTATTATGGGCAGAATTTGCTGACCTTTAGTAGGTCAAAAAACCACCATGATCATTGATTCGTTGCATATAGGATTACATCTTGAACTGTGTCTGACTGCTTGCTGTCTTTGCCTCTTCTATTTGCTAGTTTATGGTCATGTTTGCATATATCTACTATATACATAGCTGTCTGTCCATTTTTTTACCACATGAATGGCTAAATGTCTGACTAACTGACTAGGCACTGACTAATCACCCCAATTATTCCTTGCTACAGTGTATGGAGGAGCCGGAGCCACCCGGAGCTCTACGAAACAGGACCTAAACCATTGCAGACTAGAGAAAATTATAGACGTCCTGTAAACTTTGTCGATGACATTGATCACAATAACACCATGCACGTGCTAGGGTCGTTGATCTTACATGCTTATTAGAGATCATGAATTGTTTTCACTTTATATTACTATCAACATGGAAACATGGCAAATGACACTTTCACTCTAAACAAGATGGCTAGTAATCAAAGATATCATCTTGATCCATAAAGCTTCCAACATTAGTGACTTTCATATTTCTGTTGTTGAGATTGATCTGAATTTGTGTTGGGGACTTCGATGTTAACTCTAATAAACAATGTTGGCTTCAACTAGAAAACTTTATAATTTTGTAGACCGAATTTTTGAGTTGTCAAAACTTTAAATACAATTGGAACTTCAAAGCATTGGTTTCTCCTTCTTCCAAATCCAGTGAGGTATTGATGTCAGGCAACCATTAAAATTTATAGATCATAGGATACTCTGATCACCATACAGTACTATACTATTAGGATAGCAGTGATTTTATTCAGTATCATGTGGATAACCTAATCGATCAGTTCGATTAAACCGGCTCCCCACCCCTACTCATGTTTGAAAGCTTTGCATATTTCTAATCCGCAGTGGAACTGAGACATCAGAAATATTCTGTAGTTTTACTGAATATATGCATGGATCAAACATTCTAATCATTGAACCATTTGTGTACTTTCAAAATGATTGTCTTGTTTCTTGTAAGAGCACACGGTCAAGGTTGTTGTTCCACTGCTTGCATCGTTTATTGGCTTGACCATTTCATACATATTCATGAGACGAAGGCGCATAAAAAACGTTTGCTATCTACATAGAGAGACTATCTAAATTTGCTATTTTATTTTGTTCTACTACTATGTGCATCGGTTTTAAATGGAAGGCTCACATGAAACATTCAATTTTGGTAAAGGGTCTCAGGATAAGGATAAGATGAATGTGAAGGAAGATGAAGCCATAGTTTGGGCGCTAGAAGGAAGGAGTTTATAATTCACAACTTATGACTTTTTACATGTATTAGAGGCTACAGATAACTTCTCAGAAGAAAACAAACTCAGGCAAGGTGGCTTTGGTCATGTATACAAGGTAACTGTGTAGCCATACCATTATGAGTGCACATAATTTGACAGAAACATGGAACCATAATGATAAATATATATAGTCTACAATCTGATGAAATTGTGCTTTTTCTCGCTGATGCAAAAGATTGAACTTCTCTGTAGGGTTGGTTTCCTGATGGATCAGACATAGCAGTAAAGAGACTTGCTTCACATTCAGGCCAAGGTTTCAACCAGTTTAAAAATGAAGTACAACTCATAGCCAAGCTCCAGCACACTAATCTAGCTAGGCTTCTGGGATGCTGTTCTCAATATGAAGAGAAGATATTTTTGGTACAAAATTGGAACAATACAAAGAAGATTAGCATGGCCCCTACGCAAGGATGGCACGCACAAATCGAGAAATAGTCCAAAAAAAACCATAACATAAATTCTGAGTGCTAAGTCTTCTTTTCTGATACATCTATTCTTTATTAATTTGCAAATGATACAAGAAGTGCTTTACTGTATTGGATCAGACGCCTAGCAATAATAAATGGGATAGCACAAGGACTTCTGTATTTGCATAGGCACTCTCGGTTACGT
The DNA here is from genome assembly GCA_904845875.1 of Miscanthus lutarioriparius. Lineage (NCBI taxonomy): Eukaryota > Viridiplantae > Streptophyta > Magnoliopsida > Poales > Poaceae > Miscanthus > Miscanthus lutarioriparius. The sequence continues at coordinate 37,788,946 of CAJGYO010000010.1, read as the reverse complement.
GCCATCCATAGAGATCTTAAAGCAAATGATATTCTCTTGGCCCATGAAATGAATCCTAAAATTTCAGATTTTGGCCAGGCTTGCAAAAATCTTTAGCACAAATGATACTGAAGTAAACACGGAAAGAATCGTTGGGACATAGTAAGATGTCTTACGAATTGTTCACTCGAATTATATTAGAAAGCTATTTTGTTACAGAACATTTCAGCAAAGTTTGTTACATCCATCTTTTCAGTGGTTATATGTCTCCTGAGTATGCACCAGAGGGCCTCTTCTCAATGAAATCCGATGTATTCAGCTTCGGTGTGCTAACACTTGAGATAGTCAGTGGAAAAAGATCATCAGGCCTTCATAGATATGGAGATTTCATCAACCTTCTTGGACATGTGAGTCTTCTATGTCCAGTTAATTATACTACGTGTAAAAGTAATCTCTCTCTCTCTCTCTCTCTCTCTCTCTCTCTCTAGTCGCTCAACAAAAGTGGTACAACTTTTTAACCACACAGATGTGTTAATGGCATCCACTCACTACACCAGCATATATACTGTTCCATGATTTCTGTATTTTCACGAGAGTGCAAAAGCACTAGCTGTATTTTTTTTATATGCACATAACTTTATTTGTTAAGTATGCGACATTCTCCATTCTCCATTCAGGCATGGCAGTTGTGGAAAGATGAAAAATGGCTTCAAATTGTGGATACATCATTAACTGTCGAGTGTCATACATTAGGGATATTAACGTCGCCTTGCTGCCTGTGTGTGCAAGAGAATGCAGCTGATCGACCCAACATGTCAGATGTGGTTGCTATGCTAAGCAGTGAAAGCATGACCTTGCCAGAACCTAAGCACCCAGCATATTTCTACATAAGGGTGACAGAGGACGAGACCTCAATAGTCACTGATCTGCCATCTCGTGTTAATGATATCACAACGACTCTTTACATGGCAGATAGCTTCCTAGTTTTCTTTGTCAAAGTTTCTGTATTTGCTGTGTATGCGGACGAATTTTTCTATCTTCTTAAGTCCAAAATTGTGAGTTACTAAACGACAAAAAACAATGTCAGTCGCATGGTTATGATAGGCAGCTGAAATGCAAATAATTAACCATGTCCAGAAGTCGTCATCCACATAAATAAGCAGCAATAGGATCCACTTGTCTTGTTATGAAAAGATAGTGATTCATAAGCTTGCCTCGCTATGTAAGGCTTGACATGGTTGTCATGTGGAATATGTAATTATCTCCCATCAGATGAACTTGTAGGTATTAAGATATTATTACCTATTTCCTTCCAAAATTAGGGAATTGTTTACAATGTTCAATGAATGGAAGACCATGTCGAAGAGTTGTCTCCACGTCTTCAAGACCATATTGCTTCAACCGGTAGTGATATCTGCCTTCACTACCAGTTTAAACCCAATTATTAACCGAATCTTAGCCTCACAACCTAGCAGCGAAGTGTAATCACTGTTTGGCTCCAGCATAACTAGCAGTGATGGTCCGATGGTGATTGTCTGTTCTGTAGTAGCGTGGCAAGCTCATGAGTAAATGATTTGGACCTGCCTAGTTTAGTTTAGAGCACGGATCGACTGTAGTAGCAAAAAAAAAAAAAAATGCTTCCCTCTTGTTTCCTAAAGTTGAGGATCTCAATAAGCTTTCACCACTGTGGCTATCAGGCTATGGATGCTCAATAGAGAAATGATGGCATTGAATATATAAGCAATTTGTTCCATGCAACATGAATTTATCCTTGAATTACATATTTCAATGAATTATACCACCTAAAATTATATTATACTAAACCCATACAAGACCATGCAAGGGTTGATATATGGAACAACGACACTACTGAACAGTTATGGCTACCTTGAGCGGCATTTGTCCCGATCGGTTGGCATGACAGTGCCGTTACCGGGGAAGAAGAAGCGGAGGCGGCAGGAGATGCGCATCCAAAACCGGAGGTTGGCAAAGACTCCCACCTTCCACCGCGTGCGCGCCTTGCCGAACAGGTCGAACGGCACCACGCCGGCCTTGAGCGCCTCGTCCATTGCCTGCATCCCGGCAGCATCCAGCGCCCGCCCCGCCGACACGACACGGTACGGCAGCGGCAGCGAGCTCTCTCGCGGCACCACGAACGGCTGCGCCCGCAGGAGCGCCACGTCGGCGCCGTGGAACCCCAGGACGAGGTCCATGCTGGAGAAGGAGGCGTCGGTCTTGGAGTTGTTGTTCACGGCCATAACGGTGATGGACGCCTGAAGGTAGTCTATGGCGCCGTCCTGGCCGTACTCCAGCCGCTCCAGGTGCGCGTCGGAGACCGCCAGGTACGGCATGCTGGGCCTGTAGAGGAGGTACACGGCGAACACCGCGACGCCGGCCAGGATGACTCCGACGGCCAGCGCCGTGCACGCGAGGACCGTCGCCCACGCCCACCCGGAGCTGCTGCGCTCACGCGACCCCGCCTATATCCTCGAGGTCCCCCGTTGCTCCGGTGACCGTTGCGGCACCCATGTCCTCTTGACCATCTCTGCCTCCGCCTGGACGTCGTCGTCCACCGATGGCGGCGGCTTGTCGGGGTCCTCCTCAAACTTGCTTGCCTGCTCCATGTACCTGTCCATGCGCTCCGTGGCGAATATTCGGACGCTGACGTCGTGCCTCCCCGCGTAGCGCTGGGTAAGGTGCGACCTCACGGACGCCAGCAGGCAGGCGAGGAGCTCCTTCCACGTTGTCAGCGTGAGGAGCTTCTCCAGCTCGACCTTGAGGAAGGCGAACAAAGGGTGCGACGACGGCTCAGCGTCCAGTGCCACCTGAGCCTCCAGCAACTTGCGGCGAGCGCCGTGCAGGTCCTTGTTCATCCCACTTGCCTCCTCCAATATCTTTGCATGGCGGCGACGGACCAGCTCGGCCTTCACCTCCAGTTTCTTGGCGTCCGGGCTGGCAGATCCGGTGCGGCGTATAAAGCATCTCAGGCCATCGCGAGGGGAGTAGTAGACTCTTCCTTGCGTACTGGAGGCACGGGGTTTACGTTATTCATCATATCATAAACAAAATTTATAGAGGTCACAGATAATCCGGACAAACAGGGTACATGTATCGGAAATATCGAACAAATTAAATTCAAATACAAGTTCAATTCACTTTAAATTACTAGGAGTCGGAACTACTATTACTATTACTAGAGTACTATCCCATCAACCAGTGCTCTGGCACGGGCTAGAATTTTAAAAGATATAAGTGTTACTTAACTTAATACTTAATACATAAGACTAATCAAGAATTATTTATATTAAATCGTATGCTTTTTCTCTTTGTTCATTTGTTCATTTTCTAACATAATAGATACTCGTAGTCTATATCCAGTTATCATAAGTTTCTTAATATTTTGTTTTCAAGGGCTCATCTATACTTTTTTCATTTATATTCACATTTTTTCTTTGCAAGGTACCTTTGTGTATTTTAAATATGCAATTAGCTGATACCTTACCATCAACTATTGTGGCTCTTGTTGCATTATATATCTTATGAAATCATGAATCTGAATTTTGATTTTTCAAATTTTATTTTTATGGACTGCTACAGATTATTTTTATCCTCAAGTTAAGTTAAAACTCTTGTGCTTATTGTATCTTTTATTAACTCTATGTTTGCACTTTTTAAGAAAAAATTTTAGGTCATATAGTACATTCTTAAATACTACAGTATCATAAGAAATCTTTTCGAACTTGCACCGTGTCACTTAACATAAGTGATAGATCTTGAAGCGAGATCTCAGATGGGAGTAGCAGTGCTAATCTCATTAGAATTTTAATACTGAGGCGTTGTAATAATCATTTTTTTACTCTAAAGTAATCTTAGAGGGCTGGAAAATTATAGAGCCACCAGTGGTCTCCCATGATTCGTAAGACGATTGAATTTTCATATCAAGAAATTATATGTGTAATTATAGTTATATTATCAATTTGACGTGTCAAACATTTTAGTTAAAATATATAAATATATCAAAAGTAACAACCTATATAAATTGTATGTCATAGTTATTAATATGGTTTTAAATAATTTGTATCATTAGTTATGAGTTTTGAAGGAAATATTTTTATATGATGAAACATAACATATATATTTATCACTTGTGCCTGGTGACATGACGTGTATGCTTACTTTAATCAAATCTTAATATATTAATATTGGTTATTGGTAGAAGTGGGTATATATACTCTATTATTGTTATCTAAACAATAATTGACAATTTAGATGTAGATTTAAGGGGATATTTAATTTTTCTAACAATGAGATGAAGACTAGATTACGTAAACTATCTATGAATCGTAATAGGAGAATATGGGTAACTAGATGCAAATTTAGGTCTACTTTAGATCATATTTCTTAATGACATAGGTAAGTAATTTAAACATAGAGTCATTGGTTACTTTATGTTGTTTTACTTAATAGAAGAGGAGGGTAATTATTTAAAAAATAGAATAGATCCAATAGCTATCATTATCAATGGTGAATAGGTTATACTTCATGGAGTATTAATACAAATTAATGTCAATTGTGAGTGTTATTGCTATGTGGTTTGTTAAAGGAACATTTTTCATGCTTAATAAGCTATTAAAATAAATATTTATCTTAATATATACAAGTTCACTTGGTATGCATGCTGAAACATAGCATTATGGTTATTTAATTTCATATTTGCAGAAGTCTATAATTTCACATATATATATATATATATATATTACTATTTACATGTAGATTTGAGAGATATCTTTGTTTATGTTTATAACGGCCAAGTAGATACAAATATCGAGGTACTACTTCATACTATCTTTTATAATGACATACATGGATAGGTTGAATCCAAATTTAAGAGGTTACTTTGCATTATCCTTTATAATGATAAAGATGGATAATTTGTAAAACAATTAGGAGGTCTTTCAAATTATCATTCATAATGGTAGATTGGGTAATTTAGATGTAAAGTTAGAGGGTTATTTTAAATTATCTTTCATAATGGCAAAATTAAGTAATTTAGATACAATGATGTGGGATTAATTTGAATTATCTTTCATAATGATATATATGTATAATTTGTATAGAAATTTAGGGGTTATTTTGAATTATCTTGCGTAATAGCATAGGCAGTTAATTTAGATGTAAAATTAGGGATTTTTTTTTAATTTTTATAATGATAGTGATGGGTAATTTTTTCTATAAATTACAATAGATTCAATGGCCACTACGAGCGAGACTGGATGTTTCTGATTATGTTATGAAAATTTCTAAAAAAAAATTCTAGCGTATCTAATGAATATTAACGTGTTGCGTCCGTTGGGGCCTCTACCTAGTGATAGAAAGATAGTAAGATAGTATGTGCTACCTGTAGGAGCATTGAGCGATGATGGCGGGCGCGCTGTACTCTCGTTGGACTGCAGGGAGAAGGAGGTCAACCATAACCTTGCGCACTTCCCCGCTGTAGAGATAGCCGAATGTTACTGTGACCGAGCGGGCACGGTTGTCGGTGTCCTTGGGGTAGCACCCGGCGTCCACCCTGTTGTCGTCTATCCTGGAGTGGCCTGTGGTTTCCCACACGGTGAGCTGGAGGTCCTGGACCACGACGCTGAGGAGGCCGGCCATGATCTGCGAAAAATGAACGGCAAGGCTCTCCCCGTCCCCGACGTCATAGAACGTTCCTCCATGGCTGTTTCTCGCAATCGCCTCCAGCACCTGAGCGGCCGCAACACGCGTTAGAATAGGCACTACGCAGTCGCAGTCGTGCACGTCAATAAACTTAAATAGTGTGGATGCATGGAGACGGATATATATGCATGCGTGCATGTACCTTGGAGTCCTGGTCTGCACCAAAACCGAACGTGTAGACAGCCCCCACATCGTCGTCAATTGGGACAACAGTAGCATCGCCAGGGCCCTGCTGGCCATCGGACATGAGAACGATGGCGGCCACGCGGCGGCCCCCTTTGTGCTGGCGGCCGCCGAGCACCTTGAGGCCGGTCTCGAGGCCGGCCTCCATGTTGGTGGATCCGCTGGCATTCAGACGATTTTCGACCATGTCCGTCAGCTCTGCCTTGGTGGCCTCCGTCATGGAGCGCAGGTGGAACAGCCTCTTGGCCTCGGTGGAGAAGGAGACGATGGAGAGGCGGTCTATGGGGCTGAGCTTGCTGATGACAAACTTCATGGCCGTCTTCAGCTTCTCCAGCTTCCAGCCCCCCATGCTTCCACTGACGTCCAGGACAGCCACGAGGTCCAGCCCGGATCGTTCGGCAGTGGAAGATGTGTCGGTGAGCTCCAGCAGCACCTGCTGCCTGTTCTCCTCCAGTGGCGCTTTGTCGTTGCAATGAGCCACCAGCCGCACTCTTTCGGCGTTGCCCAGCCTTGGCGGCCCTGCAGCTGCCCCTGCATGCATTAGACAGACGATTGTCGATCGATACCGGCCAACGATACGTACGGGTTCATCCGAACCTTGTCTTGCATATATATGCATTTCTTAGCTACTAGGGATCAATATGAATGACGAACTGGTTTTCCACATATTTTTTTTACTCATATAAGAATTAATTGAGCGAAATTGTAGGACCTGCTGACGAATTTCCAGGAGGTTGCTCAACATCGTTGTCGGACATTCCGGTTGGACCCAAAGAAGAAGCGCCCCGCCGGCACTTGCTAGCTCGCTGATATAACGATATGTAGATATACTACGAGTTAAATAGATATATATAGAAGGAGCCTCACCTCATCAGCCTAGGGGAACGAAGCGCAAAGGGCATGGAATGTAGAAGGGGGGAAGGGGGGGGGGGGCAACGGTTTGGTATCTTCTTTGCTCTCCCTCGCAGCATCCTATGAAAACAGGACCAAGCAAAGCAAGGGATAAATTAAAAGCAGACTAGCTCCCGTTTCATTATCTTCTGTCTTCTCCACGCAACAGCCCCTGGCTGCTCGCCTCATGCATCTCCTTTAGCGCCGTCGTTGCTCGAGCTCTCGCCGTGCGAGATTGGCACTGCGTAGACACAGTCCAGGGCGGAGCTCGCTGGCCTCCACGGCGTCCCCGCTCGCCATTCACGATGCCACCAACCTACTAACGGTGGAGACGATGAGGATCTTGTGTGACGCCGGCGATGGGTCCTCGCATAGCAGGATTAAGGTGAGCAGTTTCAGTATGGTTGTGGTCTTCGGCGTCCGAGCTCCAGGTCCCCTTCTCGTCACCCTCTCCACCCCCAGCCAGTGCTTCTAGTAGGCTCCTCTCATGCACGCTGGATCTGGTAGGGGACACCGAGGGTGAGGCCAGAACGGTTGGGCCATGGCACAGATCCATGAGCCAGTGGAACTTTGACATAAACTTTAGGACATGCTGATGAATATGAAAGAGGAGCCTCATCATCATGGATGGACATTCCGATTGACCAAAACATGGCCGGCCTAGAACTTCATAGCTTACTGATATATAGTAATATGTACTAGTAGGTTAATAAGATACACGTGCTACTAATCAAAATGAGCGTAGCTTAATCCATAATTTAACGGTGCCATTTTTAGGGGTAGGCGATGTGTCCATATATAATCAATGAGGTGCCTGTTGTGATTTCGTAAATCTCGAGATCTATGAGTCCAACCCAATCTTTTCAAGGAGCTCATAGAATAGGGTGTGCGCGTGCGCTCATAGCGATAAGTATGCGTATATAGAATAATGGTCCTAGTAAATTCCTAATGTATGATTCATGGTTAAGGTTTTAGGAAGCCACGGTAGGGGATGAGTTTTGGTATCTTCTTTGCTCTACCAGGTAGCATCCTTTTGGAAACACTGCCAAGCAAGGTATGAAGCAGGCATACATCAGACTCCATGTAAGAGATGTGCAAAAGAATTATCATCAGTTATTATGTGGTGCAGAGGATTATAATCAAGAGATATTTTGCAGAGGTAGCGTCTGAGGGAGTGGCTGGTCTGGAGAGGCCAATATATGGGCCTTGGGCCTACATTTACACAGCCTGTTGTTTTACATGGCCCCTCTAAAATAGATTTTCAGGGGATGTCCATGACTCTATCTGTAAATAAAAATAGAAGTCTCCTAAAATCAATTTTTTATGTGTTGACTGATTAAACACAAATGAGGTGATCCAAAAATACACACAAATGAGGTGACTCTTTTCTACTTGACCCAGTCTCCACTTTATATAACCAATCTTGCTGTTGGAATTGAAACCATAAGCAGCTCTGTCAACGTGCATTATGAAATTGATGCAACTTTCATATGCATGTATAGGCTTGTAAATTTCAATTACAACAGCATTGATGAAGTGCATTTCATCTAGATTTCTTCTTTCAAAGATACTACTTTAAAAATAAGGGACTAGCATACAGCAAAATTCTATGAAGATGTGTTTTACAGACCATTATGCAAAGTTTCATGTGCCATTCTTATTGAAGTGAAATGTGGTTTCCGCAGTTTATTCAGCTTCCTTCAACATCGATAGTTTGGAACATCAATGAAGCTTTCTGGAAGAAGGAAGGGTGTATCAATGAACAGAAAATTGCCTTCTATATGTCAAAACTTCTCAATATTCACTCCCTTCAATTTTCATGTAAGCATAGGTTGAGCAAACAAAGCTTCGAGTCTTTATGTAATGATGAATAGAATGTCTCGAGCCTTTTCCTTAGTTCTGCAATAATATATATATAACAGTTCTTGTAGTGTGCGTTGTGTGCTAAATCATGAATTATACATGTGACCTTGAAAACATAAATGATGAGTACCTCTTGCACTATGTGTTCAACAATCCATAGGTAAGCTGACATGTCCTTTAGTTGATATAGCAGCTGTGGTTGTTTTTTTTTCTATCAATCATCTAGGACAAAATATGTTGCTTAAAAAATTGTATCAAACTACAAAGTTTTATGGCAATCGTTCTTAGGACATTGAAAAAACATGAATCTTTCTCAATACTACTATAGAGATTATTTATAGAGGCACCATAATTTTCTTAAAAAATGATTGTCATTCCGGTCAGCCCTAAAAATAGTTTGTGCAATGGACCGTCCCTGAAAATCAATTTCTACATATAGGATGCTATCCGTTTGTATTCAATTTGCAAATCTTTATTTAGGCCTCCAAATTATCTTAAATAAAAGGGTTTAAACTATAAAGTTTTAGATCTTGTCTAGTATAATTTTCGTAGTGCATGCCGCCATCCGAGGTCCTTTGAACAGGTAAATTTGAATTTAAAATGTACATTTGGGCCATTAAACAATCCCAAATTGAAAACTATCAACTACTATGTTTAAACTGGTCTAGATATACAATGTTGATATAAAATTTGTCTCCATCCAAATTCAAATGAAAAAGTATGATTTTTTCTGTAATGAACCACCCTAAAATTTGAATTTTAAGGGTTGTCCATCTATAGAACTATTTTAGGAACGGTAGGTATTACAACTGTTTACAAAAAATTAATAGCTCTATTCTGAAATGCAAGTTCTTTTGGTTTTGTCATTTGTTAAATTTCCCTAACTTTGACAAGATTTATAAAAATAATAGGTCCATATACAATATCAATTAGTTTCATCAAACCCACCACGAAATATATCGTAATAGTGCATTTGTTTGGTATTTTATATGTTAATATATTTCCATTAAACTACATCAAAGTTAGAGAAATTTTAATCCCACAATTTTGCTTGCTTGATCTGATAATATGGTTTGCCTATAGTAGAGAAGTAAAAGATAATGTGAGTTCTGTAGAGCAAAGATTTAAAAGATCATCATCTCAAAAATGGCCAGCTGCTAGGAAGTTTTCAGATGATGTGGGATTTTATTTTATCATTTCACAGCACAGCTAATACTTGCGAAAGATATGCACAAAACAAATGGTTATGTGCCCAGCAGGCCTGCAGCACTATGTGATTTGCATATTTTCATCTGTTGTGCTGCCAAATTGAAGTGATTTTTGAGCCTAGCCATTTTCCTAGCATTTCTAATCATTGTGATGATCAGGTACTGCAATCTTGGTGACTTGCCGTGTGTGGCACAACCTATTGAAACTTGTCAAATAATGTCTTCAGTTTCCACCACCATCTTGACTATGTATCTTTGTTGGCTGGTCTAACTAAATCTATAAAGACGTTTGTTGTTTCATCATGTAGTCTTCGCAGATTTGCAATAGCACCATGCGATTTGCCTATTTCCTTTAGTGCTGCCAAACCAAAGTGATATGTCAGCTTAGACCATTTCCCAATGGACACCTAATCATTGTGGTGATCAGTTACTATAATCATGGTGTTCTATCGTAGATGGCACAAGCTATTGAAAATCATAAAATTATATGCACTCTTCAGTTTTCACCACCATCTTAAACTATGAGTCTTTGTTGAGTCGTCTAATTCTATGGAAACATTTGTTGTTTCTTCGTATGCAATCTTTGCAGAGGATCTGGGGCTAGATGCACAGCTACCAATGCTCATTTATATATTAACAAATGGCCAATGCTATTTAACTATATCTTGGGAGGAGGTATTTGTTACTAGAAAAGAAATGCGATACAGACTTAAGTTCATACTTTCCACCACCATCTTATGACGAAAACATTTGCTGTGTTTCTTCATTCTAGGAGATTTCAGACAGAATACAGAGCTACCGATGCACAATGATTGATAGATGGCCATCAATATTTGTGCAAAGGAGTCTCTTAATAGAAAAGTTACGCGAAACTGACTTGGAGTTCACACTTTTGGGACACGAACATGTGGCTGGTCATCCTTTTTCGTCAAGTTGCAAAACCAATGAACTGAAAAATCATGCATCGGTTGCCTCTCTCACTCGAAATTTCATGCGAGAGTTCTTGGAAACCAACAATCCATAAGATCCATGCTACCTATATTGAGGTGCAGTCTGCTACTGCAGTCCAGTTTTAATTTATGAAGATAGGGACAAGTGGGCCAGTCTGCATTGTTGGCACAACCTGTTTACTGACCGGTGAGCTGCAGCACGTACTCTAACAAAAACAAACTGTGGGCCCCTATCATGGCCAGGCACGCACATATGGGCCCCTATCATGCACCAGAAACTGTGTCATGCCAATTTTTATTTGCCAACAAAACTTGGTACTAGAGGTTCTGTTTTGACCACTTAATTTAATAACTCTCGTATAGATCCACGGTACATATGTTCCAGCACCGTTTTTACATATTTGGCAGCTTATGTCATATGTAATTAGCTACTTATGTATTGTCCACATAGCAGTTTATTATGTTGATACTACAACTGCATTTAAGCTAATAAGTCCATGATACATAGTATCTCTATAATTGTTGCAATTTATGTTGATAGTTGCAATATTAACATTCTTCAGTTTGGATGCGGTATAATATAGCCCTTGTATATAGGGGTCATCATGGGTTATGATTAGGGGTTACACAAGTTTTGTGTTTAGGGTTTTGTTGTTCTATCCATTCTTCGCACAACCTTCAACTTTTAGTTTTCTTCACCACCGACCCCGTGTATTAGACCATTTTAATTAGGTGTCATGAAGACTTTGACTTTCGGGTTTGTGGGGTTATTACCTTAATGTTTGTATGGATTGCATCTTGAAGTTTTCATACTATGGACCTCGTATACTTGACCTTTCTGTTTGGGGGTCGGTACGGGTTGTAACTAGGGATCAACATAGAATGTGATCAGGGGTGGTGCATGGGCTTTGAAACCGTCAGCAGGGTTGTGATTAGGCATAGGGGATGTGGTTCAGGATTGTGGGTTCTGACCCCATCATCTACATGCATGGATCGTAACTTTTATTGGAAAATCAATTTTTAACACTTTGATGAGACAACGGAGGTGAAACATGTAAGTCAATTTCCTTTTTCATAAACATAAAAGGTATATTCAACTTTGAACTCAAATATAAATCAATTTAAGATCCTAACAGCTCATTTAATTTGTAGATGCAAACTATAGCTCTTCTAGAAAAATAAACAATCCATTTTTCTGAGACGTACACCTTGCTGTTAATCAAGTTCAAGTTCAATGAGAATGCAACGGAGAATGGGCATGTTACATCAACCAATTTAAATTAAACAAAACTAAAACTATGACTCAAATAGAACACGAACAAACATGAATAGTGCTATCATCACGAACTTGCTCAATAATGATTGTCAAAGTCTTCCTTTCCATCTTAGCAACAAAACCCTTTACTTCAAAAGGGTTGGGTTCTCCAATAGTAAATGGTGAAAGAATGTATGAAAAACATGTGTAGACCTGTACAATGCAAAGCTTCCTCTGTAATTTGCTACTTTCTTCTTAGTTTCCTCTAACATCTCAATTTTCTATCTTAACAATGTTGTCCCCATATGTGGTCTCAACTATAAAATCTTTTATATAGCTATCAGCCTCAATGTTGTCTCAACTATAAACTCTTTTATATAGCTATCAACCTCAATGTTCACATAATGAGTTTCTATAGATCAGATGCATACAAATGATGTTTCATGTTCACGCGAATGATGTTTCATGTTCATCCATGCAGACTAGGCATGAGAAATAACAATACTCAGTAGTTAGTTCAACAAATGCATACCTGGTTTCTTCAGCTATTTAAGGCATGAAGCAGATATCACAAGTTTGTAGCCCTAAGTTGGATACATCATACATTCCTAGCCCTGAGATTTTTTTTTGAGGGAAACAAGAGGGGTTGCCCCCCTACTGAACTTTATTAAAATTTAAATGCCCAAATCTCAAAGTACAGCTCATGACACAAAGAATGAAACAAAGAAAATAAGCAAAATTACACAAAGTTGTTTAGCCATAATTGTAACTGAAGGCCTATCTCTCCCTTAGCTCTGAGCTTAACCCAAGCTAACTCCTGCTTGAAAACCAGCTTGCAAGCTTGCACAAAGTGATGATGATTCCTCAAGATGACATCATTACGGGTAGACCAGATGGCCTAGAACATTGCAACAATTACTTCCATGAAGAAGGGCCTCTTGATTTGAGTTTTAAACAAAGGAATTGAGTCTAACATGTTTCCTTGAATTAGATGTGCTAGTCCTAGCAAATTCCAGCAAGTCATGGCAAAAGGACAGTCCATGAAGAGATGATGAAGAGATTCCTCTGCATCTAGGTGACAAAGCACACAGTTGTAACTTTGTAATTCCATATTTTTTCCTTTTCAAAAGCTCTCTAGTACTAATTTTGTCCTTTATGGCTAACCAGAAGAAGACTTTCCTTTTTGGAAAACAATTCGAGTTCCATAGCCAATTCGAGTTCCTAGCCCTAAGATTTAAACAGATAGTCTCAATGGGTCATTTTTTTCAATCATTCGAGGTCATGATTGGTCATGCAATAGAGGCTTCAAAGGGATCCATGGATTATAATGTATTTCTCATCTGGAGTTAATTCATTACCATACTTCTATAAGTCAAACTGCCTTTTTTTTACTAACACAAAAGGTATATTTAGCTTTGAACTCAAGTACAGATCCATTTGTGATCCTAGCAGCTCATCAGATTTGGAAATGAAATACAAACTTGTGGAAAAAACAAGACATGAAGGGATGAACTTATTCTCCATCACTTCTATACACTATGATAAGTTGATAACCCACCTAATTAACAAACTTACGAACAAGTGTGGAACATGAGAATTTGTGTGCAGCTGGTACCTACATATATATGTCAACACGAAAGCCAATTGCACATCAACTTAGGAAAATGTCACCTTCCTTTGCCTTTGCATTGTTAGTCATGATGCCTGTTTGCATTTCTCCTTCACCTATCATGACGATGATGATGGTTGGACCAGAGCACCGAAAACATGGTGGTGATATGCCTAGCTAGAGGTAGTGTAAGTAGTGGTCAACTTCAAATTTGTCACTACATGGGATGTAACGAGTCACATATGGCTATATAGGCATTCCTTGCAGATTCCCTTAAAGACACGCATGTACAAAATCAAAACCTTATTACTCTAGATATGTGGCATGATGTTTCAGGAAGATATGTAAATTACATGTGAAAAGGAACATCATTCATTAGACTATCTTAACTAGATTGATTGTAATCAAACTCCACATGTTTTGAGCAGTCACATTCATCCTAAAATGACCAGTAATAGGGGACTATATAAGCTGGTAGTGATAATAAATAGAGAATGGAAACAAATGGAGGGAGTAAAACAATTGACCGATTATATGTCAACATCGAGCAAAGAGTTTGCACGTCTCTTTATTTTGGAGTTTCACCTACAAGGACAACATTGTGCTCAAGTGGCCAAGCATTCGATGCACTCCAAGGTATGCATGAGGTTCGTTCACACTTACATAAAGTGCTTCACCATGATTGAGCTTAACAAAACTAAGGAAGAACACTTTGCCGTAACACCAAAGCATCTCACAGGTACTTTGCTTCTCCAATGACAAAACAAGTTGCTCCTTCTTTGTTAAACTTCTTTTTTAGATAAAGGATAGTTTATATCCGGCTTCATCTACCGAGGTAGAATCAGGCCCATTATTACAAAGTTCACAAAGACACCACTTTCAAGGTTGAGAAGCTCACATCCAGACTTTGGGAAACAAAACATGAAGAGAAGTCTTGACTAAGAAAGACCAAAAACCTAGTAGATAACCATCCACTGGAACTAAAGAAATGCAGGGCTGAAGTCTCCAAATGCTGCCCAGCAAAGGGTCACCGGTCCCGTAGATCATCACGCCAGCTGCAGTCTTGCCCATCTTAGTAGCCAATGGGTTCCCCAAGAGCACCTGCAAAAAGTTTTTGGTCCGCATTTGTCAAAAACCACTTCATTTCTTGTTAACCAAATTGTCCAACATAAAGCCGCTCTAGCATCGTTAATAACAATGAGTTATAAATAACACCACCCATCTTAGACCAAGTAACAAATAAATCGTCTATGTTGAGAGGAGGTGCTATTCCAAATAATAAGTGTACAGCGGGCCACAAAAATTTGGCATAAGCACATTCGAAAAAAATGTGGTGAATAGTCTCTGTAGAGTGACAAAAGCAACAACTTTTTGTCACCATTCCAGTTACGTCTTGCAAGGTTATCTTTGGTTAGGATTACACCTCTTTTTAGGTACCACAAGAATATCTTTATTCTTGTAGGAATCTTGATCTGCCATAAATCTTGTGACACTCTGACACCATTGTTAATTAACTTGGCATACATAGATTTAACCGAGAAGGTACCTAATGAATGTAAAGCCCAAACAAATGTGTCTCTTTCCCCCAGTAAGTTCACATCTTGTATAGAAGCAACAATTCTAAGCCAGTCCCTTAGATTTCTACTCACTAAATTGCGGCGAAAGGAAATGTTAAGTGGGACTGAAGCAAGTACTCTTGCCACCGAATCTTGTTTTCTTCTCACAATATTGAACAACGCAGAAATCTATCATTTAGTGGCTGGTCACCCAACCAAGCATCAATCCAAAACGAGAGTTTGTGATCCGTCTTTTACTCTGAATGAACCCAAACCCATGAAAGTATCTTTAACATTCATCAAGCCTTTCCGGAAATGAGAGTCAGGTTGGCTTTTTAGTACAACTCCCTAGAGTCTTATCTTTTATGTATTTATTCCTCAATAATTCTTGCCACATGCCATCCTCATTTAGCAATTTGAAAAGCCATTTACTTAACAGACATATGTTTTTGTAAGTCCAAATTTTGAATACCAAAGCCACCTTGGATTTTTGGTTGGCACAAAATTTCCCATTTAGCTAGCCTATATTTGCGCTTGTGTTGGTCATTTTGCCAGTAGAATCTTGATCTTAAACAGTCAATCTTTTCCAAAACTCCTTTTGGGAGTTCGAAAAATGACATCATAAACATCGGTAGCTAGAGAGCACACGAGTTTATTAAAACCAAGCGACCTCCTACCGAAAGCAACTTGCCTTTCCAACCACTAAGCTTCTTCTCAATTCTATTTTCGATTGTCCGCCAATCTTTATTACTCAACTTCCTAGTGTGTATAGGTAAACCAAGGTAACGGAAAGGAAACTTACCCACCCCACATCCAAACAGCTGCGAGTAAAACACCTTATGATCCTTTGCCTTACCAAAGCAAAAGATCTCACTCTTGTGAAAGTTAATTTTAAGCCCTGAGAGTTGCTCAAAAGTACTTAAAATTAACTTCATGTTTCTCGCTCTTTCAACATCATGGCTCATAAATATTCTTGTGTCGTCCAGATATTGGAGGATGGACAAGCCATCTTGGACAAGGTGAGGTAAGACCCTTCTACCTAACCTGCTTCCTTTGCTCTAGCAATCAAGATAGCCAACATATCTACCACTATATTAAATAGTATTGGAGACATTGGGTCACCTTGCCTTAAACCTTTTTTCGTTTGGAAGTATGAACCAAGTTGATCGTTCACCTTAATATTTACATTTCCTCCTTGTGTGAACCGCTTCACCCAAGAGCACCATTTTGTGAGAAACCTTTCATCCTTAAAGTTTGTTGTAGAAAGCTCCATTTTACTTTATCATATGCCTTTTCAAAGTCTATCTTGAAAATTATCCCATCTTGTTTTTTTCGAGTGAAGTTCATGTATTGTCTCGTGGATTATTACTACGCCTTCCATAATGTTTCTACCGGAAGGAATGTTGTTTGTGTTGGTCTAATAATCTTACGGGCAACAGTAGATAATCTATTAGTTGCAACTTTGGTAAAGATTTTAAAAGAAACATTCAACAAACATATTGGTCTCATATTGTTGAATCACTTTCGCATCTTTCTTTCTTTTGGTAGCAAAATTATCGTTCCAAAGTTGAGACTATTCAAAGGCAAGGTTCCCTCATGGAATTCCATAAACATAGCCATCAGATCATCTTTTAATAAGTCCCAGAAGACCTGATAAAACTCTGGTGGAAAACCATCTGGGCATGGTGCCTTATTATGCTCCATTTGGAACACTTCTGTCCTTACTTACGATTACGAGAAGGCATCATCAAGTGCTCATTTTCCAGTTCGGAGACTTGTGGAATGTCATGAACATAGTGTTCATCTAACTCAATAAAAGAATTCTCCTGGAGGACCAAAAGACTCTTGTAATAATTGGTAATATGTTGCTTCAACTGAGCATCACCATCTATTACAAGTGTGACCTGTCCTCCAACTGGAAAATACGAGTTTTCCGATGTCTTCCGTTAGCCAACAAATGGTAATATTTTGTGTTAGCATCACCCTCCGATGAGGTGCTTAACCTTTGCCCTTTGGTACCATTTGAGTTCCTCTTCTCAAGTATATTTCAATAAGCCTTTCATTTAACACGTGTTTTAAGTTTAGTTCCGACTCATCAAGCAAAGAGTTCTCTGCCTTTTTATCTAGCTCATCGAGTTTGTTTAACAAGGTCTTCTTTTCTTTCTTGTAGGCACCACTCACATTTTTTGCCCATCCTCTGAGGTATTGGCGGAGCTTTCTGATTTTCGCTTGCCACCTCTCTAGGGGGCTGTCCTCGACGAGCACACTATGCCACACATCTCTCACCATGTCACAAAATCCATCCCTGAGCAACCAACCCAATTCGAACTTAAACTGTAGCTGGTAAGCCAGAGATGGGCTATTTGTGCTATAAAACAGTGGAGTGTGATCAGAAATCTCTCTGTTCAATGCTCGGACACTAAAAACAGGGTATTTGGACTCAAAATCCCTACAAACAAGAATTCTATCTAATTTCCCGAAGGTCTAATTTTGTAAATTATTCGCCCAAGTAAACTTCCTTCCTGCCATTTCTAATTCTCTAAGGTTTAAAGTATCTATTACAGAGTTGAACAGAAAAGGCCATCTATCATTATAGTTGTCATTGTTTTTCTCATCCGGTCTACGAATAATGTTAAAATCACCACCTTTAATAAGAGGTAATGTTTCTTTTGAACATACTCGGACTAGTTCGGATAAGAAATGTGATTTAAGATCCGCTTGAGTTTGGGCCATACTATCGAGATTAAATTGAACTTAAAATCATCCTCCTTGTGTCTCAATTTAAACCGAATTAAAAAGTCCCCCTCTTCTATTTGTTCAATGTCAAAGGTTAAGAGATTTACCCCTAGAATCATGCCACCGGACCGACCCCTTGGAGCCATGCAATGCCAAAGAAAATCTCTGCCAAAGCAGATATTATTCAAAGTGGACTGCGAGAAAATTGGCTCTGCGGGTTTCCGATCTGACTATGAACTCTAGGTTCTTCTCTTTTGTTAAATCGAGAAAGAAATTTATATTTTTTTGTGTCAACCAAAACCGTTGCTATTCCGAAAATTCCTTTCATTGCGATTCTTTTTTAGTTTTTTCTTATTGTTTTTGGACCTAGACTTCTTGAGATGTGATATGGGGTCTCAGAGACACAAAGGGTCACAGCCGCCATCACCTAGGTCTTCAGAGATTTCGGCACAAATGAGATTTAAAGCATCTAAGTCTAGGTCCTCATCTACTGAACAAACAGTTGAAGCATCCCCTAACAAAGAACTGTTATCTACTTTTAACAAGTTACTCTCAGACATTCTGGTTGATTCTATGTCTCTAAGATGTTGCAAAGACAATGTAACTTCCTGTTCATTAGCCCCAAGTGATATACCTAGTGTGCTAGTATAAGCTAGTAAAGAAGAATCATCAAAACATCAAAAGAAAGTGGTTGTTCTTTACCTTTGATAGAAGAATCCATGTTCCTACGAGCCTTTAACTTTGTTGCCTTCTCCAACGAGTCTTGCTCTGAAGTAGGCGCGTTTCTTTTACTAGCTCTCACTAGTGACACTACCCCACCACTCAATGCTTTAGTCTTATTCAAAGTGCCGAGTCAATCTTGGATTGCAACATGCTAGCTTTCCACTTTGCGAGATCCATCCGAGTCATCCCAGTCTGGGTAAGTAGCACCACCAGTGCTTAACTACATCACTTTTCCTGAGTTGGAACCTTTGCCTTCCTTATCAACATGATGGGGTACCTCTGCGGTACCCATAAAAACCTCCTAGGTCCCCATGGTGCAAGGTCTTCTGCTTTCGATAAGAACAACAATGGTAGCCTTACTCTTGTGTTGTCCACTCGGTGCAACCGAGGCATCGGTCGCTTTTTTTCGATGTTTGACCAGCTGGCGGGTCTTCCATCTTTTTACCGTCATGATCCATGTTCTCTGGCCCTTTTTCCTCTGGTGCTTTATCCTCGTCCATGGTAGAGTCCATGTCAATGACTTGTGGCTCACAATCAGACATATCCTTCTCCACTCTGAATTGTAGCTCATAGACAAAGTCCCCAATGACTACATCCACAAGATCTAGGATGAGATCGGGATCCAAAGACGGCTACTTTCATTCTAGCTCTTGCCATACTTCTTTGTAAATTTAGTATCAACTGCTCGAGAGACACCTAGAATGGAGCCAATTGTCCAAATGATAGAGAACACTCATGATTTCCTTTGGTAGTCCCCGAAATTGTACCCAAACCTTATAAATCTCATATTTGAAGACATCATTTTTAGCCCCTTTCTCAAAACGAATCTTTCCTTTCACTTGTTTTGGTGTCCATCGGACCCCAATTCACCATGTGATTGAGCACTTCAAAGAGAAGGTAAATTAGTGGTAAAGGCATCATTGCCTTTCTCCTCAATCACCCAACTGTTTTACGGGTAGTAGTTTGTCGAGTTCTACCGCCAATTGATCTCTGCAGATGAGAACCCTCCGAACACGTACCACGGTGATTTATCATCCGAAACTACTTTTGGATTTTCTCGCAATGGTATAAAATAGAATCCTAGACCTTGAACAGCATAACCACATGGTATAGCAGTAGAATGAAGATTCTTCAAATTTGGGCAAACTTTTTAACATGATCCCCATAGCAAATCTCACATTAAGAACTGTTGTACAAGCTGAAATTGTATGCCCTTTGGTATGGCAGCGATAACGATGAGGGTTTACCCTTGCTCTTTTGATTCCCTTTTTGGGATGACTACGGTGCATCACATTTGGATCATTGCATTGTTGGAATTTGGTGGGGCGGTGGCGGATTGAGATCAGCTGATGCCGGTGCCGTCGTGGTCGAAGATGGTGCCCCATGGTTGGATTGGAGGCGGTGCCTAGCGCCGCTGTGTAGTTGGCTCCATTGCCTTGCCTTTGTAGCCGTGCCATGCCCATGCACAGTGCACAGCCATGCATGCCGTGTCCCTGTCTCGATGCTTAGCTCCTTGGATGCGCTGACTATGTCCGGTGGTAGTGGTGCAGCTACCGGCTTGGGGCTGTGAGTGATGGTTGGGAGGAGGCATGGGAGGCGGCACGCCGTGGTTGGGGCCAAGCGGCACCGGTGGTGATGGTTCGGCCAGCGTAGCCCCAGCCCCTACCATCGTTGTTGTAGTGCCACCCGCCTCCTCGCCTCCCTTTGATACCCTCCATTGAAGCCACCATAGCCATGTCCACCGTGATGACCATGGCCACCGTGACCACCATGGCCACCGTGACCACCATGGCCACGACCTCTCCCACGCGGCGGGAATCGACCACGTCCTCCACCTCTCCCTCCGTACCTGGATTGAAGCCGGGATCAAAGCCCGGATTGAACCTTCCTCCGCCCGTCCTTGAAACCCTCACTACTACTGAGAATGGACCTGTTGTCCCAAGCGGTAATGACCTTTAGTCCCGTTACCGTGCGGGACAACGATCCCGGACTAAAGGTGGAACCTTCATCCGGGTCATCGAGCCGGGATTAAAGAGGGACCTTTAGTCCCGGTTGGTAACACCAACCGGGACTAAAGGCCCTCCACCAGCGAACTGGCGCACCCTTTAGTCCCGGTTGGGGTTACCAACCGGGACTAATTGAATTCATGCTTTAGTCCCGGTTGGTAACCCCAACCGGGACTAAAGGTCCCTTTTTCTTTTTTTTGTTTAATTTGTTTTCGATTCGAGTTACGTATTTGTTTAATATATAATATGTTTTTATGTACGTATTCTCGTTGCTAATATAAATACACGCATGCATATAATTACATCTAATTCTCATCTTGAGTATTATTATATTCGAATAAAGTATGAAACTATATATATTATAGATATATATATATATGTATATATACAACACTTTCATAATCTTGTTCTCGAAAATAACGATATCAATAAACATTTAATTTACATCATTTATTCCTTAAGATCAGAGTAGAACTCGCCGTTGGGATTTAGCACTTTTTCTAGAAGATATCCTGCTATTGACTCTTGAACTGCTTTCAGATGGTCTTTTTGCATGACCCTTCGTTTCAACCATTCAGTCTTGCATTTGAAATAAAAGGAAAAGTATTAATACACATATATGTATATATATTCATTTAAAAATAAATAAAAATTGATATATACGTACTCTGAGGACATCTTCAGGAGTTCTTCTTATGTGCGCAGTGATAAATTCACAAACGTAGTATCCACACAAGTTATTACCTGGTTCCTGCCGCAAACACCACTGTACGAGAAGAAGATTATTCTCATCATCTCACACGTAAATTGAAGTACGATATAGTAATTAAACACGTGGGGAAGTGTATATAGTACAACTTCTGGTATTTCAACTACATTAAGTGGTGCCTTGCAATCCTTGCGATGTTGCCGAATAAACTCTTTCCAAACCCTGTGCAACAATAATGTACGATCGTTAATAAATTATGGCAAAGTCTATTCAATAATAGTTGTGCGCCGAGAGATCGAAATTACCCCTGGATAATGTCTATCATATCTTGGTATAGTGCCCGTTCTTTTCTCAACGAGTCAAAGATTAGTAACCGACTTGAGTTTAACTCAATGACAATGAGTATCCAGTGAAAACTGCATTGGTTTATACACACACGTACATGCATATAAGTTGTATTGATATTACATAAAATGTGTAGACTACATTATTATTAACACTTACTCAAAGTTGTACGGAAAAGTATTGTTGTCTTGTCCTTGCTGCTTCACGAAGAACTTCATGATATTAAATCTGTATGCTTCAGATACCCAAAGGTCCTTGACAATAATATCGGTTTTGAATACGATATAAGGATCAATGAAGCCAACACCGGTGTCTTGTATTCTTTGGAGCTCGACATCTAGAATCTATATATAAATATAAGTTACATGTGAGGATAATTATATACACGTCACGCATGGAAGTGAGTTTATTAAATAAAAGTAAGAATCACTTACAAACAAAAGGAGCTCATGATTGATTTGTCCAGGCGTCCAAGTGGAATAGTTGATGCAATTCTTGAAACTAATATGTAAGATGTCATCGCCACGGAAGTAATGATGGTCTCTAAATCGACAAAGATCCACCGCTCACCCCCCGCCACACTTTGCATGTACCACTTGTTGAGCAAGTACATTTATGTACCCAATTCATTCGAGAGTCATGCGGGTTGTATGCAGACTTTTGCCATATTTATAAGTCTTCCGTATCAACTTCCGTGTTCGAGTTGGAGCTTTGCCCATCAATTGATCCAAGGTTAAACCAAAGTATCTTTAAAAAAAAGCATTAAGGGCTTGAACCGACACTTCTCGAGTTGTGCAGTCGATAGACTTCTATGTTGGAACCATATTCATTAGCAACAACAAGATTTTGCATTGGTTGCTTCGTTGTCCGAGTGTGGGACATCCTTCCCCGATGCTCTTTTCCTTTTCTTATCTCATCATGTGACTTCACGAGGGAGCGGTCATAGTCCGATAGTGGCGAAGGCTTACGAAGTTCAATCATCTTTTTCTTGTGAGCATCGACCTTACGCCTCGGCACATCTCGTGGTATGTAAAAAGTACGGCTTCTCCTTAAGCTTTGCTTGACTCTTGTTTTTGATATCTATAAAAAATCTTTTACTTTTTTTGTCTTCTTCACCGCTATTTGCTCATCGGTCTTTTTCAGAAGTATTTCTTGAGAAATAACTCTTTTTCTTGGGGTCTTCTTTGTCATGGGGGACCTTAGACGCGTCTTTGTAGTGCGTCAGTGGAGGGGTGGGGGCGGTGTTGGAGATCGGCGTGGGCGATGAGGCCGGTGTTGGTGGAGACCCGGCATGGAGACGTTGGAGATCGTTGTGGAGGCGGTGGGGCGGTGTAGGAGTTGGAGATCGTTGTGGAGGCGATGGGGCGGTGTAGGAGTTGGCGATTGTCGTGGGGATGAAGTCGTCTCGCCCCCATGACGCTATGATGAGATGGGGAATGAATGATTAGGCTAGGTGGGAGAGACCTGCTATAAAAAACAATTTGTGTGTCAATTATTTTTGAAGCCAATAGAAAATTAATGGAAAATAATATTTCATTCACTTTCATTCGTACCTAGGGTGAGGTAGGGGAAGCGGTGGCGCCCCAGGAATGATGATGAAGCGTTTGCGCCATTGAATAAATGTCTTCTCTGTTTCTCCTAGTGTCTTCTCCCCATCACCGCCTTCAATGTCAAGAGGAACATTGCTGTAACCTTTGAGCACTCTATCGACCGAGACGCTAGCATATCCAAAGTTGAATAAGCGACCCATGGATTCTTGGTGTCTTCGTTCGGTCTATTGGAGATACAACCCCGACAGCCACCATGATTGATGCATTACCATCTGGAATGTGCAGCTCACATTTTGTTAGAGGCTCGGTAATGTCATCAACAGGGAAGCGCAACCCAGCGTCATCTTGAATAACTGGCAGCTCCGTAGAAGCACAACTGCTTTTCATCTGACCAACGGGGCTAATGGTGACTCCGGCGTTGATTGCGATTGCATTTGACTCATTGCTAGCTGCACTTGCCTCTTGATCTCCTCCGCATTCTTACCTTAAGAGATTTTTCTCGTTCACGTGATTCAAGCAATGCTTGTCGTGACTCATCAACAAATTGCTCCAATGCACGAATTAGCTCGCCTCCTCATCCTTCTTTCTCTGGCGGCTTCTGTAGGTATCCTTGTCTGCTGGGAATGCGTGTAGCCACGGAACCGCCCCATAGCCTCTTGTTCGACCACCGTGTTCGGGATTCTCTAGGGCATATGTCAATTCATCCTTCTCTCTGTTGGGCTTGAAAACACCACTATCGCTTCTTCTTCCCTAGCACGAGCTAGTCTACGTGTTGCTCTCTCAATTTTTTTGGGCGAAAATTAGCTTGCCGATTATGCGGGTCTAGGCTTCCCCCATGAGCGTAGAACCAATTCTTCGCGCGTTGAGGCCAGTTCTTTTCTATTGTTTCAGGTATGATTCCCTTGGCAGTAATCTCTGCTTCTAGGTTCTGCCACTTCGGAATAGCACTCCTATAACCACCTGATCCCATGCGATGATGGTATTGCTTCATCGGGCATTCTGCCGATTCCTCATCACACGTTCCTCACCGCCTTGAGATGTCTTGTATTCTACGAAGGCATCCCAATGGGACTCAACTTGACAAACGCCTTAGCATTGAAATTCGGTAGTAGCATTCTTCAAGATAAACTTTTTATACAATGTCTTCTTCCAACTCTGGAACAATGTTGCCATCTTCTTCATTGTCCAATCCCTCACTAGCTCCTTCAAAGCATCATCTTCTTGTAATGTGAAATGCTGAGTGATATCTCTCTAAGCTAGGTTCTTATCACGATCAGATACAAAACTAACATTAGGAGTGGATATCTTCTGCTTCCATTCACGAGCACTAACTGGGATCCTATCCCTTACAATGACCCCACATTGATTGACATATGTCTGAGCATGTGGTCCCAATGGTTTGCCGTGTCGGTGTCGAATTACGATATTATGAAACGGCCCTCTAATGGCTTTTTTGGCCCTCGGACTTTCCTACTTTTGTCGGTGGTTGATGTAGATCCGTAAGATCGGCTACATGAGTAGAAACACAACGATTAACAACAAATATACGTGACGCATGCATCTATAAGAGATGATAGATAATCGAATATACCTCGCCATGATTTTCTTGCGCGACAATTTGTTGATCTTCAACCACCGCATATTCGTGATATCCTCATAATCAAGCAAAGTAATCTTGACTCGTGTCATCTACATCCACATTGGTGCCTAAGCGTTGATAATATCCGCCATTATGTCATCACTCAAGTTATCATCCGGAGCACCATTTGTATCTTCAAGATAACACATAGATAGAATTATTATGGTACATAACATAAGTACATGTGATAACACATATAGAATTACTAAATCCAATTAAATATAATAACACATAATATTTCATAAGGATAAACATAAGAATTACATAAGGTATAGGCTTTGGAATCGAATCAAAACACTTTCGATCCAAAAACATGAAAATAAGTACATGTATATATATACACATAGAATGATACAATATATTTTTCTCTCTCTCAACACATAGAAATAAGTGCATATGTCTATATCTCTAGATATATGCATGTGATAACACATAGAATGTCTCTCTAGATGCAATTTTCTCTCTCTCTCAACTTATGAAAATAAGTACATGTATATATACATATAGAAATAATTAAGTACATATGTATACACATATAGAATCTCTCTCTAGATATATATATAGAGAGAGATAGAATATATAATTACTAAATCCAATTAAATAAATCTAACATGAAATTAGATAAACTAGTAATAGATAATACATTTTAAAAATTCTAACTAACTAAAAAATTATCTAAAAAACTAACATATATCAACTAACAATCTAACTAACATATATCAATTATCTAATAAATCTAACTAACTAAAAAATCTAAGTAACATATATCAATTATCTAATAAATCTAACTAACTAAAAAATCTAACTAACATATATCAAAAACTATCTAAAAACTAACTAAACTACTAAATATTATTTATTAGTATTATCTAAAAACAATTAAAATCCAACATTATAATCGATTTATCACAAATGAGGCGAGGCCAGGCGGGGGAGAGTTCGACGATTTGCGAGGCCGGGCGGGGGCTCGACGACCAGCCGACGAGGCCGAGGAGGCGGGGGCTCGACGACAAAGCTGAGATCACGAGGCCGGCAAGCGGGCGAGAGCTCAACGGAGGCGGGCGGGCGGGGCTCGGCGACCTGCAGACGAGGCAGAGGCGGGCGCTTGAGGCGAGCTCGGCTCGACGCCAGTGCAAGGGGGCTCGGCGACGGCAGAGACGAGGCGGGATCGACGACGAGGCGGGCTCTCGGCGACGACGAGGACGAGCTCGAGGTCTGCGGCGGAGACTGGATCGGAGAGACGACGCCGAGATCAAAGATGAACAGAACAAGTCGATATATATAGGCGGTATTTTTTAGTCCCTACTGGTAACACCAATGGGGACTAAAGGTCATTTAGTATACTGGCCGGTAATCTCAACCGGGACTAAAGGCCCAACCCTTTAGTCCCTGCCGCCTGGCCCCGGGACTAAAGGGTTTTAGTCCCGGTTGGTGTTACTAGCCGGGACTAAAAGTATTTTGGGCGGGCACCGAATTGCACACACCCTTTTAGTCCCGGTTCTTGGTCCGGGCCGGGACCGAAGGCTCAAAAATTTTGCCAACCCGCCAAATAAGCTTGGAAAGACACAGGATTTTGATTTTGTTTAATACTAGGTTAATCAATTAATTCCATAGCAACTTCAATACTTTGCAATATTTATTTTAAAAAATTCTATTGATTAACTAATTATTTATTGTAAATAGGAAAATTTTGTAACCTAAAGTTTTAATTTCTTTTATGAATATAGAATATAAATGTGACTAATACTAAGTATTTTGTTAATGCAAAAATATATTTGTAACTTAAAATTAATAAAGCTAATATTATTCGATAGGAAATTTATTATCACATTATTGTAACGTCAATGTTTCAATTTTTCTCGGTTTTTGACCAAAATTGACGAAATTTTTGTTGAACCTATAAAAATAAAGAAAATGTAGTATTTTTGTTCTACAACTTTTTCAAATGAAAAAATGGTCTATATAAGGATTGTAGATATTGATGATATGAACAAACTTGGTATTCAAAACTTTTCAATTTTAGACAATCTAGGGTTCCGAAAACTAGTTTGTAGGCGTCAAAATTTAAAAATCACAAATTTGAACCATCCAAACTTTCTCAAATGGAAAGTTGACCTAAACAACAATTGTAGATATTTTTGAGTTTAACAAACTTGGTATTCAAAACTTTTCAATTCGAAGTCATTTAGAGTCCATAATACTAGGGTCAAAGTGTTGTTTTTTCATTTGACCAAATTTGACTTGGTCAAACTTGCTCAAATGAGACACTAAATGACCTCAGATGAAAAAACTCTGAATACCAAGTTTAATCATCTCAGCAAGATCTACAATTGTTACATAGCTCATTTTCCCATTTGAGAAATTTTATCAAACACTAGTCACAATTTTCCTTATCTCTTATAGACTTTCTAAAACTATGTCACACACTTGTGAAAATTGAACTACATTTTGTTCAAGCTTTCTCAAATGAAAAATTGTCTATATAAGGATTGTAGATATTGATGATATGAACAAACTTGGTATTCAAAACTTTTCAATTTTAGACAATCTAGGGTTCCAAACTAGTTTGTAGGCGTCGAAATTTAAAACTCACAAATTTGAATCGTCCAAACTTTCTCAAATGGAAAGTTGACCAAAACAACAATTGTAGATCTTTTTGAGTTTAACAAACTTGGTATTCAAAACTTTTCAATTCGAAGTCATTTAGAGTCCATAATACTAGGGTCAAAGTGTTGTTTTGTTCATTTGACCAAATTTGACTTGGTCAAACTTGCTCAAATGAGACACTAAATGACCTCAGATGAAAAACTCTGAATACCAAGTTTGATCATCTCAGCAAGATCTACAATTGTTACATAGCTCATTTTCCCATTTGAGAAATTTTTATCAAACACTAGTCACAATTTTCCTTATCTCTTATAGACTTTCTAAAACTATGTCACACACTTGTGAAAATTGAACTACATTTTGTTCAAGCTTTCTCAAATGAAAAAATGGTCTATATAAGGATTGTAGATATTGATGATATGAACAAACTTGGTATTCAAAACTTTTCAATTTTAGACAATCTAGGGTTCCGAAAACTAGTTTGTAGGCGTCGAAATTTAAAACTCACAAATTTGAACCGTCCAAACTTTCTCAAATGGAAAGTTGACCAAAACAACAATTGTAGATCTTTTTGAGTTTAACAAACTTGGTATTCAAAACTTTTCAATTCGAAGTCATTTAGAGTCCATAATACTAGGGTCAAAGTGTTGTTTTTTCATTTGACCAAATTTGACTTGGTCAAACTTGCTCAAATGAGACACTAAATGACCTCAGATGAAAAAACTCTGAATACCAAGTTTGATCATCTCAGCAAGATCTACAATTGTTACATAGCTCATTTTCCCATTTGAGAAATTTTTATCAAACACTAGTCACAATTTTCCTTATCTCTTATAGACTTTCTAAAACTAGAATACTAATCTCCTTCACCAAATGAACTAGGATGTGTGTCATGATATTAAAGAAGGATGGAGGGAACACCAACTCAAAGCTGACAAGACATTGAACCACATCGTTCTGTAGAGTAGCTAGTTCCACTGGATTGATTGCCTTCTGAGAAATTGCATTGAGAAATGCACATAGCTTCACGGTGGCTAGACGTACATGTGGAGGTAGAATTCCTCTTAAAGCAACTGGAAGCAATTGCGTCATAAGCACGTGGCAGTCGTGGGACTTTAAGTTTAGGAATTTTTTATCTGGCACATTTATTATACCCTTTATATTGGAGGAGAATCCCGATGGGACCTTGATGTTTGCTTAGACATTCAACATGTTTGTCCCTCTCTTCTTTGCTAAGCGTGTAGCTAGCGGGACTTAAGTAATGACGTCCATCACCGTCTTCTCTGGATGAAGGTTGTCTCGTTCTTTCATGCAATTTGCAAGTCTGGCGTGCTTCAAGTGAATCCTTTGGCTTCCGTACACACCCATGAATCCTAACAGTTCACACAAAGATTCTTTGTCGGTGCATCACGTCGATTGCGCTGCGGACCTCTAGGACTTGCCAATAGGGTAGCTCCCAAAAGATGGACTTCTTCTTCCACATGGGTGCATGTCCATTAGCATCTTTGGGAACAGATTCACCGCCTTGTCCCTTTCCAAATACTACTTTCACATCCTTGACCATTATGCAGTACATCTTCCCGGTTCGGTTATGAGGCTTCTTCCGGTGGTCGCTTACCTTTAAAATGCTTCCTTTTCTTTCTTACTTGGTGGTTCAAAGGAAGGAATCGACGATGGCCAAGGTACACGACCTTTCGACATCTTTTCAAATATATCTTGTCAAGGTCATCAAAACAATGTGTGCATGCATTATATCCTTTGTTTGTCCTGCGACCGAAAAGATTACTTAAAGCAGGCCAATCATTGATGGTTACTGAACAACATTGCTCGTAGGTCAAAGTGTTCTTGTTTGTACTCATCCTGGATACGTACACCGGGTTTGTTCCATAAAACTAGAAGTTCTTCAACTAATGGCTTCAGATATACATCAATATCGTTGCCAGGTTGCCTCGGACCTTGGATGAGGATCGGCATCATAATGAACTTCCGCTTCATGCATAACCATGGAGGAAGGTTGTAGATACATAGAGTAACTGGCCAAGTGCTATGACTAGTGCTCTGCTGTCCAAAAGGATTCATACCATCTGTACTTAAGGCGAACCTTAAGTTTCTAACCTCATTTGCAAACTCTGAAAATTCTCTATCTATCGCTCTCCACTGGGACCCATCACCGGGTGTCTCAAAGATATTGTCTACCTTTACGGTCTTCTTTTTATACCACCGCAACAACTTTGCGTGGTCTTTATTTCTGAACAAACGTTTTAAGCGTGGTATTATAGGAGCATACCACATAACCTTGGCAGGATTTTCTTTCTAGGACGTTGTTCACCCTCGACGTCACCGATGATCATCGCTACCGATCTTATACCGATGCTTTACATACCGGGCATTCATCCAAATTCTCGTATTCATTGCCATGGTAGAGGATACAGTCATTAGGACATGCATGTATCTTCTGGATTTTTAATCCCAAAGGGCAGACAACCTTTTTTGCTTCGTACGTAGTGGTGGGCAATTCATTTGGCTTCGGAAGCATCTTCTTTATGAGGTTTAATAAATTCCCAAATGCCTTATCGGATACACCATTCTTTGCCTTCCACTGTAGCAATTCCAGTGTTGTACCCAGCTTTTTTGCCCTCTTCGCCGTCCGGGTATAGCAACTTCCTATGATCCTCAAGCATGCGCTCCAACTTAACTTTCTCTTTTTCACTTTCCCATTCTTGTTGTGCATCACGAATGGCATCGCCAAGAGCATCACCGAGATCATCTTCTACCGCTACCTCTTCTTCATCTCCCCCATTGTAGTATCATCAAAGGCACCATACTGAGCAATAATGTCATCAATGTCTAAATCTTCTCCTTCACCTTCTTCCATCATGACCCCGCTTTCTCCATGCTTAGTCCAACATATATAGTTTGACATGAAACCTGACTTAAGCAAATGTGAATGAAGACTCATTGAGCTTGAATATTCCTTTAAATTCTTACATAGGGCACATGGACAGCATATGAAACCATCCCGCTTATTTGCCTCGGCCACACCTAAGAAATAGTGCAAGCCCTCTATAAAGTCTTGGGAGCGGCGATCGGCATTGTACATCCAATGGCGTGACATAATCTGTATTACACGACAAATTATGAAAACCTTGAACATAATTAAGTATTTTATTACACAACATAAATGACACACACACGGTTGATTAATTAACTAAGCCTGGCTACAACGTAAGCAATCCCAACTATCACTAAACAAACTAAAACTACAATGCACTTCAGTAACATAATTATTTTGTGATCGTACGCAACTAAAACAGACAAATCATTCTTCTGTTGAATATCAATAAGCTTCTCCTGCTGGCTCACTGCCTCATCAGCAGCATCCGCTACCTCAAGCGCACCCAAATTCTGCACGTAT
This sequence comes from Miscanthus lutarioriparius, assembly GCA_904845875.1. Taxonomy (NCBI): domain Eukaryota; kingdom Viridiplantae; phylum Streptophyta; class Magnoliopsida; order Poales; family Poaceae; genus Miscanthus; species Miscanthus lutarioriparius. The sequence continues at coordinate 37,758,004 of CAJGYO010000010.1, read as the reverse complement.
GTAGCATAATCTTCCTCCCAATACCAACCATCGCATCCATTGCCCTCCCACTTTGAAATTAAAGCCAAAAATATTTAGTCAAAATATTCAAGAAAAGCGAGTCAATTAGCCATAATTATAAAATACGTAAGAAACTCACATCGCGATCCGAGCACTTGTAGAAAACACGACCCTTGTTGGGTCCCTGTCTCTTGACTCGGTACTCCATCACAATCTTCTGCTTACACTTGCCGCAGATAATGAGAGGAGTTCGGCCTCGATCGTTTAAACCCGAGCGAGAGGCCGAGGATCCATAACGCTTGTCATCTACTTTCTATACTTATTTTTGCAAACTAGTGTAAATTTCATATTTTCAAATATCCATCAAATTATAGCTCAAAAACATGTTTCAATAAATAACCATCCGTACTAGTTGACCTTGCTTACGTGATCATCTCGGCGAGCATTTCTCCACCGGACGGCACCAGATTTGGCCAAGGAAGAGCTCCGATTCTACGAGAAAGGGAACACGGTCTTCCACGACCGTTGCCGCTCTCCCTCGTAGAATCAAAGCTCCTCCTTGACGTCCGTTACTATCAGCGGCAGAGAGAACATGCTCGCCGAGATGAACACGGTCCGCAAAGTTCAACTAGTACGGATTTTCTACAATTTTCTAACAATTTTCTAAGTTTTTCATTTCATGGAAAAATTAATTCTAAGATCACGTAAGCCACCGGGGACGAGAATGGCGCGTGCTCCAGCGATGAGGACGAGCGAGGCGTGATTTTGATGAACTAATTTAACTTTTGTTTATCCAAACATATATGCAAATCATCATGTGATTTTGAGCTAAAATGACATATAAAATCATAATAAAGTCCAACATATAAAGTTACACATGCATCTACATTGCAAAATGAGATAAGCTACTGATAAAACATAAGAGGATTAAGTTTGTTACCTCCAAAATCGAAGAGCAACACCAATGGAGGGGAGAGTGCAAGAACAACAGCAAAGTCAAGAACAGAGGCGTGAGTTTGAATAATGGAATGGCTCGGGCTCGGGAGGAAGAATTGAGCAGAATTATAGGTCGGGATAATTAGTCCCGGTTAGGGGTCCAAACCGGGACTAAATATTAATCTTTATTCCCGGGGAATAACCCAAACCGGGACTAAAAGCTTTAGTCCCGGCTGGTATTACCAACCGGGACTAAAGGTAAACCTTTAGTCCCGGTTGGTAATACCACCGAGACTAAAGATCCCTCGCCTCATGGACGACCGTTAGGCGGGACCTTTAGTCCCGGTTGGTATTACCAACCGGGACTAAAGGGTCCTTTAGTCCCGGGGGCAAAAAATGCCGAGGCTAATGCTAAATTGGGACATCGTTCTAAAGTCTGTTCTCTAGTAGTGCCTCCTGAGCCGCCATAGGCATTCCTTCCCAAACAACGTCGGCAAAATATTTTTTTCGTTGGCTGTGTCACATGATACGGCTTAGGGATGCGCCTTGCTTCCGCGAAGGGTGAAGTCGCGGTATGCTTTGGCGGTTGTCTCTGGGGTTTCCTAGTTCCGGTTCTCGCAAACAGACTACACAAGCCCGGCGTGGGCCCAAAGAATTTTCCAGGCCCAATAGAGATTATCTTAGGAATCTCACGCAGCTCGTGAATCTTCTGGTCCGACCTTTTCCCCGTGACGCACGTGGACGTAACTACGACCGGTAGCTCAGCTGGGTTCAAGGGAGGAAAGATCGGATCAAGATTCCGCGGATTTGAATTTTCAAATTTTTTTGAACCAGGATCAGCACCTGCCGACCCTGACCTCGCCGGCGTTCTTGCCGGTCGAGACGTCGAGGGCGACCTGGAGCCTGAACTCGCCGGCGACCTCACCGGCGTTCTTGCTGGTCGAGATGTCGAGGGCGACCTGCCACTCACAGAGCCTGAACTCGCCGGCGTTTTTGCTGACCGGTACTGGTAAGTCGCTTTGGCAAAAAAGTCTCCCAAGGTTCTTGGTGGAGATACCCGAGGGGAGGGCAAAGGCCCGTGCCATGGCGTGCCAACCAATTTTTTGTGAACCAATGACGAGATCACTGACCTTGAAAGCCTGCGATCACTGGATGAAGGAATGTTACCTGATGCCAAGGCACGTTCTGCTCTTGCTAACTGATCCACCGTGAAACCTGCTTCGAGAGCATCCTTGACGAATTCAGGTGTTGAAGGCACGCTCACCTCGTGCACTGGATCTTCATCGTCGGAGTCGTCGGTATCCTCCGGCTGTGCCCAGAATCTTGACGCAATCACCTGCGCTGGTGAAGATGGATTGCCACTGCCTTGTACGCCATGAACGGGCTTTGGACGCAGGGTCGCGTCCACGGCCATCGCTCTCTTTGTTAAACTTCTATCCTGAATACATGGAAGCATCATCAGGATGAATTAGACAGAGTATTTGATTAGCCAGAACAAATTTCAAGTCATGCCCTCACCCTGCCATAGAGATGAGCAGTGCCATAAACCACAACATGGAAGTAGCAGAACAAGTGATGTAATTGGCCGCTGGGAAAGATGATGAAGATAACATAGCACAAAGGACTATTCAATGTAATGTGGCATAAAAATTCGGTGATAATTACACCAGACTATGCTCTGTTGCCCTCCTGAAAACACCTCCCACCCACCAAACTAGCAAACATTTTTCAAGAGCACCGCTGGATGTGATTTGGACAGGACGTGTGTACCAGGGCCCATCAGCTAAGGTACCATTGGCCATTAGAACAGCTTTAGTGGACAGCATAACTTGTCATGGAACTAAAGGCCACATAGTCAGAAGTTGAGAACTTCACGAAAGGCGTATGATTAACCAGCATGTGTATGCTACTTATTTATAAACCTCTGCTGACACCATCTCAGAACATGAATAAAAATGTTCAGAGGATCCACTCGTTTGTTCAACAGTTAATCTGAGTATCTATGCCATTAATTATTGGTATACTCATATATAACTACCAAATGCAATTATTTGTGATGAGTGGGATTAATTAATCACATAATTAATTCATTCATTTTACTACTACTACTTATATATGCCATTAATTATTGGCATACTGACCACACCCATGAGCAGACCTATCGGACTCGCCAAACAAACCAACAAATTCAACAGTCGGCATCAGCCATGCCATCCAAAGTCCAAGTCAACGTCATCACACATTGGAGAAAAGGCAATAGAATTTTCTTGGCCACTAACAGCGGTACGTTGCAGGCACGAATTTGTTTTACCAATCTCAATGTTCACAGAATGTGCTTCTACTGATCAGATGCATACAGATGTTGCATCATTTTCTTCCATGCAAATTTTACATGTGGAATAATAATTTCAGCAACTTGTTCATCAAATACATGCCTTTTTCTTCACTAATCTTTTGATCAAGACATTTACAAAGCAACAAAAATATGTTTTTAGGTATAGCACACTTTTCTAGAACAGAGCGTGAGCAGATAATCTCTATCGATTTTTTCTTTTCAAGTCATTCAAGTTCACAATAGTCATGCAATTTTTGCTTGGTCAAGGATCAATGGATTGGACTTTGCAACGAGTCAACTTCTTCTTTTCACGAACACAAATTGAGCTTTAAACTCAAATACAGAGTTCATTTAATTTACAAAGGTAAAGTACAGTTTTTTAACTGAACACTCCATTGATTGTTATTATTGATCATGTTCAAGCATAGAGAGAGGTTACATTACAGACATGAATAGCGATAACATCACGAACTTGTTCAACAATGGCTATCAAAGCTTTCATTTTCTTCTTACTGAAGTTTCCAAAAAAAATCCATACTTTCTTTTTATTTTTCTTTGAAATTCCCTACTTTCTTCTCAGTTTCCTTCATCTCAAATTTCTATCTCAACAATGTTGTCACATCTCAAATTTCTATTGAACAGTGTTGCCCCTAACTGTAGTCTATATAAAGTTGGAACACTAGTAGTCTCAACTGTAAACTCATCTATATAGCTATCAATCTCAATGTTCACGGAAGTATTTCTTCTGATTAGATGCATACAAATGTTGTTTCATGTTCATCCATGCAGTGCTAATCAAATGCATACTAATGGCATGATGAGGAATTACTTGCTCAGAATAGTTCCGTCAAATGCATGCCTAGTTTCTTCACATATTATTTCAGGCACGAAGCAACAGAAACTTGTTTCAGGATACTTCACACGTTTCTGGCCTTGAGCTTGAAACAGATAGTCTCAATGGGTCTTTTTCTCAATCATTTGAGGTTGTGATTGTTCATGCAATTGAGGCTTCAATGGGGTCCATGGTATTTGTCGTCTGGAATTAATTCATTTCCACAATTCTATAAGTCATCCTCCATTTTTTCATGAACACAAAAGGTATATTCAACTTTGAACTCAATTACAGATCCATTTGTGATCCAACAGGTCACTGGATATTTGAAAATGTAATACAACATTTTTGGAAAAATAAACAGGATATAAAGTGATGAACTTATTCTCCATCTTCACTATGATAACCCACCTAATTAACTAACTTTTGAACTAGTATTTATCAAACATGAAAATTTCTTGTGTAGCTGGTACCTAATTAACCTACAGATGCCAACACTAGAAACCAGTTATCCATCAACTCAGGAAACTGCTGTTTACCCCAGCCCTGTACAGCTGCATGGACCTGGGGGACGAAGTGTAGAGCTTGACCTTGGTGTGAGCCGGCACAAAGAAAACGTCACCTTCCTTTGCCTTTGCGCTGTCAGTCATGAAGCCTGCCTGGATTTCTCCTTCTCCTGTCATGACGATGAATATGGATGGACCAGGCACCGGAGACATGGTGACTGATTTGCCAGGAGGTAGCAAGTAGCGGTCAACTTCAAATTCGTCAGTTGATTGGGCGTAACGAGTCACATAAGGCTGTACAGGCATTCCTTGCTTAATTTCCGGGAAGGACTGCATGTAGAAAATCAAAACCTTATGACCTCTGTGGCAACATGTTTCAGGGAAGATATGTAAGTTACATGCGAAAGCAACATAATTCATTAGACTATCTTAACTAAGACTGATTGTAATCAAACTCCACATGTTTTGAGCAATCGCATTTACTCATCAAATGATCAATAATGGGGGATTATGAGCTTGTAGTGATAATAAATGGAGAATGTAACAAATGGAAGGAGTAAAACAACTGACCTGATTATAAGTCAACATCGAGCAGAGAGTTTGCGCATCTCTGTATTTCGGAGTTAGACCTGCACGGTTGTCTAAAGTGGCCATACATTCGATGCACTCCCCTGGGAGATATGCATGAGGTTCGTTGGCACTAACATAAAGTGCTTCACCAGGATTGAGCTTAACAAAATTTAGGAAGAACGCTGCCAGAACACCAACATCTCCTGGGTACTGCTTCTCCAATGACAAAACAAGTTGCTCCTTCTTTGCTAAACTTAGCCTGAATACATGGAAGCATCATCGGGATGAATTAGACAGTAGTATTAGATTAGCCAGAACAAATTTCATGAATTATTTCTTCAAACATTATATTTCTCTCCACTTTATATAAATCATGCCCTCACCCTGCATTAGAGATGAGCAGTGCCATAAACTACAAATGGAAGTAGCAGAACAAATGATGTAATTAACCCCTGGGAAAGATGATAAAGACAACATAGCACAAAGGACTATTCAATGGAATGTGGCGTAGAAAAATCGATGATAATTACACCAGACTAGCAACCATTTTTCAAGAGCACGGCTGGATGTGATTTGGACAGGGTATATCCGGAACACTAGAACAGCTTTATTGGATAGCATAACTTGTCGAGGAACTAAAGGCCACATCGTCAGAAGTTGAGAACCTCACGAAAGACGTGCAATTAACTAGCATGTGCATGCTACTTGTTTATAAACCTCTGCTGACACTAGCTCAGAACAAGAATAAAAATGTTCAGAGGATCCAATCGTTCGTTCAGCAGTTAATCTGAGTATCTATGCCATTAATTACTGGTATATTCCTTTATAACTACCAAATGCTATTATTGTGATGATTCGGATTAATTAATTGCATAACTAATTCATTCATTTTACTACTACTGCTACTTATATATGCCATTAATTATTGGCATACTGAAACTGACCACACCCATGAGCAGACCCATCGGACTCACCAAACAAACCAACAAATTCAACAGCATTAGCCAATGCCATCCAAAGTCCAAGTCAACGTCACCACACATTGGAGAAAATGCAATAGAATTTTCTTGGCCATTAACAGAGGTACGTTGGGTGTGCCAATTTGTTTTATATATAGCTACCAATCTCAACGTTCACAAAATGTGCTTCTGCTGATCAGATGCATACAGATGTTGCATCATTTTCTTCCATTCAAATTTTACATGTGGAATAATAATTTCAGCAATTTGTTCTTCAAATACATGCCTTTTTCTTCACGTATGTTTTGATCAAGACATTTACAAGGCAACAGAAATATGTTTTTAGGTACAGGTGTACAGCACACTTTTATAGAACAGAGGGTGAAACAGAGAATCTCAATCTTTTTTTTTCTTTTTAAGTTATTCAATTTCGCAATGAGTTGTGCAATTGATGCTGCATAAGATCAGAGAATCGGACTTCGCAACAAGTCAATTTCACTCAAGTACGACTCATTTAATTTGTAAAGGTAAAATACAGTTTTTACTGAACACCCCATTGATTGTTGTCATTGATCAAGTTCAAGCTCAAGCTCAGAGAGAAAGGTTACATTACAAGAACACCGGCAATTTGAAAATAAGCAACACTATGACTCAAGCAGACATGAATAGTGATAACATCACGAACTTGCTAAACAATGGCCGTCAAAGCATCAGCAACAAAAACCCTTTACTTTAAGGCACAGCTTCCTCAGAAACTCTCTACTTTCTTTTTAGTTTTCTTTGGAATTACCTACTTTCTTCTCAGTTTCCTTCAACTTCTCAAATTTCTATCTGAACAATGTTGTCACTAATTGTTTCTCAGCCTTCAACATCTCAAATTTCTATCTGAACAATTTTGTCCCTAAAGTTGGAACACTATAGGTCTATATAAAGTTGGAACACTACAGGTCTCAATTGTAAACTCTTCTATATAGCTATCAATCTCAATGTTCACAGAATGTATTTCTTCTAATCAGATGCATACAAATGTTGTTTCATGTTCATCCATTCAGTGCTTATCAGATGCATACAAATGATGTTTCATGCTCATCTTTGTAGACTAGGCATGCTGAGGAATAACTTAACAATTAGTTTATCAAATGCATACCAAGTTTCTTCACCTATTTCAGGTACGAAGCAACAGGAATTTGTTTCAGGATACATCACACCTTTCTAGCCTTGAGCTTCAAACAGAGTCTCAATGGGTCTTTTTCTCGATCATTCAAGGCCGTGACTGCTCATGGAATTGAGGCTTTAATGGGGTCCATGGTATTTGCCATCTAGAATTAATTCATTTCTACACTTCTATAAGCCAACATACATTTTTTTCACGGACACAAAAGGTATATTCAACTTTGAACTCAATTACATATCCATTTGTGATCCCAGCAGGTCACTGGATATTTGAAAATGTAATACAACATTTTAGAAAAATAAAAATGATATGAAGTGAACTTATTCTCCATCTTTCCTATACACTATGATAACCCACCTAATTAACTAACTTTTGAACAAGTGTATAACATGAAAATTTCTTGTGTAGCTGGTACCTAACCTACAGATGCCAACCCTAGAAACCAGTTATCCATCAACTCAGGAAACTGCTGTTTACCCCAGCCCTGTACAGCTGCATGGACCTGGGGGACGAAGTGTAGAGCTTGACCTTGGTGTGAGCCGGCACAAAGAAAACGTCACCTTCCTTTGCCTTTGCGCTGTCAGTCATGAAGCCTGCCTGGATTTCTCCTTCTCCTGTCATGACGATGAATATGGATGGACCAGGCACCGGAGACATGGTGACTGATTTGCCAGGAGGTAGCAAGTAGCGGTCAACTTCAAATTCGTCAGTTGATGGGGTGTAACGAGTCACATAAGGCTGTACAGGCATTCCTTGCAAAATTTCTGGGAAGGCCTGCATGTAGAAAATAAAAACCTTATTACCTCTGCAGCAACATGTTTCAGGGAAGATATGTAAGTTACATGCGAAAGAAACATCATTCATTAGACTATCTTAACTAAGACTGATTGTAATCAAACTCCCCATGTTTTGAGCAATCACATTTCATCATCAACAATAATGGGGGATTATAAGCTGGTAGTGATAACAAATGGAGAATGTAAACAAATGGAGGGAGTAAAACAACTGACCTGATTATAAGTCAACATCGAGCAGAGAGTTTGCACATCTCTGTATTTCGGAGTTAGACCTGCACGGACAACGTTGTCTGAAGTGGCCATACATTCGATGCACTCCCCTGAGAGATATGCATGAGGTTCGTTGGCACTAACATAAAGTGCTTCACCAGGATTTAGCTTAACAAAATTTAGGAAGAACGCTGCCAGCACACCAACATCTCCTGGGTACTGCTTCTCCAATGACAAAACAAGTTGCTCCTTCTGTGTTAAACTTCTAGCCTGAATACATGGAAGCATCATCAGGATGAATTAGACAGAGTATTAGATTAGCCATAACAAATTTCATGAATTATTTCTTCAAACAAACATTATATTTCTCTCCACTTTATATAAGTCATGCCCTCACCCTGCCTTACAGATGAGCAGTGCCATAAACAACAAGATGGAAGTAGCAGAACAGATGATGTAATTGACCCCTGGTAAAGAGGATGAAGATAACATAGCACAAAGGACTATTCTACCTCCACAGGCTTCTCATTTCTGAAGTTATTTCATATATGTAATGGAAAAAATTCATAAGAGATATCTAGAAGATGTCCTCAAAAGCAGGCAAGGATGGATGAAAAGGCTAATAATATTCCACAATTTGTATTGATTCCATGTTTTTCAAGAATACTTGGGACTTCCATTAGTTTTATGTTCAGAACTACAAGCAACAAATTGTTTCATTCGCACCACTAAATGACTATATATTCAGTAAGCATAAATATTACTTTGTTGGCTACGTTCAACCATATTTGCTTATATAGCTAAAAAAAATCTTTCAACCCCCTAAGAATGTAAAAAAGATATAAACTGGATCAAAGTAGAGCACCACAGCAGGAAAATCACTGCCATCAATCTCAGGGATTACACAAGTAACTCAGATGACATAATACGGATACAGCAAGAATTGTTCAGAAAAGATCTTTACCTTGCTCTCACTGTTCAAGCGAGTCCTAAGGTTTGCAATTGCTTCAGAAACTGCTTCGTCACTCGCTGTCATTAACTTGGTGAAAGCTGAATTCAGATACGACCTCACACCAATCCCCCCATCTTGCTCTTTGACACCCAAAAGCTTCCGAGATTCTTCTTTGCCAACTAATTCCTGAACCTCGGGTACAGTCCTCAATACTTCCTTGAGCTCCTGGACATCAGTATAAATAAGTCAGTAACTAATATGCATAGCTCACACTGATGATCTGCTGAAAATTTGAATGTCTTGAACACTTCGTATTCCCTTCTGGATGGAATGCAATGGATTCAAACAACAGAATTCACAGCTATCAAAAAGAGATAATATGACGATCATGTAAACCGAATATCTCCCAGAATATAGTATGCAGTAACCACTTCACTGTCCCTTACTGCCTAACCTATTATTAGTCGGAAAAAAAAGGAACATCTTCAAAATATCTCAAGGATCAATCTGAACTTGGTGATCTAATTTGTTCATTATGGAATGTGTCATAGAAAAGTCAGTGATAATGACACCACACTATGCTCTTTTGCCATCCTGCAAACGCCTCCCACCCACCAAACTAGCAAGCACTTTTCATGAGCACCGCTGGATGTGATGTGGACAGGAGCTGTGTATCACGACCCACCAGCTAAGATACCATTGGCCACGGGGTATGACATGTGTATCTAGAACGGCTTTAGTGGACAGTATGACTTGTCGTGGAACTAAGGCCACACAGTCAGAAGCTCAAAACCTCACGAAAGGCGTGCGATTAACCAGCATGTGCATACTAACTTGTTTATAAACCTCTACTGACAGACTGCCATTAACTCAGAACAAGAATAAAAATGTTCAGAGGATCCAATCGATTGTTCTATGCCATTAATTACTGGTATATCTTACTACCAAATTCAATTGCCTGTCAAGAATGCGATTAATTATTCACATAATTGATTAATTCATTTACTACTTATGAATGCGATTAAGTATTGGCATAATGATCAAACCCATGAGCAGCTAGCAGCAGCCGAGGAGATCCCACCCCACCTGACCGTCAGTCAACTCCACCCACCTAACTATCCGGAATCATCTGCGGGATCCTGCTGCCACGTTCGATTAAAGAACGCAACTAAGCCAAACGAACCAACCAATTTAGCAGCCGGTGGCATCAGCTGATGCCATCCAAAGCTCCAAGTCAACGTCACCGCGGATTGGTTGGGAACCAAAAAAAAATGAAATTTTCTGGGCCGTTAACCAGCGGCACGTCGCGCGGGGGCACAACGGCCGTCGTCGTCGTCGTCGTGGCGACCGTACGTGGGTACAACGTACCTGTGTGGCGGCGAAGCCGCAGAGCGCGTGGAACTCGGTGACGGCGACGGCCATCTCGGGCTTGTGGTTGGCGTCGCGGTACGTGGCCGGGCGCAGCGCGTGCAGCGCCGCGGCGAGCTCCCGGTCCGGGTGCGCCTGGATCGACAGCGCCTTCGCCACCGACAGCACCTGCGAAGGAGACGGAGCGGTCAGCGCGCGGACAGGAAAAAAAAAGTTCTTTTTTTTTTAAGGGACACGGGAGAAGGAAGGGGAATTGCGGAGGCCACGTCACGGACCTTGAAGAGGAAGGGAAGGTCGCCGCCCCATCGCGCGGCGACGTCGCGGCCGAGCGCGGCGGGGTTACGCGCGACCCAGTCGCGGAGCGAGACGTCGGGCGCGAGCGAGGATGGCGCGGCCGGGTGCGTGCCCATCCAGAGCTCGGCGCAGGGCCGTCCTCCGTCCTCGCCGCCCTCGCCGGCGAGGCGCGCGACGAGGGAGTCGGCGCCGCGGCGGCCCCACTCGTAGTGCTGCACGGCGCAGCACAGCGGGAGGAGCCCCGGGACGGCCTGGTGGTGGTCGTCCGCGGCGGCGTCGGTGGGCGCGACGCGGAGGCCCAGCCGCTCCAGCATCGCGGCCGCGGGGGCGAGCGAGGCCGTGGACGACGCCATTCCGTTCTTCCGCGCGGACGGAGGGCCCGAGGGGAGGGAGGGGTGGGGCGAGGAGAGAGTCTAAGGGATGGCGGCGGGCGGCGGTTGTATGTACGATGTACCAGTCTACCAGAGGAGGCAATGTGGAGTGGGTTGGGAGCGGTTGGGTTTTATGGCGGGTGGGGAGGAGGAGGAGGAGGTGGTGGCGACGGCGAACGGCGAGAGAGCGAGCAGAGGAGGGGAGGCAGACAAACAGGGGGGGAGGAGGTTGGGTCACCGGCTCGCTTATCGCGCGGAAGAGCGGTCGGTTAGCCGGTTACGCGTAGCGCGGTTGTGGGCCCGGGTCGTTGGCCTTTTTTTCTTTTTCCCTTTTTCCCGTGTAGAGATAGACAGGAGCAGTAACTACTGGTTCTGTATTTTTCTCTATTATTATTTTTTTCGTTCCATTCATCAGACGGCGACAATGTTGTGGTCGTATTTGCAGCCGAATAACTAGTGACAAAGATGTACGATACGTGTATACGTACAGAACCCATCATAGTCGTTCGAGTCAAGTCGCCGGTGGTATCCAGTCCAACATTTTTTCTTTTTTTTTAAGTGTGGACAACCGGTGCTTTTATTAATAGGGAAACTCGGGGTTCATATATATATTCAATTCACAAGCTAGAGAATTTTTGACAAAATTACACGCATGACTAGGATCCAATTGCTAAAATACATTGCTTTTAGCTTTTTCGTGCAGGGAATATCCATTTCGGGTCGCTTTTGGGACCGTGCTATGTACATCATATAGATTTTGTGCATTTAAGAGGAGGAGTAGAATAATACAACATCGGTCCCAATGCTTAGAAAAATTAGCCATGGGATTCGTGGTTTTAGTATATTGATTGATGAATTTGTGTCTGAAAGTGCTTCTTTTTTTTTTTGTTATACCGATTTCATTTTGGTACTATGTATGTAGACGCGGAAGTGTGATGTATACGTGCGGCGTGCCTTGCGGCCAAGACAACGCATGGCCGCGCCGTACCGTACGTGGAGCAAAAACGAGATGAGAGATGGCAGGTGCGCATGCGCGACCTTGGCAGCGCCACGTGCCCACGTGCCTCCCGGCCGGTCCCACCCACCACGCGATCCCAGGAAGCGACGCCACGTCCCTCTCCCTGCCTCCCGCCTGCGGCCTGCTGGCCGCCTCGCAAGGGCGGAGGCTCCCCGACGGCCGGACGCCAGACGGCGGCGTGGCAGTGCCTGGGCCGAGCGGCGACAGGGCCGCGTGGCGTCGGGGCACGCTGCTGCGTAGCGGAGACGTCGGAGCGGCAAATCCTGCTGCTGGTCCGGTCCGGGCACCTCCCACTCCCAGCTCCCACCCGGTGAAGCTCGCCGCCCGAAACGTGCCGTGCGTGCCAGCCGCTGCTGACGGGACTCCGGTTACTGTACGTGACGTCCACAACTGTTTCAAGGCGATCAGATCGGATCGGATCGGATCGGATCGTTACATTCACCTGCTAGTCAATAGTGTTTTTCTAAAAAAAAATAGCACCAGTACCCATCAGTGAACATGGTGATTATTTGACTCAATCGATACAATAACGCTTTGTTTGGATTTCATAGTTTAGATATTTCATGATTTATTAAAATTTAGCCGCTGAACTTTAGATCTCTTTCTCTCTTATAAAGGCTCTAAAGAGAGGGTGTAACTATATAAAGTATAAAGTATTTTTGAAAGTTTAGCTAATTTTTATAAATATTTTAGACCACACAAGTAAGATAAAATGATTTAAATTTAGACTTGAAAATCCAAACATGCCTTAATAATGAATAGGGACACGCGTGTAAATTTAGCATGACCTGCAGTTTGCATAAGTACCACACTGTTGGCACGTGATGATCCGTGCGGATTCCTATCCGGTGATTAGGGCGTTAGCACGTGATCCGCCGCGTGGATTCCTATCTGTTGTCTAAACCTCTTGAGAGGTTAAAAATGTGAAAGGCTAGTCACATGTGCGTGTGCCAAATCACGACACACATGGGCTTGGGCTTGGCTGGGTTTTGCAATGATTTTTTGTTTTGAAGAAGTAACTTTCGTTTTTTTTAGTATTAATTAGGTATAGATAGATATATGAAAGTAGGGGTGTACATGTACATGTACTTTTTTTTTTGCAAGGAGGGATATATGTGTACTTAGGACGACGGGAGAGAGGATAAAGTGACTGTACTACTTCTAATTTTTCTCCCTCACTGAACAACCCACAAAAGCTTTGATATAGAAGGCCCAGCCTCACTCGGGCACGTGCCCAGCTTCCTTATTGCCTCGTTTTTAGATCCGCCACGGTCTGAGAGTACCTTTAATCGGTTTTCATTTTAATAAGCGCCGGTATCACGGTCGCAATATAAGCATATTCGCTGATTGATTTTTAAGTTGATAAGTTCGATGCTGATTTATTATTCGAAAAATATATATATATATAATAACTGATAAGCCGTCGCTGAGGAGTGATTGTCCATCGCGGTGCCACGATTCCTCGGACAAGAGGATCACATCAGGACGTACACCGACGAACGATGGGATGGAATCGTTCAGCCGTAGTACAGTACGTGGGGCCACAACGACCGAGGGAATGCGCCAGCGCCACCTTGGCAGTGCAACGCCACGTGGACCCGTTCCGATCCCAGGAACCGACACATCCCTCTCCTCACCCTGGCTCCCTTTCCCCACGCCGCCGCGCACGGCCGGCCCGGTAAACGTGGCCATGCCTGGGCCGAGCGACAGGGGCGAGGGGCGACCCACTCCTCAGCCCACGCTCTGTTCAGCTAGTATTAAAATTAATTAATAAATTAATTGAAACTGTTTTATTATTAAAAAAAATGTTTGCTGATAACTCGACTAATAAGTTCAAACCACCTCCTGAGTTTCTGGGTCCCGGCACATCGGCACCTCCCAGCTCTTCTCCACATCCGGTGAAGCTCACCGGGCGAAAAGAACGTGTCGTGCGTGCCACTGCCAGAGTGCCAGCAGTTAATAGATTTGACTCCAGCTACGCGACATCCGCAACTGTTTATTTATTCCAAGGGTTCGGATCTCGATCGGTACGTTTCAAAAATCAATCAATTATACTACTAACTAAATATATTCTAAATTATAGTTCGTTTGACTTTTTTTTATCCTAAATCTAACCACTCGTCTTATCAAAAACTTGTGCTAAATATCACTTCTTCTACTATGGCTTGCTTTATTAACAACAGTTCTTTAAGAATGACTTAAATTTGATTATGTTTACACAAATTCTTTAAGTAAGACTGGTGGTCAAATTTGGAATAAAAAAATCAAACGAATTATAAATTGGAACGGATGAAGTATATATCAATATTAGTGGGGACCTGCGAGGCTACATCTGCAGCCACAATACGTACTGTACTCTTCCCGATCCAGTAAGGGATTAGTACAAGTCAAACCGGTGTTAAGTTTGATAAAATGAATATTAATGTTTATATATTAATGAACAGTAACGGATCGGATGAACAGTACCCGACCCGATAAGGATTTTTTCCCATCCTCACAGCGTCCACTGTTGCCCGCACGAAGCGCGGGGTTACCTGCTAGTGTAATATATAATCTTCAGGTCGGTCATCAGTTTTAGAATGGCACGCCCTCGGACAGCGAGGCTTTGTTGCTGCTGATTGTTCTGTGGAGATTGATGATTTATCGGAGGGACTAGCATCCACGGCTGCTGCCCGCCCATTTTTAATAATGATACCCTCAGGCGTTTATGGATGTAGTCTCGTGCTCTGCGTCTGCTGTCTGTCCATGGATGTAGCTTCATGCTCCGCGCCTGCTGCCCGCCTATGGACGTAGCTTCGTGCTCCGCGCCTGCTGCCATCTATGGATACAACTTCGTGCTCCGCGCCCGCTTCGCTTCCCGCGTGCACGTAGTCCCTAGGGGCCACCTTCACCTGTGCCCCTTGCCGCGCTTGCTCATGAAACACTTGCAACATAAAAGCATTTGCTGCAACATACATCTGAAACAGATGAAACATTTAAAACATACGTTTGCAACATTATCACCTTGTTCGCTTATGCTGAAATTTGGCTTATGCTGAAATATTGTGAGAGAAAAACACTTTTCCATGGCTGAAAAATAACTCAAGCAACATAATATGTGTATAAGCACTGTAACATATGCAACATCAAGATAAAACACTTGCAACATACGTTTGAAATAGCTGAAATATTTGAAACATACACATGCAACATACATATATAGCCAATGCAATATATGCAACATCCAGATAAAACACTTGCAACATACATTTGAATCAGCTGAAACATACACTTTGCAATATACGTGTATACTCATTGCAAATATGCAATACCAAATTTACTTTTGTAACATTCAGATGAAACATATGCAACATACATCTAAAACATATAAAACATACGGTTGCAACATGTGCTCATCTATTTGCGTCCACCCAATGGATGCTCGTTGACGCGGAGCTTGACACCGGCATGGAGCTCGATGCCACGGCGTAGAGGTTGGATCTCGACTGTGCGCAGCACGAGTCTGGGCGGGAGGCACGAGGTTTGGCGGAGCGCAGGGCGAGGTGTAAGCAACATGCGACACGGGCGACCCGAGGTGAGAGTAGCGCGAGGCGTACGGGTGGGGCGTGCAAGGCGCGGGGGCAGGCGGGTCCGTCCCGTTCGGCCGGCCGAACGCTCAGTAGAGAGCCTTAGCGTTGTGTTTTGTTTGACAAATGAACTAGTACATCTTTTCAATTCACTTTTTTATTTAATTTATGGAATGAATTCATTCATTACCATCTAATTTTTCACCGGCTAAGCTAAGCTAATAATTACTACTAATATGAGAAACTAAGTCATTCCACAAAATTTAACGAATAGACGCATGATGCATCACCTCATCTTGAATCAAATTATTCCTCAAACCAAAACACCCTATTAAGGTTCCACAATAAACATTGGATTCAACTGCAGGTTTCAATTTCCATACACCACATCGTCCACATCTATCAAAATAAGCTAGTGATAGGTCCACCATATATAGAAAATAAATGGTAGTATTATGAAAGACTGTACATCACAGTACACAACAGTTAATATTCATGCCGCAATAAGGAGGAGAAAAGCTGCAACAACAATGAATTTACATTAAATTCGGTATTCTTGGATTACACTCGGTCTAATACAAAGTACAGAAATTCAGGTGCAACGAATTGTGGGTGACACTGGCACCCAAATTGGCCACGGGAGGCAGAAGCCCAGGCTTAACCTTTGCGAGTCAGTATGATGCAAGACGGGCATCATCAACAACAAACGAACCAGACAAGTATGGTCAGTAGTTGTGAGCAACTACTGGGGTTGTGTTGTTAGCCCCCCTATTGCTGTTGCTGCGGCACTGGCTCGTGCTGTGGGGTGGCGGGGGAGTCTGGAGCGATGGTGAACTGGAGGGCGCGGCCCCTGGCAGACTGTAGGATGAAGGCCACCTCTGCTGCCGCCAGTGCAGCCTCTTCCTGCAGACAAAGGAACAAGAAGCATGGATAACTTAGATGGTGTGCCATATCAGCGACAAAAGTTTAGGACCAGTAGCTATAGAATGGTTTATCTAACCACCAACAGTTCAATGCTATGTTGAGCTTCCTATGCCAAAGAAATATTTGTTTGCAATTGGTTGAAAAGGATGCATATATAATATATTATTATAATGATGATTTGGAACAAACTTTTTCATGACCAACAGATCTCTTCAAAATTGCATCAAATCAGGTACCTGTCTTTGCCGCCGGCGATGCAAAATACTGAATATCCATGCCATGATGTAGCACGGCAGCAGAAACCCAGCAGCTCGGAGCAGAAAAAGCTGCAAAGGATTGAGTCAGCACAAAGCACTATCTGGACCGCCAACATTCCAAGTAAAAATAAAAGACTACAACACTCACCGAGAACATGGTAGAAGCATCATCATCATTTCCTTCGTTGTCTGAGATAGACAATGCATGCCTTAGAAGCAACAGCGCCATTAACTGCAAGACCAAGTAGGATTTTAAGGTAGTCTACCTTGATATACTCGAAATCTGTTACTTGACATTCGGTAAATACTCGAGGATAGCTAAGGTGATCAGACTAGGAGCAGAGCGGAAGAGGACTTGCTGTGAAAATCAACAACAATTTTCGTATTCTCTAAGCAACTAACCAAACTAAAAGCACTGTTTTTCCATCCACAAACAAGTTGTGACTTGTGAGGCAACCGTAAAATATATAAAAGCATTGTCCTTCAATCCAAAAACAAAACTGTCCTGAAATAGCTACTCCCTCCATTCCAAATTGCAAATGGTTTTAGCTTTTTTAGATAACACAATTTTTACCATGTATATCTAGATGCATAGCAAGAGCTATGTACCCAGAAAAGCCAAAACTACTTACAATGTGGGACGGAAGGAGTAATATTCACACATCGGTTCAGCTAATAAAGGGCAATAAGATCATGAATTGATGGACAGTGCTTACAATAAGTGCAGCTGAACGGCAGAATGCAGCACCACTAGCATCTGTATTAGCATAACCATCATACTCTGCCTCAAGAAGACGACGTTGGGCAGCTGCTACAGCGAGAATTCTTGGGTCACGCAAATCCATAATCAAATCACCGCTGCAAAGTGACGACTTCTGCTTAGATATGTTCTAATTCTGTACACTCAAATTAAAATGGCACAAAATGTCCAAAATAACTTACTCAATGTCTATGGTTGTCTCATCTGGCTGAACACGAGGGGGCGCAGTGTAACCAGGCTTGTATTCCTACAGGTTATCATCAAGCCTGGAAGGAATCAGTATACAAGAAAGGAAACTTTAAAATGCACATAGGGAAGGGCCAAAGCATGTTCTACAAGTCTAACACACTGGAAAATTTAGAATTTTCAATAACAGTAAATAGAAAAAAAATCCTTGAATATTTTTATTATCTCAGAGGTTGTTAACCACAAAAGTGTGCGTGTGTGTTGGTGGTGGGGGGGGGGGGCTGAAAAAAAAAGAAGCTAGAATCAATCAAAGCGATTCATACTAGAATAAGAATATTGAACATACAAATCCGTTTAACCAAAATTGGTGAACTAGATAAATAGCATTTAAAACACACACAGACTTATCATATGATTAGTCAGATTCTTAAAACACCATCCAAATTAAATCATTAGTCTAAACCACTAAAGCCTAATCACACATGGTACCAACCCTTCTAGTACAAACCCAGGTAGATAAGCAAACCAACTGCACATGGTGTGACAGCACCTGGTCATGGGTCCTGGACCATTTTAGTTCTAGTTGTTTGTAGTGCATGATACTAGTGAGGTGATCATGAGAACAACCCTTCAAGTAAAGAAACATGGGCAAAAAGATTACAGAGATATATATATATATCAACATATGTACTAAGCCAATTTTGTATCAGCACTAAAAAAACTATAACCAAAATGAAACATGTATCAGTGGAATGAACCTGAAAACAACTTAACCGACCTCATGGCAAATTTCACAAGTAGTGTCTCCTTTCTCATTGCACCAGCGTTGCACGCAAGCTCTGTGAGCATACTGCACAAGAAAAGTAAAGCTATAAGTTCTTGATTGCATCAGAGTTTCACGCAAAAGAAAATATTTAACTATATCACTCAGCACGAATAGAAAGAAAAAAAACTTTTAGATCACAAAAAGGTATAAAATAAATCCCAAGATATTTTTTTCTAGGTAAAATTATATAAAAGAATACAAAGTTCTACATTGACAATATTTGAACGCTTTCTATATTTGTCGTAGAAGTTGAAAAATGTCCATTAATAAAAAATGAGCAAAGTGACTAAACACAAAGAACATGAAAAATTGCAGCGAGGATAGTCAGTCCAGAAGTCGTTAATTACTATGCTCTATCCAAAGAACAGTCCAGACTCCAGATCGCAAATTCATATTTATTATGATAAACTTAAACTGATAGACCATAAAATTCAGCCAGCTACTGCTACAAGACTGAACTGGAATCATTGTGTTGCAATTGTGTAGTGATAACATGCCTAATTGCATAACATGGATCCACAGTAGCTGAATCAACTGGTTCATTCCTGTTAGCAATGTGGTAGAAATGTCGTGCAAGTTTATACTACATAGAAAACTTGCTAAAGTGAATAAATGCTTTGGAGCTCTCCCAACAGAGAGGACATAAACAGGCAATATTACAGGATATGGTGCAGTAGCGTTTGGGGATAGATGATTTGATTAACCTTGTATATTCCCACAAGAGTGTCTGACATTATGAAAGGCACAATATGATTATTTTGTGCTTTTTAAGCAAGAAAACATGTCAATGGCAATGACAGACACAAGTTAATGCAGAATGAGAACCAGAAAGCGAAAACTTAGTTGTATGTGCACCTCACCAACAACTGCAAAGCTTAAAGCTGTACGGAGATAAGAATAGCATGCAATAATTTAATTAACAGGATGTAAACCTTGAGGCTGCCACTGCAAGCACAGGGTTTCTCTAGATTCTTGACGCTATCTTCATCCTGGCATATGCGGCACTCTGCAGCCTGGATGAGCGGCTCCTCCTCCCCACCGCCCTCCTCCTCCTCGTCCTGGACCAAGTCAACAACAGCTGACGGAGATGCAGCAGCTGCAGCCGGGCCGTTCGCATCCTCAGACGGCTTCTTGGAAACCTCGTTCTCCTTGGATTTCGCTAAGCCGTCCACATCAACCACCACATGGTCGTCGCCGGCCATCCCAAATCCCCTCCTCTGCAGCCCTTGTTATCGCCTCTGCTCTCAGAAATCGGTCTCCTAAAAGGAAAATATGTTTAGCAACGGTAAGAATAATGGAATTCAGATGTTAGTATTACTCAATAATAAACGTGATGGTAGTGTGGTTGAGAATAGCATCGACATATGTAAAGATGCAATACAGGGCACTGCTGGTGACCCGTGCCTAAAAATGGAGAGCCTCCATTTCGAAGAGCACGGTAGCAGCAGAACCCCCTTATCCCTCCCCCGTTTACTGAAACTGGACTACTACTGGAGTCGAGAGCCGACTCTCCGAACCCTAGCAACATCCCCGCCTCCAAGTCCGTAGCTTCCCCGAGCCCAAGCGGAAACTGGACCTCTACAGGCGAATCCCACGATGCGGCGCGCCCGGCCCGAGCCGGCGGGCGGCGAGAACGAGGCGAACCCCCGCCCATCCCCCACGCGAGAACAGGCGGCAGCGAGAGAGGACCTGAAGGGGGCGACGGCCCCCCACCCCGCGCAGCGCCGCCGGTCGCGGGCGCGGGGAACCGCCGCCGCCACCCAGGCGGCGGCGGCGGCGGATCTAGCGGCGGGAAAGCGGAGGAGGGGAACGGGGGACGTACCTCGGCGGCGGCAGCGGCGGTCCTCCCTCCCTCTCTCTCTCCCCCCTTCCTTCCGGCCGGGTCGTCGTCGCACGGGCACGGCTTGGAGACTGGAAATTCTGAGCTCTCTTTTTTTTCGGTTCCTTCTTCCTCCCAACCGATTTCTATTTTTCTTCACCCTCTTCTTGTAGTAGTTGGAGGAGGGTTGGAAAAAAAATAGAGAGGAGAAAGCGTCTGCGCGCAACGGTCAAACGCGACGCGCGTCTTGATTGCAGGCCCTGTGGGCCCGGACGCGTGGAGCCTCCGTCCGGCGCCGGTCGGATCCCGCCCGGCCCGGTCTCCCCTCGCCGTCAGCCAGCCAGGCCGACGGCTTCTAGGCTACCTGCTGTTGACGGCGCGTCATGTTGGGGGCGTCAAGAAGGAACGGGCCGTCATGTTCGGCAGGGCTGGTACCGGGCGCGGGACCAACCAGCCCAGCCAGCCAATTTCAGCCTCCAGCTTTTAGCCTCCAACCAACAGCTGGTTTTTAAAAGTTCAAAAAATGGCGTCAACCAGAACAGTTGTTTTCCAACCAATTGTGGCTCATGCTGATTTCAAACTTTCAAACTCAAACTACCAGTCATTTCTAGCTCATGCTGATTTACAGTTTAAACCAAGAATTTCAACCAATAATTTACGGTTTGCAACTCAAGCGCTGGAGAGTCAGTGATGTAGGTGACCCAGTCGTTTTTCAGCTCAAGCGCTAGACGGTTGGGGAACAATGAGGCTACATGCCCGTCAGGACCAATGTTCAGAAGAATAAGGTCAAATTTGGGGCAGCCGTTGATCACTGAGACTCCAACTTTCTGAACCTTGACCAGCTGTCGGATGACAAATTCATAGTCAGTTGTTGCCTCTTCCACCGTTGCATTGTCGTTGATGGAGTAGACATGACCATGAAGAATAGGCACTTGCCAGTCATTCACACGTAACTCATGGTTATTGGTTTACCCAATGGAAATGCTTGGTAATGTGTGGTAATAAACAAAATGAAAGATATACATGATCCACATTAGTAGAGGCAAATGCAGTTAGAAAGGTGGAGAAATAATGCATATTACTTCAACATGACACTAGACATGTTCAGTGGAGCATCACTACTTGTTTATACACTCACTTTTAGCATCCTTCTTCGACAATTGTAAGAAAGAGTCAACTTAATAAGGCCTAAATATGCATATGAACTCATGTGCCTATTTTAACCAATCATTCATCCAGCAACTATCAGTGGCAAAGTGTGATCGGATGAGGATTGTTAGCTAATCTACTGCCACCTTGTGAGAACACAGCAGAGGAAGGCAGCGCCGACTTTGCCCCCTGCTGTGGTACTGTAGCCGCTGCAGGTGCAGGCGCCGCACGGCTCACCTGCAACACTGTAGGCACATGCAGTGGCCAGCGCAGAGTCAGTCCTGTATGCTTATCTAGTTACTGTTACAGCATGTGCGCTGTACTTTAGTTAGATAGATAGAGTTGTATAAATAGGGCACCAAGGCAACTCAGTAAAGAGAGCTCAGATTTGCCATCACATAGACATGGCCTCGGCCAACGTTGTTGTCTTGTATTGTGCGTGCTTGTTCTGTTCTCCCTTCTTCTTCTAACTCGATCCATAGTGTGTGGGTACGGACAGAACCGGTACGGTGGTCTGGGAGACTAGTGGTCTGGGAGACTAGTGGTCTGGGAAGCTAGTGGTCTGGGAGACTAGTGGTATGGGAGGCTAGGGGTCTGAGACTAGTGGTCTAGGGACTATTGGTCTGGAGACTAGTTCACTTGTCGACAGACGGTGATCCCATAGGGCAACAAGTGGTATCAGAGCCCGTACAAGCGTCGTCGTCATTATAACCGATGGCGATGACAGGTGGTTTGGAGTTGGGCGCGCGGCAGTGGAACTGTTATAGCTACCTAGCCATTACCGGAGGTAGTTGTTCACACGGTGCGGGAGGTCAGCGGCACCACTTGGCCGACGCTGACTCGCACTAACTATGGAGAGTGGTCGGTGACCATGAAGGTCAAGCTCAGAGCCCGATGGCTTTGGAATGCTGTTGACAAGGGCACCGACGTGGAAGAAGACGACATGTCAGCGTTGGAGGCTATCCTCGCTGCTGTACCGGCGGAGTACAGGAAACCGTTGGGGACGAAAAGCTCAGCTAAGGAGGCGTGGGAGGCCATTGCGGCGATGCGCGTCTGTTCCGACCACGCAAAGAAGGCGACGGCCCAGCTTCTGAAGCAGGAGTACGCAAACCTCAAGTTCAAGGATGGTGAAACAGTGGAGGACTTCTCCCTCTGCCTACAGATGCTCATCAGCAAGCTGAAGAGCCACGGCGTCACCATCGACGAAGAGGAGGTGGTCTCCAAATTCCTCCACTCCGTGCCGGCAAAGTACATCCAGATTGCTCTCTCCATAGAGACGATGCTGGACTTGTCCACCCTCACCATCGAGGATGTGGCAGGGCGTCTGCGGGTGGTGGAGGAGCGCCTGGGGTAGGCGACAACAACGAAGGACAGCGGAAAACTCCTGCTGACGGAAGAGGAGTGGGCTGCTCGGCGAAACTCCGAGAAGGCAGCCTCCTCCAGCCGCGGTGGCAATGGCAAACATCGCGGCAGGGCTTCTTCGGAGAAGAAGCAAACCGACTCCAATGCCTATCGGTGTTGCGGGAAGATGGGCCATTGGACACGGGAGTGCCCAAATCGCAAGAAGGAAAAGAAGGATCAGGCTCACCTGGCGAAAGCCAATGATGAGGATGAGGCCACTATCCTTATGGAGACGTTCTATGCACTGCACGACGTCGAGGCCATGGAGAGGGAAGAGGCGACAACGGTGGAAGGATGTAGCAAGGCCCTGAAGACCGTCAACCTCGACGAACCACGTGCCCAAGTCCATCTCGGGCGTGTGGGCGCCGACCAGGAGCAGCCGTGGTATCTGGACTCTGGTGCTAGTAACCACATGACGGGCTCCAAGGACTCCTTCTCCGAACTCGACGGCGATGTTACCGGTACGGTGAAATTTGGTGACGGCTCAAGGGTGGC
The DNA here is from genome assembly GCA_904845875.1 of Miscanthus lutarioriparius. Lineage (NCBI taxonomy): Eukaryota > Viridiplantae > Streptophyta > Magnoliopsida > Poales > Poaceae > Miscanthus > Miscanthus lutarioriparius. The sequence continues at coordinate 37,734,299 of CAJGYO010000010.1, read as the reverse complement.
TATCCAAGGGCGCGACACCATCATCTTTAGATGGCAGAACGGGGAGCACCGCGCGCTAACGGATGTATACTACATCCCGCAGCTGCGTTCTAGCATCATCAGCATTGGTCAACTGGATGAGCGCGGTAGCGAGGTTCTGATCAAGGACGGCGTTCTGAGGATCAGAGACCGGGAGCAGCGACTTCTCGCCAAGGTGAAGAGGTCCCTGAACCGGTTGTACCTGCTCGACCTGAAGGTAGAGCAGCCAGTTTGCCTGACATCAAGGCACTCCGAGGAACCATGGATGTGGCATGCCCGGCTCGGACATCTCAGCTTCGACGCGCTTGGTCGGCTGGGGAAGATGGTCCGAGGGCTACCCCACATCAAACACGGAGGCGAGCTGTGTGACAGCTGCCTGGCCGAGAAGCAGAGGAGGCTACCGTTCCCAAAGGCGGCCAAGTATCGCGCGAAGAAAGCTCTAGAGCTAGTTCACGGTGACCTCTACGGGCCGATCACGCCTGCTACATGCGGTGGTCGACGGTACTTCCTCCTACTCGTGGACGATTGCAGTCGCTACATGTGGCTGCAACTCCTGACGAGCAAGGACGAAGCGGCGGTGGCGATCAAGAAGTTCAACACGCGCGCGAAGGCCGAGAGCGGCAAGAAGCTCTATGTACTGAGGACTGATCGGGGTGGTGAATTCACTTCGGTGGAGTTTGCTACGTACTACGGGGATCAGGGTGTGGGACAACATCACACCGCGCCGTACTCGCCACAACAAAATGGCGTGGTGGAGCGACGGAACCAAACAGTAGTCGGCATGGCCCGATCCATGATGAAGGCCAAAGGGATGCTGGCAAAATTCTGGGGAGAGGCGGTGACCACGGTGGTGTTCATCCTCAACCGTGCTCCAACCAAGGCCCTAACGGGCAAGACGCCATTCGAAGCTTGGTACGGGAGCAAGCCGAACGTGTCATTCCTCCGGACGTTCGGTTGCATCGGCCATGTCAGGAAGACGAAGCCGAACCTCACCAAGCTGGAGGACAGGAGCACACCCATGGTGTTCCTAGGCTACGCGGAGGGTACCAAGGCGTACCGGCTCTATGACCCACGCAGAGACAAGGTGACTGTCTCGCGCGACGTTGTGTTCAATGAGGAGGCGGCTTGGGACTGGAACAGTCCGAGCACGGGGGAAGCAGGAGGCTTCCCCAACACCTTCGTGATCAAGCACTTGGTCATCCATGGCGGTGGAGACACTGTGGAATAGGTGCCGAGCACTCCAGGAGGAGCGCTGAGCACTCCGGCGGTAGAGTCGAGCACTTCTGGGGCAGTGCCGAGCACTTCAGGAGGGATGTCGACCACTCCAGGAGGAGTGTCGAGCACTTTTGGAGGGATGCCGAGCACGCCAGGAGTGGAGCCAGGAGGTTCTGCAGTGGTGGCGACCACTTCAGAATGGGTGCCGGGCACTCCCGTGGCGGAGCCAAGACGTCTTACTATGGCTCCGACCACTCTAAGACTGAGGCTGGACACTCCTACAGTGTGGCCGAACACTGCAGGAGTTATGACGAGCAGTCCAGAAGCAGTGCCGAGCACTTCGGGTGCAATGCAGGGCACTCCGGCGAAAGAAGGAACTCCATCACCCCCGATCAAGTTCACCTCACCTCCAAGTGGCATCACTGAGTTCGTGGACGCCTACCACGAAGGTGAGGAGTTGAGGTTCCGTAGGCTGGACGACATCGTCGGTGGCACATGTCCCTCATGTCTAGCGGGTAGGCTGCTCAACGATGCAGAGCTGCTACTCGTCAGTGCAGAGGAACCACCCACGTTCGCGCTAGCCGAGCGCGATGGAAACTGGCGACGGACGATGCTGGAGGAGATGAAGGCGATCGAGGAAAACGAGACTTGGCAGCTCGTCGATCCACCTCCAGGATGCCGTCCAACCAGCCGGAAGTGGGTGTACAAAGTCAAAAGGGACGAGCTCGGCGCCATTGTCAAGTACAAAGCGCGCCTCGTCGCCTCGGCGCCATTGTACAGTGGGCTATCGCGAGGGCATCGACTTCGAGGAGGTCTTTGCGCCAGTAGCGCGCATGGAGTCGGTCCGTTTGCTACTTGCTTTGGCGGCAGCAAAGGACTGGCGCATCCATCACTTGGACGTTAAATCGGCCTTCCTCAATGGTGAGCTGGCGGAAATGGTCTTCGTCAGGCAACCTCCAGGGTTCGCTGTCAAGGGAGAGGAGCACAGAGTGCTCCGACTGCGCAAAGCGCTCTACGGGCTACGGTAAGCCCCTCGAGCATGGAACGCCAAGCTTGACACCACGCTGGGCGAGCTTGGGTTTCAGAGGTGCGCAACCGAGCACGTGCTCTACACGTGATGATAGGGGAAGGAAGAGCTCGTGGTCGGCGTGTATGTGGATGACTTAATCATCACCGGCGCACGCACGGAGGACATCAATAGCTTCAAGCGAGAGATGGCAGCTCGTTTCTGAATGAGCGATCTCGGCACTCTCTCCTACTACCTCGGCATCGAGGTGAGATAGGGGAAGGAGGAACTCACGCTCGGGTAAAGCGCGTATGCCTCCAAAGCTGTTGGAGAGGAGCGGCATGGTGGAGTGCAAGCCGTGCGTGACTCCGATGGAGGAGCGTCTGAAGCTGACGAAGGACAGCACCGTGGCGAAAGTGGATGCAACACTTTACCGCAACATCGTCGGCGGTCTACGCTATCTAGTCCACACGAGGCCGGACATTGCGTTCGTCGTGGGCTACGTCAGTCGCTTCATGGAGGATCCCAGAGAGGATCACTGGGCTGTGGTGAAACGGCTGCTACGCTACATCAAGGGGACGGTGAATCATGGAATCATCTTCCCAAAAATCAGGGGAAGTAGGCTGTAGTTCACGGTATTCAGCGATGCAGACATGTCGGGGGACATCGATGGACGACGGAGCACCTCTGGCATACTTGTCTTCCTCGGGTCAGCCCTAATTTCATGGTTGTCGCTGAAACAGAAGGTGGTAGCGCTATCTACGTGCGAGGCAGAGTACATAGCGGTGGCCACAGCGGCGTGCCAAGTTGTGTGGCTACGCCGGCTGCTGGGCGAGCTAACCGGCGTGGAAGCTCACCCACCAGCGCTGATGGTGGACAACCAGCCCGCCATCGCCCTCGCGAAGAATCCAGTTCTGCACGACCGGAGTAAACACATCGACGTGAAGTTCCACTTCCTCAGGGACTGTGTTGATGGAGGGCAGATCGTCATCGAGTTTGTTGAAACTGGTCGGCAACTCGCGGACGTCCTCACCAAGCCGCTCGTACGACTTTGACTCATAGAGCTAAAGGAGATGATCGACATGGAGGGGGTGCAAGGGTTAGCAGTAGGATTAGGGGAAGATTGTTAGCTAATCTACTGCTACCTTGTGAGAACATAGCAGAGGATGGCGGCACCGACTTCGCCCCCTGCTGTGGTACTGTAGCCACTGCAGGTACAGGCGCTGCACGGCTCACCTGCAGCACTGTAGGCACATGCAGTGGCCGGCGCAGAGTCAGCCCTGTATGCTTATCTAGTTATTGTTACAGCATGTGCGCTGTACTTTAGTTAGATAGATAGAGTTGTATAAATAGGGCACCAAGGCAACTCAGTAAAGAGAGCTCAGATTTGCCATCACACAGACAGGGCCTCGGCCAACGTTGTTGTCTTGTATTGTGCGTGCTTGCTCTGTTCTCCCTTCTTCTTCTAGCTCGATCCATAGTGTGTGGGTACGGACAGAACCGGTACGGTGGTCTGAGAGACTAGTGGTCTGGGAGACTAGTGGTCTGGGAGGCCAGTGGTCTAGGAGACTAGTGGTCTGGAAGGTCAGGGGTCTGAGACTAGTGGTCTGGGGACTAGTGGTCTGGAGACTAGTTCACTTGTTGACAGACAGTGATCCCATAGGGCAACAAGGATGACAAGCAATTTTTAGTTAAAAAGGTAATCCAAAGTTTCCCAATAACACTTAGAGAAATCAAAAGTCAACATTTATGTATCAACATAATCTAAGTACATTCTAAAATTGAACTTACAAGTGTGTCAGTTTCTTTAGTTCAACAATTTCAGGTGGAAGCACATCTTGAAGCTGATTACACCTCAGATTCCTAAGTTTACAAGAACACCTGGTTAGATGAAGAGCAACTACACTCAAATTAGCCATGGACTCAAAGTGCAACAAAGTAGTATTGGTGTAGCAGAGAAGATCAAATTAGCCATGGACCAAATTTGAGGCTAACTTTGAGAGTCATTGAGGGTTCACCAGAGAAGATCACTTGTGCCGTGGATATCATGACGTTTGCAATCGGAAGCACAGCTTGAGACGCACGAAGCACGTCTTCTTCAGTCAACTGGAAGCTTCTCTTATTCTCCACCTGCAGCCTGCCCAATTGCAAACTCATATTACCTCTGGTTCAATCATCCATATGGACAAAAAAATCAAATATGATGAAATCATACCTTTAAGGAACATAATCCTTGAAGAAAGCCAAGCCTAAGTTCATAACGCCGAGGTGACAGAGAGCTAAGATTGGGCTACAAATCATCACCCAAAGCCAAGTACCAGATTACAACGAAGAAATATAGGTAACCTCAGTAGTCTAAACAACAGACAGATATATAGGAACCAGCTGCATTACCTCAACTTTCCTAAATCAGACACCACTCCACACAACCATAGATATTAACTCCCTAACTCCGGAGATTAGGGTTCCCCGATTTAGCTCAACCCACTCCAGCAGCTCATACGAAGGTGGATCAGCCCCGTACTTACGCATCCACAAATAATTATCTAAAGCAAAGCATGAAATAATTATCATAGCCTGCTTTATCCTCTTGCAGTACGGCACCCCGTTCAAAATCTGCCAATGTTCTTTCAACACCCCAAACCTCCTTTCAATGACATTTCGCAACTTCGCATGAATGTAGTTGAATTTCTCCTCCCTCTGCAACTGCTGCAAATCTACGCCCCTAAAACCGTTGATATGATATCTTGTGTTTCTGTAGGGGGTCATGTAACCTGGCATCTCCGTGTAACCCGCGTCCGCCAGGTAGTACCGACCTACAAGAAATGAAAACAGGGGCAACAGAATTTGGGTAAGTCATAGAGAACAGAAACATATCAGTACTGCTTTATTAAGAATTCATATATGTTGTATTGTCATATTCAAAAATCAAATTGCAAATTGTTTAAGGAGACAATATATAGGCATCAGCTGTCATAGCAAATTAAACAGAATTATGCTTCAATACATCTAGTACAAGCAGAGAATTAAGGAATGTGAACATCAAGCCATCACGAACCTACCGGGGGATGTGGGAACGAACCATCGCCCTGACAGTCTTTCAAAACCGCCATGTCATGACATGCCCCCATCTTCTCGGCCCCCACGTATGTGAAACGGCCATCCATATCCACGATGGCACAAACATTAATTGTTATTTTGCCTTTCCTATTAAAGAAATCAGCCTTTGCTTCACGGTTAACCTCAACCTTTATGTGCGTGCCATCTATAGCACCTATGCATCCATCAAACCATGGTGCATATGCAGCAAGTTTGTGGCTTACGCGTGCGTAGTTCCTATCTGCTGGCACTAGAACAGTATTTGCCCACCTATACATGACCTCTGCAACTACTGTAATCTTTCTGCTAACTGTATCTAAAGATCTTTCAAACCTATCTTTGCACTCTCTACTTGCCGATTGGTGGGCACAGGTCCAGATGTACATGCCTAGAGCTTCTACCGAGGTGCACTTATCTGTTGATGGTAGGCCAAACGGTAGCAGGGTGTCATGCAAATGCATGAAGGCATCATGCATCATGCGCAAATTGTCTATACATTTGGTTTGGTCAGCAAGGATAAGCTGCATCCATTGGGCTCCAGATAGCTTAGGAATGGGACAAGGAGGATTTACCTCATGCATTTGCTGTGACATAATACCTTTCAACCTCAGAACGACGACTGCTGCCTTCGCCAAGGTCACAGTGCTTGGTCCATCACTGGACGTGTCGCTGTATGACGACTCGTCAGTGCTGCTCATTATGCTACCTACAAAAGGACAGAAATTAATAAGATTGTAATGCAGATATTAGGAACAAAACATTTGCTAATAAGTGAACATGTCAAGATACCTGCACTAGGTAGGTGGCACAACCACCTTAGACAAATGTATGTAAGGAATGAACAAGAGAAAAGTGATATATGCATAATGTCTTACAACGCTCACAACACGACACAAATATTTTATTCAAAACACGAGACAACGACATTCACTTAGTTCTCCGCAATGGTGTTTGTTAATACAAAAAAAAACAAAGATAACAAAACAACAAACAGAATCAACTCAACATGCACATGGTGGATAACCGAAAACAGTAGAAAAACCGCAGTCCGAAGAAATGTGATGATCACTGGGACTTTGTGGAGCACACAAAGGCCCACATCACATTGATCCAGTTCAGCCGGCCCTCTTAAGATTTCATATTAAGAAAACCCTGACGACGGAGCCTGCTGTTGCAAAGGTTTAGGGCTTGCACGAATACTATATTAGTCTCGTTGATACCATCTTGCAACGGAATCTCATGGACTTGGGCCAACTCTTGAGCATCTGTGTTATGACGGGCCTTCTGGGACCTAGCCTCCCTGATAAATTGGCCCAGGTCTTCAAGGCACTCTTCTACGGATAGAGTCTGGCTACTCTTCTTGCTGCGAGGACTGTTAACAGAATAATCCCTATGGACTCTCTTCGAGGGTTGATGACGACTACGTGGCAAGACTGGCTCGTCCGATAAGGATGGAGGAGTGTGAGGGCTTCCACTACTGGGTGACTTGTCAGGTTGATGGTCCCCCGCCGATAGCAACTCGCCCCTGTCACGCGGGGTGCGTCCCAAAATTGTGATTAGTTGCTCATAACATTGGGGCCGTCTGAACTTGTTTCTAGCAGGTTGGCTACTTTCCTGCACATGTTCAGTGATGGAGAAGTTAGTACTGAGTTAGTGGGAACCTAATTGGTAAAAAAAATCAAGGAAATGCATGTAGTTAGTACCCCGGGGCTGGCGCCGTACCACTCGGGGTCAGCTGTAACCTCTCCAGTAAGCGGGTCACGGCCTAGCCCAGTATTGGTCTGTCCGTCGCGCCAATTGAAGTAACAACGTTTCAACTCGTTGTACTTGTTCTGGCACATTTTCTTGTTGTACCCGAGCCTTCGTGACTTCGGAAGTCACGAACAACATTGGTCCACCCTAGTGAGGTTGGACCAGTGGAGTTCCAGTGACAGAGATCTTTCTGCTTGATGATTAGGTCAAGAAGCAGAGAGCAGGTTCTGTCATCCCGCTAGCATGGTCCTGGCTCATCTGATTAAAGGATCGACATTTTTAGGAATTTCGTACATGGATGCATATGTTATGTCGTACGGATGGTATTTCAAGTAAGCATAGTTGAGAGTGGGCGATGGAAAAGAGAACTCGCCTTTTGGGTCCGTTTGCGGCGTTTTGAGCGGAGGTTGTAATGGCTGGCAGCAGTTGGAGAGCAAGACAACGCCGACGACGCTGCCAATTTGGGCAGCGTTGGTCACCACCGAACGAAACGTCCCTTCTATGTCTGCATTGCAAACATAGAGCACACTTGTAAGATGTTAAACATAATATGAAAATAGGACATTTGTAGTGAAGAACATTAAATGTGTACTATCAAACATAATCTGAACTAGAATATCAACAGAGAATTCCTTGTCTCACATTTTGATCACTGGAACAGTAGTGTTGTAAATTCATTAGTCATACTTTCATGTTTAGTTTGTAAAGTTCAGGCGCACATCGTAGGATGACATGTTCAATATATTGCATACCTTCAAAATTGCATTAAATATATTGATTACAAGTATACTCCCTCCGTCCCAATTTAATTACACATCCGGAATTCAAAAAAATTTTCATATTAATCGATCACACAACGGACAGATGTAGGTACAGGCCCACAGTCTTGACAGAGCCCGGAGGTAACAGAATTAAAAAAAAAAAACCGTGAAACGGATCTTGCGGATCTTCCTGTCCAATCGTTTATTGATTTGTCAATTAAAAAAAAAGGGAAAACGGACGTCGAGCCTTATCTTATCCCTCCGTCTAGATGGTTCTCATGGAGTCTACGAACTCATCGCATAGCCGCTAGACCTGTTCATCTTCCCGTCCCCTTGCACTCCAAGCACAGGAAGCCCGATCCTTCCCTTCCCTTCTCTTCCAGAGATACGGATCCAAGTCTCAGCTCCGGCCGGTGGGAGCCCCGGCCTAGCCGCCACGGGCAACACGAGCTCGTCCACAGGGTCACGAGAATAGGGGCTTGGCGTGGACACGGACGCCGGCGCAGCCGAGGCGCGACTGGTGCTCGACGCACAAGCTCGTCCCCGTCGAGGGCCACCGCAACACAGCGGGTGCGCGCGGGCGGCACGAGCTGGTCCCCGTCGGCGTGGAAGACGGTGGCGGGGCCTGACCGCCGTTGCGGCCGGAGCACGCTCGCGAGGAGGTGCTGAGGTGGCGGCAGCGAGCGCCCGAGGTCGGCCGCGGCTGTAGTGTCGTGTGTCGGGCGAGCTCGAATGAGGCGGCAGCTTGCTCTTGGCTGTCCGTGGGCGAGGACGATGAGGTAGCGACGGGACGCAGCCTGGAACCTTCCAAAGGTTGAGTTCGGGAACCTGCAGAGGGCGTGAGAGCTTAGGAGATTGGGAATCAGACTGAACTTCCCAGGGGTATTATTGTAATTTTACATGTCTCCTTGGTATTCGTGTCTGCGCCCAGACGTGTAAATAAAATGGGACGGAGGGAGTACTTTGATTGAAAGCAAACAGCAACATCAGATGTACAAGGATGACATGTTCAATGGCAGTTTGATGTAGAGGTCCCTTAGGCCAAGAGTTACTACATGGGCACTGTGGCAAATTGAAAAGAGCCAACATAAGTAGAACCAATCTTACATGGGCACTGTGGCAAATTGATTTGGCCTCGGAAACATGGATTGGCATACGGTATAGTAAGCTAAAATATGGATTGGCCTTGGAAACAGTGGGAGGCAGAGGTGGAGCATACGGTATAGTAAGCAAAAACATGGATCTGTAGGTAGAGCAGTTCTGCAATGTAGAAACCAAAAAAAAAATAACAACGCAAATTCATTACTCAGTCGGAATTCCTTGCATTTATTTGCAAATCTGTAAAATTTGTCAACTTGATACAAGGTGTTCTAACACACATCAGAAACTTGCTCAAATAAACGTACATTCAATCACACAAGATGTGGGGATTTCTATCCTACACATACAGGAACAGACATGAATACATGTTGGATCTCAGATCCGGCCGGGTCAAACTACGGCGGCATCGGGTTCCGGGGGGCTTACCGTGCTGGAGGGAGTCACCGTTGATGGAGGCGGGGTCCGAGGAGAGAGGCGGAGAGCACTGTCACCGAGGCCCGGCGAGAGTGTGGGAAACCCTAGCCACGTGGGGGTCAAACTACAAGACGAACAGCTGTGACTCAGAGGTGGCTAGGTGAGAGGACGACGGCGTGGGATTTGGGGGTTATCTTGCTGGGCGAAGGCGCCGTCGATGGAGGCGGGGTGGGGGAAGGAGGAGGACATCACTGTCACCACAGCCCCGGCAAGGAGGACGGCGTAGAGAGGCGGCGACGGCCGGATCCGGTGGACACCGACGGGGTCCGGCGACGCGCCGCAGACCCCCGACGGGAAACGCGCGGAGAGACGGCGACAAGCGGCGCGTGGAACCCTAGCCACCGACAGGAGAAAGGGGAGAAAGTGAGAGACGCCGACGCATGCTGGACGCTGTGGCTTATATTACCAGCCGTTCGGCTGGTGCGGTTGGTGCTGGGCTGCCGAACAGCTAGGCTGATAAGCCCAGCACTAGCCAGCCCAGCCAGCCTACCGAACAGGCAGCGAGTCTGTGGCCGGGCTGTGCACGCCCCGTGATCCCATCAGCACACACGTACGCACGAGCGCTCCCTGCCTCGGGTCCCAGCTTCCAGCCGGTTGTGCACCGACTTTGGCTTAAATCCACCACAATCCACGTGGTTTGGGTAAACCACATGAATTGGGGTGGATTTATGTGCAGCCAAACAAGCCCTTTCGGGGCTCACCGCAGTTCTTTTTCTAACCGTAATGCTACCACGTCTACAACGCTAGACGTCTTGCTCTACTCACTGTCGTATGCGCCGCTCGTCTAAGAAAACAAAATCAACTCCCACATGCGTCGCTTCGCTTCGCTCTTCTCTCCCGCATGTGGTGCTCGGCTCCGCTCCCGCATGCGACGCTCGGCTGCCGGCTGCCAGCCCTACTAGATGCGGCTCGTGACTGCCCTCTCCTGCTTTCGGCGCGCGGCTGCCTGCGAGTTGTGGCGGAGCGGTTGCCGACCCTGCTAGGCGTGTAGCCGCTTGCGAGTCGTGGCGTTCGGCTACCGCCCCTACCAGGCGCGGCGCGCGGCCACTGCCTCGCTACCCTGTTGCGTAGCCACCACCGAGCTACAACCTATAAGCATCACTAGGCCACTACCGCCGGCGAACTCCACATGCCAATGAGCCTCCATTCTCCCAAGCAGCAAGGAGATGTTTGTGATGAAACTGCATGTTGTAAGCGTCTGTTTCAATTGTTTCAAATGTTTCAGATGTATGTTGCAAGTGTATCATACGGATGTTGCACGCCTCGCCCCACTAATTGACGCATGCGTCGTTCATCTAAAAAACAAAAACAACTCCCGCATGCCTCGCTCTGCTCCGCTTCTCTTCCGCACGCGGCGCTCGTCTCCGCTCCCGCATGTGGCGCTCGACTGCAAGCTGCGCAGCCCTATCAGATGCGACGCGCAGCTGCCCTTTCTGGTTTCAGTGTGTGGTTGCCTGCGAGTCGCGGCGGCACGGTTGCCAGCCCTGCCAGGAGCGTAGCCGCTTGCGAGTCGCGATGCTTAGCTACCGCCCCTGCCAGGGGCGGCGCACGACCACTGCCGCCCTGCCCTGTCACGTAGCCACCGCCGAGCTGCTGCCGACAAGCACCGCCTGCCCACTGCTGCCGGCGAACTCCACATGCCGACAAGCCTCCATTCTCCTAGCAACAACGAAATGTTTGTGATGAAACTACATGTTGCATGCGACTGTTTTAAGTGTTTCAAATATATGTTGCAAGTATATTATACGGATGTTACAAAAGTAGATCTGGATGTCGCACCTGTTTCAATGATTGTACATGTATGTTGCAAGCTCATGTTCTCAATGTTTCATCTGTTTTTTTTTCGACCTATATTACAAGTGCGTTTATCTGGATATTGCATATGTTTTTCATACATATGATGCAAGTGTTTTATCTGGATATTGCAGTACGTTTATAATGGTTTCAAGTGTTTTTAGGTGTTTTTAAGTGTTTCAGATGCATGTTTCAAATGTTTTATTTATTTTTTAGACATATGTTCCATTTGTTGCATCTAGATGTTTCAAAACTAGATCGAGTGTTGCATATCTCCCTCCTCTCCTTGCTACTGTCTCGCCTCTGTGTCACGCAGGAATGCGGAGGCGGTCCCCACTGGCGCGGACGGGCCTCACGTACTTGCGGACGGGCGCAGCAGACGAGATGTGGACGAGCAGGCACGGGATGAGGGCATATCCGGACGTTCGGACGCTAGGCACGGCCTTTTTCTAATATTTTTTTTTCTCTTTTCTTTTCATTTCTTCTGTCTATCTATGCGTCCGTTGAGGCCATGACTGAGGCGCCATTTTATAATAATAATTGAAAATTTTCACTAAAGCTCTACATGGCGGCATATACCATCGTGCCGTATTTTGTATGCTTATAATGCTCGACACGGCCGGTAGGATCGACTGGCGTTTGGGGATAAATTTTGTATGAGTGGTCGCAGGTTAATTATTAGTACATATATATAGGTAAACCTTTCGATCATGTTGCAATTTATTATAACGAAGAAATCATATAATATTAATAATAACCTCATAAATATGATACCAACCGTGTGTGGTTGAGTTTAGTAGGCTAGACAAATAAGGGCGACAAGTCCTGTGGGCCACGCTGTACATGGTCACATATATTTTTCGTGTTGGGTTTCCCGTGTGCAGGCTGCACCACATGACAAGCTAGCTAAGAATTCGAAAATACTCAATCCATCCTAAATTATAAGACGTTTGACTTTTTTTACACCAAGTTTGACCACTCGTCTTATTAAAAAATTTGTGTAAAATATCACTTCTTTCATCGTGGTTTGGTTTATTAATAAAAATTCTTCAAGAATGACTTAAATTTGACTATATTTGCACAAATTTTTTGAATAAGACGAGTGGTCAAACTTAGGGCCAAAAAAGTCAAACGTCTTATAATTTGGAATGGAGTAGTACTATTGTTTCTAGCTGCTGTGGTGTATTAGCTTAACCAATTCTTGCACGCAAAGGCACACAAGCTGGCCAAATGGCGGACGGTGCGTAGTTAACAAACATATACAACCGTCTCGGCGTAGAACCGATCATCAGACATTCAGACCAATGTTTCGATCGGGCACTACTACGTGTGCGATTCACGTAGGACAGAAATTATTAGCTGCCAGTCATCAGCATCGATCAGCCTAGGGAAAAAAACATGAAAAATAGCTGTGTACCAAATTGGAATTCTGTATTGTGACAGTGCAATGATCACTAGCATGAACAGGTCAGTAAAAAACGGCTAAAAAACTGCATAACAGACGGTTTCCCTACCCCTTTGTCAGCAAAGGCCGGTGATATATCTGATTATTCATGCACAAGTTGTGTTTGGTTTTAGGATAGACGGGACGGTTCTATTTTTGTTTTTTTTAATAGAACGGTCCATTTTAGAGTGTTCACTTCGTTTTAGGAGTGTTCACTTCATATTAAAGCCGTAATTGATGCGGCTTTTTTAGTTCAATAATCTACAGTGTTTTATAGTAATATAATCAAACCGCAGCAGCAACCGCTATGACTTGGCTTTAATCTGAAGCGAACGCCTGGTGAGATGGGACGAGGGACACTCCTTCCACACTATTAGTCACAAATCACAATTAACTTGGGCCCACATGTCATCTTCTATACGTATCGATCTGTTTCTCCTCATCCTCTCGCTCGCTTGAGGAGTTCAACCTTGCCCACGCTATAGGGGTTCCGCCATCGTTCGCTCGAAGAGCGCAACCTCGAGCATGCTAGGGGATCGGCCGCCATGCACTACAAGTCTACACCATGCTTGCTCCCGTGCCGCGCCTACCACATTCGGAGAATACAAGGTTGGAGCAGGGGCCCTTGCCTGATGGGGCGGAGTTGGCCCTAGTCGGCAGCAGCCTAGGTGCTCACGCACGGGTAAGGAGTGATCGAGGGGCTAGACGAGCAAGCCATCCACTCATACATGCAAACGGACACCAACAACGTTGCAAGAGGATGACGTGGTCCACCCGATTTTAGGTATGAGAAGACAAGACATCTGAAAGGTATGTTCTCTTTTCGGGATTGTTCCATCCCTTATGTCCTGGAACCAAACATCGAGAGTCCCACCCCAATCAAACATAGCCTAAAATTATATTATTCAAGCAAAGCTCAGGGATTTTTCTCTTTTTCTTTTCTTTCTCTTCTTTGATTTTAGGTTGTCAAGAGTATGCAATCTGGCATGCAAAATCAAGGTATGATCCGTTGTTGGGTGGAGTAGTGGTGTAGAGCTATGGCAAGATGGTGTTGCGTGGCGCGTGTTGAGGTCCAGTAGGCTACTATCGTTAGTTGGTTATGGTTGTTAGCTTAGCTGGTAACTGTTGTTGTTTTAGACGATAGAGGAGGTGCAACAAATCTCCAATCTCATCTCCTATGCCTATAATTTTTAAGGGATCTCCTAGGAGAAGCATCATCTCTCCTAAATAAAGGAGAGAGCTCATAGGAGATACAATATGAAAGATCTAGTGGAGATGCTGTAAGTTCTTTAGGTCTAGGTATCTTGCATTGTTTTCTTCACAAGCACTTTTCTATTAATTAATTTGTCTAGTTCCACACACACACAAAGGAAATTGTCTTGAAGCAAGTCCACTGTAGTCTCCTCCAAGGGGTTTTGAGGAAAGCGAGAAGATGGTGCACGCCACGCGTATGGCAACTTAGGCCTAGTTAAGCCCTGTTTGGATCCATAAGGCTAAACTTTAGCCCAGGGTTAAAGATTAGCCCGTAGAATAAAGGGGCTAGCCCTGGGGCTGTTTGGATCCAGGGGCTAAAAATTAGCCATGTCCTCTACCATGAACCATTTGTCCATAATTAATACTCATGCACAAGACTAAAAAGGATGGGTAGGGGGTAATATGTGTCTTTTGCCATGAATGTACCACTTTTAGCCCTCTTTAGCCCATCTTGAAAAGGCTAATAGAAAGAGGTGGACTAAAATTTAGCCCCCCCCACCCACACACACACATACACTTTTAGCCCTTCTATTTGGATTTATGAGCCCCATGAATCTAAACATGCCCCTATTATACTTAGGTTTCAAGCTGATTTGTATCCAGTCCAAACGACCGTTTGAATCCAACCCAACCTCCACAATAATCCAGCTTTCACAACCCATTCCGAAGGGCACCCACAACTAACGTCTCCATCACACAGACAACGATCAACGAAAGGGACGGGAAATCATGCATCCCCCCGCCCCACATGAAAAATGGTTAATCAACCCACCCAGATATTCCGTATTCGCTCCACGGATAGTCCGGCAGCTAATAATTCAACACGCTTAGGCGACCTCTCACGTCAGTCATGGTAGAACTATTTTCAGTACGAGTATACGGCCGGCCTCATCTGCTTCAAGGACGCGTCCTGACAAATCTGTATTTTTATATGAAAGAAAAAGAAAAGAAAAGAAAATTGCAGTCAAAATCAAGTAGCTGAGCAAGCAGACGCTTGCTGTTGATGACTCTCGGCCGGCCATGCATGCTACGTGACAGTGAGAGACACACACAACACAAGTACCCCTGGACCCTGGTATTGGTATGTATGTAACGACAGCGTGTACAAAATACATATACAGTATAGTCATCGATCGTACAGTAGTGGAACTAGCTCTGAAGAAACTGCGGCAGTGTACGTATCATCAGAGAGAGAGAGAGAGAGAGAGAGAGAGAGGGGTCGTCTATCATGGATGCATCAGTTCCTTCGCTGCTGGGCCCAGGGCGAGTGGCGGTCGTTGGCGCCGGACCCCGGGTAGTCCTCCAGCTCCAGATCCATCCTCGTCCTCCCGCCGGCCGCCTCCGCCTCTCCGGCTACGACGGCCTGAAATGATACAAGACAAGACGAATCATGTCACTCACTGCATGCGTCACTCAGTCTGAAACTACACGTACTGGAACATATAGCTAATTGAAGCCATCAGATTACAAGCACGGATAGTCCCAAAACAACAGCTGTGGTCAATTGATCTAACATAAGATCGAGAGAGACAATTGGTAAGCGAAGCCAGCCGACCACCTGATCGTCGTCCGCGCCGCACGACGACGATGGCGGAGCCACTGCCACTCTAGTATCCTCCTGCACCACCTCCAGTCCTGCTCAAATTGAAGTGAAAGGTGCATGCATGAGGAGAAACAGAAATCTTCAGAGAACTGCTTTAGCACAACGATCGAGCAGAGCACACGGACGGAGGATTCATTCAGAAGGGCCGGCGGGTCACCACTTACCAGGACGAGGAAATGAGGCGTCGACGGCAGCACCTGTCGTCGTGGGCGCGTGGATGAGGCAGCAGCAGCACAAGGCCAGGGCGACCACAGTCAAGCGTAGCCTCGCCATCTAGCTACCTGAGCTCTCTCCGATCCTCTCCAGGCACAGGCTTTCTTGAAATAGTCGAACTAGTGTGGTCGTTGCGCTAGCCTGCTGGCAATCACTGTTCGGCTGCATCCATGGGGTTCACATGGAGCTCTGGATGACTGGATCGTGCTCGGCGGCTATTTTTATAGGGACTTTGCTGTGGACGAATGAACAAGTGGGTCGCGATTGAGGCTTCTGAAGCAGCATCCATCCACGCACAGGCGTCAGGCACAGTGGTGGTGAGTAGCTGTAGCCCATCTTCGCTATATATCCGGCTTTTTCCACACACCAAAAGTGCTTCGTTATATATTAGTAGCACAAAGGATGAGCTTTTTTATACCTAGACTAGAAAAGTATAATAAAATACATGTACGGAGTAATGACCAATTGATCCGCATGCGCTGCGTTGTTTCTTTCCTGTGCATTTCCATTTGCATTGGCAGGGGGCCCTCTGATGACTGAACCTCCAAACGCAAGCAGACTGAATTTCCTCGATGGGCACGCATGCAGGCAAAAGGTGATTCAGAATGAGAAGGTTCATGTCATGTAAAAGGTGACTCAGAATGACATCTTTTTTTACAGTGACTCAAAAGAACCAAAAAAAAAAGTACAGGTACATTGTGATCAAGAGGAGATCTTATCGGCGTGCAAGTGCAGTGCATGCTGTTGCTGCTTGCGTATTGGATGCTGACGTGGCGCAGATCGATGATGCTGGGAGGGAATTTCCTGCTGCGACCTACTTGAGGACTTTGCCTCAGCTCAGCTATCCACCAATCCAGTACGTACCGGCTTTTCATTTATATCTTCAAGAGCAGCCAGCGTGGGCTGCAGAGTTGTAATAACAAACTAAAGAGGGTCCATTTCCTTAATCACATAGTGGATTCAGCACTCAAATAGGTAGCTTGTGACCCTCCACTGAACCTATTTTACCTTATCTCTGAACAAGTAAAAACAGTCCTTATATTAGCAGCTCTCAAGCCAGTTCTGTTCTGCCCAATTGGAGCTTGACAGCTGCGCAAAAAGACATTCTCCATAGGCGCCTTCTCCATATTCCTAACACCTAACTACCTAAGTGTTGTCTTCAGTGAAATCTGCAGCGACATTTTGGTAGAACTTTTGTGGAAAGTTCTGAAAGAACTAAGGCTTAAACAAGTGCGGTATATGTCAGTGGTAGAGGTTACCACTGAATTGCATGTTTGATGAGTCACACACAGCCTTAAAGGCACCAGCTAGCATCTTGTTTATGGTACATCTAAAACCAGCAATGCATGGATTGTTTTAGACTTCGTTCAGACGTGAGAGTGAGACAGTCTCCCTGCCGTGCTATGAGGTTGTCATTTCTCTGAAAAAGAAAGGGTGAGTTGACAGATTTGGCCAAGTTGACACGCGCTTTCTTCGTTGAAGTTGTAACAAGGCATGCGGTCGGCACTCGGCAGACTCTCTCACTCTCACGAGGGGAAAAAAATGAATGAGAAGGTGACCCGGCCCTACAATTTGTTACTCTACCCAAGACGACAAGCATGCACCCAGACGTAAAGAAGTTGCAATAATGCAAAGATCAGGTCAATTTTTGCCCTTTCTACACTTGTTCTCAGGTCACGAAGTCTTCTTGGGACAAAATACCATCTCGATCAGCTTTTCTGGTCCTCAGACTAGGTCCATCTTAATAAACCAATACCGGTTTCCCTGAAATTTCTCGACAATCGTTGGTCCTCAGACTCAGTGTACTTCCTTTTCTTTAATTTGCAGTTCAAACACGGACAGACCTGCTTGCCGGTTTTGATTTTTTCTTTATTTTTTTCATGATGACAAACACCACATGGATTCTGCTGTGAAAATGTAAAAGAATATTCATACACGTATTTGCAATTAGGATATCTGGGAAAGTATAGACAGAGGAAGGAAAATATATATACATTAATTAAGAACATCACCTAGGGCCTGAAA
This sequence comes from Miscanthus lutarioriparius, assembly GCA_904845875.1. Lineage (NCBI taxonomy): Eukaryota > Viridiplantae > Streptophyta > Magnoliopsida > Poales > Poaceae > Miscanthus > Miscanthus lutarioriparius. Next base: position 37,716,540 of record CAJGYO010000010.1, on the reverse strand, counting down.
TAAACTATTGGACTGCCAGCCCAGGCTTGCCTGCTGGTTTGGACCGGTTCCAACCTGGCCTGGTGATCTTTTTTTTTTCCGACCACGCCGAAGCGCGTTTTTCATTAAAAAGAAAGGAGTTTCAAACAACAACTTGGAAACGGTAATCCAAGGTTACCTGGCCTGGTGATCTTATTGGGTCAAATTTTTTTATTGCCATACCAGCCCACGCTTGGATTTTGTTTTTTTCCTTGACCTATATAAAAGAAAAGACATAAAAATCTAATTATTTGAACATCACCAATGATACTAAGTTTGTTGTCCTGATTGTAATTAAGATGGCAGCTCACGTAAGCTTGCTAAATGTGGCTCCCGGATGAATGGGGGGACCTCTCCAGTAGTTTCATTGGACTGCATGTGTTGCAAACAACTGTAATGGTTGGACTGCATGTGTTGCAAACAACTGTAATGGTTGAAATTCCTACTCCCTTGTTCCAAGTTATAAGATGTTTTGGTTTTTTTAGACACTTTACCTTAATATGTATATATCTAAGGCCCTGTTTGGCACAACTTCTCTAGTAGCTTTACGAGCAGTCTGAAATTGATTTGTGCCAAACGGGTATTTTTGAAATAGCTTTACATGTGAAACTCCTTAAAACGTGCTCTCACAAGGGGTTAGTGTGGGGGTGAAGCTGATAATAGCTACTTCTTCTAGCTTCAACTCACTCTGCAGGCCCTGTGTGGTATTACGTGAGATCATATTTTAATAAACAATATATGTAGAGCTGTTTTGCCAAATGATTCATCAAAATAGTTTCAATTCTATCGGTAGAGATGCTCGTCGAGAGCTGAAAAGAAAAACTAACAGTTTCACCGGTGAAGGGGAGCTGTGCAAAATGGAACCTAAGTGCATAGCAAAAGCTACGAGTACATAGGACTGAGGTAAGGGTTCAAAGGTAAATATAATTGACTTTTTTGCCCAATAAAAACTGTTTGCGTCTAGATGAAAAGAAACTGAAACAACATTTATTTGCAGCCGAAGAATGCAAATTTGTGCATTTTTTTTCTACAACGTTGTGGTCCATCGCTGTCTAAGAAAAAAACAGTTCATACTGCATTCGTCTTCCGCAACATCTACGCACAGCCCACGTCTAATAACCTTCTCTTCAAACTAGAACAACAAACATAACATCAGTGCTTACTCTAAAGGACTCTCAAAATGAAAAAAAATGTATCAGACTTAAGTGAGTGAATGAGAGAGAGAGAGGGAGAGAGAGAGAGAGAGAGAGAGAGAAAGAGAGAGAGAGAACAGAGAGTTGTTCACTCCTCACTTTCCAGGAAGCTTCCATGATCAGCGTGACGAAAGTTACAAGAAAGAATAAATACCAAGACCAAGACTCTGAATCTGTCAATCACCATCATCTTGCTGTCCACACGTATTTTCAAAGAGGAAACATCTTGTCATCTGCTTCGATGTTTCAGATTAATTCTGCTGAGACAACAATCAGCAAAAGCTCAAGATGACCTTTACTTGATTCTAAAGAAAAAAAAAAGGTGACCTTGCTTCCTATATAACCTCCCGTGCTACGTTTCCCTTCTCCCATTCAATTTTCTGACCTTTACTTCCATTTTCTGACAACAGCCTATTCTCACCAAAGGAACAAGAACTTTCAGATCGAGCCCAGAAGCTTACGAGGCAACAGCAATGGAGAATTCATCGTGCGCTGCAGCATGCCATTTTTTGGTTCTCCAAGAGGCATGTGGTATCAACCTCTTCCTCAAATTCCTCGCTTGGTCCGTCTCAGTGTTGCAGATTCTCCTCCCCTGCTCATGCAAATCCTGCAACTGCAACTGCAACTGCAACTGCAACCATAGCTCTGCTGAGAAGGTGACACAGACACCGGTTATTACCACAGACAAAGAAGAAATAGAGAGAAGGAATAAAGATCAAGACGATGAGAAGGCGCTGACACAAGAAGATATCAAGACGGTAATGAGAAACATAGGTTTTAATTTGGATCAAGAGAACAACATGGCCATTGGCAATGATTCTATAGCTCGGATTTTCGATGACGACGAGCCGAGCTTGCAGGAGGTACGGCAGGCATTCTTGGTGTTTGATCACAACAACAATGGGTACTTCGACGCGTTGGATTTGCAGCGAGTGCTCAAGAGTCTAGGACTAGGGGAAGGTGTAGGGGTGGATGAGTGCGAGCAGATGATCGCCAAGTATGACACGAACAAGGACGGGAGAATAGATGTTGCAGAGTTTACCAAGGTTTTGGAGTCTGGCATTTGCTAAACTAATTTTTTGTGTGTGTGTGTTTGCTTTCCCATGTTCGAGCAGAAAAGAGATTGATGATAACAGGATGCTGAGATTTTGGTCTTGAACAGTACCAGAAAAAGATACTTCTCTCTTGAATCCTGATTAAGCAGTTCTGTGCTGCCCAAGGAAGATTTTTTTTTCTTCAATCATATGTACCGTGTTAAGATTAGTTACTATTGACTTCATTATACTCAGACATTTGGCACTGTATAATGCCGTGATGGTAACAAAAAAAGACAACATTGGCACAGTAGAACAGAAAATGTTTAACCAAGATATCAGTATTCAGGTGTTGGAGTATGATCCTAAAATTTGTCCTTTTGGCACTCCAGTAGATAAAAGTAAACAGATGTGGTTTTAAAATTAGGTAGAACCAGATCGGCAAGGTCCTGAATAGTCACATGTAGTTCTTTTGGATGGTGGCTATTTATAGTTTTATATACTCCAAAAGTTCCATTTAATTTGGATGCTTTATCTATATTTTTTTAAGATAATGGAATGAGGTTCGAGCATCTACATCGTTTGAGGAAATACACATATAAGATACTTAATTGTTAGGATATCAGAGGTGTAATGTTTTAGTTTAGTTGGTGATTAATTGTAGTACCCGGTTTTAAGAACAAAACCAGATACACACCATATGTGAGCTCAGGAAGTCAAATCACACATATGGCTACAAATAGAGATAATATCAATAAACAATGCTTAATACATAACGTACTTAGTATAAAGGATATAATCTTAGACAGCAAACAACTGCAAGACAACTCCGATCTTCAGGTGAAGACTCCACTCCACAGGGACAACTGACTGGTTGTTCACAAGCCTAACTCCTCCAAACTCTAGCAATCTGGTAACCATCCGGGATTTTTATCCAAGTAAAATATAAAGGCAAGCGTAAGTACATGTCGTACTCAACAAATATAACATGGGGTTCATGAGGCTCAAAAGGTTGACACTGGTTTAACTGCGATTAGCTTTTAGTGAGTCAAAATTTTAGCAGTAGAGTAGCAACAAGTTTATCACAAGCCCGTATAAACATATGATCAGGTAAACATGAATAATGAATAGAATAAACAAATAATTAATAGTGATCATCTATTCCACAAGGGTTCCAAGGCCGCTCGTGGCCGTGAGCACGGCTGATATACTAGTTTTACACTCTGCAGAGGTTGTACACTTTCACTGTGAGTCGTGATTACCCATATGCACGGGTTTATAACTCCCAACACACTTTCAAGGTGAGCAGGCATGGTTCACTATGAAGTTTTTCAAAGGTTCGTCTAACAAGTTAGGGCCGCTAGGTTTTTAATTGACAAACAGATGTAGAGCTCCCCTTTCAAATGGCACATTTCGCGCATGCTATACACATGAGGATAGAGGCCGCACTATACCCGATTCGTCAAGCCCCTCTTGCGCCCTTTCGGGTAACCACTAACAAGTTAGAAAAAGGTCTTCATACTTGACTAAAGCCAGAGCCATGTGACCCTCACAGCTGTACTGTAAGTCCCGGATGATCACTTACAGATAAGTTCTTAGGAAGAGCAATCTAGAGCACCATAAAACCCAATGCTCCAGCCCTCTTAAGCCAAGTTGCTAAAAAACATATTTTAACGTTATTACATATACCATTAGTCAAGTTACAAGATCATGGTTTAAGTGGAGCACTAGCTTCATACTACCCAATACATTAACCAAAAAGTGTCAAGGTATAAGTTCAAGGCTAGGTAATCCTTAATGGTAACAAGGAAGCACATGCAGTATGAAATTAAGTGATTAAGGTGAATAGGACAACAAGGATGATCCCATGCTATACTTACCTTAAACTCATATCCTTCTTTTAGTCCAAAGCTTCAAAGGATTGCTTCTGGTTCACCACGTATAGCTCAGCGACTGGACAAGATCATAATGCACCACAAGCATCCAAGCACAAACATGCATAACATACAAATATGACTAGATTAGAACAATACACCAATCAACGAAATTGCTTGAAAACTAAACTACGTATCGCTATGAACACATAGATGTGAAAAGCATGCTAATCGGAGCTGCGGTGGGCAAGAAACATCTACCGTAAGATTTACTTCTTAAGAGAAAACAAGAAAGCTATGAACTTCATTATATAAAAGCATGTATAAGATATTTCAGAGAGATATCTAAATTTAATTAAGCCAAATTATATTTGATTTGAAAAACTAAAATAGATCTAATCTTATTTTTACTTGAAAAGGTCGAAGTAGAAAATGTAAGTTGCTTTTAATTGGAAAACTAATTCATATAAATTGATTAGATTAATATTTAATTTTAAAGCACAAAACATGTTAAACATGGTTACTATCACGTAGATTGCGTCATTACGAATCTAACACAACTTGAACGGATCACGTAGATTGCGTCATTACGAATCTAACGCAACTTGAACGGAGCTAAAACGTAGAAGTTATGGCCTAAAGAAGGTAGTGGCAAAGCTGTAAATAGTTGGAACTTAATTCGAATTAAAACAAATCCAAAATCAGATTTTAAACTCGGGCAGGGACGGCGGGTTTGAATTCAGAAAAAGGGAGGGGCTCTTTAATAAAAATTCCAGCCGAAGGGGTATTGGCCGTTCTCGGCTGCTGGATTTGAGATGAACGGCTCAGATTAGATGGGAGAGGGAGAGGGAGAGAGAGAGTGACAGACTGCCGCAACAGTGACAGCTGCGGCGGCTGCCATGGCCGGCCGGGTTTAGACCTCACCGGAGTTCGTCGAATCGGCGACTACGGACTTCATAGATCACGGGTATAGCACAGAAATGGAGAGCGGGCGACGGCGAGCGCGACTAGGAGGTCTGGGAGGGCCGCGACGGCACCAAGGCGGCGCGGAGCTCTCTCGAGCGGCTCGGGGCTCCGGCGAAGCAACGGCGGCAGCGTAGCGGTGATAGAAAACGAGACAGGACGAGGGCGGGTACTGGGGACCTCCCTACCGTATTTCGAAGCGCAGCAGGGGCTCCTCGTCGACGGCGAAGCGGCGGGTCGCTCGAATCGAACGGCGGCGGCGGCTTTAGGTTTTCGAGCTCGGGTGCGGTGCGGCGAGCTATGGCTGGGACGGTGGCGGCTTATATAGGGTGGACTGACGTTGCGCGCATGCCCAAAATCTCAGAAGATATGGGCGCGGCAGCGGAGATTTCCTTCCCTCGGTCGAGTCCTGCTCGAGCACGACGCGAGGAAGACGGCGCCGACAGGTGAACCCAGCTTGTCAGCGAGAGAAGGCACGGGTCCCGGACGTCAGACCGAGAGAGGGAGAGAAAGGGAGGGATCGCGCGCGGGCCTTCGGTCCTGGGCCAGGGCGGCGCGTGGAGAGCTAGGCCGACACTGCTGCTGGGCTACGGGTGAAGACGGGGCGGCCCAAGAGGGAGAAAGGGAGGGGAGGAAGCGGGCCAGCGGGATGGAGGTGGAGCTTGGCTCGGCCTGGTGCTTGGGCCGCGTGAGGCGAGGGTGTGGGAGCTGGGCCTGCGGGCCAAAACTGAGAAGGGGAGAGTTTTTTCTTTTTAATTCCTTTTTTTTATTTCAAGGACTTTTCAAATCATTTCAAACGCATTTGAAATCATTTTGAATTTTGGATCCAAACCACTCATTGAAATAAATCAAATGCACTAGCATGGATGCACATCAATGTTGCTACATCCTATGATGAATTTTAATTTAAGGAAAATTTTTATTTTTCTATGTTTTCATGAGCACAAAAATTCCAAATTAAATCATTTTAGCTCTATTTCTAAATAATTAAATTTTGGGGTGTTACATTCATGTCGAGGTGGTCTCTGCAGCTTCTCTTGTATATGGACTAATAGTAGCTTTTTATACATATAAAAAAGCAGATGAAAACTGTTCTCCCAAAAATAGCACACAGTAGAGTAGCTCGAAACTTTTTGTGTTACCTTGTAATCACTTCGCTGGCGTAGCAGAGTTTCAGAGAGCCATGTGCTGCATTTTAGGTAGCCTACAATCATTGTTTATTCATTGAAAATTAGAGTCAGAATGGAGAACCTACAACAAAACTGGAAAGTAAATATTAGACGGACACATTGATATATAGGAGTTGTTGCTTTTCTTCCATTATCCAAAAAAAATGAGTTGTTGCTTGCCTTGGACCAATAGAGTTCTACTTTGTATTCTGAAGATGCAACCTTAGAATGTCTATAGTTCCTAATAACTGATTCATCGAGCTAGGGCAGCCCATAGCCACCGCACGCCTCGACAGGGTCCTTCCCGGGCATGTGGGGTTTTGGGTTTCAAGAAACCTCGTCGGCGTGTCTTGCATATCATGCTCCTGACGAGGCTCCTCCGGCGATGTGTCTTGCGTATCGTGCTAGGCCCTACATCGAGCGATCTAGCTCCTTACCGGTGTGGTAACCCAACTCGGCGTCAACAAACTCATGAGTTCTCTCCAACAAGATTCTGTTATAAGCTCCGCTTGATCTATCGATGGTTCCACGCTCAACTTTCTCATGTAGTCCTATTGTAGGTTGCAACACTGTTCAGCAAATCCCTGATGCGCTACATAGTGAACTCCACTTTGAGGTGTTCCTGCTTGAATTTCTTCTAAGGTATGATTCAAAAGAACGGAAAACCTTCTTAATAGTGGTAAACATGAACTAAAAACAAATCGTGTCATACTCAATGGATGCACGATGTATTTTTAATAAAGGAAGCTTTTATTAAATTCTCAAAGCATTACATAAAGATGATACAAAGCCTTAAAAACGTACTTCTGGCCTCTGCCTAACAAGAGGCACATAGCCACAAGACTAGAAAGAGACCGACACATTTGACTATCAATTTGTAGACTAGATTGCCACCCATGTGCTTGGGAGAAAATATCCTTGGCCACCTCGTAAACTGTTGCAAGACCACTATAACCAAGTCTGGTGAAGCCACCTTCTGTAGAATAGCTCAAGTACGTAGCTAGTGGATGACCGAATAGATACTTGCACTCAAAGAACATGTTTTTTTTCTTTTCAAAGACAATATTATTTCTACTAAGCCAGAGTGACCAACAAGTAGCCGCCGCTCCATGCAGAAGTAGTGGTAGATACTTGCACTCAAAGAACATGTTTTTTCTTTTCATAGACAATATCATTTCTACTAAGCCAGAGTGACCAACAAGTAGCCGCCGCTCCAAGCAGAAGTAGTGGTTTCAATTCTTTACTAAATCCTCGTAACCAACCACCACACAAGTGAGAAACACTGTAGGGTTTAGTTAGTCCAGTAGCCACTTGAATACTCGACCAAATAGAACAAGCGATGTGGCCATTCAAAAAACAAGTGCCAAATTATCTCATCTTTATGATAAAAGCAACACGTTTTACTCCCTTGCTAGTTGCGCCTAGCAAGATTATCCTTGGTCAATACAAATCCTCTTCATAAGTAACATAAAAAGATTTTGATTTTTAATGGGACTTCAGTTTCCATAAACTTTTGTTAAAATTTGGAACATGAACATTTATTAATGTTTGGTAGTGTGATTTCACTAAGAATTATCCATTGGATGTAAATTCCATTGGAATGCTTCTGGCTCTTGGGACAATTGTATGTTAGTAATGCATGGTAAAAGATTGTTCCAAGCTACTAACTTATAGGACATGTGAGATCCCTGTGCCAAGAGAGATTTAGTGGAGAAACGCAAAGGACTTCAACTATAGTGACATGTTTAGGCTTGGCTATGTTATAAAGACTGTGAGGCACGTAATAATGTATCTGCGTGTGTTCTACTACTATTCCCCAATTTATGGTCATCCTGGAGAGCAATGGTATGTATAGCTAAATTAATTATATTCTAAACTCTAACATGAAGAACCAAGATACTCCTATTTGAGAAAGTCCAAAAACTGGAGAGCCATAACACGAATTCAAATCATCACATACTATTGCATAATGGATGGTAAAAATGAAGTCTAGAAATATGCACATCTATTCTAAAGAATGAATAGTTTTGCACATAGCATAATTTACTGTGACGAGACATGGATTCACATTGATCTGTTATCCTAGAAGTTATTCATTCTAATGTGTAGATTATATAGTGTTTTTCAGTGCATTCCATAATTCGTACAGACAATTGTTTGAAATGACACCTGAAAACAACAATACGCTCCTTGTATTGCCAGATAAATTTGTGTTTATCTGAATGCAGCTCTAAGCGGAGCAAAGGTATTGATCTTGTTGACTTCCTATAAAAATAGAAGGTTTGAATTTGGCTAAGATGTGTCGTCCTGCTCTGCTCTAGGAAAACACAATGCATGGCCCAGCACACCACTTTGTCGCCGACCTCTCTGGTCAATCAAATCACTCAAGAGGCAGAGCCATGGATCTTGGCCGGCACAAACACTTCAAGTGTAACTCGTGCTTCGGTCGTGTTTGCAAACTATCCTGCTGCAGAGTCTGTAATCAATATATAGTTCTGGTGCTCTGTCCTTGATTTATAAATGGTTAGTCTAAGCTGACCATGCTTGAAAATACTATTATTAACGTGCTTCGCAGGGCCACAAAAAATGTTTTGTCTTTCTGGAGTTGAGTACAAAAGAGCAGTTGCAAGATGTAAATGGATCTTGTACAAGTTCACATTTATCATTTCTGCTAGTGTAGCAAAGTTGAATAATGGAGCCACGTGGTGCAGAAGGACTCTGTTTCGTAACACAACATTACCAGGATGGACATTTCATACCTATAAGTAGAGAGAGATTGCTAGTTGCTTTCATTCTGCCACTGGACTTGTTAGTAGTGTCAAAACCGACGACCTTACAATAATGTTCAAAAATCCCTGGCACTCCATAGTTTTTAGGATGTACTATCTACACAGATCAGTGGGCTTGGGAGGTATCAAGAAATTTGACTGGTTAGCATTATAGATGCCCTTCAAAAAATCCCACCATTCTAATGTTTTAGATAGTTTAAAATATTTCTGAACAAACTTGTCGATGTTTTCAGTTGCAGAAGGTTCTATTTTCGGAGAGCGGAACCCTGTGCAATCTGTAGCAGCCTACACAGAGGGCGGATTACAGAACCAGTGGCACAGAGCAGGCATACATTTTGTGGATACAGGTCTAAGGCCTCAGACATTCATGCCTCAGGCTTGGGAAGAACAAGGATAACTGGCAGGTAATTGTTACATGCCTATCATCAAAACATTTTCCTTGCTAGTACTTTTGAAGTTTTGAAGTGTTGGAGGTTAAATCATTAATTAGGATTGCACCTTTCTCTGAATGCTTGGCATGCAGGAGTGGAAGAATAGACACAGTTCTGTGGGCCTAGTGGGACACAGATTCAGCAATTTTGGTCGAAAGAGTCACACCGTGACTTCTCCCTTGACATCCACCCTCCAAGGGCTGTATGCGTTTTCAAGCAAAGCTCCCAGATCTTGGCTTTTTGAGCAGGTAGCAGAGTAAAACACAAGTTTCATTATTCCAAATATAAAATCGAAGCAACTCCTAAAGCAAAAAAGGAATCAATGAAACATGCCTCATACAACACTGCAATGAGCCAGCGAAATTTATGCACTCTGCAAATGCACACAACAGCAAGTGAATGTTGTTGGAAACATAACGATGCACGTACTCTCGGAGCCCCCATGCATAATAAAAATCCCTCAATCCATACATTATGATGCACATATTCATTCAGCTTGTAGGCATGAACCAACTGGAAGCACTGAATTAATAAATCCAATAATCAAAATCCCAATCCATAAATCCGATGAAGCCTCCACATGGTGCGGCTGCTCCTACCTGCCTCCATCACATGATGTTTTTGCTTTGAATGGGTAAGGGCCTTCGGATCGGTATTGGAAGCACGTGATGAAACCAATGTTCTTTTTATGAAAGGGATGAAACCAATGTTAAGCCATGACACCAAATCTTAGTGTGGTTGAGTTGGATGGGGCCTCTTTACTTTCATAGTAAAGTTAGGCAATTAGGGGTTGAATGATTGTGAAAGGTAAATTATACATTTTTTTGCGAGGATTTAAAAATAAATTTAACACTTTATCTTAATCACAAAACATTAAAACAAACTGGAAACTCCCAAACCTAGTCAACAATGAATCATGTCAATCCGAGGTCGTTAACTTGAGATACTAATAAAACAAGCAGTGACAAAAGTTGATGAAACTTGTTCGTGCCAAGTTGATGCCCTAGCAAGGTTTTAGAAGAAAGTAAAGTCTAATACATTCAACAATAAATCAGTTTAAACCTATAACTGGGCATGCAAAACCACAGAAGATGAATAACATTACACACACATTACCGGGGTTACATGCAACCATATGAGTTTCTTCATAGATCTCAAAACCTTAGATTGTGTTTTTTCTCCTTCTAAAAAAAAAGGAGATACTCGAAAAAAAGGAGCAGTTGCCTCTCCCTCTGTCGTCGGTTGCAGTGCTCACCCAAGCCAAGTAGACAACTTGTCCCCTCTTCTTCCTTTTTTGAGCAAGTCTTCTTCCTATTATTTCCCAGATCGACGCCAGGACATGGGCCTTCTATTTTTTAATTGGGCTTTCATGTAGCACAATGAATGAGCCCATGAACTGACTAACACTGCGGGCAAGAGGCTCTTTGGTGGACCTGCAATGGTGGTGCCAAGTCTTCTCACGCACGCCAGCTAACGGAGGTGGCTTCACAAGCATGGAGGTCCCCGGTTAGACCAATAGTGATCGTCGTCATGAGTAACACACTTGTGAAGTTCTTCGAATGAAAATCTTCATTATACTTGGACATTTGGCACTGTATAATTGTGACAAAAAAAAGAACAAAGAATCTTTAACCAAGATATCAGTATTCAGTTTTGAAATATGATCCTAAATTCTGTCCTTTTGCCACTCTAGTAGATAAAAGGATGTGGTTTTAAAATTGCGTACTGAACCGGAGAGACAAGGTCCTGAATAGTCGCATGTAGTTCTTGTGTGGTGGCTATTTATACCCAGAAGTTCCATTTTGGATGCTTTATCTGTAAGACACTTAACTGTTAGGATGTCAGAGGTGTTTTGATTGAGTTTAGTTTTTTTTAGATAATGGAAAGAAATTCTGGCTTCATCTAAAAAGAGGAATCAGACCAAGGTGTTACAAAAAGGCACTAAATGACAGCCTAAGTTTACAGAACAGAAAAGACTCAAAACTCAATCCTAGAAGTAAAAGGCCATCCATAGGAAGCGAAAAAATGCATAGCCGCATTCTCCATCTTGCGGCAAGCCTCCAAAATAAGCTCCTTCTGTATCTCGGACCGTTGCAAGTGTGTCCAGAACCGGAGCCAATGTGTTCCCTGAATAAAACATGCAAAAGAGTTTTTGGTCGACTTCTGTCGAAAACAACTTCGTTTCTTGTTAGCCACATAGACCAACAAATCGCTGCTGCACCTGTCAGTAAAAGAGACCTGAAAGTTTTATCTTTCCCAGGATACCAATCATCAAATAAGTTGTGGACATTTAAAGGAGGTTTAATTCCTAGTACCATATGAACGGCCCTCCACAAAAATCTAGCATAAGTGCATTTAAAGAAGATATGTTGGATGGTTTCTTGACTGCTACAGAAGCAGCAAGTCATATCTCCATTCCAGTTCCTCTTTGACAAGTTATCTTTTGTGAGAATGACCCCCCCTTTTAAAGAACCAAAGAAAGATTTTTATCTTCAAAGGAATCTTTAGTCGCCAAATTAACTGTGAAACTTTGATCCCGTTACTGACTAGAAATTTATACATAGAGCTTAGTGAGAAAATACCATTCTTGTGAAGGCACCAAACAAACACATCATGACCTTGTTGCCGATTAATATTAGCTACTCTAGTAACTAAACTGTTCCACTCTGTCAGCTTGTTACCCACTAATGCTCTCCTAAAAGAAACATTAAGAGGTGCTGTACTTAGAACCACTGCAACCTTTGCTTGTTTCCTATGTGCAATATTATACAGTGTTGGGTATTGAGTTTTTAATGGATAATTACCCAACCAGGTATCTTCCCAGAACCAAATTTGATTACCATCCTTCAATCTGGAAAAACCCAAACTCAAGAAAGACTCCTTATCCCCCGAGACCTAGCGACTGCAGGTATGGAATCCAAGTGTTTGTAGTCAGCCTGTTAGATAATCTACTGCTATCTTATGTGAACACACAGCAAGGGAAGGCGGCGCCGAAAAGGCTCCCTGCTGTGGTACTGTAGCCGCTGCAGAGGTAGGCGCCGAATGGCTCACCTGCCGCGCTGTAGCCACAGCAGGGACAGGCACCGAAGTCAGTCCTGCTGTGTTATCTAGTCACTGTTGCAGCATGACAGTTGTACTAGGACTAGATGGATAGAGTTGTATATATAGTTTGCCACTGCAACTCAGTAAAGATAGAGAGTTCAGTTTTGCCATCTCCTCTATAGAGCTCCGACTAACGCTGGTGTTTCTACTGTGTGTGTATGCTCTGTTCTCCCTCTCTTCTTCTACCTCCAGCCATAGAGTATGGTCGGACAACGTCTGTCGTGGTCGGCTGTGCTCGGCAAGATTGGTGAGTGGTCGACTCACCTGAGCTGGTGATCCTGTGTGAGCCAACAAGTGGTATCGGAGCCGTAGAAACGCCGTCGCCGGACTAACCGCTGGCGATGACGCACGGTTCGAAGATGGGTGACAGCAGTGGCACTGCTGTGGCTGCCCAGCCATGACAGGAGGTCGTTGTTCGCACGGTGCGGGAAGTCAGCGGCACCAGTTGGCCGACGTTGACTCGCACGAACTATGGAGAGTGGTCGGTGACCATGAAAGTCAAGCTCAGAGCCCGATGGCTCTGGAATGCTGTTGACAAGGGCACTGAAAATCAAGAAGATGACATGTCAGCGTTGGAGGCTATCCTCGCTGCTGTACAGCCGGAGTACAGGGAGCCGTTGGGGGCGAAGAACTCTGCTAAGGAGGCGTGGGAGACCATTGCGGCGATGCGCATCGGTTCCCACTGCGCAAAGAAGGCGACGGCCCAGCTTATGAAGCAGGAGTACACCAACCTCAAGTTCAAGGATGGTGAATCGGTGGAGGACTTCTCCCTCTGCCTGTAGACGCTCATCAGCAAGCTGAAGAGCCACGGCGTCACCATCGACGAAGAGGAGGTGGTGTCCATGTACCTCCACTCCGTGCCGGCAAAGTACATCTAGATCGCTCTCTCCATAGAGACGATGCTGGACTTGTCCCCCCTCACGATTGAGGATGTGACAGGCCGTCTGCGGGCGGTGGACGAACGCCTGGAGCAGGCGACAGCAATGAAGGACAGCGGCAAACTGCTACTGACAGAGGAGGACTGGGCTACTTGGAGGAACTTGGAGGAACTCTGGGGTAGCCTCCTCCAGCCGTGGTGGCGATGGCAAGCACCACGGCAAGGCTTCTTCAGAGAGGAAGAAGCAGGTCGACCCCAACGCCTGCCGGTGCTGCGGGAAGATGGGCCATTGGGCACGGGAGTGCCCAAATCACAAGCAGGAGAAGAAGGCTGAGGCTCATCTGGCGAAAGCTGATGATGATGATGATGAGGCCACTATCCTGATGGTGATGTTCTGCGCACTGCACGACGTTGAGGTAGAGGAGAAGGAAGAGGTGATGGCAGTGGAAGGGCCTGGGAAGGTCTTGAAAGCTGTCAACCTCAATGAACCACGCGCCCAAGTCCACCTCGGACATGTGGGTGGCGACCAGGAGCAGCGGTGGTATCTGGACTCCGGTGCCAGCAACCACATGACGGGCTCCAAGGAAGCCTTCTCCGAGCTCGACGATGATGTTACCGGTACGGTGAAGTTTGGTGATGGCTCTAGGGTGGAAATCCGAGGGCGCGACACCATCATCTTCAGGTGCCAGAACGGGGAGCACCGTGCGCTAACGGATATATATTACATCCAGTAGCTGCGTTCATGCATCATCAACATTGGCCAGCTGGATGAGCACGGTAGCGAGGTTTTGATCAAGGACAGAGTCCCCTGGATCAGAGACCGGTAGCAGCGACTTCTTGCCAAGGTAAAGAGGTCCCAGAACCGATTGTACCTGCTCGACCTAAAGGTGGAGCAGCCGGTGTGCCTGGCGGCAAGGCACATCGAGGAGCCGTGGCTGTGGCATGCCCGGTTCGGACATCTTAGTTTCGACGCGCTTGGTCGGCTGGAGAAGATGGTTCGAGGGCTACCTCACATCAAGCACGGAGGCGAGCTGTGTGACAGCTGCCTGGTCGAGAAGCAGAGGAGGCTGTCGTTCCTAAAGGCGGCCAAGAATCACGTGTCGGATGCTCTCGAGCTCGTCCACGGCGATCTCTGCAGGCCGATCACGCTAGCCACAAACGGTGGTCGGCGGTACTTCCTTTTGCTCGTGGATGATTGCAGTCACTACATGTGGCTGTAACTCCTGATGAGCAAGGGCGAAGCGGCGACGACGATCAAGAAGTTCAAGATGCGCGCGGAGGCCGAGAGCGGCAAGAAGTTCCGCATGCTGAGGACTGATCGGGGTGGCGAATTCACTTCGGTGGAGTTCGCTGCGTACTACACAGATCAGGGTGTGGTGCGACACCATACCACGCCGTACTCGCCACAACAGAATTGCGTGGTGGAGCGGCGGAACCAGACGGTGGTCGGCATGGCTCAATCCATGATGAAGGCCAAGGGAATGCCGGCAAGGTTCTGGGGTGAGGCGGTGACCACGGCGGTGTTCATCCTCAACCGCGCTCCCACCAAGGCCCTGAAGGGAAAGACACCGTTCAAAGCTTGGTATGGGTGGAAGCCGAGCGTGCCCTTCCTCCGGACATTCGGTTGCATTGGCCACGTCAGGAAGACGAAGCCGATCCTCACCAAGCTGGAGGACAGGATCACACCGATGGTGTTCCTAGGCTATGCGGAGGGTACCAAGGCGTACCGACTCTATGACCCACGCGTAGACAAGGTGCTTGTCTCGCACGACGTCGTGTTCGACGAGAAAGCGGCTTGGGACTGGAACAGTCCGAGCACGGGGGAAGCTGGCGGCTTCACCAGCACCTTCATCGTCGAGCATTTGGTCATCCACGGTGGTGGAGACGCTGGGGAAGAGGTATCGAGCACTCCGAGAGGGGTGCTGAGCACTCCAGCGATAGAGCCGAGCACTCCTGGGGCAGTGCCGAGCACTTCGGGAGGGATGCCGAGCACTCCGGGACGAGTGGCGAGCACTCCTGGAGGGATGCCGTGCATACCAGGAGTGGTGTCGGGAGGTTCTGCAGTGGTGGCGACCACTTTAGGATGGGTGCCGAGCACTCCTGTAGCAGAGCCAAGAGGTCTTGCAGTGGTGCCGACCACTCCAAGACTGAGGCTCAGCACTCCTACAGTGGTGCCGAGCACTGCAGGAGTTATGACGAGCTGTCCAGGAGTAGTGCCGAGCACTACATCCGGGGTGCCGAGCACTCCAAGTGCTATGCCGAGCACACCGGCAGAACAGGGAACTCCATCGACGCCAATCGAGTTCGCCTCACCTCCAAGTGACATCACTGAGTTCGTGCATGCCTTCCACGAAGGTGAAGAGGTGCGGTTCCACAGGCTAGACGATATCGTCGGTGGCATAAGTCCCTCAGGCCTGGTGGGTAGGCTACTCAAAAACCCAGAGCTGCTGCTCATCAGTGTAGAGGAACCACCCACGTTCACTCTAGCCGAGCACGATGGAAACTGGCGACGAGCGATGCTGGAGGAGATGAATGCGATCGAGGAAAATGAGACTTGGCAGCTCGTCGATCCACTTACAGGATGCCGTCCGATCAGTCTGATGTGGGTGTACAAAGTCAAGTGGGATGAGTATGGTGCCATTGTCAAGCACAAGGCGCGCCTCGTGGCCCGAGGCTTTGCCCAGCGTGAGGGCATCGACTTCGAGAAAGTCTTTGCGTCGGTAGAGCGCATGGAGTCTATCCGTTTGCTACTGACTTTGGCAGCAGCAAATTACTAGCGCATCCATCACTTGGACGTTAAATCGGCCTTCCTCAACAACGAGCTGGCGGAGACGGTCTTCGTCAGGCAACCTCGAGGTTTCGCCGTCAAGGGAGCGGAGCACACAGGGTGCTCCGACTGCGCAAGGCGCTCTACGGGCTACTACAGGCCCCACGAGCGTAGAACGCCAAGCTTGATGCCACGCTGGGTGAGCTTGGGTTCATGAGGTGCACAACCGAACACACGCTCTACATGCGGCAATGGGGGAAGGAGGAGCTCGTCGTCGGCGTATATGTGGACGACTTGATCGTCACCGGTGCGCGTGCGGAGGATATCAACAGCTCCAAGCGCAAGACAGGAGGAGGAGGCACTCACGCTAGGTCAGAGCGCGTACGCCTCGAAGCTGTTGGAGCGGAGCGGCATGGTTGAGTGCAAGCCATGCGTGACTCCGATGGAGGAGCGGATGAAGCTGACGAAGGCTAGCACCGCGGCAAAGGTGGATGCAACACTCTACCAGAGCATCGTCAGCGGTCTGCACTATCTAGTCCACACGAGGCCGGACATTGCGTTCACCGTGGGCTACGTCAGTCGCTTCATGGAGGATCCCTGAGAGGATCACTAGGCTACAGTAAAACGGCTACTACGCTACATCAAGGGGACAGTGGATCATCTTCCCCAAGACCGGCAAAAGTAGGCTGCGGCTCACTGTGTTCAGCGATGCAGACATGGCGGGGGACATCGATGGAAGGTGGAGCACCTCTGGCGTGCTCGTCTTCCTCGAGTGTACTCCAATTTCATGGCTGTCGCTAAAACAGAAGGTGGTGGCGCTATCTACGTGCGAGGCAAAGTATGTAGCGGCGGCCACAGCGGCGTGCCAAGTTGTGTGGCTGCGCTGGCTGCTGGGAGAGCTGACCGGTGTGGAAGCTCGCCCACCAGCACTGATGGTGGACAACTAGCCCGCCATCGCTCTCGTGAAGAATCCGGTTCTGCACGACCGGAGCAAACACATCAACGTGAAGTTCCACTTCCTCAGAGACTGTGTCGATGGAGGGCAGATCGTCATCGAGTTCGTCGAAACTGGTCGGCAACTCGTGGACTTTCTCACAAAGCCGCTCGGACGTCTTCGGTTCGGGTAGGGGAAGAATTGTTAGATAATCTACTGCTACCTTGTGCGAACACACAACAAGAGAAGGTGGCGCCGAAAAGGCTCCCTGTTGTGGTACTGTAGCCGCTGCAGAGGCAGGCGCCGAATGACTCACCTGCTACGCTGTAGCCACAGCAGGGACAGGCGCCGAAGTCAATCCTGCTGTGTTATCTAGTCACTGTTGCAGCATGACAGTTGTATTAGGACTAGATGGATAGAATTATATATATAGTTTGTCACTGCAACTCAGTAAAGATAGATAGTTCAGTTTTGCAATCTCCTCTATAGAGCTCCGGCCAACGTTGATGTTTCTACTATGTGTGTATGCTCTGTTCTCCCTCTCTTCTTATACCTCCAGCCATAGAGTGTGGTCGGACAACGTCTGTCGTGGTCGGCTGTGCTTGGCAAGATTGGTGAGTGGTCGACTTACCTGAACCGGTGATCCTGTGTGAGCCAACACAGCCAAGATCCATTGCTCTGCTTCTTGAGTGATTTGATTGACCAGACAGGTTGGGGACGAAGTCGTGTGCTGGAAAATGCAATTGTTTCTCTCCTTCCTGTTGATCTAGGTCGGGAGCAGGATGACACATAGTCAAATTCAAAAAAAATATTTTTATAAGAAGTTAACCAGCTCACTACCTTTGCTTTGGTAGGAGCTGCATTTAGATAGGTGCTCTTCTAAAATGGTTGGAAATATGAAGTTATACGGCAATGAAGGAGCATATTGGTGTTTTCAGGCAGCATTTCATATAATCTGCACATTTCTTTTTTCCGAAAACCTGGCAGGAGCTCTACCTCTCAATTAAGGAAGGAAAGAAGTTATATGTACATGAAAGTCCGGAAGTCTGGCTAGCCCCACCGGGCACACACAGAAAAACATTTTATCTTTGACATATTTATTTCTCAATAACTGTTGCCAAACCCCCTCTTCATTGCAAAGCTTAAAAAGCCATTTACTCAAAAGACATTTATTTTGTAGATCTATGTTTTGAATTCCTAGACCACCTTGTTCTTTTAGTAGTTGGTGCTTCATGTCGAGGTAGTGTCTGTAGCTTCTCTTGTAATAGACTATTATTAACTTTTTATATATAAAAAAAAGTAGATGAAAATTGTTCTCTGAAAAATAGCACAGTAGATTAGCTAGAACTTTAGACTTGAGTGTTACTCTGTAATCATGTCGCTGGCGTAGCAGACTTTCAGAGAGCCATGTGCTGCGTTGAAGGTAGCGTAGAATCTTTGTTTATTCATTGAAAATTACAGTCAGAATGGAGAACCTACAAAAAAACTGAAAAGTAAATATTACATGGCCACATTGATATATATGAGTTGTTGCTTGCCTTGTACCAAAAGAGTTCTGCTTCTTAGTATTCTGTCAATTCTGAAGCTGGAGTCTGGCAGTGTCAAAAGTTCCTAACTAATACTATCACACAGCATGGATTGGAAATGGCAGTCTTCATTGGGCAAATTTGTTACCAACTATCACATAGTGTCCTTGGGAGGTATCAGGTAATTTGATTGGTTTAGTAAAATGTTGCTGATTTAAATGAACTCTTTCTTTTGCAATCTCCATAATGTCATATATGATATATCTTAGATGGTCAATATTTCCCAATGAAAATTCATCACTTAGGAGTTTTCTCCAACAAGATTTTTTTTTGTTTTAAGTTCTGCACTGTCGATGGTTCCACGCTCAACTTTCTCCTGTACTCCTGTTGTAGGTGGCAACAAAGTTGAGCAAATCTCTGATGGGCTACATGGTCAACTGCACTTTCAGGTGTTCCTGCATGATTTTCTTATAGAGCTGCAGATATGAATTCCAAAGAGAACAGAACACGTTAATAACAGTGGTAAACATGAACTAAAAACAAATTGTGTCAGACTCAATGGCTGCACCATGTAAGGCACGTTATAATGTATTTGCATGTGGTTGCGCTATTCCTCAGTTTATGGTAATCTTGGAGAGCAATGGTAAGGATAACATGAAGAACAAAGATACTGCTCCTATTTGAGAGAGTCCAAAAGCTGGAGAGCCTGAATACGAATTCAAATCATCACATACTTTTGCACGATGGATGAAAAAACTGAAGTCTAGAATTATGCACACCTATTCTAAAGCACATAGCACAATTTACTATGATGAGACACGGATTTGTATTGATCTGTTATTCTAGAAGTTATTCGTTCCAAATGTGCAGATTATAAAAATGCACGTCTAGCCTCTCATAGAACGCATTGGTCAAAGATTGCCAGGTTGGAAGGGCAAACTTCTAAACAAAGCAGGATGGCTAACGTTGGTCACTTTAGTACTCTCTTCCATGCCTACGTACCACCTGACTATCTTCCCGCTCGCCGCTTGGGCCAAGAAGCAAATTGACAAAATTCGAAGGTCCTATCTATGGAAGGGATCGAGAGGAGAATGCAAATGGAGGTCATTGCCTTGTGAATTGGCCGTTAGTTTCCAAGCCAAAAGCCCTTGGAGGCCTGGGGGTGCCTGAGTTGGACAAATTCGGGAGAGCACTGCGATTGTGATGGCTATAGCAGGAGTGGACGGACCCCTCCATGCCGTGGGCTGGATCTGAACTCCCTTGCAAACTGGTTGACAGACTACTCTTCAACGCATCAACCATTGTCACGGTCGGGGATGGCATAAAAACAAAATTCTAGCATCATAGCTGGGTAGATTGAGAAGCTCCTAGGAACCTAGCGCCGCATCTCATTGAGTTGGCAAGAAGGAAGAACAGATCTATGCAGCAAGAACTCCACAACCATGCCTGGATTCGGGCACTTCGGGGTAGGATCACAACGGCCACCCATGTGGAAGAATTCATATCCCTCTTGGATCAGATTACAGAATGTTCAGCTGCAGCCGGAAATGCAAGACTCCATTATCTGGAAATGGATGCCTGATGGAAAATACTCGACTCGCTCGGCGTACCAAATTTAGTTCCAAGGGAGCTTCATAAAAATCCGTCCAGAACTCATTTGGAAAGCTCACACGGAAAATAAATGCAAGTTCTTTGCATGAATCCTTATCTAGAACAAGATCCTCATGGCGGATAATTTGCAACTAAAGAATTGGCCTCATCAAGATCATTGTGTCATGTGCAATGGGCCACTGGAAACCGGCCTTCACCTGTCCTGCTATGCCCTGTAGCTAAAGAGGTTTGGTGTCATGTGTTGTCATGGGAGCGCTTTGACATGGACTTAATCCAGCATCAAACCCAACCAACAGAGATAACAACATGGTGGGAACCAGCGGCAACCAAAGTCCCAAGGGAGTGACGATGACACTTCAACGGGGTGGTGATATACACGATGTGGAATATTTGGAAGAAAAGAAACACAAGGATTTTCCAAGACACGGCCATGGATGCTCGACAAGTGGTCTTGAAAGCCAAGGAGGACATTAACATGCGCTTTAGGGTACTTAACAACGTGACTTAGCCTCCACTGTGTAACCCCACAAGAGGGGTAGGAGCTGGGTGTTTCCTTTTTTTTCTGTGTGTGCCCGGTGGGGCTAGCCGGACTTCCGGACTTTCCTGTACATATAACTTCTTTCCTTCCTTAATTGAGAGGTAGAGCTCCTGTCAGGTTTTTCGGAAAAAAACGTGCAGATTATATGAAATGCTGCCTGAAAACACCAATATGCTCCTTCATTGCCGTATAACTTCATATTTCCAACCAATTTAGAAGAGCTCCTATCTAAATGCAGCTCCTAGCAAAGCAAAGGTACTGAGCTGGTTAACTTCTTATAAAAATAAATTTTTTGAATTTGACTATGCGTCATCCTGCTCTCGGCCTAGATCAACAGGAAGGAGAGAAACAATTGCATTTTCCAACACACGACTTCGTCCCCAACCTGTCTGGTCAATGAAATCACTCAAGAAGCAGAACAACTCCATACCTGCAATCGCTAGGTCTCGGGGGTGGGGGGCTTTAAATGTAACTCATGCTTCAGTCGTGTTGCAGACCATAGTCTCTAATCAATAGTTCCGGTGCCCTGTCCTTGTTTTATACTCCGCAAATGGTTAACCTAGGCTGACTGTGCTTCTAAGAACTTTTATTGCTTCCCTCTTAATACAAAACGTCACAAAAGAAGTTTTCCAGCTTTAGGTTCTTCTGCGTTGATTCTATCACTGTATCAACACGTTTGAGAACATTCTACAAGAAGATAGAAATGGAGTAATTATTATTTTAAAGTTTGTTCATATTCGAAGGGTGAAATAACACTTATCAAGCAATACTTTTGGCTTTCCGTTTAGGCTGTTTGGCCGGAACGATGCTTTCATAATTTTTTTCGCATGCATGAGTAGAACTGCTGTAACTGACCAATATAATTTGTCGTCCTCCATTTCTGGAACAGGCATATGGTGAAATTCAAGGGAGCCGCAAGCTTTTACTCACCAATTGAGTAGCAACCGTGAAGACAGGTGGCAGAGATTGCACCATAAAAACGAAGGGCACACTGTGACGATTAATAGCAGTAGTTTTTGTGCTCGTAGTACAGATATAATTGTATCCCGTCCTAAAATGTTCTGCCTTTGTGGAATTGAGTACAAAAAAGTACAAAACAGGAGATGGAAGATGTAAATGGAACATGTACTAGTTCACATTTACCATTTGTACTAATATAGAAAAAGTTGAATAATGAAGCCATTTAATTTGGTGCATCTGAGGCCTCCGTTTTGTAACACAACACTAGCCAGGACGCACATTTTATAGGGGCACATAATATATATGGAGAGAGATTGGTAGTTGCTTCCATTCTACCACTGCAGTTCTTAGTAGTATCAAAACCGAGACCTTACAGAGATCAAAAAAAAAAAACCCAGACCTTACAGGCTCCGTTTGCTTGTCTGAAACTTGGCTGAAATTAACTGAAAAATACTGTTCTGGCTGAAATGTTGTGAGAGAAAAATACTGTTGTGGCAGTGGGCTTGGGAGGTGTCAAGGAATTTGACTGGTTAGTATTATACATGCCCTTCCAAAATCTCCATCATTCAAATGTTTTAGATAGTTTAAAATATTTCTCAATGAACTCGTGGATGCTTTCAGTTGCAGAAGGTTATATTTGTGGACTGTGGGCCCCAGTGCAATCTACACTTGTGTAGCAGCATGCACAAAGGGTGGATTTCCAGAACCAGTGGCACATAGCAGTCATACATGGTGTGGATACAGGTCTAAGGCCTCAGGCATTCATATCTCAGGTTTGCGAAGAGTAAGAATATTTGGCAGGTAAGTTGCATGCCTATCATCGAAACATTTTCCTTGCTAGTACATCAGAAGTTTTGATGTGTTGGAGGTTAAATCATTAATTAAGATTGCGCTTTTCTCTGAATGCTTGGCATGCAGGAGTGGAAGAATAGACACAGTTCTGTGGGCTTAGTGGGACACAGATTCAGCAATTTTGGTTGAAAGAGTCACACCATGACTTCACGCTTCACATCCACCCTCCAAGGCTATGTGTTTTCGAGCAAAGCTCGCAGAACTTGGCGTTTTGAGCAGGTAGAAGAGGAAAATACAAGTGTCATTAGCCCAAATATAAAACCAAAGCAACTCCTAAAGCAAAACAGAAATCAATGAAACAAGCCTCATACAACATTACAATGAGCCAGCCAAATTTAACTCTGCAAATGTACAAAGAACAACAAGTGAATCTTGTTGGAAAAATAATCATACACATATTCTCAGAGCTCCCATGCACCAAGTAATAAAAATCGCTCGATCCATAAATCATGATGCACACATTCTGTCAGCTAGTAGGCATGAAGCAACCGGAAGCACTAAATCAATAAATCTAATAATCAAAATCCCAATCCACAAATCCAATGAAGCCTCCGCATGGTGCGAATGCTCCCACCTGCCTCCCTCGCATGATGCTTTTGCTTTGAATGGGTAAGAGTTTTTAGATCGGTATTGGAAACACGTGATGAAACCAAAGTTGAGCCATGACACCGAATCTCAGTGTGGTTGAGTTGGATGGGACCTCTTTACTTTCGTAGTAAAGTTAGGCAATTAGGGTTGAACGATTGTGAAAGGTAAATGATACTTTTTTGTGAGGATTTAAAAATAAATTTAACACATCATCCTAATCACAAAACATTAAAATAAACTAGAAACTCCCAAACCTAGTCAACATGAATCACATCAATCCAAGGTCGTTAACTTGATATACTAATAAAACAAGCCTGTTGTGTTAGCTAGTCACCAAAATTGATGAAACTTGTCCGTGCCAACTTGATGCCCTAGCAAGGTTTTAGAAGAAAGTAAAGTCTAATACGTTCAACAATAAATCAGTTTAAATCTATAACCAGGCATGCAAAACCACAGAAGATGAATAAGATTACACACACATAACCGGGTTTACAAGCAACTGTATGAGTTTCTTCATAGATCTCAAAACCTTAGATTGTGTTTTTTTTTTCCTTCTAAAAAAACAGGAGATCCTCGAAAAAAAGGAGCAGCTGCCTCTGCCTCTGTCGTCGGTTGCAGTGCTCACCCAAGCCAAGTAGCCAACCTGTCCCCTCTTCTTCCTTTTTTTTAGCAAGTCTTCTTCTTCTTATTTCCGAGATCGACGCCAGGACATGGGCCGTGTAATTTTTTAATTGGGCTTTCATGCAGCACAATGAATGAGTCCATGCACTGACTAACACAATGAGGGCAAGATGCTCTTTGGTGGACCTGCAATGGCGGTGCCAAGTCTTCTCACGCACGCCAGCTAACTGAGGTGGCTTCACAAGCATGGAGATCCCCAGTCAGACCAATTTTGATCTCCGTCATGAGTAACTCATGCATCACTGTTCTATATGCGAACCAACAGAATTTTTCAGTTCCTGTTTGAACTTGCTCTCGAAATTTTAGAACAAATATTTAGTTTCGGCACGCCACTTACGAAACAGCACCTGCACTTGAACTAAGGGATAACCGTGAGCCTAAGTCTACGGCTTGATTCAAGATCAGCCCAGGCAACAACATTCAAATGAATATGTTGCAACAATACACATCTAATCATATAATCAATGAATACATGAGCCTAGTTTCACTAGGAATGGCCACCCATGTGTGAAATTCAACAAGACCCAACATTGTAGCAATTGAACTTGACTGGTTCTCTATGTCGAGGTGGTGTCTATAGCTTCTCTTGTAATGGACATGTTTATAACAGGACAAAAGCAGATGAAAACTGTTCTCTTAAAAATAGTACAGTAGAGTAGCTCAAAAACATCAGTGTTACCTTCTAATAAAAAACACTGTACCAAGTCACTGGCAGCAGAGTTTCAGAGAGCCATGTGTTGTATTGAAGGTAGCGTACAAGCTTTGTTTATTCATTGAAAATTACAGTCAGAATAGAGAACCTAAAACAAAACTGAAAAGTAAATATTGTTAGATAATCTACTGCTCCCTTGTGTGAACATACGATAAGGGAAGGTGGCGCCGAAAAGGTATCCTACTATGGTACTGTAGCCGCTATAGCCACAGCAGGGGCAGGCGTCAGAATCAGCTCTTGCTATCTCATCTAGTCACTGTAGCAGCATGACAACTGTACTAGGACTAGATGGATAGAGTTGTATATATAGTTTACCACTGCAACTCAGTAAAGACAGAGTTCAGATTTGCCATCTCCTATACAGAGCTCTGGCCAACGCTGGTGTCTCTGCTGTGTGTGTATGCTCTGTTCTCCCTCACTTCTTCTACCTCTAGCCATAGTGTGTGGTCGAACAATGTTAGTCGTGGTCGACAAGACTGGTGAGTGGTCGACTCACCTAAGCCGGTGATCCTGTGGGCCAACAAGTGGTATCAGAGCCGTACAAGCGCCGTCGTCGGACTAACCGCTGACGATGATGGACGGTTTGGAGATGGGCGACAGCAGTGGCACTGCTGTGGTTGCCCAGCCACGATAGGAGGTCGTTGTTCGCACGGTGCAGGAGGTCAGCGACACCAGTTGGCCGACGCTGACTTGCACCAACTATGGAGAGGGGTCGGTGACCATGAAGGTCAAGCTCAGAGCCCGACGGCTCTGGAATGCTGTTGACAAGGACACCGACAATGAAGAAGATGACATATCAGCATTGGAGGCTATCCTCACTGCTATACCGGCAGAGTACAAGGAGCCGTTGGGGGCGAAAAGCTCTGCTAAGGAGGCGCGGGTGGCTATTGCGGCGATACGCGTCAGTTTCAACCGCGCAAAGAAGGCGACTGCCTAGCTTCTAAAGCAGGAGTATGCCAACCTCAAGTTCAAGGATGGTGAATCGGTGGAGGATTTCTCCCTACGCCTGTAGACGCTCATCAGCAAGCTGAAGAGCCACGGCGTCACCATCGACGAAGAGGAGGCGGTCTCCAAGTACCTCCACTCCATGCCAGCAAAGTACATCCAGATCGCTCTGTCCATAGAGACGATGCTGAACTTGTCCACCCTCACCATTGAGGATGTGACAGGCCGTCTACGGGCGGTGGACGAGTGCCTAGAGCAGGCGACAACAACGATGGACAACGGCAAACTGCTGCTGACAGAGGAGGAGTGGGTTGTTGGAGGAACTCTGGGGTAGCCTCCTCCAGTCGCGGTGGAGATGGCAAGCACCACGGCAAGGCTTCTTCGGAGAAGAAGAAGGTCAACCACAACGCCTGCCGGCGCTGCGGGAAGATGGGCCATTGGGCAAGGGAGTGCCTAAATCGCAAGCAGGAGAAGACGGCTGAGGCTCATCTAGCGCAAACTGACGATGATGATGAGGCCACTATCCTAATGGCGACGTTCTGTGCACTGCACGCCATCGAGGCCAAGAAGGGATTGGTGATGATAGTGAAAGGGCCTGGGAAGACCCTAAAGGCTGTCAACCTTGACGAACTGCGCGCCCAAGTCCACCTCGGACGTGTGGGCAGCGAGCAGGAGTAGCGGTGGTACCTGGACTTCGGCGCCAGCAACCACATGACGGGCTCCAAGGCAGCCTTCTCCGAGCTCAACGACGATGTGACCGGCATGGTGAAGTTCAGTGACGGCTCAAGGGTGGCAATCCAAGGGCGCGACACCATCATCTTCAGGTGCCAGAACGGCGAGCACCGCGCACTAATGGATGTATATTACATCCCACAGCTGCGTTCGAGCATCATCAGCATTGGTCAGCTGGATGAGAGCGGTAGCGAGGTACTGATCAAGGACGGAGTCCTTAGGATCAGAGACCGGGAGCAGCGACTTCTTGCCAAGGTAAAGAGATCCCAGAACTGGTTGTACCTGCTTGACTTGAAGGTGGAGCAGCCGGTGTGCCTAGCAGCTAGGAACACCGAGGAACCGTGGCTGTGGCATGCCCAGTTCAGACATCTCAGCTTCGACGCACTTGGTCGGCTGGAGAAGATGGTCCGAGGGCTACCCCACATCGAGCACGGAGGCAAACTGTGTGACAGCTGCCTGGCCGGGAAGTAGAGGTGGCTGCCATTCCCAAAGGCGGCCAAGTATCACACAGCAGACGCTCTCGAGCTCGTCCACGTCGATCTCTATGGGCCAATCACGCCAGCCACAAATGGTGGTTAGTGGTACTTCCTCCTGCTCGTGGATGATTGCAGCCGCTACATGTGGCTGCAACTCCTGACGAGCAAGGACGAAGCGGCAGCGGCGATCAAGAAGTTCAAGATGCGTGCGGAGGCCGAGAGCAGCAAGAAGCTCCGTGTGCTAAGAACTGATCGCGGCGGCGAATTCACTTCGGTGGAGTTCACTGCGTACTGTGTGGATCAGGGTGTGGTGCGACACCACATCGCGCCGTACTCGCCATAGTAGAATGGCGTGGTGGAGCGACGGAATCAGACGGTGGTCGGCATGGCTCGATCCATGATGAAGGCCAAGGGCATGCTAGCAAGGTTCTGGGGTGAGGCGGTGACCACGGTGGTATTCATCCTCAACCGCGCTCCCACCAAGGCCCTGAAGGGCAAGACGCCGTTCGAGGCTTGGCATGTACGCAAGCCGAGCGTGTCTTTCCTCCGGACATTCGGCTGCATCGGCCACGTCAGGAAGATGAAGCCGATCCTGACCAAGCTGGAGGACAGGAGCACACCGATGGTGTTCCTAGGGTACGCGGGCGGTACCAAGGAGTATCGGCTCTACGACCCACGCGGAGACAAGGTGCTTGTCTCGCGCAACGTCATGTTCAACGAGAAGGC
The DNA here is from genome assembly GCA_904845875.1 of Miscanthus lutarioriparius. Classification (NCBI taxonomy): domain Eukaryota; kingdom Viridiplantae; phylum Streptophyta; class Magnoliopsida; order Poales; family Poaceae; genus Miscanthus; species Miscanthus lutarioriparius. Next base: position 37,689,042 of record CAJGYO010000010.1, on the reverse strand, counting down.
GACCTAGGACTGGAACAGTTCAAGCACGGGAGAAGCTGGCGGCTTCACCAGCACCTTTGTCGTTGAGCACTTGGTCATCCACGGTGGTGGAGACGCTGGCGAAGAGGTGCCGAGCACTCCGGAAGGGGTGCCGAGCACTCTAGCGACAGAGCCGAGCACTCCTAGGGAGGTGCCGAGCACTTCGGGAAGAGCGCCGAGCACTCTAGGAGTGGAGCCAGGAGGTCCTACAGTGGTGGCAACCACTCTAGGACGGGTGCCAAACACTCCTGTAGCGGAGCCGAGGGGTCTTGTAGTGTTGCCGACCACTGCAAGACGGGTGCCGAGCACTCCTAGAAGGGTGCAAACCACTCCAGGAGTGGTGACGAGTGGTCCAGGAGTAGTGCCAAGCACTGCATCCGGGATGCCGAGCACTCCAGGTGCTGTGCCGATCACTCTGGCGGAACAGGGAACTCCATCAACACTGATCGAGTTCGCCTCACCTCCAAGTCACATTATAGAGTTCGTGGATGCCTTCCGCGATGGTGAGGAGGTGCGATTTCGCCAGCTGGATGACATTGTTGGTGGCATAGGGCCCTCAGGCCTGGCGGGTCGGCTGTTCAATGACCCAGAGCTGCTGCTCGTTAGTGCAGAGGAACCACCCACGTTCGCGCTAGCCGAGCGCAATGGAGATTGGCGACTGGCGATGCTGGAGGAGATGAAGGCGATCGAGAAAAACGAGACTTGGGAGCTCGTCGATCCACCTCCAGGATGCCGTTCGATCGGCCTGAAGTGGGTGTACAAGGTCAAGCAGGACGAGCACGGTGCCATTGTCAAGCACAAGGCGCGACTCATCGCCCGAGGCTTTGTCCAGCGCGAGGGCATCGACTTTGAGGAAGACTTTGCGCCAGTAGCGTGCATGGAGTCTGTTCGTTTGCTACTAGCCTTGGCAGCAACGAAGGATTGGCGCGTCCATCATCTAGACGTAAAATCAGCCTTCCTCAACGGTGAGCTAGCACAGGGTGCTTCGACTGCGCAAGGCACTCTACGGGCTACGGCAGGCCCCATGAGCGTGGAATGCCAAGCTTGACACCACGCTGGGCGAGCTTGGGTTCACGAGGTGTGCAACCGAGCACGCGTTCTACACGCGGCGATGGGGGAAGGAGGAGCTCGTCGTCGGAGTGTATGTGGATGACTTGATCGTCACCGGTGCGCGTGCGGAGGACATCGACAACTTCAAGCGTGAGATGGTGGCTCGTTTTCGAATCAGCGATCTCGGGGCGCTATCCTACTATCTCGGCATCGAGGTGAGATAGGGGAAGGAGGCACTCACGCTCGGTCAGAGCGCGTATGCCTCGAAGTTGTTAGAGCGGAGCGGCATGGCGGAGTGCAAGCCATGCGTGACTTCGATGAAGGAGCGGCTGAAGCTGACGAAGGCTAGTACCACGGTGAAGGTGGATGCAACACTCTATCGGAGCATCGTCGGCGGTCTGCGCTACCTAGTCCATATAAGGCCAGACATTGCGTTCGTCGTGGGCTACGTCAGCCGCTCCATGGAGGATCCCAAAGAGGATCACTGGGCTACGGTGAAGCGGCTACAACGCTACATCAAGGGGCCGATAGATCAGGGGATCGTCTTTCCCAAGACCAGCGAAAGTAGGCTGCAGCTCACTGTGTTCAGCGACGCAGACATGGCAGAGGACATCGATGGGCGGCGGAGCACCTCTAGCGTGCTCGTCTTCCTCGGGTCGGCTCTGATCACAGGGCTATCGCTAAAATAGAAGGTGGTGGCGCTATCTACGTACGAGGCAGAGTACGTAGCGGCAGCCACAGCGGCGTGCCAAGTTGTGTGGCTGCGTCGGCTACTGGGCGAGCTGATCGGTGTGGAAGCTCACCCACCAGCACTAATGGTGGACAACCAGCCCGCCATCGCCCCTCGTGAAGAATCCGGTTCTCCACGATCGGAGCAAGCACATCGACGTGAAGTTTCACTTCCTCAGGGACTGTGTCGATGGAGGGCAGATCGTCATCGAGTTCGTCAAAACTGGTCGGCAACTCACGGACGTCCTCACCAAGCCGCTCGATCATCTTCGACTCACGGAGCTGAAGGAGATGATCGGCATGGAGGGGGTTCAAGGGTTAGTAGTAGGATTAGGGGAAGAATTGTTAGATAATCTACTGCTCCCTTGTGTGAACACACGGCAAGGGAAGGCGGCGCCGAAAAGGTACCATGCTATGGTACTGTAGCCGCTGTAGGGGCAGACGCCGAACGGTTCACCTATCCCACTGTAGCCACAGCAGGGGCAGGCACCAGAATCAACCCTTGCTATCTCATCTAGTCACTGTAGCAGCATGGCAGCTGTATTAGGACTAGATGGATAGAGTTGTATATATAGTTTGTCACTACAACTCAGTAAAGACAGAGTTCAGATTTGCCATCTCCTATACAGAGCTCTGGCCAACGCTGGTGTCTCTGCTGTGTGTGTATGCTCTGTTCTCCCTCACTTCTTCTACCTCTAGCCATAGTGTGTGGTCAGACAACGTTAGTCGTGGTTAGCAAGACTGGTGAGTGATCGACTCACCTGAGCCGGTGATCCTGTGGGCCAACAAATATTAGATGGCCACATTGGTATATATGAGTTGTTTACCTGGGACCAACAGAGTTGTGCTTCTTTGTATTCTGAAGCTACAATCTGGCAATGTCAAAAGTTCCTAACTACTATCACACAGCATGGATTGGAAATGGCGCTCTTCATCGAGCAAATTTGTTACATATCTGCATTGAATAGTGGCCTTGGGAGGTATCAGGTAATTTGATTGGTTTTAGTAATATGTTGCTAATGTAAATGAACTCTTTCTTTTGCGATCTCCATTGTTTCATATATCTTAGATGGTCAATGTTTTCCAATGAAAATTCATCACTCAGGAGGTCTCTCCAACAAGATTTTGTTACACACTCTGCACTGCCGATGGTCCCATGCTCAACTTCCTCCTGTTCAGGGTGCCAATACAGTTCAGCAATTCCCTGATGAGCCACACGGTGAACTCCTCTGTCATATGTTCCTGCTTGATTTTCTTCCATTGCTGAAGATATGAATTCCAAAGAACAGAAAAACCTTATTAGCGTTGGTATACTTGGCTGCACCATTTAAGGCACATTATAATGTATCTGCATGTGATTCTACTATTCCTCAATTTATTGTAATCTTGGGGGACCAATAGTATGTATAACTAAGTTAATTATATTCTAAACTCTAACAAGAAGAACCAAGATATTTGAGAGTCCAAAAGCTGGAGAGCTATAACACGATTTCAAATGATCACATACTTTTGTTTGATGGATGAAAAAAATGAAGCCCAGAATTATGCAAACCTATTCTACAGAATGAAAAATAATGCACATATAGCACAATTTACTCTGATCAGACACAGATTCGTATATTGATCTGTTATCCTAGAAGTTATTGATTCCAACATGCAAATTTTATTTAGACTAGATATATGCCCGTGCGTTGCACGGGGTCATGACACAAAAAAAAAAGATACACTAAAAGTTGTTTAAGGCACATATGGTAGCAAAATTATATTAAACTTTCAATATAATTATTCTGGCATCATAATGAAAAGAGAATGCACAATAGTTCATATATTTTTCTTCTATTTGTGATACTAATGTAATATGTGTATTAGGTCTCTCTCTATAATAGTCACTCAACTCATATTTCTAGAAGTGGATGGATGCTAGATAATTCATATAGCTTTTTCTCTATTATTAAACTTTTAACTTTATACCAGGGACACTCCCTTTTTAGTTTGGCAGTTTAGATATTCACCAGTAATCTTATGCTACTATTTTTTTTTTGAGACCGATCCGGATTTTTTTTTGAGACCGAGCTGGCGTCGTTCCTGTTTGATCTAGCGTGAGGTGACACTTTTATTTATAGAGACCGATCCGGATTTTTTTTGAGACCGATCCGGCTCCGTATTGCACCAGCTGTTTGCATGAGGGCAGGCACCGTACGGCCTGGGGGCGTGCGGGGCGGGCGTGGGGAGACGGCGCAGACGCGGGTTCGGTCTCAGTTCTGTAGCCTGGGGGCGGGCCCACACAAGAAATCCTGTGGACGAAACGTTCTCTCACTTTTAGGTAGCCGCAAGCTTATACTCAGTCAGCCAGCCTTAGCTCGTTGATTTTAGTCTAGACTTATTAGCCAGTCAATAGTATTTATCTCTTACAACAAACCAGCATCAGTCGGGTTTATCAGCCTAGAAACCAACCAGCGAACAGGCCGAACAATCGAGTAGAATCCGTGAGGACAGACGACAGAGATTGCACCATAAAAACAGAGGGCACACTGACGATTAATAGCAGTAGTTTTTGTGCTCATAGCACAGAGATAATTGTATCCTGCTCTAAAATGTGTTGCCTTTCTGGACTTGAGTACAAGAAAGTACAAAATAGCCGCTCGAAGATGTAAATGGAACCTGTACAGGTTCACAATTAACATCTCTGCTAGCGTAGCAAGTTGAATAATGGAGGCACGTGGCGCATTAAAGGCCTCTGTTTCATAACACAACACTAGCTAGCCAGGATGCACATTTTATATAGTAGGGGCGCGCGTGCGCATATATATATATATATATATATATATATATATATATATATATATATATATATATAGATAGATAGATAGATAGATAGATAGATAGATAGATAAAGAGAGAGAGATTGCTAGTTCCTTTCATTCTGCCACCAGAGTTCTTAGTAGTATCGAAACCAATGGCCTTACAATGTTCAGAAATCCCTGCCTCTCCATACTCCATGGTGATACTACACTAACTACAACTCTCACCCTCCTAAACTCCATGGTGATACTAATACACTAACTACAACTCCTCATGTGTCACAGGAGCTACATGAGTCAACAATACAACTACTACAGATTTCTAATGGGCTAAAGTGTTATAGTAGCTGACACAAACACTGTTTGCTTTTGTTAATTGAACCATCATTAGTTGGTTTTCCATTTTAGGGGCTACGGACAGGCCTGCAATTTACTGCCCGTATAAACCCAGCGTACATGCATATACAATTCTGGACTAGCTCATTGATCATTCATGCCCATGAAACCGGTGCCCTTGCTTCCTTTCCTTTCCTTTTATCTTCCTCATTAAATAGCACGTATATCAATTTATATTAATTATTACATATTTGGAGGGCCATGTATACATAACATATCGTCGGACACAGATCATCCTATTTTGCATAGAATTGAGATCTACAAGTTCGTATATAGTTGCATCAACTCCTCTTATTTCCCACATGAACCAAACAATAGAATAGAACTAAAATTCAAATTTCCATCTTAATTACTCCCATCAACTCCCATCGCCCTTCATATATAGTTGCCATACGCACCCTCATCCTCATAAGAGACCTACAAAGTCTGTAGGTACCACAAGCCTCAGTCTTATACATGTATCCTGGTTCCAATAAAAACATTTCCCATAGCATAGAAATCACCCAAAATCTGAGGCAGACAAGCTAGTATTATTATATTATATGTCACTACCTCAAGTCTGTCGTAGGATTGGGAAGCATCAGGATTGTTTGTATCACGGCAAGCGGCTCGTTCAGGGTATGTGACTATTCCACTACGAGGAAGATCCACACCAAGCCCTGAGATGGAGGAAGTAATAGAGCAGACAGTTCATTTGGATTTGCAACGTGAACACCCTTCCTGCGTGGCAGAAGCAAGCGCAAGAGTCATAATCTTCAACTCTCGAGGTGCAACCATTGTTGTGAATTGGATTTGCAAACTGCAATAGCTGCAACACTGAGTTCATTAGGCCTACTTAGACTAGCAACGTATCCTTCACTGTTCTCATGGGCAGAAGACACATCAGCATGATATGTGGGTCTTCCTCTGGCAATCTGTCAGTTTGTCAGCATGACAGTAGTGCATCCCCGACGCCACGAATTATTAATTTTAAAGTAAAAAAACACTGTTGGCCCTTCGACTTTAACTGGGTGTAACAGGGGTCTGTCAACATAGAAATTGTAGTTTGGGGTCCATAAGATATGTTGTTCCCTATACATATCCATTCAGGTCTCCTCGTGTATGCACCATGCACTAACCGGTTTTGTTAGGCAAATCAAGACAACATGCATTATGGGGAGCACGGTATGGTCGTGATCTCGCTGACTACCTTCAGCTTGATAGGCAAAGTACTTGGAGCTAGTTGCCATGTGTGACTCATGCCACTGCTGCTGTACATGCGGCATCGCCATCTGGAGTGGTCAACGACCCATGCAGTGGAGTTTCTGAATTGAGTCACTAAAAACATGAATTTCATACTAGATAGACTAAATCTATCAAGGAGGAGTTCACACTACGCCAGATATTATTCTATCACCATCGGTCCATTCACTAAACCTATCACTGGTAGATTCGGATCCACAGTGATAGGGCAGCTCATCACAGCTGGTTCTTTACCTGGTAGTGATAAGTGGTAAAAAATCAGAAAATTTGCGTTTTCCATCATTTGAAGAAGGCAATACCTCGGTGTTCTCATTCTCTCGAGCATCCATACCAGCTGAGTTATGCAACACATGTAACTATACAATTGATGCTATTCTTTTAATTATACAATTCCAAATCTTATATTGTATATTTGACACTATCTCAAATGAAAAAGATTATTTGTTAACTGCAAAGTGGTAGATATTGTTAAGTACTACAACTTGGGTGTTGAGTTTGTCTCTATTCGACATTGTTAACCATATCAAATCCGATCCAAGAACTTATATTAAATATTAGGACTTGTAAACCTTCTCAAATTACAAAGTTGTCATGTATAAAGTTTTAGATCTTTTTGAGCTTTATAATTTTGAATTAAAGTTCATCTTGACCCGACCTCATATGAAAAACTTATGATGTTTTTGTGCAAAAAAAACCTCAGCCATATATTTCTAGGTGTGTTGCCTGGCCACCCCTTCAGATATTTTTTTTCTAGACAAGAGACCTGCATATATAGAGGTGGTTGTGTGAACCATGGCTAAGAATTGATTAATATTATATATACGTATCCTTGTTGCTAATGGTCATTTATGCTTCTGTCCGAAATGCACGCTTGCAGCTAGTAAGTGTTACATTGTCTCCCTTCATGCTGGAAGAAACGTTTTCTAGTTCAGTCAAGTCACTAGGTGAAAATGAAATCTAATCCCTTATTCTGTTTCCTCAATATCTTAGAGCTACACAATCCACAACCTACCTTAGCAGTTTGCCTTGCCTTATACACTAGTTGATAACTGATGCAAACATGGTCACCGCAGCCAAGAAGAAACACTGCCCAAATGATAAAAAGTTTTATGTTGCTGCCTGTGTTTGTTTGCTTAAATCTGATGTGGCCGGATAAACAAGCAAACATAACAGAGGTCACCGCCATCTGTGTACTCTCAACTTAAGCTAAAAAGGCCATTGGTACTATCTAGTAAAGGAGCACATCAATGCTAGAATCCGATTTGATACCGAGCGGGCTGAAGCCATAATTATGATATTATTTTTCAATAGCTAGAAAATTGACTTGTCCTACATTAGCCCTATTTCATACTAGCATATAAGTTCGTAAAGGCATTTCCATGCTATATATATGCCTAACGAGAGCTGATAGTTGTGTCTGTGAGAGGGAGAGAAGCGGAGAGGGTTCAGGGCATTACAAATCCCAATTATATATAGTAATACACTGCAGAGGCACCAGGTGTTCCTCAAAGCCTGTATATATATGTGCAAGCCAGTCTGTAGCTTTAGAAGTGAAAATGTTCCGTGTGATGAATGGGGGTCTCAATGTGTAGGATTGAGATACATCAGGATGTCTATCGTGCTGATGAATGTAGCTGCTAGAGACTTCTGTCTTGAGGACACTGTGAATGGGTGTTCTTGCACGTAGCACGTCCTGCCCGTTGTATTAGGCTCGTAGACACTGCTAAAGTTTGGAATTTATATGCAGCACATTGTCCCATTAAAGAATTACTTTCTGGCATGCAAGAGGAGTGAATGTGATGGGGACGTGATTCCCGATCTTCCGTCAGGTTCAAGATAACTATCGATTTGGTGAAGAGCGACACACCGATCCGGCTTTAGATCACAAAGACTCGAACCCTGCAACCTTAGCACCACGTCTCCTCTGGTTATCAACCGTGTCACAATCCGATTGACCTCACCAAGAAGGCTAATCCCTGTTGCGAATCGAAAAACACAAGCAAGAACAAGATAAAACGCAACTCAAGTAATAGTGACAATTGTGGATATATGATTGAGCACTCAAATGTAGGGTTTCATAAATCGATAACAGTGACTGTTCAAATACAGATTGATCTAAAGCAAAACTCAAATCCTAACGTAGGTGGCGGCTGCAGCCTAAGGGGCGTCCAAGGACCCTCTTCACGTCCTAAAGGTGTCCCAACACGTTACAAGGCCCAACGGCCCAAAAGACGGCGACGCAGCGCCCTGACAGATTCTATACGTCAAATTGTTTCAACGATTCCTGTTGCTTCTAATCGAATTTTGATGTGGGGCCCCTTCCATTAGTTATCTTATTAAATTATCTTTCCATCCATATGTGGATTGCTGAAAACGGAGTCCGTATGCGACCTGTGCATCCATTTTACTACACGCTGCTCTTGGAGCCCGAGATGGACTCGAACTTGACTTGGATTGGGCCTCCAACTTGGCTTGGACGCCCTTGCTTGCCTCCTAAGGTGGTGGCCAAGGGGGAGGACGTCCAAGGGCTTCCTTTATGTGTTCTCCATCTCCTTGGGGCGTGCTCCAACTTCGCCCAGGGTCCCAAGGGTGAAAAACAAGCCCATGATGATGATGATGTAGCTCCCGGCAGCAATAGCGACAGCATGTCTTGATGATTTGGTGGCCTTGCCGACATGATGTTGAGATGGGATCAGATCTATTTAAAAGCTTATAAAACAATCTTTCCATCAAGAGCTCACTGACCACAATCGCACTCTGAGACACATTTGTACCTACAAGCAAATAATGACATGTACATGTGGAACCAAGTAAATTGTATAAAAAATCACTATGCAAATATAGGAATGAGCCCACCTTATAATCAATGGTCATATCCGAAGGTGTCGTGTCCTCATCATCCTCCCCTTCTTGATGGCAAACCGTCCTCGATTTGAGCTTAGTTAGAGGACAGGTTGTAGGTAGTAGCCAACGTTGCTCCCCTTCTTGAAATTTAACCTGTTTCTTTATAACAAAACTTGGATCTCGACATGACATGATTATATCTATTATAGCCCTTTAATTGATCATATTGTTGCACAACAAAAGGAGATTTCGGATTTGAACAAATATAAACACGATGCACCATATACTCTCCTTTACAATTATATTTTCAAAAGAAATGATATGTACAAGTAGACAACCATGTCAATTCAACATATTTAAGTTTCTCTTCCAAACTACTAAGAGCACACAGAGTATCAAACTCAATATAACCCAAAGTATTTAAAGAAGACAATAATTTCAGTTCATCTTTTTCAGTTACAATGGGAAGCAAAATTTTATTTTCATCATAAGTGTTTGGTTCCAAGGCAAAAGAATCAGCCTCATTCACCAGTTGTGACATAGGAATAACAAAAGCATTATCACACAACTCTTCTTTATCACAAACAAGAGCAGAACAATTATTTTGTGACAAAGGTAATTTAGATTTGGTGTCCACTAAATGTTGCTCTATTATAGCATGAGTGGTGGACAAATTCAGCACATCATCACTAATTTCAACAATATCATATTTGATAACAAGCATAAAAGAACCTTTCAATTCAGATACTTGCTTATTTTTAGATTTAACATCTAATTATTTCTTTCCATTAGCAGCTCTATCTCCACTAGTTTGTACAATTTCAGCATGGTTTAAAGTCTTACCAGACTCCAAAGTGTGTGCGGGAGGTGGTGGTGCTGGTGAAGATGCTGTTGCAGGGGCGGAAGCAGTCACTCGCCTTTTTATCGTAGTCTCGACCTTCGCAAATGCTTGTTCCACCCTTGCTAAAATCTGGTTGAGGTTGTCATCAATGTTGCTCCGGTTCTTTTGCTGACATACTTGCAAATCTTTTTCTGCAAGCATAGCAAGCGGGAACAAACTATTGAGACTATAAAATTCGTTATGAAAAAACAATATCTTGTATTTCATGCCTCAAACCACCATAAAAGCGAACAATTCTATCTTCCATGTCATCTACTATCCCACAACGTATTGCACACTTTTGAAACTTTGCATAATATTCTAGGACAGACATATTACCTTGCTCTAAGTGCTGCAATTTCTTACGCCATTCACGTTTATAAGAAGGAGGAATAAAACGATCACGCATTGCTTCTTTTAGTCTATCCCATGATTCAGGTTGTTGATGCAAATTGTCTAGTTCTTGCCACCAGAATTGAGCAAACTATTTAAATTCACTAGTGGCGTGTTTAACTCTATGTATCTCAAGAACTAGGTGGGAATTAAACTCTTGTTCTATAGCTATCTCCCAATCAAAATATTTTTCTCCATCATAAAATCCAACAAAAGATGGAATGGTAAATTTACCTCTCATACCTTGATGATTATAGTCTATATGTGATGGCTGATTGTTCTTCATTTGGTCCATCCTTGTAAACTTCCGGTCCATAATTTCCTACAATTCACTCTTAAATAGAAATTCGTTGTTTGATATTGTTAGAAATCAAGTGTTCTTACCAAAGTAAGACCGTGACGATAAAACTGGTGGCTGGTTCATGATACATGTGAGGGCGTGTCACCAAGATTACAAGGGTCTTTTTCTGTATAGATCTGAAGTATTTATGTGGAGCTTGGGAGGTATAGAAAGAGAAATAATTTATATATGGCACACAAGTCAGTAACAGATAGCAATATTAAATAAATGTCCAGAGCACTTGTCCTAGTTGCTGGCCTATACGTGTTCCTACAAGTAGTTATGACAAACAAGGGAGTGAAATAAGTATGAAAGGTAGCAATGGAAATATGGACAAGGCAAAAGGCACCACAAACAATAGAGCTATTGGGTGTTCCCTATGTGCTCCTTTTCTCTTCTCTCTTCTCTTTTCTTTTACTATTTTTTTCTTTTCTTTTCTGGTCCAAACTTTTTTTTGCTTTTGCACTTTTGTTATTTTTTTATCAGCAAGGAGCATACAAGAATAAACCACAAAAAAATTGAGCTCAATTGGATAAAAGATGTGGCCTATAGAAAATCAGGATTGTGCTCTGAAAAGCATGCCAAAACTTGTGGGTCCAGAAACTCGATTTTTCGGATCGAATTTTACAAATCTAGTTTTTGCGAACCCAGCCTTGCTGGGATGAAACTGATCTAAAATTTTCTAGCGTTCTCCATAGAAATAAAATTCGCCCTATTTCGAGTTCGGATGCGAAAGTTATGACTACTTTTTGAAAAGCAGTCCGAATCAGGGTTTTAGTGGACACAAGATGCAAACAGATGATGATATGGAATGGCGGCGGGTGGAGGGATCAACACAAACTAGAAAAGAACACAATCTAAACCAGTGACCTAGGACACAAACTCAACATGGCGGACTTTGAAACTGAATCATGCAAAGGCTATGCCACGAATAGTTTTAGGACAGGAAACAAATATAGTGGTGGACTATGGAACGAAGGTGAAAACACTCGAACTAAGGGTAAGATGCGAACTTGACGGTATACCTGAAGCTCTGATTACCACTTGATGGGGACGTGATTCCCGATCTTCTGTCAGGTTCAAGATAAGTATCGATTTGGTGGAGAGCGACACACCGATCTGGCTTCATATCACAAAGACCTGAACCCTGCAACCTTAGCACCACGTCTGCTCTGGTTAACAACCGTGTCATAATCCGGTTGACCTCACCAACAAGACTAATCTCTGCTGCGAATCGAAGAACACAAACAAGAACAAGATAAAACGTAAGTCAAGTATAGTGACAATTGCGGATGTATGATTGAGCACTCGAATGTGGGGTTTCACAAATCGATAACGGCAACTGTTCAAAGACAGATTGATCTAAAGCAAAACCCAAACCCTAATGTAGGCGGCGGCTGCGGATTATATAGCCTAAGGAGCGTCCAAGGACCCCTCTTCACGTCCTAAAGGTGTCCCAACACGTTACAAGGCCCAACGGCCCAAAAGACGGCGCCGCAGCACCCTGATAGATTCTGGATGTCAAATTGTTTCGACGATTCCTGTTGATTATAATGGAATTTTGATGTACGACCACTTCCATTAGTTACCTAATCAAATTATCTTTCCATCCATATATGGATCGCCGAAAACGGAGTCCGTATGCGACCTGGGCATCCGTTTTACTACACGCTGCTCCTGGAGCCCGAGATGGACTCGAACTTGACTTGGATTGGGCCTCCAACTTGGCTTGGACGCCCTTGCTTGCCTCCTAAGGTGGTGGCCAAGGGGGAGGGCGTCCAAGGGCTTCCTTTATGTGTTCTCCATCTCCTTGGGGCGTGCTCCAACTTGACCCAGGGTCCCAAGGGTGAAAAACAAGCCCATGATGACGATGTAGCTCCCGATAGAAACAGCGACAGCATGTATTGATTATTTGGTGGCCTTACCGATGTGATATTGAGATGGGACCAGATCTATTTGAAATCTTATCAAATAAGCTTTCCATCAAGTGCTCATTGACCGCAATCGCACTCCGGATGGAGGAGTTATGACCTTCCCAATGAAGCATTGTCGGGCCACCGATGAACTGAAAATTCAACTTTGATGAACTTGCACTTTGAGACACATTTGTACCTACAAGCAAATAATAACATGTATTTGTGGAACCAAGTGAATTGTACCAAAAATCACTATGCAAATATATGAATGAGCTCACCTTATAATCAATGATCATATCCGAAGGTGTCATATCCTCATCAGAATGTCTAGTAAAAGGACCAAGATGCCCCTGCTACGGGTCCCACCCATCACCCCCTCATCTGCCTCTGCTCTCCTGTGCTCTGTCAGTGCCAATAACGATCACGTCCTTGGCGTTCCCACGACTGGCAGAGTAGAGGCCATCATGTGGGAAGGTTGTGCAACCGCAATGAGCTGGCCTCGCCGCTCAAGCACAACTGCCACATGCGCTGGATTCATGGCCTGATGTTCCTCCGCTTCCATGCATGGCAGGCGAGGAGACGTCCCGACGAGTCCACGCTTGACTCACCATCGATTATGGAGCGCTAGCAGGAGCAGAGCAATAATAGCAGGCGCAGTCAGGGTAGAACGAATGGAGGCGAAGGGCATACGTGACAGTTTGTACATTCTCTTTCTCCTCGCGGCTAGAAATAAATGTTTTAGTTGGTGTAGTGTGTAGTTGACAAATTCATCTTTCAGCTGATGTCCGAGAGACAAATTCGACTTCAGGCGTGTGTTCCAGGCAAAACCAAGGTTTCTGGATGTCTCCCAGACAAAAATCTCAAAGCTGCTAAATGCCAGAGCAGTTGTGCTAGGCGTGGGAAGAGAAGATTGAGCCCAAATATGAGATCTGATTTCGTTAACATTTTGATTTGATTCCAGATATCCACAATGCTTTGTAATCTAATTGAATTCTCAACAAATTCTCTGAAATTCAGCAAGATCACTTAATTGCCAAGGAATATTGTTGCACGGTTTAGATTTTACAGTGATATCATGTGTACCTAGCATTTTATTTATTTGAAAGGGTGTGCTATGATGCATTTTGAGCACTAAGAAAAATCATAAAACGATGTTAAGTTTCTTGTTTTCTGAAATTTATTTGTATATATGCTAACGGAATGTATGCACCAACATGAGAAAAGCAAGGAAAAAATTCATAAAGACATTTTGTATAAATAGTGACTTGATTTATGTATGGTTCTTATCTTGATCGTTACATCTATTTTAGCTAATAATATTTTCTTAATAAAATTCATTGCTGTGTAACTTGAGATTTTGGTATGTTACACTTGAATGCATCAAACATGATGAGAAATTTTGAAAATGTGGAAACGATTACTATAATAACTTATTCACTTCTTAAAATGGAAATTATATGGTGTGACATTTATGACCCTAGAATACTAATATTACATCACAACAACGAAGTATTTTGTAACATACAAGTATATCATGCTATGACATCACCTCAAGCAATAATTAGGCTAATCTTTTTCAATATTGCTAGAACATTGACTTGTCCCACATTAACCCTATTTCCTGGCAGTCCATTCATGCTAGATGCTAGATACTGGGTATTGGCCAGAGGCTGGGATGTATGAGGCAGTGGGTGGTGATCCGCGCGAGGCAACTAGTATCTATTTCTTCCGTGGCAATCGTAAGTGCGAGTTACAAAACTTCCCAATGTTTCCTAATCCTGATGAGAACCACTTGCAGCACTAGAATTTTCTGGCTTGCATTTTATTCACTACCCTAGATCTGGACATCACTGCCGGTTTAAAAACCCACTTCACTGCCGGATTTTAAACCGGCAGTGGCATACCGGCAGTGATGTGGGGTACATCACTGCCGGTCCTTAAAAACCGACACTGATCTATAGGAAACAGTGTCGGTTCCTGGCTCCACCCGGTAGTGTCTAGTTGAACAACACTGCCGGTTTGTAGTGCCAACCGACAGTGATGGTTGCTTCAAGAGTGTCGGTTCTTGGCTCAAGCCAGTAGTGTTGTACAAGCCTACACTATCGGTTCATGGATCAAACCGGCAGTGTTGTCGTAACCATCAGTGTCGTTTGATGGATCAAACCGGCAGTGTTGTCAACCATCAGTGTCGGTTCATGGTTCAAGCCGGCAGTGTTGACCAAACCTACACTGTCGGTTCATGGATCAAACCGGTAGTGTTGTCGTAACCATCAGTGTCGGTTGATGGATTAAACCGACAGTGTTATCGTAACCATCAGTGTCGGTTCATGGTTCAAGCCGGCAGTGTTGAGCAAGCCAACACTGTCGGTTTGTTGCTAACCAGCGATGATGGCCCGTTCGTATTTTATTGTTTTATAATTTATTTCAATTTGTATTTTTTCGTGGAATCGGGTTTCGCTTTATATACGCTACGTAGACGACATGTTTATCAATATTAAACATTACAAATGTTACGGTTACAATTCAAATGTTCTTATCCAGATCTCGATCCCTCAAAATAGAAAAGAAATGTTCTTGGACTTCACAGATTGTGCAATGCTTCTCGGATTTCTTACAATAATCTAGCGAGCCACTTTGGGCCATATTGGACCTTGTACTTCATGGATTGTGCAATGGAAAATAGTCCATCTTTTTCCAATACCTCGGCTAAGATGAATTTTGCCAGCTCCGATTGTAGTGCGACGATCTCCATGTCTAGCAGCCTTTCGTGCTTAAATTTCTTGCGCTATCATTCAAAAAAGATGATATCCAAAGAGGAACAGTAAATCATTTTGTTGAATTATTAACAGACATAAATGAAATAAAGATTATACACACCAACTTATCGGCTTCTTCCGATTTCCCGCCGATGTAGCGAAGCATTGCCCACATTACATAAAACCCGCATTCATTGTTTCCCGCCGACTGTGATAGGTACTTCCCCTCCATTTTGACAACCTTGAATGGGACCGGCTTTCCACCGATATGTCTTCTTCGGATACTAAGCAACATTAAAAGGAGAAACATTAGAAAGTGGTATGTGTAATTAGAAAATAATATGTTATTAGGATCGCTTACTAATTCAGCATTGACACCAGTGCATCCAGATGATGAAATAGTTTTTTCTTCGAGTCCCACACCTCGAGCAGATTTTTGGTAAGATTAACACAAATGAAGACGAAATGGTTGCTGCAATCACAGAATCCTAATTATCGAATAATCTTAACGAAAAAAGAAGCATAAAATTAAAAGCCGAGAACACATACTCGCAGTTGTAGGCTAGAAGTATGTGGGTTTTCTTCTTCATCGTGAATTCATCGAAAACAGCAATCAATCTCTATTTCAGGTCTTCCACATCACATCCATAGAGGTCTAGACATGTCCTCTCATTGACTCGCATGGGGTCCAAGAAGCCTATGTAATCCCATTTGCTTTTTAGAATGTAAAATTTTGCTATACACCTACATAAAATCATGGGAAGTGCTCAAAAGTTAACAATTTGTGTCTCGAGAGAGTAGTTAATTGTAATATCGTACGTGTAGGGTACTTACATAGTCCACAGTGTCAACAGTTGAACATCGAGATCGCGTTTCTGGTATAGCTAGAACAAGCACTCCCACTCGATATCGAACTTCTCTTCTTCAGGATAATTGAAAACATATGGCGAACGGATAATAACCTCAAAACCAAAGCTATCCGCCTCTGTTGCTTGAGCCATGTAATATTCATGTAAATGGCGCATATATGTTGTCAGATTTTTATTCTCATGATTGGGAACCAAAATATTGCCCCTTACATACTTTATTGCTGGTGTTGCCATCCTTTGTACATCATAATAGATGGTCACGGCCTCTTCCATGGTTAATCCTAGGTTATCTTCGATGTACTTTTGTATGTTCCTTAAATCTTTATTGTGTATTTCTTCGTCTCTTGTTGTAGCGTATTTATTCTGTGTTTGCCTTTCGAATTCATACTTCAACATAAACGAAGGCAGTGAGGCACAGAGATTGAAGAAACTAACACAATCTTCCTTCGAGATGTATGATGTAAACTTTTCTTCCATCAAGGAGGAAACGCTGCCACTGAACGGCCTTTTTATTTTCTGTTGGTCCACTTTGGGAGCATTAGCGACCGAATCCAATGACCTTTTCTGCAACTGCGAGGATGTCCTTGATCTTGTTTTGGGCTGAGGTGGAGGAGGAGGAGGAGGATGACGACGAGAATTATGTTTTCCTAGCACTGATGAAGGAGGAGGAGGAGGAGGAGGAGGAGGAGTCTCTTTTCTCGAGGCTGATGAAGATGGAGTCGGACGAGGAGGAATAGAAGGAGACCTCTGTCTTCTCGGGGGGTGATGGCTCCAGATGAGGAGGGGAGTGATCTCTGTTGGGAGATGGTGAGTTATCATCACGAGTGGGCGAAGACTCGCAGTCATCCTCATCATTAGAGGACAATTGGTGGTCAAGCTTAATGAAGCGCTTGCGCCAGGCCACTTGAGAGCCCTTGTTATGACCAAGTTTCGGCCTGTCTTCCACTACGGGGTACTCAATTGGTATCTTGTTATACTTCTTATCAAGTATTTTGTCAATGGTGATGCGAGCGTACCCCAGTGGAATTGGGCGGCCATTAATTCTCCCGTCTCCCACAGGCTAGGCCTGGCCGAGCGCCACCTTGTCCTTTGTCCATTCCTGACGGATGTACAACCTGACATTGATGGGTTCAGTGATGTCGTCCACCGGATGAGGCACATTCGCCTCTTCTTCGTCGAGCGGGGTCGATCTGCAGCTGCCGCGACCCCTAAACTGTGGGTTAAAGGCAGTAGGAGTAGGGTTTTGTGGTACTGCCGACCCCTTGGACATCAAAATTTGCTCGACTCGCGCTTCAACGGTCGCCTCAATCCGTGCTTCCATTCTATCTTCCATCTCTTTTAGTCTCCTCAAATACTCTGCCTCATGTTCCTCTCTACCCCTCGAGTGGCTCCGGTAAGTGTTAGATTCTTGGGGAATGCTAGTTTCTAAGGAACAACACTAGTTCCTCTAGTGCGACTAGGGAGCTCCTTGTTTCCAAGTGCTTGGGTGAGCACGTCTTTCTCCCTATTAGAAGTGCGAGTCCCTTGCCTCACCTCCTCAATTACCTGGGAGATCTTCTAGATGAGTTCGCTCATGGTTTGATTTGAGGTTCCGCTTCAAATTCTGGCATCTTTTTGGCGTAGCCACGAGAGCCGAGATGATGAGGATTCGTCGCTTTCTATGAATTCTCCTTATTCTTCCTGCTCAGTTCTAAGTACTCCTCGGATAACCTGTATTCCTTGAAAGCCTGCCAGAAGTCCTTCTGCTTGCTAACCTGTCCACCATCGAAATCTGGCTCTTTATTTTGGAGGACAAAATTCTTGTATAATGTCCCCTTGAAATTCTTGAAGCATGTCCCCATGATTTCTTTTGCTTTTTTCTTGACTAACTCCTTGTCATACTCGGCTGGGAAAGTGAAATACTCTGGGATCTTGACATCCCATATGTAATCCATCTCGCTTTCGGGAACCCTCCACCGGTCATCATCTTTCCCAATCCACTTCCTGTACTTAATCGGGATGAAGTCCCTGACAAGTAACCCGAGGATAGTCTTGTATTTGGTCAAAGTTATAGGCGGTGAGAGTGGATCCCCGAATTCATCGAACTCAGTAATATGCTAGTGTGCATTCCTACCAATAGGAATCTTTGACACGCCTCGCTTGGATCTAGCCTTCCTGCTACCCGAACCCTCTGGCTCCTCGGCCGGTGGAGGCTCCTGCTAGAGACACTAAGTAAGCTATGACCCTCTCAATTGATTAGCGTGTGTGGCTACATAGTGACATGATACCAAAGTTACCTGGCCATCTTGGTCATTTTGACCCAGATCGAGCAGGCCGGACGGGGTCCATGGCTGCTTGTTCTCACTGACCTGATTGACACCGTCACCGTTTGTCGGATCATGCGGCTCTCCTGTCCCAGCGATATCAGCCGCTTCTTGTTGCCGATCAGTTCTTCGGCGACAGGGTAACAGGCGACGATGAGTCATGGCTGTGACACGATCGTGGTTAGTTTTGGCCGCGAACAACTACTAATAGCATATGTTCATATATATATAATATGTTTAATGCAAAGTCTAATAATAAGTCCACATACAACAAAGTCAAATAATAACATATGTTCACCTAGAAAAAATTCATTGTTTGATTGACCACATACAACAAAGTCCACCTACTGTTCTATGAAACTAAGCCTACATCAACTTCCAAATAAGAAAAGCAATGACCATAGCCATAAATAGAAGCATGACATCTTTCCAAGACCAAGGAGCAATTCTCCTAATCTTCACATCTCCGGTGGGTGGCTTCTCTTTGATCTCCAGTGCCAGCGGATGGCCATGGTTTGCATTCATTGGACCATAGTAGGCCGGTTGCCCATGGTTTGCAAGGTGGGCCGGATGACTATAGTAGGCCCTCAAAGCTTCAGCTTCTGTGTTGTATTTTTTGTGCAAATTACCAGGGTAGCGATTGACTTGAGCATAGCAATCTTCCCTAGTTCGATAAATCCCAAGCATGTGACCAACATGCACTACATACTATGTCATGGTTGCCTATACATTTAAGTAAATTAGGCATGTGGTAAGTGGTAATGGTAACTCACCGAACAAGAGTTATTATTCAAGTTATATGGCCAAACTAAATCTATTTAATGTTCTTTATCCTTGACATTCCATCATAATCAATTGACACTCTACCTATAGCGATTATACCTATACACATTTGTCAAGAATCCATCATTGCTTAAGCAAGAGTAGAAATTCTTATCTAACTCTTACACAAACAGAACACTCCCTACCGTCACAAATAAGACGTCTATAGTCATTAACGTGTACCTTTGATTGCTAGTTTCCATTGCTTGCAATAATTACAAAGTACAGAGATATCATCACATTATGCAACTACTATTCGAGATAGATATGCTCATATCATTGTCACACATTCAATCTAACTATGTCAAGAGGTGTTGATGATCAATGTTTAAATACTTAGACTGCACACAGCGCAAAAGGTCACTTAGCTGTGACTCGAGGGAATAACTTATTGCGACAACATGCAAATAACACCAATGGTTCTTAAACAGTTTAGGGCCATGATTACTAGGTCCTCAACAAGGTAGCATAATCTCTTTAGGGAAAAACTAACCGGTTTATGTAACAGCATGTACATATAAGGATAGCTAAACCAAGGAGTAACAGCATGTAACTCAATCGAATAGGAATCGGCTGCTATTGGGAAGACAACAACCATGGGGCATTTCATCTAACACTTAGTGGGCAGTGAGCCACGCACTCACCATGGGGGTGGGAAAGCAGCTGTCCGCGCGCGCTCTTGAAGGCCTCGGCGGTGCTCCGGCGTCGAGCAGTGGACGACGTGGGGAGTGCTCCGGCGTGGGGCGGTGCACGGGCGTCGGCGTCGAAGAAGAGGAGCGCGGGGCTAGGAATGGCGGCGTGGGGGCGGTGGACGGTTGCTCTGGCATGGGGGCAGTGCACGGGCCTCGGCGTCGAAGAAGAGGAGCGCGGGGCTGGGAACGGCGGCGCGGGGGGCGGTGGATGGGTGCTCCGGCATGTGGCGGTGCACGGGCATCGGTGTCGAAGAAGAGGAGCACGGGGAACGGTTGGCGTGGGGTTGAAATTTGGATAATTTCAACCCGTGGTGGCCTTTTATACCAGACCTCATCACTGCTGGTTCTTATTAGAAACCGACAGTGATGGGGGTACATCACTGCCGGTTGTAAGTAGGAACCGACAGTAATGGCGGTACATCACTACCGGGCCGTTGTTTAAACCAGCAGTGATTTCTATGTAGCGGTTATAGCATAAGTAACTTATCTTTTCAACTTCTTTCGAATACCTCCAATTGGCTCAACGGTTAAGACCCCGCAACTTAGCCCTCGATACTCGTGTTCGAATCCCAGGCAGCCAAATTTTTTGGTTTAATTTTATAATTTATTAAGCGGTCTAAAGGTCAAAAAGATAAAATAAATGTGTTGCATCCCTGAATCAAACCGAAGCCTACAAGTTCTAGAGCAGCAGACAAACCATTGAGCTATCACCTAATTTTGGAAAGTTTGAAGGAATTTATTCCTTTGAGTGATTATCTGTCCCTGCTTTGCGCGTAGGCCCTTCAACTCCCCGGCCACACTAGTCGCGCGGTTCCCATGAAGAGCCGCTGTCCTTGGACTGGTCGCGGCCCTTCAGTTCCCCACAAAGAGACGCCGTGTTTACCCAGGAGTCCATCGACTGCTCGCGCTGGTTCCCAATGCAGGCGCGCTCCATCTTCCGAGGGGTGCGAGTTATTGCACCGTGATCAGTTCCACCCACGCCGACATGCCTATATATAAGCCAGGCCCCCATGCACCCTTCCCACGCACACCTCGACCCGGCCCTCGACGTACCTACCGCCACAATGCCTCACCGCTTGAAGACAACATGGGCGATGCTGAACCCGTCATCCTCACGTCGCCCCCCCGATGCCTCCGCCGACGCCGTCGTCGTCCTCCGAATCGGACCTCGAGGTGAACCTCGAGGACGATCCGGACCGTGAGACTGCATCGAAGAAGGAACCAGAACCACTTTCGGTGGAGGAGGTCATCTTCAACTCGTAGGAGACGGCTCGGAAGGAGGAGGAGGATCGGCACCTCCATGCCATCACACAGAAGGAGACCGACGACTGCATCCTGAAGCGTGTCGTCGAGATCTCCAAGGAGGAGGAGCGCCGCCGCGAGGAGGAGGAGCGCTGTCGCCAGGAAGAGGAGACCGAGCGGCATCTCGCGATGGACGTGGAACGATGCCGGCGCAGGGCTGAGCGAAAGAAGCACGAAGAGGAGCACAACCAGCAGCAGGGGGACGACGCAAGCGACAGCACCGGCAGTAATTAGTAGCACTAGTGATTAATCTATGTCTTAGGTCGATGTAATAATTCACTGGTGCTAAAAAAAAACCGTGTCGTTGAATCCTTTGTTTGACCATCATCACCTTGGGTTGATACTTGCATTGCTTGACCTCGTTTTATTTGCTTACATTCCACTTCTTTCGAATACCTCCTATAGGCTCAACGGTTAAGACCCCGAAACTTAGCCCCTGATACCCGTGTTCGAATCCCGGCGGCCTAATTTTTTTGGTTTAATTTTATAATCTATTAAGCGGTCTAAAGGTCAAAAAGATAAAATAAATAAACCTTGACACACATCCTATACTAGCGTAGCGGTTAAGTGTCTGAACTCTATAGCCTGAGACCCAAGCTCAAACCCAAGGGCTGGCACAATTATTTTTTAATTTTTTATATATCACTGCCGGTTTTCAAAATAAACCGACAGTGATAACAAGCATCACTGTTGGTTTTTTCTCATCACTGCCGGTTTTTTTGAAACCCACAGTGATGTTTATATATATTAAAAAAATTCTTTTATATACTGAATAAATATAAGCATATGTATTCGTATGTCAAAATGGCTTGAAATTTTTTTGGCAAGCTTGTACACCCAAATTAAGATCCCATACAGGATCTTAGGTTTTTGTAATCATTTTTTTATTAATTATATTTTTCTCTGTGCCGAATGAGACAAAAGAGGGTGAATTTTATCTTGGACCCAATAGATTTTTTCATCCACCTCCACAAAATTCTTATCCCTAGGGCACATTAGATAGTGTGTAAAAGTTTGGCACCATTCTAGATCTTTTCGTGGTAGACACAGTTCAACCTATAATTAAATGGTCTCGTCGCGTGGAAATTCAATTAAACCTCAGAAAGTAGCAAACCATCTCTAGGAAATCCAAAACTTGGTGTTTCCTTCACACGTGGCACATGCAAGCCTAAGAAAAAGTTTGAGACTAATACAACACCAGAATGCATATGAACCACACAAACCTTATAACCTATGTGTATAGTCATGGTTCGATGAAAGAGCACATGTACCTCTGTGAAGCATGTATACTCCGCCTATGTCGAAATGGGTTGAAATTTTTGGCAAGCTTGTACACCCAAATTAAGATCCCACACAGAATCTTAGGTTTTTGTAATCATTTTTTTATTAATTATATTTTTCTCTATGCCAAATGAGACAAAAGAGTGTGAATTTCATCTTGGACCCAATAGATTTTTTCATCCACCTCCACAAAATTCTTATTCCTAGGGCATATTAGATCCTATGTAAAAGTTTGGCACCATTCTGGATCTTTTCGTGGGTAGACTCAGTTCAACCTATAATTAATAGGTGTCGTCGCATGGAAATTCAATTAAACCTCAGAAAGTAGCAAACCATCTCCGGAAAATCCAAAACTTGGTGTTTCCTTCACACGTGGCACATGCAAGCCTAAGAAAAAGTTTAAGACCAATACAACACCGGAATGCATATGAACCACATAAACCTTGATAACCTATGTGTATAGTTATGGTTCGATGAAAGGGCACGTGTATCTCTGTTAAGTATATATACTCCGCCTATGTCGAAATGGCTTGAAATTTTTTTGCCAAGCTTGTACACCCAAATTAAGATCCCACACATGATCTTAGGTTTTTCTAATTATTTTTTTATTAACTATATTTTTCTCTATGCCGAATGAGACAAAAGAGGGTGAATTTCATCTTGGACCAAATAGATTTTTTATCCACCTACACAAAATTCTTATCCCTAGGGCACATTAGAGCCTGTGTAAAAGTTTGGCACCATTCTAGATCTTTTTGTGGGTAGACTCAGTTCAACCTATAATTAAATAGTCTCGTCGCACGGAAATTCAATTAAACCTCAGAAAGTAGCAAACCATTTCCGGAAAATACCAAACTTAGTGTTTCCTTCACACGTGGCACGTGCAAGCCTATGAATAATTTTGAGACCAATACGACACCGGAATGTATATTTCTAATTGTCCAACAAATGTTACACGAATTATATGCATGACAATAATTAAACACACAAAGCCGTACATATTAAAATTAGAACCCAATTAAACTACGACCTTGAAAACCTAGCTAAATAAACATTAATTACTATCGGAATCACTGTCGGGATCGATCGGGCCACACACACACTAACATGCCTCTATAGCCATATATGGTAATTGATGTCTCGGATTATGTATCCACTTGTATCAATGAAGTCCAATGCCCATATGAGTGCACTCTCTCGTGCCTCACAATACCAAAAGAATGGTCGACCATAGATATAACCTACTAAATGACCACTGCCCCTGTTAGTAATCCTTATGCAGTACTGGCGTCCTTCTATAGTGAGCTAGCCGAGGTTTCCATTATAGAAGTCCCAATCGTACCCGAGTTGCTCCGTAGCTTGGTCTAGAACGGCCCACAAGCCACATCCAGCATAGGTAAGGTCCTGTAGCGCAATCTACATGCAGAGAAAAAAAAATTAGAGAATGTTATTACAATAATAAACAACAAATAACCATGACTCAGGTATAAGTGACCATTTTACCACATCCGCATGGTTGTAGCTTGCAAACCATTCGCTTGCTTGCGGGACGGGGATATCACCAGCATTCAAAGCAAGTGCCTTGAAGTGCGAGAAATCAGGCACATCATAGCAAATACGTCGAAGTGCCTCTAAACAGATGCACACGGCACTTAATTAGGCGCTTATCACGTCCGGGCTCTGTATTCCCGTCCCGTGGATATGGTTCCGATGATTTGAACCCCTCACAGGGATGAAAAAACTGAGTTCATACGTCCATAGCTGACCACTTGCATTCGATGTCGTGTTCTCGACGATGTTCGAGATAAAGAACCAGCTAAGTGTTGTTCACAGCCAATCTATTGGGGATATAGTCTGCGACATATATGCATACAACAATGATATTAAACTAATTACACTTATTTGTTAGCCTCAAAAAATAAAAGATATTGAAAAATATTTCATACAATAGCTGGAACAAAAAACCATGGAATGGCCACATTAGGAGCGAATGGCTCATCGCCAGGGTGGAAACCTGGTTCTTGTGGTGGGGGAGGTCCGTTGTTCATACCACCTGATCGATATAAAATGCAAAAAAATATGAACATAAAATATATGCACAAAAAAATTCTTCCAAGTAAAATGTGGCAACATAATTAAATATAGATCGAATGCAAGGAATAAGAATATATATAAATGTAGAATGCAAAGAAACATGAATATAAATATAGATCAAATGAATATAGATAGAATATTGGAGAAGACAACATATCAATACCATTGAAAAATGCAGGAGCCATGACCAAATCACGTATAGAGAGAGTGGATGTCTTGAGAAGTGAGAGTGAAACGTGAGAAATGAGACTGAGAGTTCGTGGGTGGGTGGGATCGATGTATGTGGCCGGCAGTTTGTTTTATATAGGGGGGCATAGACATCACTGCCGGTTTTTAAATAGAACCGACAGTGAAGGTGGATATCATTGTCGGTTTTTAAATAGAACCGACAGTGAAGGTGACTATCACTGCCGGTTTCTAAATAGAACTGACAGTGAAGGTGCATATATGTAAAGGATATATTTATTTAGATACTACAGTGGGAAAGTTTTAACAACAATGATATATTTATTTAGATAGTAATGAAATACATCAAAAAATTACAAAAAAATTAGAAATAAGTTACATATACGATAACAAAGACCTTACACTAAAATTCCATATACGATAACAAAGACCTATTTGCGTACAGGTCAATGTTACTATCAATGTGTATCAACACATTATAATTTAACCACCTCAGTAGCATTCTTCTAGCACTAACTAGGGTCAAACAATAGCACCGAAGTGGTCTACGGGCTATATCGGTTGGAGATTATAAGGTGGCATCGATGAATCCATGCCTCTGCTGTACATGGCCTTTTTCTCGGTACAGTCCAGAGCGCATCGGATTCAGCTCGGCACCGCACCGATGAACCAATGCCACTCCAGGACAGGAAATTGCCGAGAGCACACCAGGTCTCTATGGACATACAGTCCAGAGCGCACCACAGTGGATGGCTCTGTAAACCTCGTGCCATCTCCAATCTTCAGCATTGCTCTATCTTCAGTAGCATTCTTCTAGTACCTCATGTGTGCACCATTTTGGTGGACTACGATGCATAACGATATATGTGGTTTGTTGTGAGAGGAAAACATTGTATCATGGCTGATAAGGCCTGGCTGAAACCAACATGCATGGAGATGCTAGCTCCTGGCAGAGGGCCATTTTATAAGGGCTAGCAATCGTGGTATATTTTTATTTCTGCACTAAAGTTGTCGAGGTAGGTGGGAGCAGTGTTCCAACTATTGTGGTCATGGGAGCATTGTTGGCATGTGAGGAGCATCTACACATCACTGTCGGTTTCAGTTTAAAAACCGATAGTGAATTGGTCCTTCTGTGTCGGTTTGAGCAACCGACTATGATAGAAGCTATCACTGCCGGTTTTAAAACCAAAACCAGGTAGTGAAGGGCTATCACTGCCGGTTTTAAAACTAAAACCGGCAGTGATAGAAGCTATCACGGGTCGCGAGGTCGAGAGTGCGTGGTCTTAACCGCTGAGTTAGGATAGTGAGTTCGGTTAGAATGGTTTTATTTTTTCTTTTATCCCATCGTAATGCACTACTAAATAATAAATGCAAAATCAAAAAAAGTTTGGCCCACCTAGGATTCGAGCGCGGGTCTCAGAGTACAGAGTGCGCGGCCTTAACCATTGAGCTAGGATAGGGAGTTCGCTTAGTTTGCTTTTCATTATTTATTTATTAATAGAAATAATGCAGTTAGTTTATATTCTAAAATAACACAAAAATTTGTATCTTGATTATTTAATTCTATGATAATTAATTAATGGTCTATAATTATCAAATAATAGTGTTTGTGAACATCATCTTAATATTTGATTACATAGTCAATAATTAAATTGTAGAGATGCGCACAAAATATAAATTAAATATTCAGTGCGAATTACTGATACAACGTCTACATATTCATTACATAGTTAATAATATCTAACTATCTTTAGGTGCATCAACAATGAGGGCCTCATTGTGATCAATTCGTACGTAAGCAGGTTCGTCTGTCACTCCATCGACACCGACAATCATCCTTTTCCCTTCTAGGACTACTTTTAGCCTTCCTTTTGTCTTGTTGTCCCTTGCATAGAAGACTTCCATAACATCTCTTGCAAGGACGAAGGGGTCGTCTCTGTATGCGGTCATAGTGAGATCAACAGTAGTGAACCCTTCGCTGTCAGTGTTGATTTCCTCGAGCCGGACCCACTGGTAGCGAAAAAGAGCTGCCTTCAATGGACCGTAGGCTAGCTCCCATATCTCCTCTATGAAACCATAGTATGTTGCCTGCACTTTGTCATTTTTGTCATGAGCATCAAAATTAACACAATAATTTTGGTATGTGCTCTTTCCATCTTGCTTTTTTGTGTAAAATGTGAATCCATTGATCTCATACCCTTGGTACTTAAGATATGTACTCGAAGGTCCCTTGGCTAAGGCATCCAGTTGATTACCTAACTTTATTCCAAGCAAGCGACGTTGCAACCAGGTGAAAAATTCCTCCTTATGTTTTTTATCCAGCCAAGCCTGTGACTTGCTCGGATACAGAGTTTGCAGCGATTGCCTGTGCTCATCAACGTATGGCATCACACCCTTGGCTTGCTGGAGAACAGTGACTATGCCTGTCTAAAAGAAACAAGGTTGTCTACTGTAACAGATTTCTCCCCGATCGTTCATTTGCCACGTAGTCTTCCCTCATGATGAGATTCTGGAACTCCAACCCTTTTGATGTCTAGATAATATGTGCAAAACTCAACGGCCTCCTCCATTGACCATCCTTCAACCATACCCCCTTCTGGCCTAAATCTGTTCCTAACATACCTCCTGAAAACTTTCATCAATCTTTCGAAAGGGAACATCTGATGCAAGTACATTGGGCCAAGGGCTCTAATTTGGTCAACAAAATGAATGAGCAGATGCAATGAGATATCAAAGTAAGTCGGTGGGAAATGCATCTTAAGCCTAACGAGAGTTTTGGCTATGTCCCGCTACAGCTGCTCTAGCGTGGACACATCAATGACCTTTTTTGAGATCGCGTTGAAGAACGAGCAAAGCTTTATGATTGGGGCACGGACCTTTGGGGGGAGGATACCACGCAGGGCAACAGGGAGCAGCTAAGTCATAATGACATGTCAGTCATGGGCCTTCAAAGGCCATAGTTGAACTTGAGTTTTCTCATGTTCACTAACCTCTTTGGGTTCGCACAGTAGCCCGTCGAGACTTTGAGTTCATTGAAGAAAGAAATAAGCGCACGCTTTTCTTCCTTCTTCAATGTCCATGACGCAACCGGAAGTTCAAACTGGCCATTCTCTAGCTCCACGGGATGCAACTCCTTCGTAATTCCTAAGTGTTGCATGTCCAGACGTGTGGCTAGTGAATCCTTCGAGGTCCCCCCGGTGTCCATCAAGGTGTTAAGAGTGTTAGCGCACACGTTTTTAGTGATGTGCATGGGATCAAGACAGTGGCGTACACTCAGAAATGGCCAGTAAGGTAGTTTCCAGAAAACCGATTTTTTCTTCCAAACGCTCCCATCAGGCGCTGCTACAGCATTGTCCCCCTTCCCAAGGACAACCTCTAGTTTGTTGAGTTCTCGAAGTATCGCAGGCCCATCTCGATATTTTGGAGCTAAGCGTTTCTCAATAGTACCGTTGAAATCTTTTTTGTTCCTGCGGTATGGGTGATCCTTAGGTAGGAACCTACGGTGTCCCATATAAACTATTTTTGAGTTATTTGGCAGATTTACCGCATCGGTGTCGTCCAAGCACTCAACACATCCAGTATAGGCTTTTGTCTTCTCTCCCGACAATGAACCTCGACCTGGCAGGTCGGTGATTGTAGCGATAAGTACTCCCTTGATTGTGACATGTTCCCTTTTGTACTCGTCCCAAACATCCGGCACACCCTTTTCAAACATCTCCACTAGTTCATCGATCACTAGTTTCAGAAACACATCGATGTCATTCCCAAGTTGTCTTGGCCCTTGGATTAGTAGTGGCATCTGGATGTACAACCGCTTCATACAGACCCAAGGTGGAAGGTTGTATATACAGAGCGTCACTGGCCAGGTGCTATGATTGCTTCTAACCTGGTCGAAAGGATTCATCCCATCTGTGCTCAAAGTAAACCAAAGGTGCCTTACCTCTCCACTGATGTCCTTATAGAACATAGTATTGACAGTCCTGCAGTCATGCCCATCGGCGGGGTGCCTCATCATTGTATCTTTCTTATGCTCGTCGCCATGCCAGCGCAACAGCTTGGCTGACTTTGCACATGCAAATAGCCTATGCACCCGCGGAGCTATAGGGAAATACCAACCGACCTTTACGGGACCTCCTCTGGTCTTGGTACCCTCATCTGACGGCCCTTCCTTGTACCATGGAGCTTCACACTTGGGGCACTTGTCCAAGTCTTTGTATTTTTCTCCATAGTACAATATGCAATCATTGGAACACGCGTGTATTTTCTTAACCTCGAGACTGATGGGGCAGATCATTTGCTTGGCCAAGTATGTCTTTTCTGGCAACTCGTTTTTTTCTGGGAGCATTTTCCTTATTATACCTAACAATTAATCGAAGTCTTTATCACTCAATCCGTTTGTCGATTTGAACTCTAACAGCATGATGTCGGCTTCTAGTTTGCTCATTGGACAATTCCTATACAATGGTGTTTTACCATCTTGTCTCATTTTCTCTAGCTTTCTCAGCTGTCTTTCACTAAGACATCCAATCTCTACATTACGTAGCAGCTGAAAATTGCCATCGTTATCCTCGGTATCGTCAGCTAGCGTGTTCCTAAACACATTATTAACTATGGCCATAGGTTCCGTGTTGACACCGGGTTCCTCGTCAGCATCGTGGATGGCTATGTCAAGCATGTCCACATCATCATCGTTTTCCTGCAGAACATTCACACCAACCTCGCCATGTATAGTCCATATCGTATAGTTTGGCATGAACCCCCTGGTAATCAAGTGCGATCGTATAGACTCAATTTGACGAAAGTTCCTATGATTCTTGCAATCTTTGCATGGGCAAAAGACAGGGTTCTCATTCCCAGCATGGGCTTTGGCATCGGTGATAAACTGGCTGACGCCATGCATGTACCGCTTGTTCGTTCGGGACAGATGCATCCACTCTCGATCCATCTCTGCACAAAAAAATACTGAGACAGTAATTACAAAGAATTAATAAGAAATCGAGCTTCATGAACAACAATTATAGCTCGGAAGTACCATTTTTGGAAAACATTATTGTACACTAATTATTGAAAGATTGAAATTGGTAGCCCCGGCCCTGTAAATTAAAAATCGTAGTAAAAAACAATTATTGCACAATATTGAAGAACAACTATTCTACTCTACTTCTAAGAACTAATTATAGCATCACATACTAACAATGATGATCTTGACCACCATAGAATAATTAGCTAGAAATTTAAATGTGTTCATAGACACCAACCTTTTGAATGATAGATTCACCACAATTTGAGCCTTGCATAAATGTCCAATTGAAAAAGTGCTCTCTATAATGGAGAAAGAACTAGAATGAGAATCAAGCAATGTAGCCATCAAAACGAAGCTAAATAAGCAACAAGATCAAATGAGTGGATATTTGTTACTAACCTTAAAGCAAAAGATCAAGCCATTCTTCAAAATCCAAGCACTAGCTTCATGGTGAAGAGCAGCCGCAACAATGGAGGGAAGGACCCAAAAGCACGCCTCTGTTCTCGGGATGGAAGAGGGGAGGAAAAAGAGGACGGCTGCAGCCTTTTTATGCTGTAGGCTTATCACCGTCGGTTCTTGGCTAGAACCGACAGTGATAGAGACCAATCACTGTCGGTTTGTGGCTTGAACCGGCAGTGATGAGTGCCCGCCAAAACACTGCCGGTTCAAGCCACAAACCGGCAGTGATGTGGTGCTTCACTGCCGGTTTTAGCCCAGCCCCAATCATTTTCTCATTTTCAAGCTCATAACCGACAGTGAAGGTACATCACTATCGGTTCTCACAAATCCGATAGTGATGAGGCCGACAATGATGTCCAAATCTGGCATAGTGATTATGAGGGCTCAGGACGCTACCTGCTTGCAGCCATCAGGTTCTACTTATGGATAGTCCAAGTGCTTCTATGCCCCGAAAGATGTTCTTGCTTTAATTAGCTCTGGTGGTCCTTTGCTTTAATTAGCTCTTTTTTTTATTACACACCTTTTTGGTCACCAGTTATATTTATTAAGGTCACCAATTATATCTTTAAGGTCAAATGCATATATAAGTGAACAAATGCTTCCCACACACATATTTTCCTACTACATGAAACCAGACTCCATTCCATTTCATATAATGTACATGTTTCCACAAAATTCAGACATCGTATTTTCTGACCAGCGCACTAAGCCATGTTATAACTTTAATATGTATGAGTATACATCTAGATTGATATTTGCTTGTGCTCACCACTCGTGACACACTTTCTGGAGGCAGGCAAAAGATAATATCCGAAGCGCTCAAGACAACCGACTAAAGCAGAACACATGTGTTAATCAAGATTTCCATTGGCGGCTTACTTTCCCGTCAGTGTAAATGAATTTAGCAAATTAAATAAAAAATTGACAAGCCCAGCCAGCCCACTGTGGAGACCCGCAAGCCCAGCAAGCCCGCTGTGGAGGCCCACCGAGCCTGCCATGTGTTGCAGCAGAACAGACCAACTTTACCCAATTCCAAAAGCACATATTAACCATTTAACACTAAGCACTTCAAAAATTCAGCACAAGCCCGGTAGTCTGTGAAGGCACTCCGAGGGAGACTTGAAACAATCCACATTTTACTGGATCCACAACAAGAATGACAGAGCCTACTATATCTAAATCCATGTCGTACATCACAGGCAGCTCAAAAGTAATTTCAGTACATATGAGGGTAATATTCAGTAGAAGCAATTTAAAGTACAGGGTAGCAACTGGTTTGAATCAGTTGCAACCAGTCTGAACCTTCAGACATAAACAGTTCTAAAGAGGCAACTGATAGCCAATTTAATGATGGAACGTGGATGCATTCATGGATTCAGATTTGTAGCCAGGGGCACCATATGGTTTAGCTAAAACATGGTTATATTACAGATTTACTAATCAGTCGCTCTCACACATACAAATTGGGTATTTAAACCTAATCGACTTTTGTAAAGCTTTCCGATGGTCAAATCATCCACTAGTAGTTATGTTTTACATGATAAGGAAGAAGTATATTCCAGAGTCAGTAATGTTGTACAGGCCTTTTATCTTAATTTCTGTTTTGATATATATACATGACATTTGCACTACCGGAATACAGATTTCACAGACCCGCGGGCTCACTGTCCACCTGAACAACATGGTCTATGTTAGCCAAGATTTCCATAGATGTTAACGAATGACCACCTGTGAAACTTCGTTTCTAGAGACCATGTGTTACAATACCCGCCTCTAAAAAATTGATTAAAAAATAATAAAGCACCTAGCACTGCACCGTCAGCGTCACACTGCTACCGAACCCTTTTCTGGAGATAGGCGAAAGACATTTCCGGAGGTGGGCAACACATCCGCATCCGAGACATCATCACTGTTAATGGAGATTTGAAGAGTCAGCAGAAATGCCAGCCTCCGGAAATAATATCAGAAAACAAAAACCCGCTAGCGAGCCCATTGAGCCTGCAGCGAGCCTGTCGCCGCTGTAGCTCAGTGCTGCATCGTCATAGGCTCCATCCACCCTGCAGCAACCGGATCTGGGTTCTGAGCGGCCGGATCTACAACGCCCATCATCATACTATGGAACGAATGTCGGGTAAGCTGCACTGACATCACCATCGGTGAATTCCACGTCTCGGCGAACGTTCAGCTAAAAGACTCGGACGCCAGCTTCCTGCTTACAGTGGTGTACGGACCATCGCGTCGTCGTGCGGACAAGCTACGCTTTCTTGATGAATTAAAAGCGCTAAAGCCAGCACCAAGCATGCGGTGGCTCATCACGGGCGATTTCAACCTCATCTATAGAGCTGCAGACAAAAACAACAGGAACCTAAGCCCACGCCTAATGCTCCACTTCCGTGAGGCGCTAGATGAGTGTGATCTGTCTGAAATTAGCCTTCAGAACAGAAAATTCACTTGGAGAAATGAGAGGCAACGACCCACAATGTCAAGACTCGACTGCTTTTTCTGTAACGCAGAATGGGACGCTACCTTCAGCAACCACATCCTGAATGCGTTGTCAACATCACTCTCCGACCATTGCCCTCTGCTGCTATCCAACCAATCGGGACCTAGAAGGCCAAGCTCGTTCAAGTTTGAAAATTATTGGGTCAAACTCCCAGGATTCAAAGATGTAGTCAGGACTGCATGGGATACTCCAACGGACCACCATGAGCCGTTTCATGTCCTGTGCCACAAACTGCATTCTACTTCGCAAAAACTGAAAGCATGGAGCAAGGAAATCAACTCTGACGCCAAAAAACTTTTCTTCATGGCGCAAGAGATTATCCTAAGGCTCCATATCGCCGAAGAAAATAGAAGTCTCACGGCCGCTGAGCTGCTTCTACGGGCTAAGCTCAAGATAAGAATTTTGGGGCTAGCAGTGATCGAAAGAGCTAGATGTAAACAAGCCTCGAGACTGTCGTCCATCAAGCTGGGCGATGCTAACACAAAATATTTTCACCGTAAAGTAAATGCAAGGAGAAGGAAAAACCACATCCAAAGATTGTGACACGGCCATGGCTGGGCAATAAACCATGATGACAAAGCTTCTGTAATACAGGACCATTTCTCAAACTTCATGGGACACCCTCCAGCACGGCAGCACGACATCAACTGGGATGAGCTGAACCTGCCATCCCATGATCTTAGTGGACTGGACGCAACATTTACTGAAGAGGAGATAAAACATGCTATCCACCAAATGCCGTTTGACAAAGCACCGGGGCCAGATGGATACACTGGCGCCTTCTTCAGATCATGCTGGGACATCATCAAGGTTGATATCGTCAATGCGGCGAATGCCTTCCATTCACTACGGACAAACAGTCTTGCACTCCTCAACTCAGCCAACGTGGTTTTGATTCCCAAAAAGGATGGTGCTGAAGCTATTACAGACTTCCGACCTATCAGCCTGATTCATTCCTTTGCCAAAATAATCGCCAAGGTACTTGCATTACGGCTAGCGCCCCATATGAGTTCCATTGTCTCCCCAACGCAAAGTGCTTTCATCAAAAGACGAAGCATCCATGACAACTACATGGCCATCCGCAATGCAATAAGACGCTACCACAATTCTAAGCTGCCAACAATATTCCTCAAGCTCGACATCGCCAAAGCATTTGATTCAGTCAGATGGGAATATCACCTCACTCTGTTGAATAAGCTTGGATTTCCTAGTCAATGGCAAGACTGGATCGCTGCACTTCTATTCACCTCTTCGATGAGGTTTCTGTTGAATGGCATCCCAAACGCGCGTATCAAACATGGCAGAGGGCTTCGTCAAGGCGATCCTCTGTCACCTCTATTGTTTGTCATAGCAATGGATCCACTGCAAAAACTGCTTGATCTAGCAACCGAAAAAGGACATTTGTCTAGGCTAAGGGGAAGAACAACTCAAATTAGAGCTTCAATGTATGCTGACGACACGGCCATTTTTGTCAAGCCAACAAGGGAAGACATCTTGGCTATGGCCGAGCTCCTAACTTTGTTTGGAGAGGCTTCAGGACTAAAAACCAACTTTCAGAAATCCAAAATCATCCCTATACGGTGTGAAGGATTAAATCTAAATGAAATCCTTGCTGGCTCTCCAACGGAAATTTCATGCTTCCCAACCAAATACCTAGGCCTACCGTTAACGCATCAGCGCCTAAGGCGTGTGGACTTCCAGCCTCTGGTAGACAAAACGGTCAGCTTCGCTCCACTCTGGTTAAAGCAGTCCTTACTTCGCAAGCAGTCTACTTCCTCACATCCCTCCGTGCACCAAAAGAGACAATCAAGGACATCGATCGGCAGAGGAAGAGGTTCCTGTTGGCAGGCGCCGAGACGCTAACAGGAGGAAAATGCAACGTCAATTGGCCGAGGTCAGCTAGACCCAAATATTCTAGAGGCTTGGGCATCATCCATCTAGGGAAGTTTGCAAGGGCATTAAGGTTGAGATGGCTATGGCGACAATGGTCAGCAAGTTCGGATGGTAGTCTTGGGGATGAAACCCCATGTAACACGACCGATCAGCTCCTTTTTGCGGCATCCACAACATTAACAATAGGAGACGGAAAAAGAGCATTGTTCTGGACGAGTGCATGGCTCGACGGCCAGCGGCCATGCGACGTAGCGCCGCACCTCTTTGCCATCTCCAGAAGGAAAAATAGAACTCTGCAACAGGCACTCCTTGATAATAATTGGATTCGCGACATCAACCTTCAGCATCATAGTTTCTCTGCCCAACAACTTAGCTGAATACACACATCTATGGCAAGCAACTAGGCGCATAATTCTAAGAACATGCACGCCAGATAACCTTTCCTGGAAATTTGAGGAAAATGGTGAATACACAACATCCTCTTATATGCCAGATTGGTGCAACCAAAAACAACTTTGAGGCACTCATTTGGAAACCTAGGGCACCGCCTAAATGCAAATTCTTCAGTTGGCTTAGATTCAAAACCGAGTTTGGACCGCTGATAGATTGGAAGCTCGGAGGTGGCCAAACCAAGGAACCTGCACACACTATGCCGGCTTCATGCGAAATAGGCCTTCATCTTTTAGGGACTGCAGATTCACGGTTACCCCTAGAAGGAAATTGCCACCGGGCACAAAACTCCAACCTACACCCGAGTGCATGGCCACAGCGACACACTTGAGAAGTGGTGGACGGCGATGTCAAATGCGCCCGTAATGAGGAGGAAAGGCCTACGTCATCATTATACTAGTTTGTTGGGAAGTTTGGAAGGAGAGGAATTCGAGAGTTTTTTAGCACACAGAGTCCACCAATTTTATGGTTCTTCATAGAATCAAAGACGAGGCGAGACTGTGGATCTTGGCGGGAGCAAAGCACCTCTCTACTTTCCTTCCTCCACAACAACTTCTCTCCTAGTTTTCAATTGTGTTTTTTGATTTTCTAGTTGTGTACAGAGTCAAGTTGACTGAGTTTGTACAGTGTCCGTCTGGACGTTCCTTCTTTTTAATATAGCGGGCAGCTCTCCTGCCGGTTCGTTTTAAAAAAAGATCTACAACGCCCTTCGGACCATGGCGGTGGTGGGGAGGCATTGGTGGAGGAGCCGCTGCAGCCGTGCCGGAGCGTGTAGGTGGAGCTGTTGCAGCCGTGCCCAAGTGCGTGCAGTCTGATGTGCTGCCGTCGTGCCGGATCCGCCGATGCACGCTGGATCTACCACCGTGCACTGCCACTAGATAAGGTAAGCCCCAGTAAATATTTTCACCTGCTCAGTGCCGCCGCCGGAGAGGCCCTCGTGCACCACCGCCGGAGGGTGTGTGCCCGGCCAGCCGATGCATGCGCCCTTGCGCGAGCACAGCCACTGGAGGTGGAGCTATGGGCTTCCATCGGTTAGATCGTGAGAGAATGTAGAGCAAGAGACAGAGAGAGGTGGCTATGAGATGTAGAGAGTTGGAGGTGGTGGCCGAGAGAGGGAGTAGAATGAGAACCCCGAGACGATGTGCTTATATACTTGAGGGACTCTAGGCTAAGAGATGGGCCAGTTGGGTACATCTATTAACAAGGCGGGCATCTTAAGGTTTCTCTATCTGAAAATTGCCTTATTTTCAGAGGCGGACCTCTTAAAGACCTCTATAAATTGATTTTGAGAGACGGGCAATTTCCAGCCGTATCGGTAAATCTATTTTGAGAGACGGGCAACTTTGATCGTCTCCATAAATAAAAAACCACCTCTAAAAAGCCTCAGATATTTTAGGAGACATGTAAAATTTTGTGACCGCTTGTCATGGGTTCGTAACCACAGCGAACATCATGGTTGTTCGTTGGAAGTCGATGTGTGGGTCTCCGGTGACTAGGACACTCAAAACACGGAAGGGACACATCGATTTATCCAGGTTTGGGCTTCTGAGCCCTACGCTCAGCAATGTATAGTGATCTTCGTGTTAGGAATGCCTAATCGGGGATTACAACGATGGAAAATCGAGAGAGTTTGGTAGGTGATCGCTCGGTGCCATCCTTGTGCTCGTCGGGGTTCTTCCTCAGCGAGTAAGAAACCGGCCTTCTCTAACTGAGGTTCTTTAGTTCTCTTGGGAATCATCCACTTCTATAGGAGCCGCCCCTCCCCTTATATTCCTAGGAGGGTCGGTGTACAAGTTGGTTTTGGTTCTAATCTATGGTCTATGCACCGGGGTGCACGAGTCCTCTATCGCAGCGTTGATGGACCTCGCCTTGTCGCGTAGGGAGGAGTCGACAGAGCTACAACCACCTCCTGACACCACTGCCACTGTTCTAGCACTTGACAGATAGGGGCTTGGGAGCTCGCCATGGCTACATGCATGCTCGGGCTCTCCTTGACTCCTTCCAGAGGGTGCGCGTGAGCGTACCCGATCAGGATAGGTCCGTCAATCGGCTTCTTCCTTTCCAGGGACTTAACATACCCCTATGTTCAACTCTCGTCACCGCCTCTATTAATAAAACAAGCCTGTGTATCAAAATATTTTTAGTAGTAGTGTCACTGCATGGCAGCGGTGACTTCCTTAGCCTTTGCCGTCAACGCAGCAAACGCCTGGGATGCACACGCCACCAGCACGACACCTGCCTGTGTTGTTGTGCCTGGAAAGGCCGAACCAAGCTGGATCCTGGATCCGAGCCTGGATCTCCTTCCTCTCCTTGTCCACATGATAGAAGACCTTGCATGGATCTCGCAGTCATATGCTCCCATTGTCTTCCCATCATGGTCAAGCCACATAAAACCAAAGCAAACGTTGGATCAAAAGGGGTGATGGACAAGCAAACCTTTGGGCGGATCTGGACTGGATGGGTCACATGCAGGCAAACAAAGGAGGCAGCGGTCTCTAAGGACTCCTTTGGATCAATCATTCCCCATAGGGATATCAGGAGTGAAGGGAAAATTAGTTCATTTCCCCCTCAACCCCTCCAATCCACATGGGGAATGGGAGTATCCAAAAATGCACGGATGCAGCACGGTGAAGGAACTGGCAGGAGGCGCGTCCATGTGAGTCCAGTGCAGCAGTGCTGGAGGGAAGCACGCGCATCAAAACTGGAGAGGGGGTGGCGTTGGTGCACCTGGGTGATGGCACTGTGAAGATAGGAGGGAGGGGCGGCTGCCGCTTTTGTTGAGGGAGAAAAGAGAGAGCAATAGATTGCTGGATAGAGTTAGCAATTTAATTGGGTTCGGCCTATTACACAAAGACTGCCTCTGAAAATGGTCTCATTTTTTGGTCTCTCAATGACTTCTGGTGATAGTAAAAGAAATGCCGACCTCTGCAGATAGAATGCATTTTCTCCTAATATCATTTTTATAGTAATGTTGATCTAAAGTATCAATTTGAAACATGAAAACAAAATCTTGAAATGGGAAAAATTTACATACAAATACAGTAAGTACTGCCATACTAATGGGCCACGTTGTTACACATGTGCAATTGGTATAGGCAGGAGATATAGAAGGTAATGAACTATGTATTTATTGATCATTCCACTGGAATGTATATTATAAAATATGAGAAAATACATGCCGAGCTGGTAACTAGTACATATATTCCTAAATATCTTAAACTACTAAACCATTTGGTAGAGCATCCTTTATGATTTGGGGTAACACAAAGCTGGAAATCGAATGAGAGTTTGGAGGCAGGAGTTTAGAAATATTTTGTTTGTTTCATATGGGTCAGAGTTTTGGTGGCAATGGGAATGGAAGTTTAGATGGCCAACCCCAACTAATCATAAAATCCATGGGGATGGGTGAAAATTATGTTTTAATTTAAAGATAAATACATCTTCACCATCCATCATGACTTGATCTACAATTTGGCACTGAAGAAAACTAGGCAACCCAGGTGATATGAATTCCATCTTCAACTCCCCCTCTTATATTCCCCACGAACCAAACAACAGATTGGAACTAAAATTCAAATTTCCTTCTTAATTCCCAGCATAGACTCCCACCACTAATTCCATAGCCCCTCGCTCATATATATATATATAGTTGCCAAACGCACCCTCATCTCCATAAGGAACCTACAAAGTCTATCGGTACCACAAGCCTCAATCTTATACATTTGTCCCGGTTCCAGTAAAAACATCGTAGCAAAGAAATCACCCAAGATACGAGGCAGAGACAGGCTAGTATCACTGTATTATATACGTCATAACCTGGAGACCAGAGGTTGTCGTAGGCTTGGGAAGCATCAGGATTGTTCATATCACAGAACTACGGCACCATGCAGAGTAAGTGACTTTTCCACCATGCAGAGTATTCATACAAAGCTCTGAACAGCTTGCAGTCACTTATTGGTTGGGCCAACCAACAGCGTAAACCGTTTCAGGGCAGAAGCCAGCGCAGGAGTCATAATCTGCAGACTCTCAAGGTGCAGCCACCATACTATATTGGCTACATATCCATGTGTGCATCCATTTACTTAATTAGAAATTGTATTTTCAGGTCTTTAAGCTAATGAACCAAATGGTCATACAAACACTAGGCTAGCGCTAGGCCCAATACTCTGTCAACGAGCCATTTGAGCGAAGCCTTCATTCCGTAGAAGCATTTTTCCTCTGGAACCTCTTGCTTGCAGTTAATGGACTCTTGACAATATATTCTGACTCTTAGTTGGAGTGAATGAACTCATCAACTCCAGCGCACCATTGGACAATTATCTTATCACGTCACATATATGTCTGTGTTTGTAGCCTGTGTTTGTCTGGTAGATTTTTTCTTTTTTTTTCCGGTGATCATCATTGGTTCGTATAAGGATCCGGCGTTGATCATCACTTTATTGCCGGTTTCAAAGTGGTTGTTATGACGTTTGTCATCACTGCCCACTTTCACCATTGAAAGGTAACAACAGGCGGTGAAAAGTGTTTAACTCCGCGGCAATCATGTTTTGGTAGCAGTGAAAGGGTTGCAACTAGACATGACATGATTTAAGTGGTTTGAACTAAATACATATTAAAAGTCCACAATGGAAAGGATGAAAACACATATTTTGTAATTGGAATACTATCACAACCACAATAGAGATTAGTTATAGAATATGTAAGATGTGTCAGTGTGTCTTAGGTATATTGGAACCAATGACCTCAAATCTCACGCGTAGGGTTCTTACCATCTTGGCTGCAAAGCAACTTGTTACTACATAACCATCGTGGTTGTTTTAATTTCACATGAATTAGCAGTGATACACCAATGCTGCTGGTTACAAAGCAAGTGACACTAACGGTGCAGAGTGAAGACAATGATATGTGTTCTTTGTAGTAGTGAAAAGATCATCAACATTCATTTGCTGTATGTACTCAGTATATGCACGGAATATTTAATAATTATGTACTCCAATATTCTATACCTTGCTGGAGAACACATTGTCGGGTTTGTATATATGATGACTAGGAAGAGCACAGACGATAATGAATCAGAGTCAATAACCCATATAGTGCGCTTGAATGAGGTAGCACAATAAGATCAACGAAGAACGGTCAATAGATGTGGTAGACTATATATATATCCAACGCTAAACAGCCTATCCATATAATATTTTCACCTCAGAAGTGTAGCATAAAAATTTTATGCTAGAATTAGTAGTTACCATGTTTCTTTATGATCGTAGGCTTGGGATGAATCAAAAAAATTATTTGGACAACGTTCCATCCTTGCTCAGAGTAAATTGAGTAACCGGAGAGGCCATTTGAGAGAAACCTTCATTCCACAGAACCATTTCTCCAGTAAAATCTCTTGCTGGCAGTTGATGAACTCATGACGCTTCTGGCTCTTGCATTGAGTTGATGAACTCATCAACACCAGCACACCATCGGACAAATGTTTTTTCACATCACAGAGCACACAAAGCTAGCCTTCATAGTCGATCAGGACATGATCGGTTAGTCACTCTGATATTGCGAATTGGTGGAGCTTGACACGAACCAAAGGAGGAGCTAAATTGCTCAGTTTTTCAACGGTAATTACACAATTAAGTGTGTAATAAGCAAAGGAAATGGTTGTGAAATTATAGCCTGTTAAAAATAGACCGCCATCCCAAGTTCCCCAAGTTCTGTACACAAATTAGTAGATGATCATGGTTGAGTACGTGCTACCGCGTTTTGATTGCACTCTATGCTTGACTAAAGTAGCCAGTTCTTTAAAGTTGCAACTGTACGTGCATCAAGGAAATATAGACAAAGGAACACGTAGTCTGCTAATATAGATTATGGTTGGGAGCTGATGTGGGAAACACCATGTCCTGCATCGTGAGTGTGATGGTTCAGGCCGTGGAAGTGACAGGCAACGTAAAACACCCATGTACTTGTTCTTTTGCTTGATGTTGAAGATGAAGGGTATAACAACTATTGGCTACTACAGAATAAATTAATCATTCGCCGCTGATTCTGTACTAGTGTTGCCTGCTACTGCAAGTGGATTACAAGTAAGTACTAGTGAAGATTTTGCATAGGCATGGGGGCCCGGTGCCCAGGTTGCCCCATACATAGCTCCACTTGTTTTATTGCCCATCAGGAAGTGCGCGCTTAAACTCTTCACCGTACCATCCGCTGGCATTCAGCCCGATCAATGCAAGTTGATTTAGTGGACACATATGATTGTGTTCGTCGAGTAGATCAGGATTAACAATGTGGCTCATCAATGCTGCGGTCCAAAAAGAACGCTTGCAGATAGTAAGCGCGTGTTTAGTTTGAAGCCAAAATCCCAAAAAGTGTTATAGTACCTGTCACATCGAATGTTTGCGGCCCATGTATGGAGCATTAAATGTAGACGAAAAAAAAACTAATTGCATAGTTTGGTGGGAAATTACGAGACGAACGTTTTGAGTCTAATTAATCCATATTTGAACACTATTTGCCAAATAAAAACGAACGTGCTACAGTAACCCCAGATTCCAAATTCCTACAACTAAACACAGCCTAAGTGTTACATTATCTCCATGCTGGCAGAACCATTTATTAGAAACAACTCCCTTATTCTGTTGTGTCAATATCTCAGATCTACTTTAGCAGTTGGCCTTGTGACAACTGATGCATACATGGCCGCAGCCAGGAAGAGAACAGGGAGCCAAGTGATAAAATCTATGCAGTTGCAGCCTGTGTTTGTGTGCTAAAATTTTAAGTAGCTTAAGCACTAAACACTACTCTCATCAGCCATTCAACATCATATCATTCATTACGTCGACATAAGCTCACCTACTTATGTGGCCCGATAAATAATCCAAAGCTGCAAATATATTTGTGGTATCCATGAGCTAAGACAACAGAGATCACCACCTTGAATGTGCCCCCAACTTTAAGCTAAAAAGGCCATTGGTGTCTAGTAAAGGAGCACATCAATGCTTGGATCCGATTTAATACTTATGGAGCCGACTGAATCAATAATTATGCTATTATTTTACAATATTGCGACAAAATAGGCTTGTCCTGCATTGACCCTATTTCACGCTAGCATATACATAAGTAAAGATGCTGAAGGCATTTCCATGCTATATATGCTTAACTAGAGCTGATAGAGTTTGTGTCTGAGACGGATAGAGGGAGGGAGAGAGATCAGAGCATATATCTCAAATCCCAATTATATATAGTACTACACTGCAGAGGTCCGACCCTATCATGCTCCAGGAGTTCCTCAAAGCGACCTTGTAGCTTTGAGGTGAAAATGTTCCATGTTATGGACGGGGATCTGAATGTGTAGGATTGAGATACATAAGGATATTCATCATGCTGGCGAATGTATTTGCTCAACGCCAGAGCACTCCTGCATGGCACGGGAGAGCAGAGTATAGAGATGGGACAAGAAGATTGAGCCTAAATACGAAGTAGAATTCTGGATTTTCATTTAGGGTGCTCGGCACAGCTGTTTAAGCTTCTGCAGCTGCAGCTGCGGTTGTTAGTCAGTCACATAAACGCTGTGCTATCAGCAGCTTATGGCAGCAGCTGCTGCTTTTTATTGAACGTAATAGCAGGAGCTCTGTCTTTCAATTAAGATGAAGAAAAGAAAGTTTATATACAAACAAAGGCACTCAAGGTTAGAGTTTCAAACCCCACAAGCATGCAAAGTAGGGACACGCACGGCCCAAAAGGGGTGGGGGCAACAGCTACACATAAGCGAGTGCTCTCTTCCTTTGCTCTATGTCTTCCTTTATCCTTGCGGCCACTTGCGGCACCGTTTCTATCTTGTTATTGAAGATTCTCCTATTT
The DNA here is from genome assembly GCA_904845875.1 of Miscanthus lutarioriparius. Classification (NCBI taxonomy): domain Eukaryota; kingdom Viridiplantae; phylum Streptophyta; class Magnoliopsida; order Poales; family Poaceae; genus Miscanthus; species Miscanthus lutarioriparius. The sequence continues at coordinate 37,645,943 of CAJGYO010000010.1, read as the reverse complement.
CTCTCTTTCCAAATATTCCAAAAGAGGTGTAGATTACTACCCCGTTAAGCCGCCTATGCTCGGATCTTGGCACTTTCCTCGCCACCTCTTCCCACCATGATCTGATATCGGTGGGGTCCACCTGGGGTTGCTGCTAAAGCTGAGTGAAGTTCTTCCACAAGAGGATTTGATCCCAAACCGCCTTTGCGAATGGGCAACATAGACATAGGTGGAGGCCGGTCTCTAAAGGACCATTGCAGAGCACGCATTGTTGTTGGTGTGGCCACCCTCTCCTCTGTAGGTTTTGCACCGTTAGAATTTTATCTTGCACTAAGATCCAAGCAAAGATCTTGCATCTGTTCTCCACTTGCGCTTTCCAAATCAACTCTGTACGGAAGGGGACAAGCGAGCCTTTGAATTGTATTCTGTAGGCCGAACGGGTGGAGTAGTTCCCATCATTGGTCCACCGCTAGATGATGGTGTCCTGGACGCCCTGTTGTAGGTGCACATCTTGTATCCGTATCCAAAGGGACACAAACTCCTCTATGTGGACAGCCGAGGTGATTTTCCTTCCTAGCTTGTGCATCCAATTGTTGTTCCAGAGCTCTTGTTGCACCGTTCGGTTTCTCCTTGAAACTAGGCGAAACCAGTTCGGGGCTAGGTACCTAGGAGCTTGTCCATCGAGCCAATTGTGGTGCCAAAACCTAGTCTTTGCACCGTCCCCCAAAGTTATAATGATTGAGGAGTTGAAGAGGAGACGATCATCATCAGAACATGGAAGCTCGGAGCCATTCCAAGACTTGGAATCGTCCACCCATTCCTGCCAAAACCATCATAACTGGAGGGCTCTCCCAAATCTATCAAGGTCAGGGACGCCTAAACCACCCAGTTCTTTTGGCCTGGTAACTGTTGGCCAGTTAACAAGGCAGTGTCCGCCATTGGCATTCTCCTCCCCCTTCCACAGGAACGATCTTCTGATTTTGTCGATATTTTTCTTAGCCCATGCAGCTAGAGGAAACACCGTCAGGTGGTAGGTTGGCATGGAGGAGAGGACTGATGTTACTAGAGTGAGGCGTCCCGCTCTGTTAAGCCATCTTCCTTTCCACTTGGGTAACCTCTACCCAATACGATCTATGAGAGGTTGCACGTGGATCTTTTGCAGTGATCTGATGTTGAGTTGTAGCCCCAAGTACTTGCATGGGAAGCTCCCTCTAGAACCGGTGAAAGGTGAGAGGACTTGGTCTAGATCAACGTTTGCGCAGCTGATCGGGTGCACCGAGCTCTTTGGTAGGTTAATATGGAGTCCTGAGAATGTGCCAAAAGCGTGTAGGATGGTTTTGACGGCTTCAACATCGTCGTTTGTGGGGCTGATGAAAATGGCAGCATTATCCGCATACATGGAGGTTCTCCATTTTGCCGCCGTGATTTGTAAGGGGGTGAGTATCCCATGGTCGGTTGCCCGGTCAAGCAAACGTTGAAGCGGGTCCATAGCAAGGATGAATAGCATGGGTGAGAGTGGATCTCCTTGCCGGACGCCTCTAGCATGGCTAAAAGCGGCACCCTGACGCCCATTAAGCAAGGGTGTGGAAGTGGATGTACGTAGAAGGATAGAGATCCATTCACGCCATCGTTGTCCGAAGCCCAGAGCCTGCAGAATCTCGAGCAGGTACCCCCAATGAACCATATCAAAAGCTTTGTGGATGTCCAGTTTCATGAATAAAGCCGGTATCTTCTGCTTGTGCTCTCTTTGTATCGCGCCCTGGACGTAGAGGAAATTATCATGGATGCTTCTCTTTTTTATAAATGCGCTCTGGCAGCTGGAGACAAGGGAGTTCAGTCGAGGGGCTAGTCTGTTAGCTAACACCTTGGAGAAGATCTTTGCAATGCTTTGGACAAGGCTAATGGGTCTAAAATCAGTAACTCTTGTTGCATCCGTTTTTTTGGGTAGAAGGATGATGCAAGCCGAGTTTAGCCATTCGAAGCCCTGGGCATTCAAAGTGAATAGGCTGTTCATGGCCGCCATGACATCATCCTTAATGATTTCCCAACAAGCTTTGAAGAAGGCACCCGTGAAGCCATCCGGTCCTGGTGCTTTGTCGGAAGGCATGGAATATATAGTGTTTTTTATCTCTTCCTGGGAGAAAGGCACCTCCAGATCGGAGAGATCATGTTGGTTGTAGCCAAGGGATTGCCAATTTATTGTGGAAGCTCGCGGCACCGTGGAGCCAATGTGATTTTTGAAATAATCTCGAATCACCTTTTCTTTCTCTTGATGAGCCACCGCGATCCCCCCATCCATATGTAGACAATGTATGTAATTCTTTCTCTGGCGTGCGTTGGCTTGACTGTGGAAAAACTTAGTGTTAGCATCTCCATAGCGAATGTATGTTAGTCTCGATCTCTGTCTGATTCTTGATTTTTCGATGGCTGCGAGCCCAGTGCTACGGGCTTTGAGGCGGTGACATAGGTGAAGCTCCATGGCAGTGAGCAACCTATGCTCTTGGGCTGCTTCTAATTGTAGTAGCACTTCTTTCACTATGGCGAGCTGCATCCTCATATCCCCTATCTTTTCTTTCTTCCAATGCTTGATACCTTTTGCCACACGCGCCATTTTGATATGCAAGCGTTTGATTGGAAGAGCGGTGGCGACCGGCCTATTCCAAGTGTTTTGGACAAGATCTTGGAAGCCTTCCATCTTAGTCCAGTAATTCTCGAAGCGGAAGGACATGCTGTGATTGTGGTCAAGTTCTCCCTAGAGTAGTAGCGGGGTATGGTCCAACATGAGCGATGGAAGGGAGTGTAAGAAACACAAGGGGAAGAATAGCTCCCACTCAGGGGTACAAAGTAGTTTGTCAATTCTAGTGAGCATCGGATTTTCCTGTTGATTGCTCCAAGTGAAGCGGCGTCCATTTAGCTTGATTTCTTTGAACCTCAAATGATCGATCGTCGCTCTAAATGCCCCCATGAGGCAGCGGTTTAGATTGGAGTTGTTATTGTCTTCCTCCTGGTAGATGAGATTGAAATCTCCCAGGATGAGCCATCTATCATTCTCCGGCGGTGGAATGTTCTTCAGTTCTTGGAGGAATTGAAGTTTGGCTGCCTCTCCTTGCGGGCCATATACCACTGTAATTTGCCACCTTGTTCCATCTGCCCTCATGTTGATCTGCGCGGTTATAGTGTTCGCGGTAAGTACAATGTCGGAGAGGTCGAAGAAGTCTTCATTGACCACAAGGAAGATGCCTCCTCGTGTCTATTTCACCGGGAGCACAATATAGGAGTTTTCAAATTTTGCTCTGACTGTTCGGCGCACCACATTATGATCCATAACTTGCATCTTTGTTTCTTGTAGACATACGATGGTGGCGCCAGTGGTTCTCACTAGCTCGCTGACTGAGTCCTGTCGGGCGCCATCATTCAAACCCCTGACGTTCCAGTTAAGTAACTGACAATTCAGCTGTGCCATATGTCAACCAATGGGCCCCTATTTAAAATAATTCTTCGGAGGGAGACAAGTAGGAAGTCGTCTGTTGCTTTGGTAGAGGCGACAAGCACAGAGATAAGCACACAGAGGCATATGCACCGAGATAAGCACACAGAGGCCATGAAAGCATCCACTTGGAGTGGCCGTACATCTGAAAGCCGGTGGCTGTCGGTGCAGTGATACAAAGCAAGCGTTTCTTGCTCACTGAGTTTTTGCTACAGCTAACTACCAGATGACGAGTCCTTGCAGTGTGGTGGGAAGGCAACTGTAGGCCTCTGGCTGTCGCCGCACCCAAGCACCATGACTGGACGGTCACAAAAGATGTGGAGCTCCAGGAGCTGCCGTAGCGGTAATCGATCACTAACATTATTACATTGCTCTACCCATGTGCGTCAGCAGGTATCTAGGCGTGCATAGTGGGCAGCGCTGCCGCAGCGTCAAGGCCACACAAAGCTGTTAGTGCCTTCACGGTGTCGTCGGTAAGTGGTCCCTTGAACAGGCAGAAGTAGCGCAGCAACGCATCATCATGGCTGAGTCCTTCCATGTCGAGGATGCCCAGCCTTTTCATCAGCACTTGTCTGGCCTTCGCCTGAGTGTCACCCCTTGGCCAATTCATGGCAGCTATGCGGACGCTCCTGCGTGCCGGGACCAGGGGCCTCTTGCGTCACTATGGTGGGCTGTGCTGGCGCACCGGGACCTACAAGATGGGTGTGTAAGGAAAATGGACCCTTGACCCATTTACTTTGGATTTTGGTGTTTGATGACCAACACAACCAAATTGGACTAATGAATTTGCAAGTGTTTGTTTTGTAGTCCAATAGGGTGCAAGACGTGACTTGGACGAAGGCGACATGATGATCTGATGATCAACACCTCAAGCAAGACCTTAGAAGCACAAGAAAAGACCCAAGATGTCAAGCAAAGTCCAAGCATGAAGATAGGAACCAAGCCGTGCGCAAGATCGCGAAAAGAAACGAGCTCAGAGGCGACCGGACGCTGGACCGGACGCTGGAAGCGCGACCGGACGCTGGACCGGTGGCTCGGCAGACAGGCGACCGGACGCAAGGACCGGACGCTGGCGGCAACCGACCGGACGCAGGAACGCAACGTCCGATCGAGTACAGAGAGGTTCCAGTAGCTACAAACTCTGACCGGACGCGTTCGGTGGCGAGCGCGACGACGGACGCCGCAGCGGTCCGATCGTAGTTCGCGCTACTAACGGTCGGGACGACCGGACGCGTCGTCCAAGATGTAGCATTTGCGGGAGTTCGACCCCAACGGCTACTTTCTCAGTGGGGCTTATAAATACAACCCCCAACCGGCCATTTGAGGAGTGTGGAGCTGAGGAAACATATCAAGAGTGTTGATACACCATTTGAGTGATCTCCACATGCATAGTGCTTAGTGTTTTATTAGGTGATTAGCATAAGTGCTTTGCGAAGTGCTTAGGTTGATTAGACCACCACTTATGCGCTTGCTCTAGGTGTTTGCCTAGTGTTTAAGTGAGGTTTGCATACCTCTTGCCACCCCGTGCTTGTGAGCACAAGTGTTGTACATTGGAGGGGCTTGAAGTCTTGCGAGATCACACCAACCGCGTTTGTGGTGTGGCCGCCACCGTGTACCGGAGGGAACAAGGCCCGCGGCGTTTCGGCCGAAAGCTTGATAGTGAAGACGGCGGGGAGCATCCGGGAGAGGCTTGCCGAGAGGCACATCGGAGACCCACTTGCATGTGGGGAAGACCCAAGGCTATCCATGGAGTTACCCGACCGGGAGCTTGGCCCTTGCGAGGGATTCCTTGCGAGGGGCTCCAACGAGGACTAGGGGGAAGCTTGCGCGCTTCTCGATACCTCGGTAAAAATATCGAAGTTGTCGACGGGAGTTTGCATATCTCTACCTTGCTCTTTAGCTTCCGCATTTACATTGATTACTTTACTACGTTTGCGGTAGAGATAGCAACACACTAGCAAAACTGTAGTTGCACATCTAGATAGATTATCTTTTGCATAGGTTTTGCTAGAAGTAGAAAAAGAGGCCATAGTCGTGAGTTAGATTTTTAAGTTGCCTAATTCACCCCCCCCTCTTAGGCGTCCACGTGTCCTACAAGTGGTATCAGAGCCGGTTGGCTCATATTTGGACCTTTGGCTTAACCGCCGTTGAGCCGACGCTATTGTAGAGTGGTTGGGATGGATACCGCTAGGCCTCCACAATTTGACGGCACTAACTTCCCATACTATAAAGCTAGAATGGCTTGCCACCTTGAGGCGGTTGATTTGGGTGTATGGAGAGTCACTCGTGACGGGATGAAACCCATCAAGAATCCCGAAAAACCCACAAAGAGTGATGAAAAAGAAATGCATTTTAATGCTAGAGCTAAGAATTGCTTGTTTGAATCTTTTAGTATGGATGTGTTTAACCAAGTGTTCACCTTAAATACGGCACATGAAATTTGGTTAAAACTCCAAGAGCTCCATGACAGCACAAGTAATGTCCGTGAGCAAAAACATTGTCTAGCTAAGCAAAATTATGATTCCTTTACAATGAATGAAGATGAGCTTGTTCGTGATATGTATTCTTGATTGAATCTAATTATCAATGAGCTCCACTCTATAGGATTATTAAAGCTAGATGATGCGGACATCGTGAGGAAGATCATCTCCGTGCTACCACAAAAGAAATATTCAAGCATCATCACCATCCTTCACAATATGGAGGACTTAAGCACCATGACCCCGGGCATTGTCATTGGCAAGATAGTGGCATTTGAAATGTCACGCAAGATGGGTCAAGAAGAAGCCTCTTCATCGAGCAAAGGCAAAGCTCTCGCTTATAGCGAAAAGAAAAAGATGAAGGGCAAGAAAGTTGAGTCAAGCTCAAGCTCAAGCTCCTCAAGTGAAGAAGAAGAAGATGAGGATGATGATGATGATGAACAAGAATCAAGTGATGATGATCAATCTTCCTCCTCCACCTCCGACATTGATGAAGAATCAATCAAATTAATCAACAAGGTGGAGAAGATGATCCAAAGGCTCAATGTCAAGGGTGTGCCCATCCAAATTCAAGATCTCATTTTCACCAATCAAAGAAATGAGCAAAGAAAGAGAGGATGCTACGGATGCGGCGAGATGGGGCACTTTGTGGAAGTTTGTCCAAACAAGCCCACACCCAAGACAAAGAAGAAGGCGTGCAAAAACAAAGCCCTCACAACAATAAGGTCATGGGATGATTCTTCAAGTGAAGAAGAAAACCATCACAAGAGGCGAGGTCATAAGCACTCATCATCAAGCTCTTCTCGTGTGTGCCTTATGGCACGAGGTAACAAAAGCTCATCCTCTAGTGAGAGTGATAGTGATGATGATTTGCCTTCTTACAATACAATTGTGCAACAAAATCTTAAATATGCTAAAGTTTGCACTAGTCAACAAAAGAAGCTCAAAACTTTAAAAGAAGAGCTAGGTAGTTCACAAGAAGCATACAAGAATTTGCTTGAACAATATGAAAATTTTGCAAATCTCAATGTTAAACTATCTACTAAAATTGAGCAACTTGAGGCTAGTGCAACAATAAGTGCATGCACAATTAATGATAAGCAACTTGAAAAGAAAAATGAAAAATTAAAAGAAAAGTTAGCTAGCTCACAAAATGATTATCAAAGTTTGTTTGCTAAAATGGAAATCATGTGCAAACATTGTGATGAGCTAACAAATCAAGTTGCTAATCTTGAGGCCGAAAAAAATACCCCCACCAAGGCATCTAAAAGAAATGACATAATTAAAAAGGATGCATCTACCTCTTGCAATGATTTATGTTTAGACTCACCTTTGTGCAACCAAGTTTGTGTTAAGAAAGTGATTGTAGATACATGGACACAAGAGGTTGCAAAAGAGAATGAGCAACTCAAGCAAGAAGTAGCTCGCCTCACCAAGGACTTGACTCAAATGAAAGGCAAGACGAAGCAAACCCAACTTCATCAAGATAACACCGTCAAGGGAGTGAAGAAGCTTGATGAAGGACAAACAAATGTTTGCTACGTGTGCCACAAAGAAGGCCACAAGTCCTATGAGTGCAAGGTGAAGAATGGGGAGGAGCAAAGAAGAAGGAGAAAAGCAAACAAGCAAGCTCTCCAACACCTACACCAACAAGGTGGACAAGAAGGCCTCCACACCTTATCTCTTGAAGAAGAAGAAAAATGACAAGGTGGTGGCCATCAAGGTGAACAAGCAAGCAAACAATGGGGTCAAACGCTTTTGGGTGCCAAAGGAAATCATTTCCAACATGAAGAGCACCAAGAAGGTTTGGATCCCGAAAGGGAAGTAAGAAGTCCGTCGGTCCTCAGGGAATTTGGAGTCTTGGCAAAGTATGGGTGCATTTCATGGGGTGCATCATGATGGACAAAATCATTGCCAAGTGGGTTAGTGAATACTATGGACCCAAATTCCCCTTCCCATGTTAGGTAACTAGTTTCAATTTACTTCAATTGATATTAGATTTAAAATTTTCCTACAATTGGTACCTTTTAGCATCTAGTTACTCTTCATGCCTATGTTTGCATTTGAATTCTTATATCTTTTGTCATGCATACACTAGGTATATCATATGGTAGGCTTGCTCGGTTTCATTCTTAACCCTTGGAGCAAACCTACATGGTTTAAAATTGCTTAAGAGCACGGCACATAGCTTGTCTTACTATTGTTTGTCTAATATGTGCCAAAGTCCAAATTGTAGATAATTTTCTCCCAAATATCATCTTTCAAGTGGTATTTTGACTCCAAAATCAATTGTGCATGAGTACTACAAGTATTCCATGTCTCCATGCACAAATTTAGGGGGAGGATCATCTACAAGATGGACGCTTTGAGACTAACACCTTTTTCAAGTTTATCATGTGTGTAGTGGTCTCATTGCAAGGAAAATGGAGTCCCCGAAGAGAAGCATCGTTCTTCAATTGGCATCATCATGTTGATTTCATTTCTTATTTATATGCTTTCTCCATGCATTATATAGATTAAACTCTCTTGTGCAACAAATTGCTAATTATGCATATGCTTTGCTTTCTACCATATGTATGCATATATTTAGGGGGAGCTTAGTCTATATAATGCGAGAGTCAAATTTTGTGATCCATTTCTCTCTATACACAAAGGATCATGAAATTTGACCCTCCCTTGTGCTACTAATGTCTTCCTTTTTAGTGTTTGATGCCAAAGGGGGAGAATTTGAAGGACCAAAAGCAAGCATCAAGTTGATGTCTACAAGTGGTAATGGTCCGAGAAAGGGAGGAAAGTAAATTATGGATTAGTCTATGTAATGGAAATTTTTTTTTAGAAAGATAGGCTCTAATCCATAATATCACATGGGGACATTTGCATGGGCAAGACATGCTTTTGAGTAAAGTTTTAATTGGTATCTATCAATTAGTATCATTTAACCTTGCCCTTTGCATTGCATCCTAGCAAGTAGATAATTTTTAAATTTAAAAAATTTTATCATTTGCTTGCTTTGGTCGTGTTGTCATCAATCACCAAAAAGGGGGAGATTGTAAGGAAAATGGACCCTTGACCCATTTACTTTGGATTTTGGTGTTTGATGACCAACACAACCAAATTGGACTAATGAATTTGCAAGTGTTTGTTTTGTAGTCCAATAGGGTGCAAGACGTGACTTGGACGAAGGCAACATGATGATCTGATGATCAACACCTCAAGCAAGACCTTAGAAGCACAAGAAAAGACCCAAGATGTCAAGCAAAGTCCAAGCATGAAGATAGGAACCAAGCCGCATGCGCAGATCGCGAAGAAACGAGCTCATGAGGCGACCGGACGACTGGACCGACGCTGGAAGCGACCGACCGGACGCCGGACCGTGGCTCGGCGAGACAAAGCGACCGGACGCAAGGACCGAACGCTGGCGGCAGACCGACCGGACGCAGGAACGCAGCGTCCGATCGAAAGTGAAGAGAGGTTCCAGCGCGCGAAACTATGATCGGACACGTCCGGTGAGAAGCGATCCGACGCCGCAGCGTCCGATCGGTAGTTCACGGCTTAACGGTCGGGGACGACCGGACGCGTCCCGGTCAGGGCGATTCGTCAGCCGTCCGATCGATGCCAGATTTGTGGGAGTTCGACCCCAACGGCTACTTTCTCGGGGGGCTTATAAATACAACCCCAACCGCCATTTGAGGAGTGTGGAGCTGAGGAACATATCAAGAGTGTTGATACACCATTTGAGTGATCTCCACATGCATAGTGCTTAGTGTTTTATTAGGTGATTAGCATAAGTGCTTTGCGGCGGTGCTTAGGTTGATTAGACCACCGCTTATGCGCTTGCTCTAGGTGTTTGCCTAGTGTTTAAGTGAGGTTTGCATACCTCTTGCCACCCGTGCGTGCTGTGAGCACAAGAGTTGTACATCGGAGGGGCTTGAAGTCTTGCGAGATCACACCAACCGCTTGTGGTGTGGCGCCACCGTGTCTGAGGGAACAAGGCCCACGGCGTTTCGGCAAAAGCTTGATAGTGAAGACGGCGGGAGCATCCGGGAGAGGCTTGCTTGAGAGGCACATCGGAGACCCACTTGCACGGGGGGAAGACCCAAGGCTATCCACGGAGTTACCCGACCGGGAGCTTGGCCCTTGCGAGGGATTCCTTGCGAGGGCTCCAACGAGGACTAGGGGAAGCTTGCGCTTCTTCTCGATACCTCGGTAAAAATACCAGAGTCGTCGACGGGAGTTTGCATATCTCTACCTTGCTCTTTAGCTTCCGCATTTACATTGATTACTTTACTACGTTTGCGGTAGAGATAGCGACACACTAGCAAAACTGTAGTTGCACATCTAGATAGATTATCTTTTGCATAGGTTTTGCTAGAAGTAGAAAAAGAGGCCATAGTCGTGAGTTAGATTTTTAAGTTGCCTAATTCACCCCCCCCTCTTAGGCGTCCACGTGTCCTACAGGGTGGAGGCAGGGGCTGTGAGATCCCCTGTAGGAATTTAGACACCGGTGCTGTGATGACAGGCGTTCTTTGGCCAGCGTCGTTTACCTCCAGGGCGGTGGTGGTTTCTTCCGGTAGTTGGTGCTGGAGGCCATTTACCTTGCATGAACGGCTAGAGCAGCTGTTGGCCATCCCACGGACACAGCGCCTGGAGTAGACGATGCCAGGGCGGAATCGCACCACCTGGGCGCTTCCGGCCGGTTGTACGTGGGTGCGGTGCGTGCGGGGAGCACATGGACGCCTGGCGTAGACCTAGCCCGTGCGGAAGCGTCGATCAGCCGCGAGGCATGATCGCTGTTGTGTCGCGATGTCATGGTCGCCGACGGGGGGAACCTATAGTTCATTCAGACAAGAAGGGGATACATTTCCCATCAGCTGCACCGAAGAAAAGTTGCTCGGTGGTGCGGCCAAGCTCAGCGCAGCGGCAATAGGTGGGACGTTCGGCTCGCAGGTTGGAGGAGCAGAGACCGAAGGGATGAAGGGCAGATCGTCACATTGACTGTGGTTTGCACGCACCTTGGGAGGACTTGGTGACGGGTGGTGGTTGTTGCCATTGCCACCGTTGAAGTCAGGTGACTTGCAGCGTAGGCGTGGTGACGGGGATTTTGAGCGCGGCATCGTGGTCCTCGGCTCCGAGCGCGCGTGCCTGTGCGGCCTCCAGTGGGGCGTCCGTTCCCTGCTCCGGCCCCTGGTTCTGCGGTGGACATCCACCGGGCGGCCGGGGTCAGCAGGCATGGCGAACTACTGCCGAACCCCCGTGCTAGCGCCTGCAGCGTCGCCTGGGGTAGATTGGCGGGCACCGTGGCCAGCCGTGATGTCGTGCAGTGGGCGTCGACGACCTCCACGTTCCGGGCTCTGGTGTCGATGGCCTCCGTGCCTGGACCCCGAGCACTCCCGCTCGCGGTCCTTGGGCGCCCGCGAAAGGCTATGAGTGAGCCACGAGTACCAGTTGTCCCTCTGGCGTTCACGGCGTCCACGACGGTCGTTGTCGTCGTCGCGGTGGCTGCCATGGATGTCAGCCAGCGGAGGGTCGTGGCGGTCGCGCGGCGTCCTTTCTCCATCCACGACCCCGTAGTCCCACGTGTAGACCCGGGGAGCAGCAGCACGTCCGTCTCTGTCAGGAGGCTCCTCCACCAGGTCAAGGTGCACCAGCACCCTGAAGGTGAGTCCCTGGCGGCCGCGAGCAGCCTACGAACTGTGGGCCTCTGCCTTCTTGCACGACAATGTCAGACATGTTACCTTTGGGATGTTGGACGGGTTGTGCGTCCAGGCCCAGACACAGAGTGCCCTGGTGTCGGCACGGTCCAGCGAAGACTTCTCGACGTAGTTGAGGTCGCAAGCTCTGGCGACTGCCCTCTTGGCGATGCTCTCGTTCTAGGCGTGGAGGGGGATGCCCTCCAGGCATAGGTGGATGCGGTACTTGAGGTCGCAGATGTCGCCGTGCGTCACCAGCTGCCACAGCCTTGTGTGGATGTCGAGGTTGCGATAGGGGAAGGTCCCCCGCGCCACAGCCTCGTCGCGGTGGTGGCGGTGCTTGAAGTCGACGAAGAAGTCTTCGGGTGCGTGCCTGACGACGGTGACATCCTCCGGACGAACCGGAAACTGGTGGCAGATGGCCCTCTTGATGACCTCCGGCTCCACTACCGGCCGGTTCCCCCCCCGCTAGGCCACCATGCCATGCATGGAGAGGCGGTCGAGCTCATGGTCCATATTGTCGACGGAGAAGGCCACGGCACAGGTCTCTAGGGGACGGACAGAGGGGTCCCGGGCCTGGCCATGACGCTACGCTCGTAGAGGTGGGAAGTTGGTGTCGTCGAGGGGAGGAGGAGCGGTCTTGGGCAGGGGGGGGGGTTTGGTGCCTGGCGGATAATGATCTGCCAACGCACACATTGCTTTTATGCCCCTAGTGGCCACAAGAGAAGAAACGTACCGGGTCCCTGCAGTTCGCCGCGGCGTGGCCGGGGAGAGGCAACGGAAGCATTTACCTCTCAAGCGCCGCTGCAGTTCCTCGCTAAGGTGATGGCGCGCCGATTTGACCAGTGTTGGCAAAAAACCCCATGGAACCGTTACGCTCCCCCGCTCCTCCGCCCCCGCCCCCGTACGCTGCCCAACAGCCCAGATCCGCCGCTGGCAGCCGCGGCCCCCGGTCCCCGCGTGTTTCTGCGCGCTCCCCTCCCCGCAGCCGTCCTCCCCATCCCACTCGCGTTGCTCACGGTGGCTCATGGCCACAGATCGAGCACGTCTCCCACCACTGCTCACCCCGTGCGCCGCCTCCCCGCCGCCCGGTCCCCGGTGTGCCCACCGCTGCGCCCGCTGTGGCTCGCGGCGTGTCCCCAGTCCCCATCCCGGTCGCTGCGGGGCCGGACCTCCGCCTCGGCGCCACCACCACCACTTCCGCTGTTGTTGCTGTCGGGTCGGACAAGACAGGAAGCACGTCGACCAGGCGCGTCAAGTTCGCCTCCCCCCTCTGCAACCGGCCGGTGAGGCGTTACTACTCCGCCAGCACTACGCCTACCAAATCTTGCCTCAGATCCGCTACGGAAAGGCATAGCGCTCAACCCGCCGGGCGTTCATCTCCACCACTCCAGTCTGCACGCCCGGCTATGAAGGGGATTTCCCTTCCCGAGGGGGGCGACTCAGACCTGTCACCGGGGCGTGGAAGAAGGCTGGTGAGGCGCATTCACGCGAAGATGAAGGCGGTTGGTCAATGGTGTGCCCGAGACGCTGGTGGCGTCTCCCCGAGTTCCAAAGCTGCTGCTTTTTAGCTGCAGCGTAACATTTGATTTTATTTATTCCATATATTCAAAATACATTTTAAGCTAATTAAATTCTAAACAAATTGTATGTAATTCACCAAAATTGTATTGAACACCGAGGACGAGGAATATTGTTGCAAAGTTTGGATATTAAAGTTTCCATGATAGGCTTAACGAGAGCTGATATAATTATGTGTGAGAGAGGGAGAGCAGGGGAGAGAGAGTATGCATATTTTCCAATTAATTATATATAGTAATATACTGCGGATGCAACATGAGCGTGCACCAGGTGTTCCTCATAGAGAGACTGCAGCTTTAGAAGGAGCAATTGTTCCATGCCATGCACTGACTATGTCTATGATTGAGATGCAGCAGGACGTTCATCATGCTGGCGCTGGTAACTTTCAGTGGCCGAATAACATATAGATGCCTTGCAGTTTGATGCCTGTTTTGTTGACTTTAGACTGGCAGCAGAGGATATGGTCACCAAGCTACGTCAGATTCTCGAATCACTTCACCAACTGAAGCTTTGCCAATCTAATATAGTACACATTCTTCTCCTAGTCGTTTGATGTTACGTAGATTCATCCGCAATTGAATCGAGTAGTCTGAGTACCTCTGGCATCTCATATGTTCACCTGTTTTAAATATTCTTCTTAATTCATTTGCGTATCTCCAATAAAAAAGGTAGTAAGTGCTCCACTGTATCATCACTTTCTGCTCATGGAAATGTTTTCTAGTTCAGTCAAGCCACTAAGGGAACTTGAAATGTCATGACATATTTTGCATCAGTATAGTAGGGCTACTCAATTCACAAGCTAGCTCATTATGCCTGATTTGCTTGTTGACGAACTGATGCATAAATGGATGCAATCAGTCTCAAGCAGTAGCAGGCTGTGTGTTGTAGTGATTATTTCAGATTCAGACCATGCACTTGTGGTTTACACAATGGGTTCCTTAGTATACTTGTGTAGGCTTAACACAAATTGTGTGTGCCCTTTGTAAGCAAAGGAAGAAGATCAAGCGTTGCTACTACGAATTATTAAACATAAAAGATGCTCAATTCGATGCATCAAAATATGACATTGTCTTTACTACCTCTAAATAGGTGAATGCTTTTTGACGGCCCTTGAGGAAATGCTAAGAGATAATAAAATATAGCAAAAATTTATGCTTGTACTCAAATCTGCTACTACCTCTGAACTTATAGATAATTGTATATGTTGAAGAAATATCTAGACAGCTCTAGATCAACTCCAATGGCAACTCGCAAATAAGGATCCCTACTTTTGATGTAAGCACTCGCCCTACTTTTGATGGCCCTGTTTCTAGAGCAAAACTCCAGCGGAAACCATCAAAATCAGGGCCCCTACTTCCTGTGTTTCTTTTTTTTCCACACATACTCTATAAATTCTATCTGTTTGACACGACGCAGTTCAAACAAAATATTAGGAGTTCATACAAATTACTAAATTCAATCAATCAATTCTCATATGAAATTCAAATTTCAAAAAATATAAATAAAGTATCATCCCAAGGCAAAGTTCACAAGCAAAGTTCATCACATCAATCAAACTGGACCTATGAATGGACCACACTACAGTGCTCAGCAACAATGAGGTCATGATTGCCGACTCCTCTTCTATTCAATATTGCTTAATGAGATCATTATTATCATCGGAAAAATACCATCTAGAACATTCAAAATGATAATCAGAAGTTCATTCAAAAATTAAGTTACATTAGCTACAATTCACAATTCCAGTAACCCCTCCACAGATTGTTACTTATGCTGAAAAATCACAGTAATGACTCGGGATTTTGAGAAATATGAAGTGAGTACCGACTCTGCTTTAGGATACATCTGCTGCAGTGCATCTTGAATAAAGCCAACAACCCACATTTTTATAATGCTTTGATGGCCCCAAGGAAATAACTAGGGCTATTTGTACTGGCTCACAAAAATGCCACTACAAACAAAAAAAAAAGTGCCGCCCATATAAAGCTTTTGTATACTAGTGTGGTTTCTAGATGCGATGCTCTCCTCAAATTGTTTTTGTACTAGTGCTGCCAGGTATGAGCTTGTTAAGCTTCTCTGCTATGTTTTGATTTACAGTGTTTATGTTTCAATTAGCACAACTTTTGGCGATCTGTATGTCAGTGAGATGGAGTGGGTGAGGGATAGTCTAGGCCAGGTGAGAAAAGCCTAAGCTGAAGAATTTGAGTATTTTAGAAATTGGTTTAACCACTAGCAGAACTTGAAATTGCGTAACTAATTATAGAAAATTCATAAAATAGCAAATCCAATTTCGATAGCATTTTTATGCTGTTATCTATCTTATAAAATCCATAAATCACCACAACAGCTTACTATGTTATTTATTTTATTTAGGCTAAATTATTCACCCAGAAATGCTGGGAAATTGTGCATGGTATAATGTAGGTAAAATCATGTTGCCAAAAAAGATTTAAGCCAATCTGAGGAGCATAGAGTGTATTACAAATTTAGTTCTATGTTTATGTTATAAATGCATGAAAATATAGAAAAGCTTTAAATAATTTAATCGATATTTTTATTGTACTGTAAACTCAAGTGCGCCTAGGAAAAATATAAAGGGTTCCTATTGCTTGAAAAGTAAAATGATACAAACATAATAATAAGCCATCACATGTTTTTTGATAAAATAACAGCATGTTTTCATGCAAATCTTTAAATTCAGTAAGTGTATCTATGACCTCAGCACGTTTTATGTCTTCGATATGAACCAGGAGTGCTTAACTTGGTAAATGACCCAGTGTATCATTATGTTTATATACAAGTATAAAATAAATTTACAAAAATAAACTTGCACATACACTAGTAGAGAAACGACTTTTGATCCACTTCGAAATTTGGCTTTAGTCCCGGTATTTTTCGTGTCCGGGACTAGAGAAACCTTTAATCCCGGTTGTTAGCTTCAACCGGGACTAAAGGTCCCTGCCCAACGGCTACTGCGGCAGGCTTTTGCTGCAGGGGACCTTTAGTCCCGGTTGGAGCTACCAACCAGGACTAAAGGTTAACTTTTACTCCCGGTTCGTCCCTCCAACCGGGAGTAAAAGTCTACTCCCGGCTGGAGGCTCCGTCTGGCTGGTAGCTCCAACCGGGACTAAAGGTCCCCTCCTATATACCCCTTCTTCCTCCCTGAGCCCGAGCCACTTCGAGCTCAGTGTTCTTGCTTCATCGCCGGCCTCTCTTCTTCCTCATCGCCGGTAATCACAAGATTTCTTCGATTCCTCCATCGATTCTTCGGTTCTAAAGGTTACCAACTTTATACTCTCATGTTTCATCAGTAGCATATCTCATTTTGTGGACTAGATATATGTGGTTTTTTATGGTGGATTTTTTTTATTTGTAAGCCATTTAAGCTCAAAATCATTTTAAAGTTTGCATATTTAGATGAAGGAAGGTTAAAGTAGTTATTCAAAACTAGTATTCAGCTTTCATTTCTAGCTTGCATAGCACACTTCATGGTTTAGAGATATAGAGAATTTTAGAGTTTTTTTAATTTTATTTGTTTATAAAATGAGAAATTTATATTATATTAAAAATGAGTATAGAGAGTAGATGGCAACTGCTTCCGGGTCCTCGGCCTCTCATCGGGTTCCAAAGCGACTGAGGCCGGACCTCCCTCTCATTGCATGCGGCAAGTGTGAGGAGAAGGTTGTGATGGTGTACCGGGTGAGGAAGGAGTGCCCCAACAAGGGCCGTATCTTCTACAAGTGTCCGGATCGCAATGTGAGTTATTTTGTCGTATTTGATGATTATGGTTAATTTATACTTATTTTCATGATGATTGTGATTAAAGTTCTAATTTTTTGTTTTAATTTCAATGGGATGGCACTGGATGTTCAAGCTGGTACTGGGAGGAAGAGTATGTTGAACACGTGCAAAACTCTCTTGCACAGGCGGCTACGACGGTTGAGTGATCCTAGGGAAGAAGCCCATAGATGTTGAACAAACGCATGATCTGTCTGTTTTAGTTGGGATTGGTCGCGAAATCCTTATGCTGCTGAAGTGCATTTTAACTTTAGTTTTTTTAGTGGTAGTTGGGATTGTCTACATTGTAGAGAGACTTTCATAAATTAATACCTTGTGTGGTGGCATGCATGTCGTATAATTAACTAATTATGTTCTAGGTTTTAATATGGTATGTATGTCATGTAATGCAGATGAGCCGGCATTGGATGTACAATGCTGATCGTCGCTCCCAAGAGTTCATTGAGGACGTGCATTCTTGCTTACGTGTGGCCGAGGCAAACAAACACGATGGTTTCATGTGCTGCCTATGTGCCATATGTAAGAATTCGAAGGAATATGCTAGCTCAAAGAGTCTTCATTCACACTTTTTGAAGTCGGGTTTCATGCCAAACTATATTTATTGGACGAAGCACAGAGAAACCGGGATTGTAATGGAAGGTGAAGAAGAACAATTGGACGATGATGGCATTATTGCTGAATATGATGCCTTCAATGATACTGCAATGGGGGAAGCTGAAGAAGAGGTAGGGGCAGAAGATGAGCCCGCTGATGATCTTGGTCAGGCCATTCGTGACGCACAAAGAGAATGCAAAAGTGAAAAGGAGAAGATCAAGTTCGAGCGCATGCTAGATGATCACAAGAAATTGCTATACCCAACTTGTGATGCAGGGCAGAAAAAGTTGGGTACCACACTAGAATTGCTGCAATGGAAGGCAAAGAATGGTGTATCTGACAAGGGAACAATAAGTGGAGGAGGCCACTACGTACGAAGCAAAACAGGTAGTCTACCCTTTGGGATTAGAAATCCAGAAGATACATGCATGTCCTAATGACTACATCCTTTACCATGGCGAGGAGTATGAGAAGTTAGATGCATGCCCGGTATGTCATGCATCGCGGTATAAGATCAGGCGAGATGACCCTGGTGATGTTGAGGGCAAACGTCCCACGAAGAAAATCCCTACCAAGATTATGTGGTATGCTCCTATAATATCATGCTTGAAATGTCTGTTCAAAAACAAAGACCATGCAAAGTTGTTGCGATGACACAAAGAAGACCGTAAGGTAGACAATATGTTGAGACACCCTGCTGATGGGTCCCAATGGAGAGCAATCGATAGAGAATCCCTGGAGTTTGCAAATGACGCAAGAAACTTAAGGTTTGCTTTAAGTACGGATGGTATGAATCCTTTCGGGGAGCAAAGCAGTAGTCATAGCACTTGGCTTGTTACTCTATGTATCTACAACATTCCTCCCTGGTTATTCATGAAGCGTTAGTTTATTATGATGCTAGTGCTCATCCAAGGCCCAAGGCAATCTGGCAACGACATCGATGTGTACCTGAGGCCACTAGTTGAAGAACTTCTACTTTTGTGGAACAGATCAGGTGTACGTGTGTGGGATGAGCACAAACATGAGCACTTTGACCTCGTGAGCATTGTTGTTCATAACAATAAATGATTGGCCTGCTCTAAGTAATCTTTCAGGACAATCAAACAAGGGATATAATGCATGCACGCACTGTTTTGATGACATTAAAGGTATATTCTTGAAAAAATGTCAAAAGGTCGTGTACCTTGGCCATCGTCGATTTCTTCCTATGAATCACCCCCTAAGAAAGAAAGGCAAGCATTTTAAAGGTAAGGCAGACCACCAGACCAAGCTGGGCAACCGAATTGGTGAGGATGTACTCAATACGGTCAAGGATATGAAAGTAGTATTTGGATAGGCACATGGCAGCGAACCTGTTTCAAACAACGCCGACGGTCACGCACCCATGTGGAAGAAGAAGTCCATATTTTGGGAGCTACCCTATTGGCAAGTTCTAGAGGTTTGTAGCGTGATCGATGTGATGCACCTAACGAAGAATCTTTGTGTGAACCTGCTAGGCTTCATAGGTGTGTATGGGAAGCCTAAGGACACACTTGAAGCACGACAGGACCTGCGGTGTTTGAAAGAACAAAACAACCTACATCTAGAGAAGACAGATGATGGACGCCATTACTTAAGTCCTGCCAGCTACACTCTTAGCAAAGAAGAGAAGGAAAGCATATTTGAATGCCTAGCAAGCATCAAGGTACCATCTGGATTCTCCTCGAATATAAAGGGTATAATAAATGTGCCAGAGAAGAAATTCCTAAACTTAAAGTCCCATGACTACCACGTGCTCATGACGCAATTGCTTCCAGTTGCATTAAGAGGAATTCTACCTCCAAATGTATGTCTAGCCACCGTAAAGCTATGTGCATTCTTCAATGCAATTTCTCAGAAGGCAATCGATCCAATGGATCTAGCTAAACTATAGAATGATGTGGTTCAATGTCTTACCAGCTTTGAGTTAGTGTTCCCTCCTTCCTTCTTTAATATCATGACACACCTCCTAGTTCACCTGGTCAAGGAGATTAGCATTCTCGGTCCTGTGTTCCTACACAACATGTTCCCCTTTGAGAGGTTCATGTGAGTCCTAAAGAAATATGTTCACAACCGTGCTCGACCAGAAGGAAGCATCGCCAAGGGCTATGGAACAGAGGAGGTCATTGAGTTTTGTGTTGACTTTATTCCCGAGCTTGACCCAATTGGTGTTCCTGAATCGCGACACGAGGGGAGACTAAGTGGAAAGGGGACAGTAGGGAAGAAACCATATATTGGTATGCAGGACAATTATTTTAATAAAGCACACTACACAGTTCTACAAAACTCCTCCTTGGTGGATCCGTATATCGAGACACATAAAGAGTTGCTCCGATCCGAGTTTCCTGGGAAGTCTGAAGCTTGGATTACGCATCAGCACATGGAAACTTTCAGCGACTGGTTGCGAAAAGAATGTTAGGGTGATGAGAGTATTGATGAGCAACTGTATTTGTTGGCTAGGCAGCTATCGTGGCATATCCTCACATACAAAGGGTACGAGATAAATGGGAATACATTTTACACAGTAGCCCAAGATAAAAGGAGCACCAACCAAAACAGTGGTGTCTGCATAGATGCCACCGACCCTAATGGAAATAAGCAAACATATTATGGCCGCATAGAGGAGATATGGGAACTAAACTATGCACCTACTTTTAAGGTACCTTTGTTCAAGTGCAATGGATAAAAGCGATTGGAGGCGGGGTAGCAGTCGACAACCAGTATGGAATGACAACCGTGGACCTCAACAATATTGGGTACAAAGACGAACCGTTCGTCCTTGCCAAGGATGTGAATCAGGTGTTCTATGTCAAGGACATGTCTATAAAACCGAAGAGAGGGAAAAACAACAACGACCCAATCAATGAGCCAAAGCGCCACATAGTTCTTTCAGGGAAAAGAAACATCGTCGGAATTGAAGACAAGTCAGACATATCAGAAGATTATGAAAAGGATGACCGAATTCCACCCTTCACAGTGAACAAAGACCCAAGCATCCAGCTAAATGATGAGGACACTCCATGGTTACGGCATGATCATAAGCAAGGGATATACATTAAGAAGAAGTTCACTATTGTGTCCGCTTGATATATATAGTGATGTTTAATAGTGTGTATTAGAGGTATTATGTAATAATTGTGAATTCAGAGATGTTTATTAGGTGTTTTCTTTTTTTCTATGTTCAGATTAAATTTGTGTTTGATGGTGGGATTTCCATGTCGCTTTTGGACAATGAGTGACGAAAAAATGAAAAGATTTACGTTAAAACGATGTGAAAACAAATTTCCAATCGAAAACAAAAGTTTTAATGATTTAAATTAAACACTACATTTTTGCATTAATGAAATAGTAATTATTAATGACATTATGTTTCAATATTTATAAGAAATAACAAAAAACTTTAGATCTACCACCCGGGACTAAAGGTGGGCTGCATTTTTTGCGGCCCGCCAAAATACACCTTAAGTCCCGGCTCATAATACTAGCCGAGACTACCTTTAGTCCCTACTGGTATTACCAGTCTTAGTCCCGGCTGGTATTACGAGCCGGGATTAAAGGTCTTTTCATCCCGGGCGTTTACAGGAGCCGGGACTAAAGGTCCCTCCCCTATATAAGGCGGTTGTTTCTTCTTCCTCCTCACTCTTTGTCTTCATCGCCCATCGCCATTGCCGCCGCCACCGCCCTTGTCACCGTCACTCGAGGCCACATCATCGTCCTTGACCTCGCCGCCGCCGGACCCGGCGCCGATCTTCTCCTTCCCGACCTCTAACGCGCTCTTCGACTGCGCGTGGTCCGAGTCCCACGACTCCCTCTACGCCGCCGCCTCCGGGGACGGCTCCGTGCGCCTCTTCGACGCCACGCGGCTCCCGCCGCCGCAGAACCCCGTGCACCTCCTCCGCGAAAGCACGCGCGGGAGGTGCACGGCCTCGACTGGAACCCCAATGCCGGCCGCCCCAACGTCGGCTGCCCCGCGCGCCACCAACGCCGCCGGCCCCAACGTACTGTGTATTGATATATATAAATTTGTTATATATATAAATTTGTTATATATATATATTAGAGAGTTATAAATTTGTATTGTTATATATATATTAGAGAGTTATAAATTTGTATTTTTATATATATAAATTTGTTATACATCTATATTAGAGAGTTATAAATTTATATTGTTATATAGCTAAATTTGTTATACACATATATTAGAGTTATAAATTTATATTGTTATATATATAAATTTGTTATACATACATATTAGAGAGTTATAAATTTGTATTGTTATATATATATATTTGTTATATATATTAGAGAGTTTTAAATTTATATTGTTATATATATAAATTTGTTATATATATCACTTGCCAATAAATATTTCTAGAAAATAAGAAATCAAAGTTATGCTTTGGAGACTTGAATTTCGAGTGTAGTTATTTTGTTAATTTTAAGCACATGACTCGATCCATTTTATAGATATATGGTTTTTATTTTTTATAGATATATCTAGTGGTGTAAAAGCTAGATGGCTGCCCCGAGAGACAACATGGATGAAGAAATGATGGATATTATCAACACCGGCACTCAATTTGCCGATGGTGACCAGCAGGATGTAGATGACAGGAGTCAATACTTGGCTCTTGAAAATAACCAAGAAAATATTGTGCAAGAAAATACTAGCGAGGTATATATATTTATATATATATATATTTGAATATTATATATATATTTGAATATCTATCATCTACTATGTGTACACATGATATTTATTTATTCTTTTTTTATACGTAGCCCTATGGATCGACGACCACAACGGCGAAAAGCAAAAATATTCGAGGCCCGAAAAAGCCAATGGAGGGGCGCTATATAATATCAGAATTCAATATCGAGACAGGCGAACCACTTGATCCACATGCAAGCAAATTCGTGCAACACTGTGGGTACCTTGTAAGGGACAGACTTCCGATCAGTGCCCGTGAATGGAAGCAAAAGATCAACGAACCTTATGTTAGTTTTGTTATGCACTGGTTCATGGCCCAAAACTCGAAAGAGCAACACAAAGATTTTCTTATGCTCTACAAGCTAAAGCTATTGGTGCGTTCAGGCCCAATAGAGAGAAGGATGAACTGATGTATGCCATCAGGACTGCTGAACACAGTGGCCGAACGAGAGGTTTAGGACGGAACATTTCTTGGGAGCATGGTTTCCCTAACGACAGAGATACCTACAGAAGCCGGCAGAGAAGGAAGAATGAGGAAGCAGCGCGGATTAGTAGGTTGGAGGAATATGTTCGTGAGTCACAGGAGGCGTTGCTTCAAGCACAGGAGCCTCCTGATCAGTTGAAAAGCAGCTGCGCTTCCACGGAGTTGCCAAATCAATATGACGCAATACTATGTTTCCTCGTGGATGACATCACTGCACCATTTACATCATGTGAGCTACATATTCCAAAAGGGAATGCCACAATCATGGTGGCTCTTGGTGTTTTTTCTCCTCCAGATCCTACCAAGACACCAAGAATCCATGGGGCAATAATACCACCTATATATGTTAGCGTCTCAGTGGGTAGAGTTAATAAAGGTTTTAGTGATCTGGCTCTTGACATTCTAGGAGGTGACGGGGAGAAGACTCAAGGAGAAGCAGAGAAGACATTCATACTATGGCACAAGCGCTACATCATTATTCCCAGGGTCTCTAGTCCACCGCCGCTTCCTCAACTGCCAGACAATAGGTGCAGACAAAAGTGAACGAAACAATTTTTTCACTAATTTTCTATTGACATGCATGATTAATAATAACAATTTCTTATACCTAATTATTCTTTTTTGTACTCACACAGTAGGGCCTCCTCCAACCTAAGTCTAATTATTCAATCTCTAGATCATCACAGTGCTCCGGGCAATGATTATGCAACGCCGCCACCGTCGCCACCTCTAAGGAGGTCTCCAACGCCTCCAAGGAGATCTCCAATGGCTACCCCGCCTCCCTTGATGACTAAGAAGCAGCCAGCTCCTAAGAGGTCCGCCCCGTAAACGAAGCCGTTGGCCCACCAGCCGGCAAAGAAGAAAGCCTCCTCTAATCCAGTTATTCCCTAAAAACTATCTTACGAGAAAAGTGAAAAGAAATTAAATACTGCAGTACAAAAAGATGTGAACAGTTTCTTTGAAAAAGTAAGAAAGCAATGAGAAGCGAGGGAGAACCCGGAGAAACCGTACTTCTACTTACCTCCAGATCTTCTAAGAAAGAAGGTGGACCAGAAAAAGCGGGAATCTCAAAAGACCCTGCCAAAATTGGACTACGACCGCTCTCTCACCAAGTCATTTGAGGCGGCGCAGAAAAAGACTAGAGCAGGGAAAAGTGTTGCACAACTCGGACAACAATCGCAACAATCAGTCCCCCCTCTTGTCATTCGTAATGAATATGGTTCAAACTTATACTTACTGGACGTCGATTTTGAGGACCTTGTTCGGTTTTACGAGGATACTGGTTTGGACCTTGCCCAAGTGCTCGCTGAAGGACCATCTGCTCTGAAAGTGGATCCTTGGAAGAAATTTAAACATGGAAAGAGTCTATACAACCCTGAGGCCTTAGGTGAACTGGGTACACAAATGTACCTACTAAACAAGTGGTACATGGTGGCGTGTGAACGGGGAGAGACCTTTGTTTCTATCAGAGTTAGAAACCAACATTACTTCCGTGGCGATGACGTTATATATGTCGAGTTTTTAAAATTACACCAACTATTCCACCTGGACTCTCTCGACAAAAGTCTCATTAGCTGCTATTGTCTGTAAGTGTGATTATTTTCTACTATTAAAGTGTATATATATAAAGTTACATGTGTATATATAAATTATATATCCTCACACTATATTTTTATATATGCAGATTTGAGATGACAGAACTCAGAAAGAGAAAGAATAATGATGTTGGTTTCGTTGATCCAAATGTCTTATTCAAACACCCTAATCCCCCGCCTAAATGGAAAGCTGAACTCGAGAAAAATCTCATGAGGTTATTAGTGAACCAACAAAACAAGGACATACTCTTCCCCTACAACTTCAAGTGAGTGTTAAATAATTAATGTCGATCATATGGACATTTGTTCAATTATTTGCTTACTAGCTAAGCTATCTCCCATATATATATATATGTTGACTCTAGTTAATGTCGATCATATTTGTGTATAAAAATATATGCAGCAATCACTGGATATTGATGGTCATCGATATGGCCAATAGTCGGTTGAGCATCTTAGACTCGTTAAGAAAAGAACAAACAGAGTACCAAGACATGATAGATATTATCCAAGGGTAATTTGGTCTCTCTAGCAACTATATATACCCCAATCTCTTAATTGCAATAATTATTAAAGGCCAAATTAATTTTTTATTTTATTGGGCGCAGTGTTTGAAAAAGTTTCATTGAGGAACACCACATGAAACATTGCAAAGCGCCACTGGATGTAATCGCACACAAAGTAAGTACTAGCTACATTTATATATATATAATTCAATTAACACCATGCATGCTTTCAAATCACCGGATCTTTTTTCTCGTAAAAGTGGGTTCTGAGACAAGAATAGGGGACCAACTACTGCGGATACTATGTTTGCGAGTTCATCATGGCGTACTCAAAAATAACTCCTGAAGAGATCCTCAAAGTACGTTATATAAATATATTCATATATTCATAATTTCTTTTATTGCTCATATATATAAGTAATCACATGACCAACACACACACATATATATATATATATATATTTTTCCTTTAACTTTTATTGAAGACTCTATGGTTGAAGAAAAAAGTCATACGACGTGACCAACTGAAAGCAATTCAAGAGACCATAGTAGGATTTCTTAATGACCAGGTCTTAAACCCCGCCGGCGAGTTCTACAATGACATGAACGAAACATGAAAGGCAAACCAGATGGAGTGAATTTGTTATCCCAAGAATATGATAGAATATACAATGCAAGCTTTATTTGTAATATATATATATATACATATTATATGTACATAAAATAACGGACAATATATGTATATGCATGTAATATATACGTTAGTTTCATACTTTAGTTTGTACAAAATGTTTGAACATTATAAGCGTGTAGAATACATATATTATTAGCAGCGTAGAATGCGTATTCGAAAACCAAAACGAATCATCAATTGAAAATAGAAAAAAAAAAGAAAACCTTTAGTCTCGGTTGGTAATACCAACCAGGACTAAAGGGCCGGCCCACGTGGCCAGGCCGGGAGGCCTCTTTAGCCCCGGTTGGTATTACCAACCGGGACTAAAGGTGAATATTTAGTCCCGGGCGAGAAACCGGGACTAAAAGAGAGGCCCTGAGAGGCCCTTTAGTCCCGGATTTGTGCTCCCGGTTGGAAAACCGGGACTGAAGGGGTTTCCCAACCGGGAGTATAGTTTGTTTCTGTACTAGTGATACATATGGAAATTGCTAATATGTACTTTTATATATACAAACTTTTAAAGTATTAATCCAAGTTAGAAGTTTAGCAGAGCATAATTAACAAAATTAAACCTAAATGTGTGTGCCAACATGCCATGCATATGGGCATGAGCTCAACCGGCTAGGCCATAACATGGGTGGTATGATGCCAGTGAAGTTTTGCTGCTCCACGCTAAGTAAAAGATGACGAACTAAAGAACAGTAAAAGAGAGGTGGGAACAAGAAGGATCAAAGTGAATGGTAGAAGAATAGTGGTGGGAGTGAGGGACGATGGACCGAGGGATAAGGAAAAAAAATGTAAATGGTGACTTTTTCTACTCCAAGGTGCAGTTACCCCATCTTCAGTATACCACCTACAACCTCATTTATCAGTCTAAATATGTTTACGTACTCGTTTTAAGGTACTTCAATTTTTACTAGTTGAAAAAATTCGATGGAGCTAATTTTTAGTATATTGTTATAATATATATCATTATGCTAGTAAAATAAGTATAACCAAATTATTAATACCATTATGCTAGTATATATTTTTTAGTATATTGTTTTAAACTACTTTGTTATTCAAAGAAACTCTGACCAAGTTTTGCATTATGCGCCTACATGCTCTTGCCGTGCATTTATTTTCTGTTCAGTTCTCTTGAATGTACCTCACAATCTCATACTGATGTAGAAACTATAAACAAATTGAACCATCTTAACCACTAGAAACAGATCAACCACCTTCTGTGTATGTCACATGAAACTTAAATGACTAGCGGCCGTTTTAAAAACAAAGAAACTCATTCCTAATAAAAGATGTATTATGCTTTTGGGAGTTGCTTGTACAATTCAACAAATGTATTGACAATAAGAAGGATCTAAATGCGTCATGGGAGTAGTGGCTCTTAGACTATATGGTACATATGTGATCGATCGATTGGTTGTATTGTGTAACGTTACGATTAATTTCCATCTCTATTGCTAAGGTTTCTTATGATCCAGGCCTCTTGTATAATCTGTGTAAACAGGAATCATCCTGCTTCAAAAAAAAAAGGGAATCATCCAATTCACAGTATTTTTTCATATTTTTACATGGTAAGAGAGGCAACTACTAGGCTAGCGCCCGGATGTCAAACAGGCATCCAGATGCCGGCCCCTGCTCCTCCATTTCACATGCGTCCGTGCACACGTGAGAACCTCCATGCCTCCTCGTCCGGACGCCCGCATCCTCTCTGCCTCTCGCACCCGCATGCACACGGGGCCACGCGCGCCTGCCTACATCCCCCTCCGCATCACGCGCTCAGGACCCGCGCCCCTGCCTCCATCCCCCTCCGCTTCCCACATGTATGCACGGCACTCTAGTAGCTGCAGCGGGCAGCTATAGCAAACGGGTCCCGTTGTAACATGTGCAACATGAGATCTACTTTTACAACATCTAGACCTTACAACATACGTCTAAAACACTTGAAAAACACCTGATAGCCATTGCAAAACATATGCAACATCCAGATGAAACACTTGAAAATATACGCTTGCAACATTGTCATTGCAACATATGCAACATCCATATCAAACACTTGAAACATAAGTCTGGAACACCAAACACTTGAAACACGGCGTCACCGGTGGCCACGGCCTACCTGGTGAGGAACTGCGGTAGCCAGCAAGCTCGGCTCAGGGGGATGTCGGCCCAGCGTTCACTTCTGCTGCAGGACGTCATCCCGTCGCTTCTCCTGCAATTCTTCCACGCCTGCTCGCTGCCCAGGCTTGCGCCCATTAGAGTGGCTTCTCTAGCGCTGCCACTGCTTGGCCGTAGTCATCCAGTGCTATCCGCTCGCGGGAGATGGGGCGCGGTGCGGCGGGCGATGGGGTGCAATGCAGTGGGGGGAAGGGCACGACGCAACGGGGGATAGGCGTGCGGTGGGGAAAGGGGCGCGACGAGGCAGAGTGGGGCGGACGCATGACCTATGCAAGTGCAATTAGGGAAATTTTCAACGATAGGAGATGGAAGAGACGTAGATGTGTTGTTGGGTCTGTCCAGGCCCGAGAAGGCATAAGTCCGGACGGGATGAACTACTGTGTGCAAGCATTTGCGTATAGCGGCAACCCCTGATGCCACCCACTCACCCATATCCGACCTCAATACACACACTGCCACATAAACAAACCCGTAACTCTTAATTGATTTTGCTGATACTTGATTGGCCACAACCCTGATTTTGCCTACAGTTGATTGGTTGAGTTCTTACCGGTCCTTTTTCGATCAGATCTCTATTTTTTCTCAAAAATCATCGGTTGTCATGCGTCGCCTAGCCATTGCCGGTGGTTTGAATATAACTCGAACAGTGCATTAAAATTGGGTATTACGTGTTCAGATAATAGAATCAGAAGTTAAAAAGATTGGGCATTGCTTGTTAAAAAGCCAGATATTGAGACAAAACATGAGAATACATATAACCAAACAGAAGCACAAACATCTGTACTACCATATCATGGCAACATTACAATCAAAATAAATGTAACAGTAACACAGGAGACAGCACTTGGATGACGTTGGTAATATCAGTTTTATAACTCCATCCAAAACAAATTCACAGTACACAATAACAGGATTCTTCTCTGAAAAAACCATCACACACAACTTCCCCCTTCTTCCTCTAAATAAGCCTACATAATTTATTGTATCCAGCCTCACCTCACAGTATATACATTACAACAGGGATCTAAAGGGCTATCATCATCATCCTACCGCTTCTTCAACCTCCGGGTGTCAAAACTCTGAATCCAGGACAAAAATCAAGCCACAAAAGCCCCCTCAACACAAGCTTTACAACCGACCACCAAAATTCGACATTGAAAGAAAAGCAAAGGCAGAAATTTCGCACCAAGCACTACTTGTCAGCCTAGCTACTATCCCTACCAAGGAATTTCACCTAACTAGGAATCTCGTGTGCTTGAATGTCCTCAAGAACGCTCTCCATAATGGACATCTGCAAGATAAGACTGCAGGGAGTAGTAACCAGAAGAAAAAAGGGGATGACCACATTCACCTTGTACTGTTGCTGTATAACAGCTCCTACCAAAAATGTATACCTAAATGAAACTAGAGTAAAAAGTGACCTAAACTTGGCAGACCCTACTAGGGAGCAACTATAACATTAATCCCAGGCACTCGGAGCCCCAGCTCCACCACCGTATCCACCACCACCATATGAGGAGCCACCACCATAACCACCACTGCTGCCTCCACCGTAGTAGTCACCACCACCTCGAGATCCCCCCTTGCCAAATGAGGAAGAATCATTGCGGAAGTCACGGCCACCAAAGCGGCTCCCTCCACCTGATCGCCGGTTCCTCCCACCACCACCACCATAAGAAGGACGAGCTGCATAGCGCAGGAGCCATGCAGGTACTTCTTGGTTAGATTCTTGCATTAGGTCAGCAAGAGATCTTGCCAGCGATGAGTTATTGTCATTGAAGAAGGCAGTTGCAAGTCCGCTCTTCCCAGCTCTTCCAGTTCTTCCAATCCTGTGTACGTAGTCATCAATATCATTGGGGAGATCGAAGTTCACAACATGAGCAACATGAGGAATGTCGAGGCCCCGAGCTGCCACATCAGTTGCAACTAAAATAGGAGTTTGCCCACTCTTGAAGGATCTCAGAGCATATTCTCTTTCCTGCCAAAAACAGTAGATCAATTACATTAGGAAAAGAAAGACCATTGTTAAAAAAAACATCTCAGTTTATATCAAGTAGCCACAGACTTTTAAAAAATCAAGCCGAACATGGTTAAAGAATACAGCAGGATTGGAACTTCGAACTTGATATATAAACAAACATGTAGACAGCAATAGTAAACTGCTCTCAGTGTGCTATGTAGATCTAAAAGTGTGCTCTGTAATACTAACAATATCTGGATATAACAAAATGCTCATTAAAGCTTCCACAAGAACACTAAACCAGATAGCAACAGTAACAGGTTAATATGTATTTCATGGCACCAACTGTCCAGTGGTACAAACATACTGCAGCAAACAATTATAACTAAATGCCTCTGTTTCTGTGCAAAATGGGCTGTTCTGAACAGAGTAAAAACAAAAACAAACCTGCTGGTTTCTATCTCCATGAATAGAAGTAGCTGGAAACCCATTCATGCACAACCAGTTTTCCAATGAATCAGCACCCCTCTTTGTTTCCACAAAGACAAGCGTGAGAGTTTGCTGCAACAGAAAAGAGACAAGGAAATGAGTACACAAATATAAAACATTAGAACATTGACTGAATCGCGGAACGAAAAACCGATGGTCAATTATTACCTTTCCTGCATCTCTTTGTGCATGAAGAAGATCCATCAGGTGGCTTCTTTTATCTGCCTCCTGCACAAACTCAACTCTCTGGGCAATCAACTCAGTACTTGACCCAACTCTTCCAACAGCCAGGAAAATGTAGTTATCCAGGAAATCCGATGCCATTTTCTGTATTCATTAGAGTAATATCAATATAATTAATCATGCACATTGGAACTTTGACACAGAAAGTAATCAGCACAAGGAGTAACTTGATAAAGTTACAGATGTCCCAGATTGATCATTAACAAATAGAAGTTCTTAACAAGGAAAAAAAGATGATTGAAGAATATATCTGGAGATCGGAACAAGTAACACCAGAAGACAACCCTATGTCCACACTAATTGTTTCATTTTATGAAAATAAATAAGAAGCTGAATATGGACAAGGCAGAAAGGAACCAGATATATACAATGCACATATTAATAGATCACGCATACTAGGAATTTATGTTAAATATTAGCACTACATAACACAACCCATTACTTTATGGACAGTATCACATTGCCCACGTATATATTAAATTAAATATTCAGCTATACCAGTGTGGATTTATCAGATTGCTCATTTCATTCATAGACAGAATTAAAATCCTGCAGCACACTGAAGCACAAAAAACATATATTTCTCTACTTCTCAATAACGTCTAGCATGGAAAGAAATGTTATCCCTCTAGAAAAACATGCCAAGCTAATAGCCACAACGCCTGATCAAATACAGGATATTAGCAAAGATTATACGTGACAAGACAGGAGAAGAAATATTGTAGAAAGTACAATGAAGACACAGATTTACTAAAAGAACAGCTTACAAGAAATAGGATTGCTTATTCAGGAAACGCACATGTTTAACATTTAATATCGTAATAATGCCACCAAAATATAAAAAAACAGCTAACCTGGATCTCTTTTGGGAACGTCGCACTAAACAACATTGTCTGCCTGACACCTGGAAGAGGCATGTCCATTTGCTCAACAATTCTTCTAACTTGTGGTTCAAAACCCATATCAAGCATTCTGTCTGCCTCATCAAGGGCAAGGTATCTAATTGACTGTAAAGATACTCTTGCCCTTTCCAACAAATCAACCAATCGGCCAGGGGTAGCCACAAGAATGTCAACACCCCTCTCAAGCTCTCTTAACTGCAAATAAGTGTATAAATTTATAATGTGATACAAATTTAAGAAAATAAGTAATGGTCAAAGATTCAACCATTCCATAATGGATGTTTGGAAAAATATATTATTTCTAACCTAATGATAAATAAGGGGAGCTATATCTTGTGTACCATGCCTTGCAACCTTTAGTATTAACTACGTCATCTTTGCAATTGTAAAGGCTTAACACGAACTCAACAAAAATGTGCCATGATGCTTTAACAACTATCTCTTTTGGTTAAACCTTGTGCCACGTGAATCACATGAACTTATCATTATAACAGAAAAATCAATATAAAGCTCCAAATTCTCTGTGCATGGCTATTTAGACAAAATCTCGATAAACCTTCTTTTCACATGTGCACCAAAATTTCACCAAAGATCATAAAAGTGAGAGGTCAAGCATGACCTATTTAAAGAGGCAATAGCATATACTGTACCGCGTAAACATTGCATTGTTGTCTACCAGGTAACTGTTGCATGTAAACATTGCATTGTTGTCTACCAGGTAACTGTTACATTGGGTCAGAAATATATGCCAAGCAAACAACTTTCACAAAATTAATCGAGCTATTGAAGACTACAGATAGTCCATCAATACAATAAACCATCTGAAATCAGCTGCCGAGATGTATTCAAAAATTGAAGGGGAAATAAGAGACTTGTGTTCGGCTGATCCAGTTTCAGCTGATTTTGGCTGATTTCAGCTGATTCAATAGTATTCTGTGAGAGAGAATAAGCTGAGACAAGCTGAAAGTGTACCAGCCGAACAGGATTTAAGAGACTGTACCTGCTGAGTAATGGGCGCTCCTCCATAGGCGACAACTACCCTAACACCAGTCTGATACGAAAATTTCCTGGCCTCTTCATGAATCTGGAAAGCAGAAAAACAACATAGTAGTATTAGCAACCACCCACCACATATATGTCATGGATCTGCCGAATCATCCTCAAGAATGACCTGCATGGAGAGCTCTCTAGTAGGCGAGAGTATGAGCGCGGACGGGTACGCGGTCCTCATCCCCATCCCACCACCCCTTTGCGGCCTCCCCGCCGGCGGTCCCTTCATGATGCCGCTGATGATGGGGAAGCAGAACGCGGCCGTCTTGCCCGACCCGGTCTGCGCGCAGGCCATGAGGTCCCGCCCGGCCAGCGAGATCGGGATGGCGTGGCGCTGCACGGGCGTGGGGCGCACGTACTTGCACCGGCGGATGTTGTCGTTGAGCGCCTCGCCGAGGTCGATCTCCGCGAAGGTCGAGACGGGGGGAGGGACGTCGCGGCCGGAGGTCTCCACCGGGATGTCCTCGTACGCGTCGAAGTTGATCCCCGTGTTCTGTTGCTCCTCGAACGGGGTGTCGGTGGAGGGGGTGGGGGCCGGGTCGGAGTCCGCGAACGGGTCCGGCTCCCGGTCCCACCGCCCCCCGCGGGGACGGCCCCCGCCGAATCCGCCGCCGGAGGGAGCGAAGGTGCCGGCGGAGGCGGCGCCGGGGCGGGAGAGGAGGCCGGCGGTGGAGCGCGGCGGCGGGGCGGAGGCGGCAGGGGTGGAGGAGGCGGCGGAGGCGGGGCGGTTGCGGAGGTGCGGAGGGACGTAGGAGGAGCGGGCGGGGCCGTTGGATGCGGCGGCCGGGGCGGGCGCGGGGGCGGTGACGGGCGGAGGCGGGGCGGGCTCGGCGTCGGCGACGTCGGCCCAGGAGGTGCGGGAGGATGCCATGGCGGCGGCGCGGGGGAGGCGGATCTGCGCGGCGGCGGGGGAGGAGGGGACGGATGGAAGGAATCGGGGGAAAGGGATTTGGTGTGAACTTTTTTTTTTCTGGGTGGGGGCGTGGGGGTGGGATTTCCGATCTCGTCCCGGTGGTGAGGTTGAGGTGGGCGGGTGGACGGGAGCAGGACAGTTGTAACCTTGCAAATTTGCAACTGCGCCAGGCTGCCGGCGGCTAAAAGCGGGGTCGGGGTGGCGAGGCGGTGGGGGTGGTGGGACGCGTGGCGAGAGCACGGGGACGACAGGTGGACGAAGCGGGACGGAAAATATCTTGCCTGCCGGCTGCTGCCGTCGGTAATGGCTGGCTGGATGGAGATTTCGTGGTCTTTTTGGTGACGCGTCGTGGAGACGCGAGGGATGCGGCTTCTTGGCTTGGTTTGGTTTGGTGACGTGTCGTGCTCCATCCGGGCTTTTTTATTTTTTGCGTGTTTGAGCTTGCTTCGCGTAGTTGCTCGGCGTGAAGGTGTTTTCAGATCGGATCGGACGGGGCGGGTCAAAAACAAACGGCGGAGCTAATTGTAGGGGCAATGTGCACCGAAAACATACTGTCTCACCTAGTCTATACCAAATAATAATCTATACACAATAATAAATAGACAAAATATCTTCCATACTTTTTTTTCTGCCTCTTCCTTCCGTTTCCAGACCATGTTCAATCTATATTCTAGTCCACGTTCAATCCGTATTTAGCAGTCCGCTTACCAATTTCTGCCGTACTCTTTTTTTTTTTGCCTGTTCCTTCCGTTTTCTTTTTGAGTCCACGTTCAACCCGTGTTTCAATTCGCATCACATCCCTATACCGTCTGTGTTTTTTTCCCAAGCACATCCGAGTCCCAACAACAAAAACACCAACAACTATAAAAAGACACAAAAAAATGCAAGCCACACGAGGTTTAAACCTAAGTCTCCAACAAGTGATTGCATACCACCACGTCACATGCTTTACATGATATACAACAAAATATTTTAGATTCGATCAATAGTTAAGTACCTTATAGCTCACGGGACCAAACAAACAAGTGTAAAAACATGACATTTTTTCAAAAGGACAACGAGCTTTGCCACAATTTTTAGGAGAAAAATAAAACAAAGTGATGGCCTAGTTTTTTAGTAGAAACCTGACAAATTTCTGCCCACAAAAAAATTTCGTCCAACTCTTCCGCATTTATTTCCACATCCGTTTCTGTTTCAATCGCTGCTTTGCTCGTTTCTACTTACGTACGGGAGCTGTGGCTGTTGCCTGGTTCAATCCATTTCCTTTTACGTGTGTGTTTCCGGTTTATGTGGTGCTTGCTTCCCTCTATGTTACGTATAAGAATTTGAGTCGAGTTCTGGGCAGCGCTGGAAAATTGTATAAGAAGTAGGTAGCGTGTCCGTGTTGTTATTTGGGACAACTAAACTTTTATATAAAAACAATGGATCGCACTATAAAATAATAATATTGTAAAATTAAATACCAATATTAATGTGACAATTAATCTAAAAAGCAAAGTTCGTAAAATTAACGTAGTTGCGAAGAACACAGCGTCGCAGGCTCACTAACTCTACTATATAAATCTTTCCATGCATTG
Source organism: Miscanthus lutarioriparius (assembly GCA_904845875.1). Taxonomy (NCBI): domain Eukaryota; kingdom Viridiplantae; phylum Streptophyta; class Magnoliopsida; order Poales; family Poaceae; genus Miscanthus; species Miscanthus lutarioriparius. Next base: position 37,611,035 of record CAJGYO010000010.1, on the reverse strand, counting down.
CAATAGGAACAAATAACACCCTAGTTTGAGCATGAACGTGTTGTATTGTTAAAAAAAACGATAATGCAGGTGTGATGTTCGGAATGTCAATATAATTAAATTTTATACATGGCTAAAATTCTCATTGATGGTTTACAATCATCACGGTATGTATTTATAGTATTATACATTTGTGCATACGCACATAAAAGTTCATATCACCGTAACAAGATTAATTGATTCATCAACCTTTTAAAGTTAACCGTCTCTTTGAATTATCAGTCTGCTTTATACATGACTGGTATACTAAAACCACCCTCCATATTTTAGATAATAACATGCCTTCAACCATATGCTCCTAGGTTCGTGTCCGTGCGTTACTACGTATTTAGAATTTCATTTTCAATGTGTGCTTTGGAGCACTTAAAGCATAAGAGCACTTCCAATGTAGAAATAATCATAGTTTCTATGGATATTAATTGTTTTGACACCTAAATGTTTTGCTGATGTGGAAAGGTAGTTATTGAAGAGAGAGTAAAAATTATAGAAACCGGGTCTAAATTATAAACCATGACTACACGAAACCAAGTCACGAAGGGATGTGATGATAAAGAATAGAGAGAGAATGTATGTGGTTGATAAAAGATTGTTCTGTAGAAACTATCCATTAGGATTATGGTTTCTACATGTAGTGTCTATGGAAATTAATAGGTATAGCATTGTGATTGCCCTAATACATTATAAAAACACAAGAATAACTATTTTTTCACAGGTAGAAGTACAAGATTGACAAGCAAATTGTCAAGCTTGTTTGGTTAATCTATGAACATCTTGTTTAAATATTCGTTAATAAATCGTGAAAAGATAATGTCCAATTAATCAAAATGTACAAGTCAGATGCAACTAATATCAGTATTCTACCTCTTGTTTACTTTACACTCATCACTGCCTTTTTCACTTACTCTAACCTGCCCAGGAGATGTCAGATTTCTTTCTAAAAATGCATGCATTCCTCATCATTTACAGGAGCGGGGCAGACGAATCACAGGAGCAGGTTTTGTTTCCTCCTTTTAAAATCAATGGAGCGACGTTTATTTCCTTCCTTTTGAATTTTGTTGCAAAGGACGGGTGCAGGAGCGAGGGGTGCGGGATCGTAAGCAGAATCATGGACCCACACATTGAAATGTCGCACCAAAACAATGTCCACTTTTTAGTTTTTTTAGTTGTGAGAGATAAGAATGGAGGGGTTTTAGTTTGGGCAAGGAAAAGAACATGTCGAATCCTTGACCCAAGAAGTCAGCCCGCATGAACCTACCCATAGCGCTTCCACTGGGTATCCTTGGCGACGAGGACCTGGTGGCATGCGTCATAGCCTCCTAGGTAAACCGAGGGTGGTTCTTGATCCGGCTAACGGTGTCTAAATAACGTCAGAACTCAGCTAGCCGCCGCTGCAACTCCTCATCGGGGAACACGGACCCATGGCCGCATTAAGCTCGTTACGGATGGCCAATCAAGCATCTACAGTGCTCCCAGCTGGCCCGCTCAGCTACTCTATTTAGCTGCTCTATTCGGCAATACGGGGCTCCGTTAAGCATAGGCGCAAGCACCACATGAAGCCTAGGGCTGCGGCGGCGCTGTGGCAGGCCGGGGGCTCGGCCCAGTGAGGTCGACGGCAGCCGCCGGCAAGCAAGGGCCGAGCAGGCTAGGTGCCGCCGCACCGACGCCGGCGAGTGCGAGATGCGAGCGGGAGGCAGGAGCGGTGGCACGTGATGCAAGCTGGAAGAGGAAGAAGAGCCATGAGCAGTGCGTGACGGCATGAGCGACCGAGGCACCGAGAGATTCTATGGTTTGCCCTACTCTGCTCCTTACTGGGTTGTTTGTTGTTGGGCCAAAATTGAAGACCTGTTCCAAAAAAACAATTTGGGCCGCGACTAGGGCCATGGCCCTATTGGCCTAGGCCTGGTCCCGACCCTACCGGCAAGGACGAGCGCGAGCGCCAGCCAAAACGAGGTGGAGCTCGAGTGCAACGACGACGCGGAGCTCAAGTGCTCGGACCGCGATGACGACGCATAGTGTGGAACAAACTATTGCAGTGAAGCTAGGTCGACCGTGGGCCAGAGGCTGCGAGGGTTGTAAGGAAAATGGACCCTAGGCCCATTTACTTTGGATTTTGGTGTTTGATGACCAACACAACCAAATTGAACTAATGAATTTGTAAGTAATTGTTTTATAGTTCAATAGGATGCAAAACGTGACTTGGACGAAGGCGACATGATGATCCCACGATCAACACCATAAGCAAGACCCTAGAAGCACAAGAGAAGACCCAAGATATCAAGCAAAGTCCAAGCACGAAGATGGAAACCAAATCGGACGCAAGATCGCGAAGAAACGAGCTCCACAGAGGTGACTGAACATGGCCCTATGAGGACCGAACGCGTCTGATCAGGTGCTCGGCAACAGTAGGCGTCAGCAGCAGTGACCAGACGCTGAGCGAGGCAGTGATCGGACGCACGGACTTCACTGTTCATCATCGCGGCAACAACTCAGTGAGGACCAGACGCAGCGGCACTGGATGACCAGACGCACAAAGTGCAGCATCCGATCATGTCCAGAGAGGTTCCAGAGCGGCACAAATGTGACCGGACGCGTCCGGTCGATGATGACCGGACTCGGCACAGCGTCCGATCTCTACGCGCGCACTCAATGGTAAAGATGAGCGGACGCGTCTGGTCAGGATGACGACAGCGTCTGGTTAGTAGCAGAAAGCTAGATTTCGTCCCCAACGGCTACTTTCTCCATGTGACTTATAAATAGACCCCCCCCAATCGGCCATTTGAGGAGTGGAGAGCTGAGGAAACATACCAAGGGTGTTGATACACCATTTTAGTGATCTCAACTTGCATAGTGCTTAGTGATTCATTAGATGATTAGCGTAGGTGCTTTGCGAAGTGCTTAGATTAATTAGACCACTGCTTATGCGCTTGCTCTAGGTTTAAGCCTAGTGTTTAGTGAGGTTTGCATAGTCTTGCGAGATCACACCAATCGCATTTGTAGTGTGGCCACCACTGTGTACTGAAGGGAACAAGGCCCACGGCGGTTCAGTCGGAAGCTTGATAGTGAAGACGGCGGGGAGCGGTCCAGGAGAGGCTTGCCGGAAGGCACACTGGAGGCCCACTTGCGCGTGGGGAAGGCCTAGGGCTATCCACGGAGTTACCCGACCGGGAGCTTGGCCTTTGCGAGGGATTCCTTGCGAGGGGCTCCAACGAGGACTAGAAGGAAGCTTGAGCGCTTCTCGATACCTCGGTAAAAATACCGGAGTCGTCGGCGGGAGTTTGCATCTCTACCTTATTTTTACCTTCCGCATTTACATTGCTACCTTGGTTGTGTGCTTTACTTCCCTAGCTTAGTTGATAGGCTAGTTGATAGAATTGGAACCTAGGTTGCATTACTCTTTTGCGGTAGAGATAGCAACACAGCTAGCAAAACCGTAGTTGCACATTTAAATAGATTACTTTCCAGCATAGGTTTTGACTATGTGAAATTAGAGGCCTTAGTTAGAATTAGAATTTTAAGTTGCCTAATTCACCCCCCTCTTAGGCATCACGGTCCCTTACAAATGGTATCAGAGCCGGTTGGCTCAATTTGGATCTTTGGCTTCACCGCCGTTAAGCCGACGCTATTTAGAGTTGTTGGGATGGATACCTCTAGGCCTCCGCACTTTGACAGCACTAACTTCCCCTACTATAAAGCTAGAATGGCTTGTCACCTTGAGACGGTAGATTTGGGTGTTTGGAGAGTCACTCGTGATGGGATAAAACCCATTAAGAATCCCAATAAACCCACAAAGAGTGAAAAAAGAAATTCATTTCAATGCTAGAGCTAAAAATTGTTTGTTTGAATCTTTTAGCATGGATGTGTTTAACCAAGTGTTCACTTTAAATACAGCACATGAAATTTGGTTAAAACTCCAAGAGCTCCATGACGGCACAACTAATGTCCATGAGCAAAAATATTGTCTAACTAAACAAAATTATGATTCCTTTAAAATGAATGATGATGAGCTTGTTCGTGATATGTATTCTCGTTTAAATGTAATTATCAATGAGCTCTATTCAATAGGATTAACAAAGCTAGATAATGCGGACATCATGAGGAAGATCATCTTCATGCTACCACAAAACAAATATGCAAGCATCATCACCATCCTTCACAACATGGAGGACTTGAGCACCATGACCCCGACCATAGTCATTGTCAAGATAGTGGCATTTGAAATGTCACGGAAGATGGGTCAAGAAGAAGCCTCATCATCAAGCAATGGCAAAACACTCGCTTGTAGTGGGCACAAGAAGATGAAGGGCAAGCAAGTTGAGACAAGCTCAAGCTCCTCAAGTGAAGAAGAAGAAGATGACGATGATGATGATGAAGAATCAAGTGATGATGATCAATCTTCCTCCTCCACCTCCGATCTTGATGAAGAATCAATCAAACTTATCAACAAGGTGGAGAAGATGATCCAAAGTCTCAATGTTAAGGGTGCGCCCATCCAAATTCAAGATTTCATTTTCACCAATCAAAGAAATGAGCAAAGGAAGAAAGGATGCTATAGATGTGGTGAGTTGGGGCACTTTGTGGAAATTTATCCAAACAAGCCCACACCCAAGATAAAGAAGAAGGCGTGCAAGGACAAAACCCTCACATCAATATGGTCATGGGATGATTATTCAAGTGAAGAAGAAGACCATCACAAGAGGCGAGGGTACAAGCACTTATCATCAAGCACTTCACGAGTGTGCCTTATGGCATGAGGTAACAAAAAGTCTATCCCTAGTGATAGTGGCAATAATAGTGATAATGATGATGAGCTACCTTCTTATGAGCAACTTGTGCAAGAAAATCTTAAATATGCTAAAAGTTGCACTAGTCAACAAAAGAAGTTAAAAATATTGCAAGAAAAGCTAGATAGATCACAAGAAGCATATAAAACTTTGCTCGAACAATATGAGACATTTGCTAATCTCAATATTGAACTATCTACTAAAATTGATCAACTTGAGGCTAGTGCAACAACAAATGCATGCACTATCAATGATGAGCAACTTGTAAAGAAAAATAAAAAATTAAAAGAAAAGTTAGCTAGCTCACAAGATGCCTATAAAAATTTGCTTGCTAAAATAGAAATCATGTGCAAACATTGTGATGAGCTAACTAATAAAGTTGCTAATTTTAAAGCCGTCAATACTACCCCCACCGAGGCATCTAAAAAGAAAAATTCAATTTTTGATATGCCTAAAAAAGATACCTCTACTTCTTGCAATGATTTATGTTTAGACTCACTCTTGTGCAACCAAGTTTGTGTTGAGAAAGTTGTTGTAGATACATGCACATAAGAGGTCGCAATGGAGAATGAACAACTCAAGCAAGAAGTGGCTCGCCTTACCAAGGACTTGACTCAAGTAAAAGGCGAAACAGAGCAAGCCTAACTTCATCAAGATAACACCGTCAAGGGAGTGAAGAAGCTTGAATGAAGGACAAATCATGGTTTGCTATGTATGCCACAAGGAAGGCCATAAGTCCTATGAGTGCAAGGTGAAAAATGGGGGAGGAGCTAAGAAGAAAGAAAAAATAAAAAAGAAACATGCAAGCTCTCCAACACATACACCAACAAGATGGACAAAAAGGCCTCCACACCTTATCTCTTGAAGAAGAAGAAAAATGACAAGGTGGTGGCCATCAAGGTGAACAAGCAAGCCAATAATGGGGCCAAACGCATTGTGGTGCCAAAGGAGATCATTTCCAACATGAAGAGCACCAAGAAGGTTTGGATCCCGAAAGGGAAGTGAGAAGTCCAATGGACTTTGGGGAATTTGGAGACTTGGCAAAGTATGGGTGCATTTCATGGGGTGCATCATTATGGACAAGGTAATTACCAAGTGGGTTAGTGAATACTATGGATCCAAATTCCTCTTCCCATGTTATGTAATTAGATTTAATTTCTTGCAATTTCAATTAGCATCTAGTTCCTTTTCATGCCTAGGTTTGCATTTGTATGTTTAATCTTTTGTCTTGCATACACTAGGTATATCTTATGGTAGGCTTGCTCGGTTTCACTCTTATCCCTTGGAGCAAAACCTACATGGTTTAAATTGTTTAGGAGCACGGCACATAGCTTGTTTTACAATTGTTCATCTAATATGTGCCAAAGTCTAAATTGTAGATAACTTCTCCCGAATATCACTTTCGAAAATGATTCTCACATTCATGTGATGTCATCTTTCAAGTGGTATTTTTGATTCTAAAATCAATGTGCATGTCTCCTACAAGTATTCCATACTTGTGTGCACAAATTTAGGGAGAGGTTACTCTATAAGTTAGATGCTTTGAGACTAATACATTTTCAAGCTTATCATGTGTGTAGTAGTCTCATTATAAGGAAAATGGAGTCCTTGGAGTTAAGCATCATACTTCAAATATCCACCACCTATTGCAAGTGGTATAAATCAAATTGATTTCCACATGTGATATTTCTAAACCGATATCATCATGTTGATTTTACTTTGGTATTTATATGCTTTCTCCATGCATTATATAGATTAAACTCCCTTGAGCATTAATTTGCCAATTATGCATAAACTACATTCTCCATCATATGTATGCATATATTTAGGGGGAGCTTAATCTATGTAATATGAGAGTCAAATTTTTTGACCTATTCCACTCCACATACAAAGGATCACAAAGTTTGACCCTCCCTTGTGCTACTAATGTCTTCCTCTTCGGTGTTTGATTTCAAAGGGGGAGAATTTGTAGGACCAAAAGCAAGCCCGATCATAATAATTTACAAGTGGTAATTGTCCGAGAAAGGGAGGATAGTGGATTATAGAGTTATGGGGAGGCTTAAATCCATAATGCCACATGGAGACATTTGTAAGGGCAAGATAAGTTTTCAAAGATGTTTACATGTGGTATCTTTTAGCATCATATAACCTTGCTCTTTGCATTGCATCCTAGCAAGTAAATAGTTTTTAAATTCCAAAATTTTAATATTTGCTTGCTTTCATCATGTTGTCATCAATCACCAAAAAGTGGGAGATTGTAAGGAAAATGGACCCTAAGCCCATTTACTTTGAATTTTGGTGTTTGGTGACCAACACAACCAAATTGGACTAATGAATTTGCAAGTAATGGTTTTGTAGTTCAATAGGGTGCAAGACGTGACTTGGACGAAGACGACACGATGATCCCATGATCAACACCATAAGCAAGACCCTAGAAGCACAAGAGAAGACCCAAGATATCAAGCAAAGTCCAAGCACGAAGATGAAAATCAAGCCGACGCAAGATCATGAAGAAACGAGCTCCATAGAGGTGACCAGACGTAGCCCTATGAGGATCGAGACTTCGTCGATGAGTTGCTCGGCAACAGCAGGCATCAACAGCAGTGACCGAACACTGAGCGAGGCAGTGACCGGACGCATGGACTTCACTGTTCATCGTTGTGGCAACAACTCAGTGAGGACCGGACACAGCGGCACTGGATGACCGAACGCACAAAGTGCAGCGTCCGGTCATGTCTAGAGAGGTTTCAGAGTGGCGCAAATGCGACCGGACGCGTCCGGTCGATGATGATCGGACTCGGCAGTGCGTCTGATCTCTACGCGCGCACTCAATGGTCGGGACGACCAGACGCGTCCGGTCAGTAGCAGAAAGCTGGGTTTCACCCCCAACGGCTACTTTCTCCATGAGACTTATAAATAGACCCCCAACCAGCTATTTGAGGAGTGGAGAGCTGAGAAAACATACCAAGGGTGTTGATACACCATTTTAGTGATCTTCACTTGTATAGTGCTTAGTGATTCATTAGGTGATTAGCATAGGTGCATTGCGAAGTGCTTAGGTTGATTAGACCACTGCTTATGCGCTTGCTCTTGGTTTAGGCCTAGTGTTTAGTGAGATTTACACATCTCTTATCACTTGGTGCTTGCGCGCACCATTGTTGTACATCGGAGTAGCTTGTAGTCTTGCAAGATCACACCAACCGCGTTTGTGGTGTGACCGCCACCGTGTACCAAGGGAACAAGGCCCGTTGCGGTTCGGTCGGAAGCTTGATAGTGAAGACGGCGGGGAGAGGTCTAGGAGAGGCTTGCCGGAAGACACACCGGAGGCCCACTTGCGCATGGGAAAGGCCCGGGACTATCCACGGAGTTATCCGACCAGGAGCTTAACCCTTGCGAGGAGCTCCAACAAGGACTAGGGGGAAGCTTGAGCGTTTCTCGATACCTCGATAAAAATACCAGAGTCATAGACGGGAGTTTGCACCTCTACCTCATCTTTACCTTCTGCATTTACATTGCTACCTTGGTTGCGTGCTTTACTTCCCTAGCTTAGTTGATAGGATTGGGACCTAGGTTGCGTCACTCTTTTGTGGTAGAGATAGCAACACAGCTAGCAAAATCGTAGTTATATATTTAGATAGATTACTTTCCAGCATAGGTTTTGACTAGGTAAAATTAGAGACCTTAGTTAGAAGTAGAATTTTAAGTTACCTAATTCACCCCCCTCTTAGGCGTCACGGTCCCTTACAAGGGGCGATGCGCGAAGCTTGGCCGCAGCCACAGGACATAGCCGCGAGGACGAGGTGGAGCTCGAGTGCACACCATGCTTTCTCAGGCTGTTTACATCTGTGTTGTCTAGGTCTAGCATTGTTTTCTATTTTGTTTTCATTCAAACAAGAGGTACTCTTATGTCTTAGCTTTTTATTAAAAATAAGTATTTGGTCTGAAGTTAAATGAGCATGGCCTACGGAGTTCAATTTATAAGAAGAATTAAAATACATGACACATCATTGGATAAATCTCTAGTCTTTTCATGTTCGTACGAGTTAGAGTAAAACACAGTCAATTAATTTGAAGGCGAATTGAAACACATGATACTTTAGCTTTCCATGTTCGTATGAGTTAGAGTAAAACACAGTTGATTTGAAGGCGAATCAAAACACATGACACTTTAGTTAAATAAATTTCGAGCCAAAACTCCTATAAGTGACATTGCAATAAACCATGTGTCTCGTTGCAACGCAAGGGCATTTTTGCTAATAAAGCTAGGCACACTAGATCAAAGACTCTCAACACGAGCTAAAGAAAATAATAAATGTGGTCTTTTGTCGGGTCCTTTTCCGATAATTCTAGGAAGCCGATGTCCGTCTGCCAAACGACCGCCTCTTATCTGCTAGTCCACTCGCCTCGCGACCGCTCTAAAAAAATTCACCTCATCGTAGCGTTGCGGCAGTGCTCTGCGACCGCGCTCCGCCACACCGCTGTGCTCTCCACCGCGCCTCATCTCTATTGCGCCACTGGCCGGCATCTCCACTGTGCCCAAGCACGTAGTCGGTCTTCCTCCCTCTCCACTGTGCCTCCAACTCGTCGTGACCTTCTCCAGCGTGCGGACCCACCGTGGCTTTCTCCACCAGACTTGCCACGGTCTTCTCCACCGGAGCGACAAGCTCTACACCGGTGAACTCCACACGCCGACGAGCCAAGCAGCAAGGAGATGTTGCACTTAAAGAGCATGTTGCAAGTCCATGTTTCAAGTGTTTCAAATGTTTTATAGGTATGTTGCAAGTGTGTTCATATGGATGTTGCAAAAGTAGATTGAGATGTTGCGTATGTTGCAATGGTTGTACACGTATGTTGCATGATTTTGTTCCTAATGTTTCATCTGTTTTTTCAGACGTATGTTTCAAGTGTGTTTATAATGTTGCATATGTTGCAATGGCTGTACACATATGTTGCAAGATTTGTTCCCAATGTTTCATCTATTTGTTTTGGACGTATGTTTCAAGTGTGTTTATAAATGTTGCATAGTTGCAATAGTTGTACACATATTTGCAAGATTTTGTTCCCAATGTTTGATCTATTTTTCAGCCGTATGTTTCAAGTGTGTTTATTTGGATGTTGCATATGTTGCAATGGTTGTACATATATGTTGCAAGATTCTGTTCCCAATGTTTCATCTGTTTTTTCAAACGTATGTTTCAAGTGTGTTTATAAATGTTGCATTGGTTGTACACATATGTTGCAAGATTATGTTCCCAATGTTTCATCTGTTTTTTCAGCCGTATGTTTCAAGTGTGTTTATTTGGATGTTACATATGTTGCAATGGCTATACACATATGTTGCAAGGTTCTGTTCACAATGTTTCATCTGTTTTTTTAGTCGTATGTTTCAAGTGCGTTTATTTGAATGTTGCATATGTTTCACATATATGTTACAAGTGTTTTATCTAGATGTTGCGTATGTTTTACAATGGTTTCAAGTGTTTTTCAGGTGTTTTTGCAAATGTTTCAGAGCATATTTCAAGTGTTTCATCTATCTTCAGATGTATATTGCAAGTGTTGTATTTGGATGTTTCAAAAGTAGATAAGTGTTGTATCTCCCTCCTTGCCTTCTGCTGTCTCGCCTCGGTGACTTCTCCTCCCAAAACCGGCTGGGCATCCGAGCCAGAGGCGTGAGCGGACGCTACTTCCTCCCCCTCTTCTCGATACTGGTGACGTTCGAAGCGATGCGGGTCGCCACGTGAGGCACGCGAAATGGGAATGTGCAGGCATGGGTGTCCGTCCGGGCGACTTGATATTTTTCTATCTTTTGTTAGATATAAAATGCAAACTTCTAACAAAATTTCTATTACATCACGCGCTGCGTCAGGGGCTTCTTCCTTTTTATCGGAAAAAGCACTTATTATCCCTGAAAGCCACTTTGACGGTCCGAAGAGCTATTAAATTGTGTCTTGTGGAGATCACGTCATGCAAACGTGGGGATACGGCTAACAGGCAATAGCCAAGCGGGAGCAAGGGCACCACCAAATGGAAGCTAACACTCATGTACTTCTAGTACATATAGAGTGATCCACATAGACTAGAAAATATTGAGACTATTATTCATACAATGCAAACTATTACTATTTGTGGTTTGCACAGAAAACTTTTTTCTTTCATCATGCCTCACCTTTATTTACTCTCCCTCTTCTTTTTTAGCAAGGACCATATTCTCTCTCCCAAACATATGTAGCTTCTGCAAGCCACCATGACAAGTATAGAGCACCTATTTTTTCTATCTGATCCTACATGGCCTTTGGGGCTATAAGTAAAAATCCAGCGTTGGGGAAGATCTTAGAAAATGGCTTAAAGGCTCAGTCCACTTTTCACCTTTCCCACATGCGGGAGCATTAAGCCGTCCCCAACACTACACAGTGGCTATATGCCCCAGCTTCCACGTTCGCATGCATCATACACGTTAGTTCGGATAGTGGTTTTGCAGGGCGCCAGTGCTGCCTGCAGAAAGGTATGCCAAAAGAGATAAGCTACCACTAGAGAGCAGATTGCCAAAAGTTGAAGGTCTGCTACATCTTTTCTCAGGGCTGAGAGTCTATGAAAGAAGGAACACTAGGGCCAGCATTTAATTGGCAGTAACGGCCTGGGTTGTGAACTTGAAATCTCCAAACTGTTTATATCTATGGCTTTGTTTAAATCCAGAGGTTAAAGTTTAGGAGTGTTACGTCGAAGTGTTCGGATAGTAATAATAAAACAAATTATAGAAATCCTCAGTACTCCGCGAGACGAATTTATTAAGCCTAATTAATCCGGCAGCAGCACATGTGTTACTGTTGTTTTACTGTAGCAACACATTGTCAAATCATGGATTAATTAGGCTTAAAAAATCCGTCTCACAAATTAGTCGCAATCTATGCAATTAGTTATTTTTTTATCTATATTTAATACTCCATATATGTGTCCAAACATCGAATGAGATATGGACTAAACATTAGGGAAAGAAACTAAACAAGGCAAACAACTTTAACCTCAAACCGCTACTCATGTTGGTCAGCGTTGGCCCTGCCCTTAGGGAATGGCTCAAAGGCTCAGTCCACTTTTCACTTATTCCACACGATGTCACGATGGGATTCGATTGCATGAAAGTACTTTTTCCATATCATTGGTGGGTAACTCTGTCATCTCTTGCCAACCCGGAGCCTCGATTTTGCAATGTGCCTTCGAATGGTGCAATGTTGAGAACGAAAAAAAAAACATGCGCCTCACCTCAGTCCTCAGTGTTCTCAGCAGCACTATGATAGGAAAATAAGAAGCAGAAACAAGCAAACAATCCACTAAAAAAATGGAGATGCAAAATGTGGTAAACAACAAGACTAGGATGCTCTAAATTCCCACAATTTTACTCTTCAATGGAAGAATTTGATATATCATAGCATCGTCCCTTCTTATATCTCTAACCCTAGATCTCTATCAAGCATGAACAAAGGGGAAGACAGAGGCCTCGGTTTGGTTAAGAGCCAGTTTGGTAGATTTGGAAAGTACTCCCTGAAGTGACGTCATATTTACAAATAACTCCTACTTCAACCTAGGAAGTGTGTGCCTAGGCACCCTTTCGCGCTATGTTAGTCAAAATTAAGCATAAAACTGAAATTAGGAGTTGCACATTACCATACCAAAGGATCGGATCCTTTTTACCCACAGGAAAATCCAGGCCCTTAGGCAGCAAAATGCTGGACACACAACCAGTTGTCTCTTGTCATTGTCTATACTCTTCTTTCTATCTACCTATACTGAACCCTCGTCGCTTCTCTCAACACAATCTATCAAAGCTTCGATGCGAATTTGAGCTTTGAGCTTGCCTCAGAACCACCCTGTTTTGCTGCTGCAGCAGCGGCCTTGCTTTGCATTTGTGCCTTCACTTCGAAGAGGAACATGTGGGCTTCGTCAAAGTGAGGACTTGTGGCTTTCCTCACATTGTCGATCCAAGTGAGGATCCTCTCATGACCTCCCAGAAATTTGTTCCGCATATCATCACCAAGAGCCTACAAGCCATGTGTTAACACAATAACATAACACTG